>CM076676.1:136702643-137302643 GCA_038501925.1 Xenopus petersii | reverse complement strand
TTTTAATTTCAAAGGTGAACAACCCCTTTAACAGCCCTGCTTGTGTTGGCCTGATTCACAGAGATGCTTTGGGCTACGTTAGAGTAACTGCCCACACTCTACTCCCATATGCATTGTAGCAATTGTCTGTTGGACCAGAAGCTTTCTCTTTCCTTATACCCCTCAGAATACACAAACATGAGGATCTCATGTCTCAGAGTCTACCATTGAGTGAACGTGTGACATGTATCCATGGACGGCACGTGTAAACCCACACTGACCCGATATAGAGTAGCTTTAGTGTGGCGTGTAACTAAGTCTTGCAATGCTCAGCACTCTTCTCTGGGCTGATAAACAGGCGCTTTTCCCCACGTCCGCTCCCTGATGTATGGATTGCATTAACTCAAGCACTGAGCTTATTTGATACTATTAATCTCCAACAGAAATAGAAGGGAGCCATATAAAGCAATACAGCATATTCATAGCTGAAAAGTGACAGTGTTTTAACGCTCAACAAGGAACAACTTCTAAGCATCTGCAGCATGGGTTAACAATGCTCAAGATCCGACCCCACTGCATCATTCGTGAACAAAAAGTAGTCCCCTTCTGGTATCCATCCATCCATCTGATTTTATTCAGCTGAGTGCCAAACTGAAGTCTGGATTCAGTGCATCCCTAATTTGTGGTCTTTAAACCTAAATTGCAGATGTCTCATGCTGGCTGACCACAACCTCCCACAGCCTACCTTTAGTGTAATAAGACTTGGCTACTGATTCAGGGTGCCCATAGAACGTAATTATGGGTGAATTTAGACAAACAGTAATGGAAACATTCTATACATATCTTCACTGGGAACAATGCCATAATTTGCTCAGATATTTAATAAAATGGCTCCATTATAGGTACTGTATAGGAAACGTTTGCTCAGATATATAATAAAATGGTTCCGTTATAGGTACTGTATAGGAAACGTTTGCTCAGATATATAATAAAATGGTTCCATTATAGGTACTGTATAGGAAACGTTTGCTCAGATATATAATAAAATGGTTCCATTATAGGTACTGTATAGGAAACGTTTGCTCAGATATATAATAAAATGGTTCCGTTATAGGTACTGTATAGGAAACGTTTTTCACATAAAAGGGGTTGTTCACCTTTAAAATACTTTTAGTACGATGTTACTAAATTTGCAATTGGTTTTCATTTTTTATTTGTTTTTACGTTATTTAGCTTTTTCTTCATCAGCTCTCCAGTTTGTAATTTCAGAAATATAGTTGCTAGGATCCAAATTACCCTAGCAACCATGCACTGATACGCATAAGAGACAGGAATAGGACAGGGCCTGAATAGAAAAAGTAGCAATAACAATACATTTGTAGCCTTATGGAAGATTTGTTTTAGATGAGGTCAGTGACCCCCTTTCGAAAGCTGGAAAGAGTCAAAAGAAGAAGGCAAGTAACTAAGAAAAAATGAAGACCAATTAAAAAGTTGCTTAGAATCGGCCATTCTATAACATTTTAAAAGTTAACCTAAAGGTGAACCACCCCTTTAAGTATATTTATTTCCTGTTAATAAGATTAAATATCAGGGCTGCAGGGGTAAAACACGTAAGCAAAGGAACCCAAACCATAATTTAAATACTGTATATACTATATGGCATCCTCCGATGGATCACTCACTGCTGAGGGCCCAAGCTCACTAATCTTCTTGTGGCTGAATGGAAGCAAATCCCAGCATCCAGAGGTTGTTAGAACTTCATATTAATCCCCTTGGTTCGGAATGAGATGCTGGACAGTCGGTGTCTAGATACGATTGGTTATATTTTATATACATTGATATATAGAGTCATAAATGATTATAAATTGAATACAAAATGGAAATTATGTAATGATAATGTGTCCTTTAACTTCCTCTTTATTTTTGTTTCTTATTTCATTGTATGTGTCATTGTATGTGTCACATTTTACTCCTCGTTTCTCCTCTGGCCATTTTCTCCCAGTGCATAAGAGAGATCATTACCTGGTGCCCTGTTTCCAGATTATATTAATTCCACATGTCTTCGGATATATTGCCTTTTCTTTTACCTGAGCTTCCTGCCCTGTCCTACCCCGCCCATCCCTTTATCTGGGGCTCCTGCACCCTAGTGTCCCTGATCAGAGCCGCTGTTTCTTGCTTCCTTTTACTTGTGTGTTCATAATGCTTATTGTGTAGTGTCAGTGCTATTAATTTGACTTCTTCTCTCTGAAGTTTCCATTAGCTGTCACTCTCCCCCTCACTTAAATTATGTACTTTCCCTTCTGTCTCACCCTCCCTGTAACGTCACTTTTCCCCTCCCCTTCCTCTTTCCTTTCCTTTAGATTACTTCTTTGTCCTAATCTATTTCTGGCTGATAGTGTAGCGCTGAGTTTTTTGGCCCTGCCTTCCCGGAACCAATGCTGCATCTTGTTTATTATTACATTTATTCCAGTTTACAGTTTGGTATATCTGACTCAGAGTCACCAATTCACTACGTAAACTTCCTGACCATAACATTAAAGGGGAACTATTGTGAAAATTACAATTTAATACAAGCTTCATCATACTGAAATAAGAAACTTTCTAAATACAATCAATTAAGTATTCTGCATTGTTTTTGAAATAATCAAGTTTATCTTCACTATCCCTCTCTCAGCATCTGTTTCTCTTCATTCTGTCTTGGTGCAGCAGTTGGGTTAAATTGGGTTGAAAAAGGACAAAGTCCATCAAGTGTCTGATATTCATTGACAGTAAGATCCAATATATCTTATAAGGGCTCCCTTTCCTAGCAGAACTATTACAGCTCATTCAAATAACTGATTCCAGTACAAACAAAATAACTGCCTTTTGCTCAAATCCTGCATGTAGAGAGACATGTCTGGTGATTTTAATAGAGTGAGCTCTAATACATCTTCTAGGCAAAAGGAGCCCCCCCCATAAGATATATTGGATCAAAAGGTCCCCATAGATGCAAAGATCTTTCATTTGTGAATGATCGATTTCAGTGCAATCCGTCAAATTATTGTGAAGTTAGTGGGAATCGAACGATCGTGCATATTACGTTTTTTCGTCCCGACATTTGTCAGAAAATTGATCGGCCAGGTTAAAAAAATGTCTGTCCCAGTGCAATCTATCTATGTTTGCAGGGCCAAGCAGGCAGCTGCCCTCCGTTTTCCTGGCAAAATCGCTTGAAATTATCTTTTTAATTGATGGACAAATCGTACATTTAAATGATCGTTTCGAGATAACAGTGGTCTTACGATAACGAAAACATATTTTAAATATCTTTACTGTCCACAAATATCTGACACCCAACTGCTGCATGAAGACAGAATGAAGAGAAACAGATGCTGAGAGAGGAATAGTGAATATATTCAGAACCGGTACAGACTATTTCATTGATTGTATTTAGAACGTTTCTTATTTCAGTATGCTGTAGCTTATATTACATTTTCGTGATAGTTTCCCCTTTAAGTTAAACTGATACCCAGCTTGATAGGACGGTTACATTCTATGAGACATCTGCTTGTAGTAATGTATGTTTTTTTGGATATAACTCGTGTAGTCTTTTCAAACACAGTGCAGGTCCACACATGCGACTTGAATTACCGTTATCAAATGTAGTTTGGCAAGATATAGAATAGCAGCAGTTGTGGCTTTGGGTTATCCGCTGGCACTAGAGGAAAGCTATAGTTCCCACTGGCGATAATGTAAATCACAAGTAGGAAAACATTTGTTTTTTTGAAGTCGCCCAAAGTTTCCTTGTGGCTTTGGAGAACTGAAGCAACTTGTATATTTTCCCACTGGCAATTTACATTTTCTGGAGATTTGTTGTCTGTGGTAGAGCAGATTTTACCATGAGCAATAAATCTCCACGTGTGCCTTGGCCTTTATGTTGCAGGACCACATTGGTCCAACACCCTATCGGCAAACCTTTATTTGTTGTTTTTTTTGCCTTTTGCTGTGAATTACAACACATAGGGAGGGATTCACAAAGGTGGAGAGAGCCCATTTTTGGCATAAAAGTGGTGATAAACTGTTGTAAAATACTTTCTCCATATTCACAAACAGAAATCCGCTTAATTTCCGACTCAACCAACACTATTCATTTTTTAATGAAAGAAAGACAGTTTACAGACACTTATGAATTTGTCTTTCAAACGACATAAAAATGGCACAAAAACGAGATTTTAAACGACATTTTCTCCCAACATTTTAAAGTGGCCTAAAAAGCTGTAAAATAAAAGTCCTTTTCAAATTAACCATGAAATCCAAACTCTTTTTTTATTAAAGCGTTCATAGCTGTTGTAAACTCTTTTAAAAATCACAGCTGTCAATCAAATATTGTCTGCCCCTCCTCTATGCCTTAGGCAGACAATTACTTTCACTTTCCATTCAGCACTTCCCAGATGCCACTGCTCTCCCCACATTCCCCAGTTCTCTTCACCATTTAATTGTGTAGCCAGGGCATGGGAATGGACATCAGGTCCCCCATTCTGGTGCACAAACAAGATTCTGAGATGATGAAAGGCTTGTCTTAATAACAGTGTCCACAAAATGGCTCCTGCCTGCTTGTTATAATTATGAGTTCCCAAACTGATGAAAACAAGATTCAAATAATTTATATAGTGTAATTAAAGTTAATTTTGCTTGACTAACATGATGAAATAGGATTTGGAATAATTTTTTTGGGTGATGTGTCCCCTTTAAAAATGGAGTAAAGCTTCTCTGTATCAATTCTTAAATAATCTGCTCTGTTTTGGTTCAGACAATCTTCATTTCACACCTCTTGTAGATTCCCCATTGGGGAAAAATTAGCATTTTAATAGGGATTAGCATTTTATACTGGGGGCACAAATTTCTGTCTGACCCTACAGGTGTAAAAGTCTCAAGACACTAATTAAACAAAAAAGTGTATTTTATTATTTTAACTTACAGTTACATTATTTTACTCATTTTAGCTTAATGAATGAGGCATTATTAGCAACTTGAGTGAATATATTATAAAAATCTAAAGGAAAAATAAGCCTCCCAATCAATTTTTTTTAGTTTTAGCAGCAATTACACACATAAAATAATAATAAAACATACTTTTTAAACAAATCTCTATATTATGCAAAATAGCATTTTTTTGTATTTAGTCCCTTATATCTTGTTACTGAAGATGAATTACACAAACATCCCGAAAAAAAATGATGTATAATTTTCCTAGGTAAAATAACCTCCTCCCACTGAAATTCCAATGTAATGGCTGACTGACAGGCTTAAGCTGGCCATAGATGTTGAGATTTTTAAAAGATCAGATCCTGATCGTGAGACCACGATCTTCTCAGAACAATCGTATGATCGTACGAATTGACCATCAACTATAAAGACCAATTTGGCAGGAAAACAAAGGGGAGCTGCCTGCTTGGCCCTGCAAACATAGAGAGATTGCACTGGGACCGACAAAGATTTTTTGACCTGGCCGATCAATTTCCTGACAAATGTCGGCCGAAAAATCGTAAGATGTACGATCGTTCGAATCCCACTAACCACACAATAATTTCGAAGGATTGGTCGGACTTCCCTAAAATCGGTCGTTCGGCAAGAAGAATCGTCACGTCTATGGGGAGCTTTAGTAAGAGCTAAAGACAAATCAGAAAAAACGTCGTTGTGCGAAAGGCAAAATCTGAAAACTGTCTGTTTAAAAGACAAATTCTCAAAAGTGGAGATAGAGGTTTGTGAATTTGGTGGGAAATCTGACATTTTTATCTCCATTTTTATTTTGTCTCAATATCACCACTTTTGTGAATTCCCCCCATAGAGGGGATGATAAGGGTCAAACTGGAATCAAAATAGACCCTGGCATTTCAAGTAACCAGAGGCCCATACAGCCTCCCAGCAGTCCAATAAATAGTGAGTTTTTATGGCATCTAACTGCAGCTCCTCTGGCATGTGCCAGAATCCACAGATTGCCAGTCCTGTCCTGTGTGGGTGTGACTGATGCTGCTGTGAAAACAGCCTTGTCTGCCTGTCATGGCTTCTGATAATATGAAATGAGCCGTGGCCGTTTCAGAAGTTACCGACTATTACTGCTCTATGGAAGTCACTCAAGGTGCATTTAATATTAACAGGAGTTGCAACCATGCATTTTAGTTACCCTGACCATATCAAACCTCCCAACATTTTGGAAAATAAAAAGAGGAACAAAAAAGTTGCCGCATTGAGCGACGACATTTTTGACCACGCCTGTTTTGTGGCCACACCCCCTAATTACCATGTTCATTTTACAAAATTTGAAAGGTTATGAAAGCTTGAACATATTTCTGTGGTGTTTTTTTCAGTTATTTTAGTTTTGCTAATGAAGGTGAATTGCCCTTTAAGCTGTGAGTCTAACTTTTCCCAAGGGACCTGTTATCTTATATTGTTACATTTGCTTATCTCGAAATTGTTACAAAAGTATCTGCAGCTGTGGCTGTTTTGGCCTCCCTGCCAAAAAACAGAGTTCAGTGTTCAGTGCAGAGAAAATCGGGACTTTCCAGTACAAACGAGGGACTGCAGGTTGAGCTGTCAAAAGCGGGACAGTTGGGAGGTATGCCATATGCAGACAAAATGCCCTGTGAACCAGAGCCCTAATGGGACCAAACACTACACAGGGACGGACTGGGCCAATGGGATACTGGGAAAAAACCTGGTGGGCCGTGCCAGCCCAGACCCCCTCCCCCGATATGCCGGGCCCCCAGAAAAAAATTGCAGCAGCATACACCGGCATTAGTGCATGTGCATGGGGGCCCCCAGAGGTTTGGAACCCAGTGGGCCCCCAATGTGCAGTCCGACCCTGACACTACAGGTATAGGAACTTTTATCTTGAATGCTTGGGACCTGACGTTTTACAGATATGGGCCTTCCCATTATTTGGATCTCAATACTTTACGTCTACTAAAATAATTTAAACATTAATTAAACCCAATAGGTTGGTTTTGCTTCCAATAAGCCATAATTATATTTTAGTTGGGATCAAGTATAGGAGAGGGCCTTCCTGTAATTGAGAGTTTTCTGGATGATGGGTTTCCATACCCATACCTGTAGTACAGGAGGTCATTAAAATCCTCTAATGCGTGTTTTTGGCATGATAAGCGACTGTACTTGCTGGGTCTGGCAGCTTCAATTTACAATAGGAATCAGCATGGGTGGTTTCAGGCGTTTCTGTCAGCTAAAATACACTGTGGGTAAAACATTAGCCTGAATTAGCTTGTAAAGTAAAATATATATATATATATTTATATATATATATATATATATATATATATATATATATATATATATATATATATATATATATAGTATGCAGTTGTAAATAATGATACAGTGATTTGCAAGAACAATGACTCCAGATAGCCCCAAAATACATTAAATACAGCGAAAGCCAGTACAGGTATGGGATCAGTTTTCCGGAAAGCTCTGAATTATGTAAATGACATCTCTTATAGACTCCATTATGATCAAATAATCCAAAATGTTTCAAATAATTTCCCTTTTCTCTGTAATAATAAAACAGTAGCTTGTACGTGATCCCAACTAAGATATAATTACTCCTTATTGGAAGCAAAGCCAGCCTATTGGGTTTATTTAATGTTTACATGACTTTTTAGTAGACTTAAGACATGGAGGTCCAAATTACGGAAAGGTCCCTTATCTGGAACCCCCCAGGTCCCAAGCATTCTGGATAACAGTTCCCATACCTGTACATGGTAGTAATTTCACATAATGAAAGATACCGTATCAGTACAATGTAGTAAGGGGTACCATTCTTGCACTGTAGCTGAGATTGCACTTATACCCCTGAGTAAGGAGAGAGCATTCTTGGCACAGTTTGGGTTAATTCATAATGATCATCACTTCCTGTGTAATTTGACATTCAGTCGCTCTGCCTTCCTTCTCCTATCTCCATTTCTCTGGTATTTTCCACATAGCCCCCGCAGTGATCCAGCCAGGGGAAGCCCGAGTGGTTGTCTCCAGCGGAGGAGGATAGCATTTGCCGAGGGGAGGGAGAAGTGGGAGAATTTGCAGCCCCTCCGCCTCCAGTCGGACTGCAAGTCTAAAAAAATCAATAAGACTTTAATAAGCTGTGTGTCTCCCTGCTGCTGCCTGTGTATTGGGAAATGCAAACTGCTGTGTAAAGCAAGTTGTATGGAGGGGGTAATTTCCTTGTACTCCCCTGCATATCTATTGGTGTGGAATAACTGTAGGTGTTGTTCTTCTACCACTAACTAACTTCCTGCACCCCCAACAACGGACAAACACTGTTGAAAGGTTCTGGGAGTTGTGTAAGGCCTGCGTATTGAACCATTATCCAGCTGATTGTTCTGGGGAACAACCAAATCTTCTGCAAACTCCCTATGAATAAATATATATACATACACACGTGTGTGTATGTTGGAGTGGATCATAGATTAAATATTCCCACACCTTAGGTGCTACCACAGCTGGAAAGATTTCTGGCACGTTCCTGCTACTTGGCTGCTACACAGTCTGATGTTTGCTACAGACGTCATTGATTTCCGTACAATATCTTTTAAAAACAAAAATTTCCCTAAAAAAGGCAGCCCCCCCCTTGCTTTGGGATGATATAACCTCTAGAACTAGGAGCTACAGTCTAAAGGTCAGTTCACACAAGCAGCTTCGGGGAGATTAGTCCCCCAGCGACAAATCTCTTCTTCGGGGCAACCATCTCCCCGAACTGCCTTCCCCCTGCCCTCCGCCAACTAAAATTAATTTGCAGAAATGCACACACGGCGCTTCGTCTTCCAAAGTTGCCTCACGAAGAAACTTTGCGCGACTTTGGAAGATGAAGCACCGCGTGTGGATTGCAGCAGGCGATTTTCACTTTAGCCGGTGGAAGGCAGTTCAGGGAGATTGTCGACGCAAAGAAGAGGCGATTTGTCGCTGGAGCAACTAATCTTCCCCAATCTGCTCATGTGGACTGACCCTAAAGGTGGCCATAGACACATCGATAATACCGCACAAAACAAATTTTTGTACAATATACGGTGCGTGTATGGTGGGAGACAAATCTGCTGATATCGGCAGAAGACTTGGATATCAGTCAGCTCGTTGACTGCGCTGGCCCGGAAAATTTTGATTTTGCCTTTGAATGCATCCGAACATCGGCCATTATTATTGCCGCGAGCACCCCTAGGCAAGCTACTGTTCCTTGCCCCCATCCCCTTCCTTTTATTCAAGCAAATATTCATCATTGGGACCTGAGCAGTAGGGATTGTTATTGTATCTCCTGCGCATCCCCAGTGTTTCTGAACCAATGTGGGTGTAGTTGGGCAGCATGCAGCCCCCTAATATCCTACTGCCCTAGGCCCAGGCCATGGTGGCCTTTCCACAAATGTGGGCCTGGGTAGAATTCTATTGTTTATACCAGTACTGTAACTAGATATCACTGGGCCCCACAGCAAATTATTTTTCAGGCCCCCAAAATGTTTAGAGGTTGACTTGTTTTACCAATATTTATCGAAACTGTATATGAATTAGGGCCTCATGGGGCCCCTATACCTCTTGGGGTGCTCTAGAAAGTAAGTATTTAGTGGGCTTGGGGCTGATTGGGCCTCTGTGTGGGCTTATTATTTGGCCTCTGTGTACCTGTAATGCCAGGGCCTATTTTAATTCTCAGTCCAGACCTGTTTTCTGGAAAGAACTTTTCCAGTTAAGATTGTAATTGGTACGTCTATGGCCAACTTAAGGCTAATTTCCCCTTAGCATTTAACCAGGTTATACAGAAACACAGAAGGGTGGGGGGGAGGGAAGGGAAGCCCATAATTTTGGAACCATCCTGTTAAACAGTTATAAAAATGGTGGTAAAGTTCACGGATAAGGGTTAAAGTGGACCTGTCACCCAGACATAAAAATCTGTATAATAAAAGTCCTTTTCAAATTAAACATGAAATCCAATTTTTTTTTTTATTAAATCATTCATAGGTGTTGTAAACTCATTTAAAAATCTCATCTGTCAATCAAATATTGTCTGCCCCTCCTCTATGCCTTAGGCAGACAATTACTTTCATTTTCCATTCAGTACTTCCCAGATGTCACTGCTCTCCCCACATTCCCCCATTCTCTTAACCATTTAATTGTGTAGCCAGGACATGGGGATGGACATCAGGTCCCCCATTCTGGTGCACAAACATGATTCTGAGATGAAACAAGGCTTGTCTTAATAACAGTGTCCACAAAATGGCTCCTGCCTGCTTGTTATAATGAGTTCCCAGACTGATGGAAACAAGATTCAAATAATTTATGCAGTTTAATTAAAGTTAATTTTGCTTGATTTTTGGGTGATGGGTCCCCTTTAAGCAGTTCAGCTGCAAACACGGAGAGCTAAAACAGGTCAGCCACTCTGATAATAGACCAGTCTGCAAGGCATGAAACATATACTGCATTTTACATGGATGTCGTTAGGTTCTCCACTTGTAGGAGCAGATCAAATAGCCTACGTACTATTGTTTAATCTGAACTAATGCTTCTCACAACTTCCTTTGCATATTCCCTAACCCCAAGGACATGTATTAGAAAGAACATTAAAATGCATATATGCTGAGTCATAATGTGAATGTTGTTTTCCTACTCTTTTAGACAAAGTTCTGTCCATAATTGCTGTGTGCACCATATAATTACTGTGGCAATGTGGTCCCTATGTTTCAAAGAGCAGGTGGAGAAAGTTGTCTTCTGGCTGAGCACCAGCAATTATGGCAGGTGTAGACACTCCACTCAGAAGGTGCTTACTTACCTCCTGGTATATCAAATTATGATGCCTCCTGACATGGGTCAACCCTGAAAGATTAAATGTGATACATGGGTGGCCAAATTAGAAAAGTTCTACTTGGTCTATTGCTGTAAATGAGCATCAACCACCTTAAATAACCCTTGTTGGATAGGTGCTTTAGCAACTTTGATCCCCTGCCTTGGGTAGTAAGTCATAAATCAAAGAATACACCGTGGCACTTCTGTTTGAAAGAATGAAGAAGTTGTCTTGGTCAAATACCAAGCAATGTTTTGGGCCTTCTCTTGTGGCCCTGTACAGTTACCTTTCCACTTATACACACCTTAAATTCATGACCTTTACCACGAATATACTGTAGTTGTTATGTGCTCTAAAAACCATGGTTGATGCCACAATGCAGGAAGTCCAAATGCAGTCCTAACATTTATTGACTCAGGTTTAACATTGCTCTTCCTAAAATGTGTCTTCATGCCCTTTACATGCATGTGCAGCTGATCTATGATGATGACAAAAAAATGTGTGCTTTGGGTGCATTTAATTGAACCCCTGGGTAATGGTGACCATAATGTGATCTCATTGTCTGGTGCAAAAAACAAATATACATTGGGACAACAAAAACCCTGGATTTCATAAAAAACCAAACTTTAGCTCCTTAAGGGATGCTCTTCAGAGCATAGATAAGGGCATTATGTTTTCTGCTAAAAACACAGAACTGAAATGGTTGTGATTTAAAATGATATCAAATAGTTAATGTTCTCAATGTATTCCCTAAAGAAGTAAATGCGGCTTAATATGGAAGTAAAGAAGTTAATAGGAAAGCGGATAGGACAGAAGCATGTAATGAATATAAATATAAACACTAAAATAAATGTTGTAAAATAGCAATCCGGAAGGCAAAGATAGAAAATCAAGAGTGCATTGCAGCTTTTTTTTTTTTTTTTTAAATAAAAAAAGTATATTAATAGTTAAAAGATGCTGCTTGAGAGTGTGGCTCCTTTAAATAATGGCACCAGTATGGTTGTAACAGATACAGAAAAGGCAAATGTGCAAAATCAGTTCTTTTCTTCAGTGTATTGTAGACAATAGAGGAGTCTGAGTTCCCAGGCTTACTTCATAGCTGCACTGTTGGCTCAGCTTAATCAAAGGCACCAGGGCCAGATGGCAAACACCCTACAAGTACTAAGAAAGCTTAGTTCAGTTTTCAATTTAGTTTAGTTTCTGATTTTCTCAGATTTGCTTTCATCTGGTATGGTGCCTATGGATTGGAGGAAAGCTGATGTCATTCCAATATTTAAAAAGGAATTATGATTTTAAAAAGGGATTATGATCTCAGTCTGGCAATTATAGTCCAGTAAATTTGACATTTGTGGTGGGCAAATTATTTGAAGAATTGTTAAAGGAACAGTAACACCAAAAAATGTAAGTAATGAAAATATCATGTAGTGTTGCCCTGCATTGGTAAAACAGATGTGTTTGTTTGAGAAACATTACTATTGTTCATATAAACAAGCTGCTGTGGAGCAATGGCGGAAATTGAAAAACGGCTATATGGCACAGGTTAACTAATGGATAACAGATAACACCAATAGACAGACAGTGCTTATTTGCTATCTGCTGTGTAACCTGAGCCTTTTCTCCTTTGAATGGTTGCCCCCATTGCTACACAGCAGCTTATTTATATAAACAATAGTAGTGTTTCTTAAGCAAACACACCAGTTTTACCAGTGCAGGGCAACACTACATTATATTTTCATTACTTTAAAATACTTTTATTTTTTGACATTACTGTTCCTTTAAGGGATCACATTCAAAATTTTGTCCTTGTGAATTACATTATGAGCAGCAATCAGCATGGCTTTAAGAAGGATAAGTCATGTCAGACAAATTTGTTTTTTATGATGATCTAGATATGATGTGGTGATTTAGAATATGCCGTACAGTTTTGTTCTCCAGTGCTTAAACAGGACATTATTGAATTAGAGAAGGGAAACTAAGCTGTTAAAGTGTATGGAAAATCTTAGCTATGAGGAAAGACTGGCCAAATTGGGGATGTTCACGCTGGAGAAGAGGCGCTTAAGGAGTGAAATGATAACTATGTATAAATATATAAGGGAATCATATAATTATCTCTCTAATACTTTATTTACCAGTAGGTCTTTCCAGCTGACGCAAGGTCACCCATTCCGATTAGAAGAAAAGAGCTTTTGATTTTAATATTCGAAAGGGTTTTTTTACAATGAGAGCTTTAAGAAGGGGTTGGATGGTGTTTAGCAAGTGAGGGAATACAGGGTTATGGGAGATAGCTCATAGTACAAGTTGATCCAGGGACTGGTCCCATTGCCATTTTGGAGTCAGGAAGGAATTTTTCCCCCTCTCAAATTGGAGAGGCTTCAAATGTTTTTTTTTCCTTCCACTGGATCAACTGGCAGTTAGACAGGTTATATATAGTCTTAAAAGTTTGAACTTGATGGAGAGGTGTCCTTTTCCAACCTAACTTACTATGTAAATATGTGTTGATCACAGGGACTATAGTTTAATTGTGAAAAGCCATATATGTATCTATGGGTAACAATGAACACAGAAATACCGTGTGCTGCATTTGAGGCTATGGAGATGTGAAGCTGCTCCAAGGGGAGGGCACATTCCCTCAGCTGAAGGTGTATAGCCACAGAATCTCCCAGAATCCTTCGCAATGAGGTCTCCACGTTACACATAATGCATGTTTCAGGCTGAGCAGTTGTCACAGAAACAGAGCTTTAAATAATCCAATCACTATAACAAACTGGAGCTTTCACAAACCCTGCTCTTCAGCTTGCTGATTTCTCAAGTTCTTCTACAAACCCATATGTACTCTTTATTTTGGGCCCATAAGCCTGATCCACTAGCACATCTTTAGGGAGAGATGCACCCCAATAACTACCCATATCTTAAACCCATTTTTGTCAATCTCCATCACCTGATTCCTTTAATACTGGTTCATATCTTTTGGGCCAGAGGATCTCTCTTTCTATTATTTTGTATGCCTAGCAGCAGTGTTGCTTAATCGGAGGATAGAGCAATTTCCTTAGAAATGCAGCTGCCAGTTCAAGGTCAAGTTTTTTCCCCTTTGCTTTCTGTTCCCCTTCTTATCCTCGGTCATGAATATGAGGCTCACTGCAGGTCCGGACTGAGAATTAAAATAGGCCCTGGCATTTTAGGTACACAGAGGCCCAATCAGCCCACACAAAGGCCCAAACAGCCCTCACCAGCCCACTAAATACTGACTTTCTATGGGACCTTATAGCCGCCCCTCTGGCATTTGCCAGAACCCACAGATTGCCAGTCCGGGCCTGGCTCACTGCACTCTGTCATTTACATATGTACATGGCCAGAGTCCTGTAGAGTTGGCTGGAGCCTTCATGAAGACATAAATACAGTATAGATAAAAGTGCAGGTGAAAGAAAAACTGCTTTGATTATTGGAAGAAGTCAAGTAATGTATCCAAATGGTGTTGTCAATAAAAACAAATATGCTTTGATAGTAAAGAAAAATTACCCCTGTTTGATATTTTCTTTTGGACAGTTTCTGCAATCCAAAATGCTTGGGACCTGGGGTTTTCCAGATAAGGAACCTTTTTGTTATTTGGATCTCCATACTTTTAGGGGGTTATTAATCGTGGTCCGAATATCCGAATCTTGAATCATTTGTGGTTTTCATAGGAAAAAAACTATACATTTTTTTTTAGCTGGTCTAAAAACTCAGAATCCGAAACCCCCGCATCTAAAAGCTCTCGAGGTCCTGTATAAGTCAATGGGGAAGGTCCCAGTGTCTGCACTGATGTCGTACCGATATCCAATGAGTTTGTGGTTTCTTTTGCACAGAAACCACGAATGATTCAGAGTTTTCGGGAAAGCTCCAAAGTTAGCCCGACCCTATTTTTTCGGGCTATTTTCTTCATAAATAAGGTCCATTCGGGCAATTGGAGTTGCTTGGATTTCTAACTTAGAAATACTCCAATAAATTCGGACCTTGATAAATAACCCCCTAAGTGTACTAAAACATCACTGAAACATTAAGCGCAATAGGCTGGTTTTTACCTCAGACAAGGATTCATTCTATCTGGATTTCTGGATAATGGGTTTCCAACTAACGGATCCTATTCCGGTATTTGCTTGCTTAAATGTACTTGAGGCTAGGGCCACACATGGGCTCAAATACGCTGCCTGATTTCTGCCCCACCGTGGGCAGTAGTCTCCTCTCTCTGTGGGTTTTGGTGAAGAATCGCTAGTCTCTGCATTTTGAAAGACTCAAAAGACACATTTTGAGAAATCCGCATTAGTCTGTTCACAACGAGTCGATTAAATACTGTATAGAGAGGAGGCTTCTGTGCGCAGTAGGGCAGATTTCGGCTACTGGTTTTCGCTCCCCCCCCCACCCCCGTATGGTCCTAGCCTTAATGCTCCAGGACAATCATTCCCTTTCTCCAGGCCACTATCTTGATTTGAATTCCTTTTACCTATTTACTCCCAGCTCCTTATAGCACATCTAGAAATAACTCCTCATGCATACATATGCCTAGTGTAGTAGAAACATATGGGCATGTGCTTTTTGAGGGACTGCAAATTGTCATGTTATTAAAATGGTTCTACAATATCCTAATTAAACCATATTATATGCTGTTATCTATTTTTTATCTGCTAGAATGATAGATATATTTATTTCAGAATTGTGCTACTGATATATTTTGCTTCTGGTAAGCACTGAAACTTAAATTGAGACTTCTCATTTTAGGGAGTAAAATACGTCCTGATTATGGTAGATCCAGATGCACCGTCCCGATGGGACCCCAAATACAGATACTGGAGGCACTGGCTGCTTACTGATATACCGGTGAGTAAATATGCAGCATATGGAGTTTAGCAGAGTAAGGACAGAACAAGTTAGAGAGCTGACTTGTGGTTGGAAGGAGGTGGTGGTTGAGAGTTGTAGTGTGAGCACTAGAGAGAAAGATGATTGTGAATGAGTGAAAGAGAGGATATATCCAGAAGCAAATTACATAGTTTCATAGTTACATAGTTAAATTGGGTTGAAAAAAGACATCCATCAAGTTCAACCCCTCCAAATGAAAACCCAGCATCCATACACACACCCCTCCCTACTTTCACATAAATTCTATATACCCATATCTATACTAACTATAGAGTTTAGTATCACAATAGCCTTTGTCCAAAAAATCATCCAAGCCATTCTTAAAGGCATTAACTGAATCAGCATCACAACATCACCCAGCAGTGCATTCCACAACCTCACTGTCCTGACTGTGAAGAACCCTCTACGTTGCTTCAAATGAAAGTTCTTTTCTTCTAGTCTAAAGGGGAGGCCTCTGGTACGGTGATCCACTTTATGGGTAAAAAGGTCCCCTGCCATTTGTCTATAATGTCCTCTAATGTACTTGTAAAGTGTAATCATGTCCCCTCGCAAGCGCCTTTTTTCCAGAGAAAACAACCCCAACCTTGACAGTCTCCCCTCATAATTTAAGTCTTCCATCCCTCTAACTTAGTCTCTGCACTCTCTCCAGCTCATTTATATCCCTCTTAAGGACTGGAGACAAAACTGCCCCCCATACTCCAGATGAGGCCTCACCAGGGACCTATAAAGAGGCATAATTATGTTTTCATCCCTTGAGTTAATGCCCTTTTTTATGCAAGACAGAACTTTATTTGCTTTAGTAGCCACAGAATGACACTGCCCAGAATTAGACAACTTGTTATCTACAAAGACCCCTAGATCCTTCTCATTTAAGGAAACTCCCAACACACTGCCATTTAGTGTAGAACTTGCATTTATAGTATTTTTGCCAAAGTGCATAACCTGCATTTATCAACATTGAACCTCATTTTCCAGTTTGCTGCCCAGTTTCCCAACTTAGACAAATCACTCTACAAAGTGGCAGCATCCTGCATGGAATCTATAGTTCTGCACAATTTAGTATCATCTGCAAAAATAGAAACAGTACTTTCAATGCCCACCTCCAGGTCATTAATAAACAAGTTGAAAAGCAAGGGACCTAGTACAGAGCCCTGCGGTACTCCACTAACAACACTGGTCCAATTAGAAAATGTTCCATTTACCACCACTCTTTCTAGTCTATCTTTTAGCCAGTTCTCTATCCAGGTACAAATACTATGTTCCAGGCCAACATTCCTTAATTTAACCAGTAACCTTTTGTGTGGCACTGTATCAAATGCTTTAGCAAAGTCTAAGTAAATCACATCCACTGCCATCCCAGAATCGAGGTCTCTACTTACCTTCTCATAAAAAAAATTACGTTAGTCTGGCAAGATCTATTATGCATAAAACCATGCTGGTACACACTCATAGTATTATGATTTGCTATGAAGTCCAGTATCTTATCCTTTATTAACCCTTCGAAAAAGCTTTCCTACCACTGACGTCAGACTAACTGGCCTATAGTTTTGAGGCTGAGAACGGGATCCTTTTTTGAATAGAGGCACCACATTAGCAATTCGCCAGTCTCTCGGCACTATGCCAAATCTCAATGAATTCTGAAAAATTAAGTAAAGCGGTTTGGCAGTCACAGAGCTAAGCTCGCTAAGTACCTTTGGATGAATACCATCTGGCCCTGGACCTTTGTTAATCTTAACATGTTCTAGTCTCTTTTGAATTTCTTCATGTGTGAACCATGCATCATTAGTTGTATTACTAGAATTGGGACTTTTAAGAAGGAAACCTTCACTTACTGGTTCCTCATTTGTGTAGACAGATGAAAAATATGAGTTCAGAATCTGCGCTTTTATTTTGTTTTCATCAACCAGCTGACCCCCCTCTGATAGTAAGGGTCCCACCCCTTCCTGCTTCATTTTTTTACTATTAACATATTTAAAAAATAATTTTGGATTTTTTTTACTGCTTGCTGCAGTATCCTTTTCTATAGCAATTTTAGCTTGCCTTATAGCTTCTTTGCATGATTTATTGGCCTCCTTGTACCTTAGAAATGCTACCCACAATGCATCATTTCCCCCCAGAAGTGGAAAGATCACATTTTGATGCAATTACCTTTAATGAATGGCACAAATATATGCAACATCTGGGTCCATTTTTGCGCAACCATATACGGCTGCAAATGTCCCTTATAGTAGTACATGGGAAGCCAAACACAAAGCTAGAATAAAGAGCCGACTGCTTCTGTTTTCTGATAATGAGCTGATACTAATTAAAATAACTTGTAATTAAAGGGGTAGTCCAGGCTTGAAAATTCAACCACTATATTATTGGTAGGATTTATTACCTTAGCAACCAGGCAGTAGTTTGGAAGTCGTAACGAGCTAAACTACAGTGTAGATTTTGCAGGGTGGTGTCGAATTGACAGATCGCATCCTACAAGTCGGATGTAATTTCCCAGGTCGAAATAAAATGGTACTAATATAAAAATCTGATATGTAAATTACACAGAAGATTTGGCATCTGACAAGACGCATGTTATAAGGGACCACTGCATGCAGCATCTGTATCTGACAAGACAAATTCTGATGCAATCTACGGCCACAGTCGCATGTAGTATATACTGCGCTCCCCTCCATCTGTGCTTTGGCCTTCAAGTGCCTATAAATAAATTCGGCCCTGGCTGCTTTCACATTTTGGGGGCGATTTCCACTCTTTGTAGATGGACTCAGGCCAGTCAATGCAGCTACAGGGAGGTGCTGATCAGATCCGCTTTTCTCCACCTGATTACAAACCGCAGGCAGAGATACACCACGTGTAGGATTTGTGGTGGAATTCCGAATTTCGGCATGTACGAATTTTTCCGCAAACTTTGCAGCATAAAAACGACCATAAGAAAAAATCCCCATTAACTTTAATGCATTTTGAGAAAAAAGTCGCTATAAGAAAAAACGCCCATTGATTTGAATGCATTAGGACAAAAAAGTCGCCATAAGAAAAAACGGCCATTGATTTTAATGCATTTGAAGAAAAAGAAGTTGCCATAAGAAAAAACGCCCATTAACTTGAATGCATTAGGACAAAAAAAGTCGCCATAAGAAAAATTGCCCATTGTCTTTAATGCAGGGGTGTCCAAACTTTTTGCAACAAGGGCCAGTTTTGGTGAGAGGAAAATGTGTGGGGGCCTACCATTCAGCCTGACATTCTTTGAACCATTAACATCATTTAACTCATTTAAACAAGGAATCGCGTAGCCATTATATTTGGGTGCATTAGTGAAATGTTCTGCCACTTGGTCTATACTGCTGCCTGTGAGCTGAAGGTGTTCGCAACAGACATGTACTGGCACATAGTAATGCGCTGCTCTTGCAGGGGTCTTCAGTTTACTGTACTGGCACGTCAGTCTATTGAACCTTCAGCCCTAAGTATATGAGAGGGACGCGTCTCTACGTGCCAGTACATGTCTATTACTAACACCTTCAGCTCACAGGCAGCAGTATAGACCAAGTGGGAGATCATTTCACTAATGTGCCCAAATATTACTGCTACGGCTACGTGATTCTGATTGCACTGTGCTGGCAGGCCGCATTATTAATTTCATGATGGAGGCTGAGGACCAGTGTAAAACGGGCCGCAATTGGCCCCCGAGCCTGACTTTGGACATGCCTGATCTAATGCATTTGGAGCGAGAGACTTCACTGCGTTTTGTAAAATTTAGACAGATTTGCTCATCACTAACCACGTGAGACTGTGACCTAAAAGTTGGAAGTAGATCCATAGATGAAGCACACATTTTTGCCTGATTTGGCTAAATACAACAGGGGGAATCAGATTTTGTAGAATTCCACAAAATCTCATTTTGTGGGTTAGATAAAGTCTAAAGAACCACAAAAGCTGATCAGAATCTCCTGTGTAATTCATCTCTAAAGCAGAGCAACAAAACTTGTCAATAAAATAGTCAATCTGGTTGGCCAATGAGCAGCATTTTCAGTTTCAGACTGAAAAAACACTAATTAAAGTTACAGTATTTGCAAGTGTATGACTTCTGTGCTATGGATTCCCCTGCAGATGTTGTGTTCATCTGGCTCAACGTGATTGCTATACAGATAGGGCAATGGCATACAACATTTTTCTTACCAAATTTTGCCTTGCTAAAAGCAGTTGTCATGCAGTTCTCTAGCATTCCCTGTAATGCATTTATGGGTAATAATTGCACGTCAATGGCCATTTTTGTACAATTCTCTCAAGGGCATGGGTTGGCTATAGTATATATTTCTGACATGGTATTTTAGGCAGGAGAAACTCATGGCAATGGTTATATAGAGGCTAGGATTAAAACCAATGCACATATCCTCAAGACAGGAATTTATTGTATGATTACCACAACTAAGAGGGTCTATAAAAAATATATAGACAATATATAGAATGCTAGACCAGATGCAGTATATTTTAATTAAGGGGGCTGAATTTAGGATCAGTGGGGTGGGGGTGGTTCCAGAAAGTGTTGTTTATGAAAGTTAGTTTGCTCTGTCCCACATGGTCAGAACTTAAAGTGGAGGAAGAAAGCAAACTGCCTTCTCCTGACTCATCCCAAAATCCAAACCCACTGCAGTTACCAAGGGAACTACTGCGTTTAGAGATGTTGAGAGGGGAGAGCCTAGAAAGAGAGGTGGGGGGGGAGATAAGCAGAGAGAAATACCGAGAAAAGACAGCAGAAGAGAAACTGAGGGAGAATGGGAGGAGATCAAGAGGGGGAAACTGTCAGATGAGACAAGAATATCTGGAAGAGAACAGGGATAGAGTGGAATAATGCAGATACGTGCCAGAGCCAACCTTGTTATCTGCATAAGAATATTGTATTAGGCCTTAATTCTCCTTTATTTATCCTCCCCTCCTTCTCATTTTGTTCTTCGCATCCATCTCTAGTCTTCCACCACCCAGTGCTTCCATTGCAGCCTTCCTCTCTAATCCTCTCTGCATTTCTCTATTTATTTTCCTTCATTCACTTTTATCTGTATTGCATATGTCTTTCTCCTCGTCATCCCTGGCTTTCCTTCTCTCTCCCCCTCAACCTCTCCCACGCCTGGTCTTCCTCCCGATTCTCTGCGCTGTTATAAGTCTGAGTGGGAGATTCCGTTTCACACGTGGCCCAGGAGTGGGAGAATGCAAGAGTTTCCCTGTAACAGCTCACTGTTATTAATACACATTGCCCCGCAGAGCTGACAGACCAAAGTTATCAGGAGATGCTGGAAGTTGCTGCCCAACACATGGCAATAGGTTGCCTGTCTCTTACTAATATACATCCTAATTAGCAGAGATACTAAACAATTACAGCATATTAGCTTTCTGATCCTCAGGATTTACCATAGAATAATCTGTGCCTTACGGAGGTCAACCTCTAACTGACTGCACCGTAGAATAAAGGAGCTTATGCACTAACAGGAGCCAAAGGGTTGTCATGGGAGAGCATCTTAGAGTTTACTGGTTCCTTGGATTACTGGGCTGGGGCACATAGGTTGTCTATTGCTCTATCTAGCTGTTGCTCCTTTTTGGGGTTTAAATTCCCATTATATACATACATTATCTGCATAGTTCCAAAACAGGGTACTCCAGCACACTGCCCAAGTCTGATGCCATGGTGCTTCTATCCTCTCAGACCTCACCGCTGGTCTATAGTGTATCCACAAACAATTTAGAAAAATGAGGAGAGCAATTCAAAAGCAGTATTCCTGCTGCAAGGTGCTTTATTGCTGACTACCAAATACACAAATGTTTCGGGTCTTATACACCCTTTATCAAGTGTCAAGTTTTCTGCATATTTCCCATGCCCAAGCTGGATTCTGATTCCTCAGGCCCTGCTAAAGTCGACTAGAATTTTCTTCTCCAGTTTTTGACTACTGCCTGTTTGTTGACCTCAGTTCCTGCTGCCAGCCCTGATCTTTACCTGTCTCTAACATTTTGCCTTGCCCTAGTCTATACTGTGTTAATTTTTAGTCCTTCCCCTGGAGTAAGTAGGTTCCATGTTAGTATTATTACAGAAAGTTCCAGAGCATCTGTGTTACCATTGCTGGTAGGGGTTCTCCTGCTTCATGGAAGATTGGACTAGCATCAACTGTCACATGAGCGTTCCTTGTTTATAGACTATAACAGGAGCCTGGATGTGGTGGTAGTTCCAGGGTTCCAGTAGCAGGGTGCTTCAATAGGTATAGGATGTGTTATACGTAATTCTCGGGACCAGAGGTTTTCTGGTTAAGGGATCTTTCTGTAATTTGCATCACCATAAAAATAATTTAAACATGAAGTAAACCCAAAAGGATTTTTTGACACCAATAAGGATCAACTACAGGGAACGGTTTTATTCTTACATCGAAAAAGGAAATCATTTTTAATAATTAGAATTATTCGCTTAAAATGCAGTCTATGGGAGATAGACTTCCTGTAATTCGGAGCTTTCATGATAACAGGTTTCGGCATAACGGGTTCTTTACCAGTAAAATGTAATATACTACTATTGTTGCTCTGGTTTCTCTCTCAGGAGCAAGCTCCGTGAAGCCTGCACAATAAAATTATTACAAATTATTATTATTTAGAGATGCACCAAATCCACAAATCCAATTCGGCCAAACCCCCGATCCTTTGTGAAAGATTAATACTGAACTGAATCAGGACCCTAATTTGCATATGCAAATCAGGTTGAGGGGGGGGAAAGAGCCAAGCGCAGCATTTATACTCTGCAACACCATGTTATGCAACACCATACATGCAACAAGAGAAGAAAGAGAAAAGACTGCCAGGCTCCCTTTCATAAGGAGCTATGTAGAACTGTATGGGTGGGCACTCCAAAGTTTGGTGCTGCGTTTTGTCATTTTCCCTTTTCAGCAACCGCTGTATTGTACTATGCTAATTATCATATACTACATGATGTTCCTTTGATGTTTAAAGATACTTTAATATTATACTATAAAAGATACTTTTATATATTCCCCAGTGTTGAGAGATTACTCTCTCAAGCACCTTTGTAAACTCTGCTGCATTTCATTTATACGATGTTCATGTTCTTACGGCTATGAAACCTGCTGTGCACAAATTTTACTTTATAAAACCTGCCCTAGAGCTCTTCAGTGTCATACATCCTGAATTTCTAAATGGAAATAGTAATATGCCCTGCCCAACACACAGATCTGAACCACAATTAAGCCTACTAGTACTGTTCCTACAGTAGAAAGGATTGACATAAAAAATCAGCATATATTTCCCTATTCTGAGCTCCATATATACAGTTAGGAAAAATAATACACAGAAATCGACTTATGTACATTTAATATCCATATACTTGGTTGTAGCCCTGGGCACACAAATCACTTTCTCGCTCAATAGTGTTTTTGCCCCTCTATCATAACATCTACAATTCCCTGCCCACATTACCATTATCTTCTACTTTGATTTGGATCTCCTAGTGATGTGCAGGTTGACCCGAAACCGTTGGTCGAGTTCGGGTTTGAGATCTGGGCAGTTTCTGCTGAGAAGGTTTATTCAACGAATCACACACAACATGTTTCAGGCCTTGCCCTTTCTCAAGTGTGAGAAACATGTTGTGTGTGTGATTTGTAGTCGTTGAATAAACATTTTCAGCAGAAACTGCTTCAGAGTGCTCTCCTCTAACCGCTGATTTTGTGGATTAGGGTTAGGTGCATGTTAAAGCTTTTGGGTTAGGGTCGGGTACAGGTTCAGGTTTTGCAGATTAGGGTTGGGTGAAGGTTGATTTCTCCTGACCTGCACATCACTAGAAGGTTCCTAATATATGATCTCAGCCCACTTTTTTCCTTACCTTTCCTTCCCAAGCAGGACTGGATGTTTAAATCATACAAGGTATCAGATCCATCTTGGTAATAAATGGGGTCAACAACAGAGTCAATCTTTTACAGAAGAAATGAAGAACATATACAACACATACAGAAACATGGTGATTATTTACCTGAACAACTGTATTATTGGGGTACCGGAATAGATTGATAAGCCAATGGCCACATAGAACAGACATGGACCAGTTAGATCCCTGGCCACGCAGATTTTTCAGTTTATCTGATTCAAATCTGTTTCATACTAAACCGATTTAGCTGGGGATATCAGGAAATGAAGGGCTTTTACAGAGATCTACATAACCTCAAAGATTGAGGACTGACATCTTCAGACTTTACCTCATGTTCATGAACCCTGTATCATGATTTGACATCTACTATAAGAACTGTTGTACTGAGAAACACCCATTGCGCTGCTTCAACCACAAATGTAGAAATGGGAGAGCAGAAGATTTCACTTCTGACAGTCCTGCAGATCAGGTGCGATCCTGGCCCCTCCGCTGCTACTGCCCCCCCTCCCCTGGAAATTCCCCTCCAAAGTACCAGGAGCAGCAGTTTTGCTGCCCCTGGTACCTAGTGGGGCGCTGCCGCCTGAGGCAACAGACTCAACTTGCCTCATTGGCGAAGCACCCCTGCTGCAGATACAATATACAACATCAAAGCAATGGTCATGTCTATCTATGGTTACATAGCATAAAAAACTATAGTTGTGCCAAAATCGGGCTGTGGTTGGCAATTTGGTAGCCCTTATGAGTACTGGTAGCCAACATGAGCCAACATTTGGCAGTACATGTGTTTTTTAAGCAACCAAATCTTGCCTTCAATCCATGAACTCAAAAATAAGCACCTGCTTTGAGGCCACTGAGGGCAACATCCAATTGGTTGGTGAGCAACTTGTTGCTCATGAGCCATTGGTTGGGGGATCATTGATTTAGAGAAACCTTGACACTCGGTTTGTTCTAAGGGTTAAAATATTGAATTGCTAGAGAACTTCAGCAGATAGGCGCTCACTGCTCAACCCCCTTCAATTTTGAATTTTCACGTTGATCAGGTGGTCCCCGAATACATGGTGATGGTTGCTGCATTTGTGGAAAGCTTTAGAAACGTGACAGTAATTTCCTTGAGATCTGCAGTCAATCTGTAGCTGATTCTCTCGGTGTAATTGAGTTCCAATGACTGACAAGTACAAAAGACTGTGTTGCAGCCATGATTGATTAGCGGCAGAGATCTATAATATATATGTACACAGGTAGCAACATATTAAAGTTGAAGAACAGACAACTCGACGTCAAGATCAAACTCAAATAATTCCTCCTTAGATTCTAGTTCATGGAAAAGAAAGTGTGGGACGTAAACTTTGAATCTGTTCTCTGTTTTGCAACAGAAAAGAGAAAAATATTTACTTTTAACAATCTGATCAATCCCTGGACCAAGTTTAGTCTTTAATCTTGACAGCCTTGTATATAGCCTTGTATAGCTTAGCAAGTGATAAAAAACATTTTATATTCTCTGTTTTTTTTTATAAAAATCTGTAATTTTTCAAAATGGCAATACCCCTACAATTTAGGGGCAGTTTGAAACTGTGTATCTGGTACTTGCAATTCAGATTGAACACTAGGGGGCAGATTCACTACAAGACGAAATGGCTAACGCCAGCATTACCATCCGCAGGGACATCGCCTATTCACTAACAGGCTTCAATTCGTTAGCGAAAGAGACAGTCGCAAGCGTTCGTTCACACTCTATCGAAAAGTCATTACTCCGCAAATTCAGTAAAGTGTGGATTTTACTGAACTTTACCTCTTTTGCCAGATTTGACTTTGCCACCTCAGACCAGGCAAATTGCTTAAACAAAGCTAGATCTTCCTCAATCTTCTGTCATTTACATCCTGTGTGCCGAAAATACATTAAAGTTCAACAAAAAATGGCGACTTTTCCTTTTTTTAAGCGGAATTGCCTGCAAAAGTCCTGACTTGAACTTTTTTGGTTAACCGGTTTTCTGCACCAGCCTGGGGTTATTCCAGTGAGCACCACAAAGAGATCTTCAGACTTCAACGCATGTGCAGTCAACGAAATAGCTGACTTTTTAGTTAAAGTTCGGCTTATCGTTCTACTGCGAATGCGCTGCCGCGAGAAGAAGGAGGAAGACGGAAGAGGATCGCTCCGTGGTGCTCACCGGTATAACCCCGGGCCGGTGCAGTTTTCTGCTGATAGGAGCACCGACCCGGGGTTTCAGGTAAGTCAATACAATCACTTGGGGGTGCCTAACATTTGGCACATCCAAGTACAAACAGACTTTCCTTCTCCTTTAATGGATACATGATCAACTTTATGTGCGCTGTGCTAAAATACAATTACAATCCCATTGTCAAACCAAAAAATCGTGGTAAACAACTGGACACCAATAGTAGTAAGTGACCTTTCATTCGCCACAAAGCAAGCCAGTTCAGGAAGTGGTAACACTAGAAAAAGTAACAACATATAATTTAAAACGTAACTTTTACTGTTTTACTATTAAAAGACACGCTCTCTGAAGTACACGCCCACTAGCCAACCAATCCATCGGCAGTGCTGGACAATCTCCATAAAATTGACATATAATTAAAAATGGATTGAGCGCAAGGTGGAATGGTGGGGTCTCTAAGAGACTTCACTGGTTGTCATGAAAATGTATTCTAACCCTCCCATATACAGGGAGACCACAACCGCCCGCTCCCTCCCTTCCAAGCAGACTCCCCCGTGCCAAAACCTGCCTGTCTACGTTGGGACTGCGTGGGAGCTAAGCACTCCACCGTCCACCTATGCCTGCCCTACGCGTTTCGCTGATGCACTCGGCTTCGTCAGGGGCATAAGACTTAAGAGTTTTCTGCACCCTACTCATTTCCTTACCTGTAGCATTTTCTACATGCAGATGAAGCAATCTTTCCATGCCACTCCGGATGCAACGCCTACACAAAAGTAGGGAGTGTACTCGATAGCATCTTGTCTGCAATTGATTTTGCTTTATTTTGCCCTGATATTTCTGTACAGAAGTAAATTACATTTGCAGTCGATGAGGTAAGTTTCTGTGTTGTTATTAGCAAAACAATTGATAAGCTAGAATACAAATGGTTTACAACTGTAGTAGTGAGGTTTGTCGATGTCATTTGTAGCTGAATAGATTGAAAAATAAGATTCTGCTCTAAATAACAAAAAAATTCCATAGATGTAAGTGAAAGATAACATGTTAGGCTGGACAGATTCTTTGCCTAAAGCCAATCTGGGGTTTTAAGGTCCCCATAGACGCAAAGATTTTTCTTTGGTGAACGACCGATTTTAGCGAAACCCGACCAATCAAATTATCATGAAGTTAGTGGGATTCGAACGATCGTACATCTTACAATTTTTCGTCTGACATCTGTAAGAAAATTGATCGCCAGGTTAAAATTGTATCGGTCCCAGTGCAATCTATCTATGTTTGCAGGGCCAAGCAGGCAGCTCCCCTTCAGCAATATCGCCTGAAATGCTCTTTTTAGTTGATGGACATTTAAATGATAGTTTCGAGATAATCGTGGTCTCACGATAACGAAAAGATCTTTTAAAGATCTTTACATCTATGGCCAGCTTTATACTTGCCTAGAAAACTGCTACATACCAGGAAGATACATGGAGGCCAGGGAACCATACATCTAATTTTGGCACATATAGGTGCTGATATTAATTGACAATGCCAGTAGAAAATGTGCCCTACCCATATGCAGCATTTCCCTCCAGAATTGCAGGATATCTGCAGTTTTATTCATTGCACCTTGGATACTGAAGTCAAAGCACCATCCAAATTTTATAATTATAAAAAAAAAGCCTTTATCGGAATCCTGGCTCAGCTTCACAGACAAAAAAACAAAGTTTCAGGCCTGCATGGCCTGAAAAAAGGCCACGCAGTCCTGAAACATTGTTTTTTTTGTCTGAGAAGCTGAGCCAGGATTCCAATAAAGGCTTTTTTTTATAATTATAAAATTTGGATGGTGCTTTGACTTCACTACCTAAGTATGTAATCCAGGTTGGAGTGGACAACTTTGCAAGTGCACCTGCTATTTGAGAGATCCAAAGGTCTGGGTGAGTGCTGATCAATTGTACTTCTCTGCAACTTGCACACAATTTACCAGTATAGACCACAAAATGACCTTTTACATCATGACGCAAGATAGCATCCCATACGCATTACTAAAAATGAATTCAAGACAGGTCTTGTGGACTCCAGAATGAAGTGAAATACCTTTATGGCCTCCCAAAATTTTTGAAGTCCTGGAGTCCAAAGTACATTTCCACTTATCATCTATCATCCCAGAAAGAAGTTGAAACTTTTGTAGTTTTGAAGAATGGCCTACTATCTAAGTAACTAAAATAACCTAGTGTTTTTTTATTTGGTGCCAGTGTTTAAATGCCTTTGAAATACTACACCTTTCATTAGACTTTTCCTGATTCATGCATGTTACTTCAGCCAACCATGCCTTGCCAGAACATTTAAATGGGCGTGGCCAAAAGCTTTCCAAGTGCTTTGTGCAGCAAATCTTTTTTTTTTAACAGGTTTCCTTTTTATTGTTTTTCAAAAAATTTGGGATACAGAAAGCAAAAAGGAGGGAGGGGAAAGTCAAAGAAAAGAAGGTACAATAACATCATATCATAAATAGCATACAATCAAATGTACAGTAAATTTCAGTACATCAATGCAAAGTAGCCCCTAATTGAATATCACACCACAAGTCCCACATCTTCTGAAATTTACCCGGACACCCCCGAGCTTCATAAGTGAGTTTTATTAACGGAAGCATGTTATTAACATATTTTATCCACTCATTCTTAACAGGAGGGTCTGGGGAGATCCAGTGCATCACCAGCATTTCTTTTTCATAGAATAGTAATGTCCTCACAGTTAGTCTAACATGGGCAGCTGTCAGTAGATCCTCTACTATCCCTAACAGGCAGCTTTCAGGGTTATATACGTTAGGCACCTCTAGGACTTCCGAAATATATACACACACTTCCTTCCAGTAGGCTACTATTGTCGCACAGGTCCATACCACGTGCAGAAGGAACCATCCATTATACGACATCTTGGGCATCGTGGCTCCGCCAACCTACCCATGCGAGCTAGTCTGTTAGGAGTAAGGTAGGTACGTAATAGAAACTTGTGCTGGATTAACCTATCTCTGGCTGAGATCAAAAAGCTATATAAGTGGCAGCAAATCTTTTTGGTAGAAAAATTCATTGGCACACGTGGCAGATACAAGCAGGGTCAGGCCCTTGAGATTTATTAGTGAAAAAAGCAACGTTTCGGGGTACCACCCCTTTGTCAAGCTATTGTATTGGGAGGGTGCTGATTATAATTAAAATCTGTGTAGTTTGAAGCAGAACTGGCACATGTACCACAGGCTTCAGAGAGCGACTCCACGTGTCCCTAAATACTTGGCAGCTGTCATGTGATATAGGCAGGGCTGTTTGGCCTTTTTTTCATTTGATGCATTTTTTTTAGTATTTCCCTAGGCTTACAAACCGCTTCTCTACTTAAGAACCTCTGTCGCTCATTATTCATTATAAAACTATTTCTTTTTTTTTTTCCACTGAGCCTTTCTCTCTGTCATTTTAGGGCTGGCAGCTTATTTCTGGACAAGATTTAACTGGAATTGATATATCAGGTAAGAAATGGAAATGCCCAGTGCCAAGAAGTCCTGATGCCATGACTTGCAAATAAAAGGTTCCCTGTGTTTTGTTGCCTCTGTTCCTTCAGTATCTTAATTTTTAGGCTCATTTCTACTTCTTATTCTACTTTTCTTTACTCAGCCTATCATAGGCCAAGTCCACCACCAGGGACCGGCTACCACCGATACCAGTTCTACCTCTATGAGCAGCCTATTGGGATACAGCCATACCTCCTCCCTGAGGAATCTCGCAGAAGTACGTTGTCTACATCTCCTGTTATTACTATTATTAAGCATCCTGTAAAGTAGCATGCTTCTGAGTGTCTGTTATATGATCACGTGAATACTGGTGGCGTTGAACATTCATATATGTTGGAACGATCAGCATAATTGAACAATAATTTGTATTAAAACATAAGTGTTAGTGAGTCCACGTAGTAGAATATTGTCAGCGATGGACCTGTCAGAGGGTCTATCTAACAGAACAGAGATACATGACCACCATAATCACGAATGGCTCCCACATGTGAGAAGTGCAGAAAAGCTTTGCATCATCAGGCCTAAATAGTGCAGAGAGAGACCCTAGAATGTAGCAGCACTAGAATCCCATCCCTTAAATGCATTTTGTCAAGGTATACTGTACATACAGTCAATTTTACAATCAATTGTGCCAAGTGGGCCTTCCCCACAAGGGGAAAAATATGTGGTACTGAAAACTGGGGCCATTCTCTGTGACTCTGTTGATTATTCTTGGATCATGTGAGATTGAAAATATAAATATTGCTCCCCATGCCTGGGCTACACTGGTTTTCTATATGCAGTAGCGATGCATCCGATCCACTATTTTGGATTCGGCCGAATCCTTCGCGAAAGAGTTGGCAAAAAATTTGACAAAAAGTCAGAGGATTTCCCTCTCCTCCCCTAATTTGCATATGCAAATTATGATTCGATTCGGCCGGGCAGAAGGATTTGGCCGAATCTGAATCCTTCTGAAAAAGGGCGAATCCTGGATTCGTTGAATCCCTGATATGCAGATCAGTAAAGGTCTAGATCAGGATCATAGGCTGATCCTAATTTCTGGAAAAGACAAAGAGCTTTGCAGACTGGTGTTCACCAATACACTTTTGCAGACTCAGACTTCTTCTGTATTACATAGTTACATAGTTAAATCGGGTTGAAAAAAGACCATCGGGTTCAACCCCTCCAAATGAAACCCAGCCCCTCTTGTGCACCTACAAATATCTAATTCCCTTTAGGCAACTTGAGGAATGAACAGCTGAGGTCTAAAGAAACTTCATTATATCTTCATCACTTTAAAACACTACATTTTTTGTAGTTACTGTTCCTTTAAGTAAACGTTTAGTTTGTTATACAATGGGCAATTCCAAGTAACTTTTCAGTTGGTCCTCATTATTTATTTTTTACAGTTTTTTTTAAATTATTTGCCCTCTTCTTCTGACTCTTTCCAGCTTTCAAACTGGAGTCACTGACCCCATTGAAAACAAATGCTCTGTACGGCTACAAATGTATTGTTACTGCTACTTTTATTACTTATTCAGACCCTCTGCTATTCATATTCCAGTCTCTTATTCATATCAATGCATAGTTGCTAGGGTAATTTGGACTCTAGCAACAAGACTGCTGAAACGGCAAACTGGAGAGCTGCTGAATAAAAAGCTAAATAACTCAAAAACCACAAATAATAAAAAATGAAAACCAATTACAAATTGTCTCAGAATTTCACTCTCCACATCATACTAAAGGTTTACTCAAAGATGAACAACCCCTTTAAGTGTGAATGGCTCAGTAATAAAAGAGTTACAAAAGAAGGACGGTTCCATGTTCAGAGGCCTGTACTGAAAAAGTAGTGCATTCAGGACAATTGTATTAGTAGCTTCTAAAGCGTTTTTAAGGGACAAAACAATTCCCTTTTTAATTGCTACCACCCACCTATCTGTGACCCCATTAATCTTTTGGGGTCTTTGGCATGAAAATAATTGAACTTGTGTAGAACTGCTTGAGTAGCACATTTTATAAACCTTCAGGACAGCATTTTGCCTTCTGGCAAAACCATATTGTGTCTGGGTAGATTTGCTGGAAAGTTAACTCATTCTGCTGCTGTCTCTGTCTGTCTTTCCTTGTCTTTGTGTATTTTAATTAATGAATTAGGGGCAAATTTACCTAGGGTCGAATATCGAGGGTTAATTAAAATCCGTATTAAAATCCTTCGACTTCGAATATCGAAGTTGAAGGATTTAGCGCAATCCGTTTGATCGAACGATCGAAAGGAATAATCCTTCGAATCGAACGATTTTAATCCATCGATCGAGGAATTATCCTTCGATCAGAAAATTGATAGGAAGCCTATGGGGACCTTCCCATAGGCTAACATTGGCCTCGGTAGGTTTTAGGTGGCGAATTAGGGGGTCGAAGTTTTTTAAAGAGACAGTACTTCAACTATCGAATGGTCGAATAATCGAACGATTTTTAGTTCGAATCGAAGGTCAAAGTAGCCCATTCGTTGTTCAAAGTAGCCAAAAAAACACTTCGAAATTCGAAGTATTTTTCCTCTATTCCTTCAATCGAGCTAAGTGAATGGGCCCCTTATTGTGGCAGTATTATAGAGAACTGTTCTATTCCTTTCCATGTTTGCATGATTATATATTAGCAATATATATATGTGCCAGAATACATATTTTTTGTTACTAAAATAATGTAAATGTATTATGGCTCTGTCTGAAGTCAGTATGACAAATTCTGAAATACACTAAGGGGCCCATTTACCAACAATCGATCTTTTTTTCCCACGAATCTCTAAACTTTTTAGGTTTTCCCATTTTTTTTAAAAAAAATACGAGATTTATCAGATTTTTAGAGGTATTCGTATTTTTTTCAGATTGTTCATACATTTTTTATTCTGATCTTTTAATAAATGTCATGACATTCGTGGTTTTAGAGTTTGTGAGTTTAGTCACGGTTTTCAAAAACCACTAAAATCCGACCTACATAGGCCTCCACTCTACAGTCCTGCGCGGGTCCATTTTTTTTAAACTTGTACCCACAACCCGCAACTTGACCCGTGTGTTTCGGCTACCTGACCCGCAATAAGCCAACTAACCTTCCGACCCGGGGGACACAAGAAACCAGCAAAGGTGCGGGCTTGATCCGTTTCACCCACCCTTGTGGTTCTTCCAGTTTCTTAAGAAGATTCGGCACCAGAGTGACATCACATTTGCCCGGATGGGTGAAAGGGATCAAGCCCGCACCTTTGCCGGGTTACCCAGCCTGGTTAAACGCAGACTGCCCATACGGCCAAGGAATCGGGGACTTTTTGCCCAAAACCCGACCACTTTGCAGGTGTTCTGCGGTACCTGACCCAATGCAGGACTCTATTCCATGCCTCATTTCCTAAAAGGGGGACCAGTATTAGCTGGGAAAATTAGTGCAAATCTGCACCCGTAAAAAAAAAAAAGCCATACAGAAAGCGCCTCACCTTGAAACAAGTGTCTAGCATCAATACTTCCATTACTCCTTGGAGCACATGCCATTAACCAGGCTGGAAGTCCATTGCACACAAAGAGAAGATATGGAAGGAACATCCATGGTACTCTTCTCACCCAATTCTCTATTCTTACTCATCAATATATTCCCCAAACCCCCCTTTTAAGGTGGCCATACATTGATAGATCCGCTCGTTTGGCAATGTCGCCAAACTAGCGGATCTCCCTCCGATATGCCCACCTTGAGGTGGGCAATATCAGGCAGATCCGATCGTGGGCCCTAGGGCCCAACGATCGGATCCTAGCATTCGCAAATGGGCGGTCGGATCGCGGGACCGCATCAACGAACAGATGCGGCCACGATCCGACGGGGTTTTTAAACCCATCCGATATCGGGGAAGCCCGTCGGGGGCCCCCATACACGGGCCAATAAGCTGCCGACACAGTCTGTCGGCAGCTTTTATCGGCCCGTGTATGGCCACCTTTAGTTGGTCTCCTTATTTCTTTTGCTCTGTTCTCTGTCCTATTCTCTTATTTTACACTGACTGCTCCTTAATAATAATTTCGGAGTCTTGTCAGTTCTGCTCCATATTTTCCCTATCAGTCTCTCTTCTCTATATCATTATCTTTCACCCTCCTGTCGGCTCATTATTATTATTATAGTCATCATTATCTCGGCTTATTACTGTTTTCTCTTTCCGTTCTAATAATTTGTCCCTCTAACAATATCTTCTCCCATTCTCCTTTAGGCACCTGGGATTTTGAAGCCTTTGTTGAGCGCACCAAACTAGGAAAGCCCTTGGCCACCACCCAGTTCATGGCTATGAGTCACATCCAGTAAAATGCAGTGACTCTGACCTTCCTCTAATATTGTGCAGTTGTGTTTTAGTCATACCAATTATTACAGTCAAATGTGTTTTTAGGCTACACTACATAAAGAGATATTGGCACAAATGAAATGCTTATGTAATGAAATGTAGTTACATAGTTATAGCTGCTTAGATATTAAATAAGTAAAAAGCATTTGCTTAAAGGATATTCTTCTGCTGCACGAGTCAACTAATCTTTCCTTGCTTCCCCACATCGATGTACATATTATTGGGAGATTCAGTGCTGACTACATTCTTAATGCTTAAGAGCTGCCATTGCCTGGGAAAATGTACAAGCAATATGGTAGCTTTGATTCGAATGTAAAAAAGAGAGTAAATGCTGCTACTTTCACACACTTAACTATTCAATGGACATTAAACGGAAGGCAATCCTTACATGGAATCCGTATTGTATTGGAGGAGAAGCGACTGTTCGATGTAAACATTCCATGTGCTGATAATACAGCCCAACTATATGGATTCTACACCATGTTGCATGAATTAGCAGTGGTATTTATATAAGATGATAGGGTTCTTTTACTAAGGGCAACCACAGTCGTGCAAATAATTATTCACTGGAGGTACCTGCATCCCAAACTCCTCCAAGCACTTTTATGTTTGATACCAGGAGACCCTTTTATCAAAGTCCCAATTTATCTCAATATTATATGAAAAACACTCCGACCAAATCTGCATGGGTCTTTTTGCCTTTTCCGAAAATAACCCGAAAAAATAGTGGTAAAAAAACAAATCTTAATCATTTTTTGGATTTTACACCTGAAATTTTTTTTTGATTTTTGCTCGAAAAAACCACAAATTCTTCGGATTACTGCACAAAACCCAGCGCAGATCAAAATATCTTTGGAACTTCTCCCATTGACTTATATGCAACCTTGGCAGGTCTGAGATGCCGGATTTTCGGATTCTGACTTTTTGCATCCTCGGGGTAAAATGAAAAAATTTAGTGGGGTTTTTTTTCCCACTAAAAATTCAGATTTTATACTTATATACTTTTATTTTTTTTGAGTTTTTGGCATTCGGTGTTTAGTAAATAACCCCCTAGGTACCAATGCACATACATCTTTTTGGATGATTTACGTGTGGTTGAGTTTGGTAGTCCCAATGAGTGCTTCATCAATGAAAGTGTGCCTGAACAATCAGGTGCCCATATCATTTTAATGGCAAATGGTGGAAATGACACTAACCAGACTTTTTTGCTGTAATTGAGTTTGATTTGCATCAAAACCAAATATAAATGTTCATGTTTTGATGCATTGGACCCAGTTGCGCCTAGCACAATTCCTTCAGGTAGTTACAATGATGCTGGAATTATGGGCAGAAATTTTGGGGTCAACAACATGCCGAATTGCATCAAAAATTGCACTTCAGCACTGCCCTGATTTCTCCTCAGTAGTGATTGGCGAATTTATTCGTCAGACGTGAATTCGCAGCAAATTTGCGCGATTCGCCGCCAGCGAATAAATTCACGAAACACCTGCGAAAATTTGCGAAAATGTTTTTTCGAAAAAACGGACGCCGGCGTCAAAAACGAGACGCCGGCGCCGTTTCGCGAATTACGCAAATTCGCCCATCACTACTCCTCAGCCAGTCTGGCATCAAACTCCAAAACTCTGGCCTCCTACATTGATGTTTTCATGGAAATACTTTGCTTGTGGTTTGATCAGTGTTTTGTTTTGTCAGGAGAAAGAAAGAGGCTGATGTTCTTCTGCTTAGGAATAAAATTAGAAACCTTTCTCACATCTTTCCTAAGCAGAAGAACATCAGCCTCTTTCTTTCTCCTGACAACTTCCTTGACTACTTGCTGGTCAGACTGGTGGGAAACTGACCAGCAGGTGGCGCTGTTGTAACAAAATTCATTCATATTAAAGGAACAGTAACACCAAAAACTGAAAGTGTTTTAAAGTAATGAAAATATCATGTAGTGTTGCCCTGCACTGGTAAAAATGATCCGTTTGCATCAGAAACACTACTATAGTTCATATAAACAAGCTGCTGTGTAGCAATGGCAGGAATTGAAAAACGGCTAAATGGCACAGGATAGATAATGGATAACAGATAACACCATTAGACAGACAGAGCTTATCTGCTGTCTGCTGTGTAACTTGAGCCTTTTCTCCTTTGAATGGCTGCCCCCATGGCTACACAGCAGCTTATTTATATAAACAATAGTAATGTTTCTGAAGCAAACACAGCAGTTTTACTAGTGCAGGGCAACACTGCATTATATTTTTATTACTTTAAAACAATTTAATTTGTTGATGTTACTGGTCCTTTAACAGTACATGTATCCCTTAATATCTGATTTTTTCCACGATCCAGAACCACATCGACTAGTTGATACAGTCTTGCGACCCGTCGGTGCCCATTCGTAGCATTGTAATGCGATCATTACCCAGGGCCGAACGTTCTGATTCACCAGATATCGGCCAGCCGTTAGTGGGCATATTGGGTTAAGATCCACTCGTTTGGCGACCTCGCCAAATAACAGGTCTAATAGTGTATGGCCACCTTAAAGGAGAAATCAACCTGTGGGGAAAAAAACCCGTACCCCCCACCCCAGGTAGACCCCCCTCCTCCCCCCCGGGCTAACTAACCCCCCGGGGAGATGCCCCATATTCCATACTTACCCCTCTGCGGAGATTCTTCCAGCGAAGTTCCATGTATCCATCTTCCGGCTCCTCTGTAAGCTGACTGAGAGATCGGTATTTCTGCGCGTGTGCAGTTCGAGCAGTTCGCTGGTTTGCTACAACTGCGCATGCACGAAATTACTTGGAAATTGCCGGTCTCACAGTCAGCTTACAGAGAAACCAGAAGATGGATGCGTGGAACTTCGCTGGAAGAATCTCCGCAGAGGGGTAAGTATGGGGCAAATCCCTGGGGGGTTAGTTAGCCTGGGGGAGGAGGGAGGGGGGTACGGGTTTTGTTCCCCACAGGTTGATTTCTCCTTTAAGTAGTGTGCTATCATGCCTTCTATTTGGATGACTCTTATCTTTTAACCCTTTACCTTGTAAACCACCACACCACTCTGGTAATAATGCAGCTTTCCCCAGATAACAGAATGTTTAAATATAAATGCGACGCTCTCGTCATTATGTTAACCCCTTGGCCAACCATCTATAAAGTAGCTTGTTGGCAGCCAAAGTAAAGGACCTTTCTTGTACACGTCTTCCTGCTACTTTAAAAAGTTGATTCATAATCAGTTTGTCCACAAGAACATTTCTGTTGAATGTAAAGCACTGCTTTGGTTATGCACAGACTAGCGCACTGGCTATTTTATCTGATGGACTTGACTCACTTTGCTAAATGTACGTGCCAACGGTACTGATTTGACAAATAGGTGATGGCTGCATTAGCGCAGAATAATGAGTGTAGGTATAATGCTGGCTAGTGTTGTGAAAGAGTAAAAAGTCAAATTGTAAATCCAGAGAGCAGACACACTCTTTATATTATAGACAGTTATGAAAGAATTCAAAATAACCTTGTCAACTGCAACTGTGTGTTGTTTGGTCTCTTATGCAAATCCAGTGAATTCACAACTGAATACAGTTAAGATGGCCATGTCCGGACTGAGACTCAGAATAGTCCCTGGCATTTCAGGTACACAGAGGCCCAAACAGCCCACTAAATAGTGACTTTCTATGGCACCTTATAGCAGCCCCTCTGGCATTTGCCAGAACCCACAGATTGCCAGTCCGGGCCTGAAGCTGGCCATACAATGCAATATCCGCTCGCTTGGAGAGGTCACAAAATGAGCATATCTAAGTCTGATTAAACCAGCCACATGCTGGGCCAATTGGAATGGTCCAATTGATGGTAAAGTGTCAGTAGCAGAATGACAATGCAATTTGTGCTACTTTATATATTATAGAAAAGCTTTGTAGATTCTGAAACCAAAATATTGGTACAAGTAATTTGCGTGATTCCTTTTCCTCCTTGCCCCACCCATGAAAGTTTTCTGCAGACACCCATGAACCCAACTGCCTGCTTTTCAGCTCTCTAACTCTGAGTTAGTCAGCGGCTTGAAGGGGGGCCACATGGGACATAACTGTTCAGTGAGTTTGTAATTGATCCTCAGCATTCAGCTCAGATTCAAAAGCAACAGTTATGATCCAGCTCAAGTCTCTGATTGGTTACTGCCTGGTAACCAATCAGTGGAAAGCAAGAGAGCTGAAAAGCAGGAAGTAGTGTTCTGACTATTATGTTACACATCCAGTCACTCCGGCCTTTATACATTACATTTTTGTCTAAATATCTATATTAGATACCCTTTTTTATTTTGCACAGCCTATCTATTTACCCAGTTTTTATTTTTATACTGAACAATTCAATAATGACAACACATGGGGGGCACAGGGATCTCTAGAGATTTATACTGAGCAGACATTGTTGTGGATACTGTTTTTCTAGTCCCTTAGAATTAGACATATATTTTGTGTTTATATTGACCAGGCTTGCAGCATATGCAATAATCCACAAATTGAGGCTCAGATCTCATGCTTTTTCATATCAAGATCTCAGATCCTACTTAGGGCTGGGCTGCATTTCTCAACCACCTACAACAATTTTCAGGTATTTAAATCTGAACGTGGCTCTCCTTATTCTCAAAAAGGTGATCAGAATGCCATAAGGTGCTCAAATTTAGCCGATGTTGTTAATGGTAAATTGTGCCATTTATTATCTGCTTTCAATTCACATTCTTTCTAAATGTGACAATAGCCTAATTATAATACTCCAGCCCACAATAAACATAACAGGTCAATGCACAGTGGCAAAACTACAGATTTTGGCTCCAAGGGGGATCGGACTCAGGTGCAATTGCATCCACCGCACCCCTTGGAGCCAAAATCTGTAATAGGTAAATTACTGTAGGAGCAGGTACAAAGTGCAGCTTAAGACTAGAATATATAGTGAATAAAGTAGCCCCTCTTGTAAAATATAAGGATATTATAAGTCACCGAGGAGTTTCATGACCATATAAATCCATGAGACCGAAGGACGAGTGTTTTTATACAGGTCATGGAACTCCGAACTGACTTCTAATATCCTCATATTTTCCAACAGGTAGTACTTTATTTATTATAATACACAAGTTTTAGTGAGTCGTGTGACAGAAATGACATCACTACTCTCCATTTATAAGGATATAATTTACAAGATATTCATGGCTTTTGTGTATTATCTTTATATATTCACTGTAGATACACCAGAGGCCTTTAGCCTTAGTTCCCCTACAATTGATACAGGCCCCCAAGGTAGGCCAGCCCCACAATTATTCAACCACCGATCTATATCATCACACACAGCTTCTTGTAGAAATTACTACTGCACTATATTAATTACTAACATGAGCCCCACAAACGGCATCTTCTACTACAAACTATGACATGTTATACATGTAGCAGCTAATAATCTCTGCAATGTGTGACATTAGCCTTAAAAATGCAGATGTGTTAGTGCTGCGCTTATACAAACACCTCCAGGTTGATGTCACAATGGTCCATATTTGAGGAGGAGGGTGTAGGGTCACCAAGTGTTTTGCAGCTCCGTGGGTTGCCAGCACAATGCTTGGTATGGCCATCCTGCCCCGCCCTCCATACCTTTGTGAATACCTTTGTGAATCATCTGCATCCATGAGTCAGGTGATTAATGCTTACAAAGTGCTGCCTATAAAGTGTTGCAATGATTGCAACTTGCTAGTACCGCATGGTGAGCCAGATTCAGTGAGAAAATGGTTTATCAAGTGAAAAGTCATGGACGAGATTCAATGTGAGATGCCATTTAATTTAGGAAAACGTATCTCACTGTTTATCACGTGGAAACTCTATTGAAGTCTATGGGGAAGAAACTGGAATCGAATTTGAAGAAAAGTCTTTTCTCCTCAAATTGAATCTCGTCCATGAGTTTTCACGTGATGACCCATAAGATAACATTTTCTCACTGAATTGAATCTGGACCCCCTGTTTGTAACTGCTCAGATGAACAGAGTGTAATGCAGGGATCCCCAGCCAGTAGCTCGTGAGTAACATCTTGCTCTCCAACCCTTTGGATTTTGCTCCCAGTGGCCTCAAAGCAGGTGCTTAATTTTGAATTCCAGGCCTGGAGACAAGTTTTAATTGCATGTATAGTGCCAAGTAGAGCCTCTTGTAGGCTGCCAGTCCACATAGAGGTTACCAAATAGCCAATCACAGCCCTTATTTGGCACCCCAAGGGACTTTTTGATGCTTTTGGCTACTACTATGGAAGAGTAGCAGTGGAGAGTAAAGGTGGCCATTCACTATAAGATCTGCTCATTTGGCGAGGTTGCAAGGCAGGGAGATATTGGGCTATTCCAATCATTCAGCCCTCAGGCTAAACAATCGGATTACAATGATGGCAATGGGCGCCGACATGTGGTCCTTAATTGCAAGGGAAAATCAAACCTGGCCGGTCAACGTCTTGCCGGTTTTTTGACCAGATATCGATCTGAGAGACCCGTCGGACCGTCCCATACATGGGCAGATAAGCTGCCAAAAATGTCTAAAGGAACTGAATCTGCTCATGTATGGCCACCTTAAGGGGCTTCTGTTATGATTTTTATGATGTAGTTTTTATTTCTAAATTACACTGTTTACACTGCGAAAACAATATAAAATTTCATTCCTGAACAAACAAGTGTATTTTTTTAGTTGTAATATTGGTGTGTAGGTGCATCTCAGGTCATTTTGCCTGGTCATGTGCTTTCAGAAAGAGCCAGCACTTTAGGATGGAACTGCTTTCTGGCAGGCTGTTGTTTCTCCTACTCAATGTAACTGAATGTGTCTCAGTGGGACCTGGATTTTACTATTGAGTGTTGTTCTTAGATCTACCAGGCAGCTGTTATCTTGTGTTAGGGAGCTGCTATCTGGTTACCTTCCCATTGTTCTGTTGTTAGGCTGCTGAGGGGAGAGGGGGATATCACTCCAACTTGCAGTGCAGCAGTAAAGAGTGACTGTAGTTTATTAGAGCACAAATCACATGACTGGGGGCACCTGGGAAACTGACAATATGTCTAGCCACATGCCAGAATTCAAAAATAAATTTAAAAAATCTGTTTGCTCTTTTGAGAAATGGATTTCAGTGCAGAATTCTGCTGGAGCAGCACTATTAACTGGTGCGCTTTGAGAAAAACATGTTTTCCCACTCCAGTATCCCTTTAAGGGACACTCATGAAAATTCCTGGACAGATAACATGCCTTCATAGGATGAACTGCAATGACTGCCGTTCAGCGCCCAGCTCTACATATATACATGACAAATTGCACTGATGCCATCTTCTCTCCCACAGTTACTATATTTATCCCACATCTGTTCTTACACATATTATTGCTCCTTCTCAGCTCTGCCTGTGTTTATGCAGTGGGGCTGATTTGCCAGCTGGACTCAAAGGCCACTCTGTGAGCAGTAACTTCTCCCATACACCGTGGATTATCCCTTTAGTCTCGTTATCATCCATTGTGACATCACTGCAGGACAGAGAGGACATTGCCCTTAATCAGAGAAGGCCTTTTGGAGAGAAAACTTGTAGGTACTACAGACATGAAAGAATCCGCAATAATGTTAAAGGGGAACTATCACAAATATGAAAATTTAATATAAGCTTCATCATACTGAAATAAGAAACTTTCTAAATACAATCAATTAAATATTCTGTACCGTTTCTGAAATAATCTAGTTTGTCTTCATTCTGTTTCTCTTCATTCTGTTTTCATGCAGCAGTTGGGTGTCAGATATTCATTGACAGTTAGATCCAATATATCTTATAGGGGGGCTCCTTTTGCCTAGAAGATGTATTAGAGCTCACTCTATTAAAATCACCAGACATCATGTCTCTCTACATGCAGAATTTGTGCAAAAGGCAGTTATTTTGTTAGATTTTGTTTGTACTGGAATCAGTTATTTGAGTGAGCTCTGATTTTAATAGAGTGAGCTCTAATACATCTTCTAGGCAAAAGGAGCCTCCCTATAAGATATATTGGATCTGACTGTCAATGAATATCTGACACCCAACTGCTGCATGAAGAGAGAATGAAGAGAAACAGATGCTGAGAGAGAAATAGTGAAGATAAACTTGATTATTTCAGAAACAATGCAGAATATTTAATTGATTGTATTTAGGAAGTTTCTTATTTCAGTATGATGAAGCTTACATATTAAATTATATTTCACTATAGTTCCCCTTTAATAATGTGCATAAATTCAATATTTGCATGCAAAATTGATTATTTGTCCAAATTATATTGGCCTAATAATAATTCCTTATATCAGAGATGGACATAGGACCAACATTTTACTTTCTATTGTTCAGCATCTTGCATCATGCTTGTATGAGAATTCCCTAAAACAGAATCAGGACAGCCCTATGAGAGTTATCATGGCCGTCACTGTAAAATGCATGGGCAGAAGATCTTGCAATTGTCACAACCCGGGTACAGCAATGTGATAAGTTAAAGGGTTCGTTCACCTTTACATTAACTTTTAGTACGTTATAGAATGGCCATTTCGAAGCAAACTTTCAATTGGTCTTCATTATTTATTTTGTATCAGTTTTGCATTATTTGCCTTCTGACCTTTTCCAGCTTTCAAATGGGGGGTCACTGACTCCATTTAAAAACAAATGCTCTGTAAGGCTACACATGTAGGGGGTTATTTACTAAAACTCGAAATTTATCTCATATTTTTATTAAACCAAGCTCTACCAAACTCCCATCCAAGATTTTATCTTATTTATTAATAAAATAACTCAAAAAAGTTGGGTCTGGAAAGGTGCAGAGGTGAATTTTCGAATGAAACAAATTCGAATTTTGAGCTTTTTTTGTGTACTTCAATTCAATTCAAAAATTCGAATATCGAAATTTATCATGTACTGTCTCTTTAAAAATTCAACTTTGACCAATCCCCCTCTAAAACCTGCCGAATTGCTGTTTTAGCTTATGGGGGACCTCCTAGAACCTAAATGGAGGATTGGTGGACTGCACCAAAAAAATCAAAAAGTTTTTTGGGGGGGAAACTTTGAATCGAATGCGAATTCCTTTGATTCACATGATTCGAATTCGGCCGAATACGGACCTATTCGATCGAAAACAGACATATTCGACCAAAAAAAACTTCGACTTAATTTCGGTTGGTCTTTTTGAATTTGAACTTCGAAGTTTTTTCAATTCGAAATTCGACCCTTGATAAATATGCCCCTAAACATACAATTTTTTCAGTTATCACCCGAAAACCCCTGGAATTTTGGGTTAAACCCAGTGCAGACCACGATATCTTCAAATTGAGATAGGGACATCTGCAATTGACTTATACATGACCTTAACAGGTTTGAGATGCTGGATTGGGGTATAATAAATCTAAAATCTAAAAAAAAAATTTTTTTTTTTTTTTTTTTTACATGAAAAATTTGAGTTTAGCCCCAAAAAGCCTGAACAGAAAAAAATTGAGGTTTAGTTAATAACTCCCTTATTGTTATTGCTATTTTATATTACTCATATTACTATACATTATTATTCCTGTCTCAAATTCAAATCAATGTATAGTTGCTAGGGTAGTTTGGATTCTAGCAACCAAATTCCTGAAATTGCAAACTAGAGAGCAGCTGAATAAAAAGCTAAATACAGAAACTGCAAATAATAAAAAATTAAAACCAATGGCAAATTGTCTTAGAACATCACGCTCTACATCGTACTAAAGGGATTTTGTCATGATTTTTATGATGTAGTTTTAGTTTCTAAATTACACTGTTTACACTGCAAATAATTCACTCTACCTGGTCATGTGATTTCAGAAAGAGCCAGCACTTTAGGATGGAACTGCTTTCTGACAGGCTGTTGTTTCTCCTACTCAATGTAACTGAATGTGTCTCAGTGGGACCTGGATTTTACTATTCAGTGTTGTTCTTCGATCTACCAGGCAGCTGTTATCTTGTGTTAGGGAGCTGTTATCTGGTTACCTTCCCATTGTTCTTTTGTTTGGCTGCTGGGGGGAAAGGGAGGGGGTGATTTCACTCCAACTTGCAGTACAGCAGTAAAGAGTGATTGAAGTTTATCAGAGCACAAGTCACATGACTGGGGGCACCTGGGAAACTGACAATCAGTCTAGCCTTTTAAAAAAAAAATATTGGCAAGTGATGGGGTCGGAAAATAAAGGGGCGGGATGGGACGCAAAAAAGGGCAGAGACGATTAGGCACCCGCAAAAATGGTGGAGTCACAGGGATGTAGCGTCACAAAAGGGGCGGGGCCACCGACCGAAGCCGACGAAAATGTATGTTTTCATCGGCGGGCAAGGGATTTTGTAAATGGTATTACAAATTACCAGCAGCTACATTGCCTGTAAATTTGTAATACCGGCCCCGGCCCTGGCAGGTGTTTTACCGGCCAGGCTGGCAACCCTAGTCTAACCCCATGTCAGATTTCAAAATTAAATATAAAATCAGTTTGCTCTTTTGAGGATCGAATTTCAGTGCAGAATTCTGCTGGAGCAGCACTATTAACTGATGTGTTTTGAAAAAAATCTGTTTACCCACGACAGTATCCCTTTAACTAAAGTTAATTTAAAGGTGAACAACCTCGTTAAGTGACCAGTAAATTCATATAGACAACTGTGTTTACCAGTAATAACAGTATGTTACTCTATCCTTTACCCTAATCGTTTAATAAATAACTATCTGTTATACGCGCCCCGTTCTTCCCCTGCACTCGGTTACCCAGCACACATTTCTGCCAATTAAAAGGCAAAATCAGCCTACAATGTTTCCATGTCCAAAAAAAAAAGAAATCAATCTTTGTACATTCCCTTAAGGCAACAGTATTGCAGCAATTGCAGCGTTTGAGATCGTGCCTTACACCAGCTTCAGTTTTAGGCAAATAAGTGCGGAAAAGAAAGATAAAATTAGTAACAACACAGTAAATAGGAAAGAGAAAAGCACCACTGAGCCAATTGCAATTCCAAAATGACAACAAACCACAAGCCTGCGCCAAACGTTCCACTGGAAAAGGCTGAAGAAGGAAAATGATATGAGGATAATCCACGGACAGAGGAAGTTCAGCAATGGGATTAAATACAATGTTCTCTTTGTTCTGCTCATGATTTCCTATTTACTTCCTCATGTATCACCTGTTCTCCTGACTATGAGAGACCTCCACGTGCCAAGCCCACGCTCTGGAATTCCCTCTCTATGGGGCAGATTTACAAAAGGGAGTAGTGGCTAACGCTAGCGTCAATTCGCCAGGGTTACTGCCCAAAGAGACATGACCAATTTACTAACGGGCGCAGGCAGGCCCGGATTTGTGGCGAGGCCACAAAGGACCGGGCCTAGGGCGATGGAATTTTAGGGGTGGTATCAAGACCGCCATCAGAAATCGCAGGGCCCCATATGACAACATTTCCTGGGCCCCCTGGGTTGCACCCACCGCAAACCCCACCTACAGATCCACCCCCACCACACAGTAAAAAAACAAAAAAAATATTGGTGGCTAGGGTAAAAATAAAAAGATATTGGTGGTCAGGGCCCCCCATAAAAAACATTTGTGGCCAGGGCCCCCCCATTAAAAAATAATGGTGGCTAGGACCCACATGAGAAAAAAAAATTGGTGGCAAGGCCCCCCCCACATTATGAGAAAATTGTGGGATGAAAATTAAACGTCCATGCCTTCCTGAAGTCAGCAGCTCTCAGAAAGATGGGGGGCCCAGCTAATCAAGTAAGTGTGGCATGGTCTGGCCCCCCTTACCCTCGGGGCCCCCTACAACTCTCCCCCCTGTCCCCCCCTGATGGCTGCCCTGGGCGACATGCTGCCCCGCCGCATAGTAAACTGCATTGGGAACTGCGAGTTTCCCTTGCGCTAAAGTGTATGCGCGTGCTCGCAGCGGTGTGCGTGATTGCGTCGGGGGGCAGATGTACATGCGGCTTTGCCACGAATTTCGCGAAACTGGCGAAAAATTTGTGAAACGCCAATTTTGACCGAAACGCGCAAATTCACACATGGCAAATAAATTCGCCCATCACTACACACCAGTAAAAAATACTGAAAAATAACTTGATTCTTTCATAAATGCTACAGAAGGTTTAATTGATTATATTTAGAAAGTTCTGTCATTTCATGTGATGAAGCTCCTATGACATACCTCCCAACTGTCCCCTTTTTTCCCACGACAGTCGACCCACAGTCCCGGATTGTTACTGAAATGTCCCGACTTTTTATTTGATCTCCTGCGCTGAACAGGCAGAAAAAGATACAAAGTTTCTAAAACTTAATTGGCTTTTGGCAGAGAGACCAGAATAGAAACTGTTGTAACAATATAAGATAAGGAGGAAACTGATTTGCAGCTTAAAGGGGAAGTTGCTGTACCCTATTAGCCAGTAAAAATGTTACAGGGCAACCTTTCTGAAATAAAAAAATAACAAAAGTGGTATAAAGTTGATACCTTAGCCAATAAAGATATCACCTTCATACCACTTTTTTTATTTTATTTTTTTATTTCAAAAGGGTTTCCCTGTAACAGCTTAAAGGGCAATTCACCTTCATTAGCACAACTTTAATAACACATAAAACGCACAGAAATGTGTTCAAACTTTCCTGCCGAAATTTTGTAAAATGGACATGGTAATTAGGGGGTGTGGCAACAAAAAGGGACATGGTCAAAAAATGTCCCTCTTTCTATTTCCAAAATGTTGGGAGGTATATTATTACATTTTCGTGATAGTTTGCCTTTAGTTTTCAGTCTGTTTAGATGCAAGCAGCCTGAGGCTCAAATGGTTGGTGAACATTTATTTATCTGTATAGTGCCACACATTAAACCAGGACGTGACACAGATTGTTCAGGAGTCCATAGCCCAGCGGAGCTTTCAATCTAAAGTGTCTATTACATTAAACGAGAAGAAAAAGGGACACAAAAGACTCAAGTAAAAGAAGTCCACCAGCCCCAGAACCTCAGCACAGGGAGCAACAAACTATTAGTAAAAGGAATGTGGACATTTAGGCTCTCAATGGATTCCACAATGGTCACAAAAATAAAAAGTAAAAGAAATCACATACTCTATAGTCAGTTGCACCAAGAGACAGTTAAAGGAGAACTAAAGCCTAACTAAAGAAGTAACTAGAAATGTGTTACATTATGTTTTGTGCTTCTGTACCAGCCCAAGGCAACCACAGTCCTTTAGCAGTAAAGATCTGTGTCTCCAAAGATGCCCCAGTAGCTCCCCATCTTCTTTTCTGCTGATTCACTGCACATGCTCTGTGCTGCTGTCACTTACTGAGCTTAGGGACCCACTCACAATATACAGTACACATAGAATAGAAATGTCACAATATAAGGCTGATTAGTAATTAATACAGATAATTACTACATGGCAGCACAGAAACCAGTGCAATTAGCATCAGAATTTAATAATCAGCAAACCTGTAGCATCAGCTTATATTACAGACCAACCTCAGTTTCTGCTGGATAATTAGTGACGAGCCCTAAGCTTAGCTTCTCAACAGCTGCTCAGAGCCCACTGAGCATGTGAGTGTCACAGACACTTTCCAAGATGGTGACCCCCTGTGACAAGTTTGAAGTCCTGGATCATTGCTGCTATTGACAAGCTGAAACTTTAGGCTGGTGCAATACGTTCATTATATAAAATATGGCATTTTTAGCCACATTCATTTCTAGGGTTTAGTTCTCCTTTAACCTGCCTTTCTGTTTTAGAGAGTGGTACTGTGTTAGTGAGTGGGAGGAAACTCCTTTGCTGAGCACCCTGATAAGAATGGAGCTCACAAAGGTCTTTGCTCCGATCTAAGGTGCTATAGTGGCTTGTAGTGGCATTTGGGGGATTATATTGACCATATCTGTGAGACCCCAGGTTTGACTCACCTGATGTATACAGGGAAAACATCTAAAAACTAATGAAAAATCTAATCTTTTCCAACGTTTTCCCTTATGGGGTCACCTTTGACCTATAACTACCCTATAACTAGACAATAATAAGCTTGATGATAGCCTCCATCTTTTTGTGCAAAAGAGCTCCCGATAGTCGTCTTATCATTGTGGGAATTGTGGTTCATAACAAACAGGAGCAGTAGCTTTAAAATCCTGGTGTAAACTGCCCAGTAAAACCTCCACCTGAAACGTATCACTATCTGAAGCTGATCGGATATCCGGCAGCATTAAAAACTCTGGTAAATCCGACGAATAATAATATGAATTAATAATGATGTGGCTCTAAGGAAAAAGTTCAAAGACTATTGATTTTTAAAGTACTTTTAAATAGGGATGCACCGAATCCACTTTTTTGGATTCGGCCGAACCCCCGAATCCTTCGTGAAAGATTTGGCCGAATACCGAACCGAATCCGAACCCTAATTTGCATATGCAAATTAGGGGTGGGAAGGGGAAAACATTTTTTACTTCCTTGTTTTCTGACAAAAAGTCATGCAATTTCCCTCCCGCCCCTAATTTGCATATGCAAATTAGGATTCGGATTCGGTTCGGCTGGGCAGAAGGATTCGGCTGAATCAGAATCCTGCTGAAAAAGGCCGATTCCTGGCCGAATCCCGAACCGAATCCTGGATTCGGTGCATCCCTACTTTTAAAGGGGTTGTTCACCTTTAAGGTAACGTATATCATTTAGAATGGCCAATTCTAAGCAACTTTTCAATTGGTTTTCATTATTTATTTTTTTGTAGTTATTTCTCTTTTTCTTCTGACTCTTTGCAGCTTTCAAATGGGTGTCGCTTTCCCCTTCTAAAAAACAAATGCTCTGTAAGGCTACAAATGTATTGCTATTGTTAATAAATAACTCAAAAACCACAAATAATAAAAAATGAAAACCAATTGAAAATGATATCACTCTCTACATCAGTGATCCCCAACCAGTAGCTCGTGAGTAACATGTTGCTCCCCAACCCCTTGGATGTTGCTCCCAGTGGCCTCAAAGCAGGTGATTATTTTTGAATTTCAGGCTTGGAGACAAGTTTTAGTTGTATAAAAACCAGGTGCACTGCCAAACAGAGTCTCCTATAGGCTGACAATCCACATAGGGACTACCAATCAGCCAATCACAGCACTCATTTGGCAGCCCAAGAACATTTGTCATTCTTGTGTTGCTCCTCAACTCCTTTTACTTCTGAATGTTGCTTACGAGTTCAAAAGGTTGGGGATCACTGCTGTACATCATACTAAAGGTTATCTCAAGGTGAACAACCCCTTTAAACACTAACAAATGATAGAAGCTGTTAGCAACATCACCAAATAAGACTGCACTATAACTTCCCTCTGTAGCCCATTAAAGTGCCCCAACATTTTGTCCCCAGAGATCACATTCTACCCCCATCTCAATGCCTTGATTTTCTACTCCAGGCTATAGGAGGATCATGTTACCCCCGGACCAGTGGGACTGACAGAACCGGCTCTTCTCTGTGGGCTGCTGAGTTCCATTGTAATTCAACATTCCACAGTCATGGGTTGATGCTGCGCTTGGGCTGGGTTGGCATTTACAAAAAAATATGAATTAAAAAACAATTATATATATATATATATATATATATATATATATATATATATATATATAGTAAATAAAGTACCCCCTCTTGTAAAATATAGGGATGCACTACTGAATCCCTGAATCCTTGGTGAAAGATTAGGCTGAATACCGAACCAAATCCTAATTTACATATGCAAATTAGGGGCAGGAAAGGAATAAGTGGAAAAAATTCTTCTTTTGTGATGAAAAGTCATGTGATTTCCTTACCCACCCCTAATTTACATATGCAAATTAGTATTCGGTTCGGCCAGGCACGAGGATTTGGCCGAATCCGAATCCTGCTCAAAAAGGCCGAATCCCGAACCGAATCCTGGATTCGGTGCATCCCTAGTAAAATATAAGGATATTTTAAGTTACCGAGGAGTTTCATGACCATATAAAAACACGAGGCCGAAGGCATCACAGTGCTCCAACAGTGCTCCAACGCTTCGGTCCCTCTTGGGACCTTTTTCAAGGATCCTTGAAAAAGGACCCAAGAAGGACCAAAACGTTGGAGCACTGTGACGTGTGAAAAATAAAATCACTTGATTTACTAAGGGAAGTGCTGGCCTGGGAATGCTTTATTCCAAATTTATAACCAGCAAGTGGTCTATATACACATATATATATAAACCACAAAACAAACTGCACTCTCAGGACTTATACTGGTCAAACCAAAAGTGATTTATTCAACGTTTTGGCTCTACATCGTCGAAACGTTGAATAAATCACTTTTGGTTTGACCAATATAAGTCCTGAGAGTGCGGTTTGCTTCATGGTTTATAGTATGTCTCTATTAACTGGCACCCAGGCAGTAATTCTATTTTGGTATTCTGTGTGCACCATACGAAACTGTATATATATATATATATATATATAATTAGTGACGAGCCCTAAGCTTAGCTTCTCAACAGCTGCTCAGAACCCACTGAGCATGTGAGTGTCACAGACACTTTCCAAGATGGTGACCCCCTGTGACAAGTTTGAAGTCCTGGATCATTGCTGCTATTGACAAGCTGAAACTTTAGCCTCGTGCAATACGTTCATTATATAAAATATGGCATTTTTAGCCACATTTATTTTTAGGGTTAAGTTCTCCTTTAAAGGACAATTCACCTTCATTAGCAAAACTGTAATAACTGGGGAAAAAACACAGAAATATGTTCAAACTTTCATAACCTGCCAAATTTTGTAAAATGAACATGGTAATTATGGGGTGTGGCCTCAAAAATAGGCGTGGTCAAAAAATTGCCCCACTATGCTTGCCAAATTCTTTTGTCCCTCTTTTTATTTCCAAAATGTTTGCTTCTGTATAATTGTAACTGAAACTGTCCCATTGACAGGCTGGACAGAAGTGCATTTCCCCTCCAGCCCGAATTCATGTGTTTTGATGTGATTTTAGTTCAGTGATCCCCCTTGTTGCAGCGTTGGGACGGTCCTTTCTCAGCGAGCGAAGGTGAGGCGTTAGGCGTTTGGGTGAAAGTCTCAGGCGAGTGCGAGGGGGGTCCCGGGCGCTCAGGAGCTTCCTGCTTTCGCTTTAATGTTCCATTGCGCTGCCACGGGCTCTCTGTGTCCATATATGGGCAGTTACGTCACTGGAGCTTCCCCGGGCGGAGATAAAAGGAGCCGGAGTCCCTGAACAGAGCGTCAAGATTGAGCGAGAGAGGAGAGAAGCGCTAAGTCCCCTACACCCGGGGGCTGATACAACCCGACCCATGGGGCAGCCCATAATCGTTCTATAAGAGCCCTCGCCTTCCAGCCACCCATCAGTAGCCTCCCTGGCACATCTCTTGCCACAGGACTGTCATTGGCAACATCCCCAGAGGCTCCTGCCACTTCTACTATCGCTCAACCACCAAACCAGCCTCCTCTTTCTCTCCCCTTATCGCCAGTCTGTGCGACATTATCGCATGCATCTTCTCCGTGCTGCTCGGGCACATTGCTCCCTGTGTGTGTGATGGATCTTCACCGACCCCGAGCGACCCTCGCGTTCCTTCGCTCCGCTCACTGTTCCTAAGCACCTGAGGGAGAATTCGGAGTCAGACCCATTGCCTCTATTTGGGGCCACACTCCTGCCCCATCCTGACCCCCGGCTCATAGTAACCCCCTCCTATAGGCAACTGTCTATTTTTAGTCGGACAGGGAGCGATTATCACAAAGCTTGGACTCCCTGCCTGGAGCTGTCACGTTAGGGGTAAGTGACTCGTCTATTCCCCGGGGCTATGAGTGCAAGCTGTTGGACAAGCTATAAGTGAACATGACCTCTCTGCTGCCGGATTCCCTCTACCCCGAAGAGGGGCAGGATCTGTCTGGATCACTATCAATCTACTCTGGCGGGGGCAACGATCAGCACTATCCCATGTCTACAGGTGAGTGGCTGCGATGCGACACTGCGATTTGGATGGGGAATGGATTCAGTGGTAACAAGTGGTTGATTATTAATTAGAGAGAAGCGTTAAATTCTCCTGCCTGACATGGTACAGCCCAGTGTGTGAGTAACAAGTGTGCAAGGTGACGGCACGGTAGTAGTGTCAATAGTAGTGTCAGCAGTAGTGTCCACAGTATTGTGAGTAGTAGTGTCCACAGAAGTGTGAGTAGTAGTGTCAGCAGTACTGTGAGTAGAAGTGTGAGTAGTAGTGTCAGCAGTAGTGTGAGTAGTAGTGTGTGTAGTAGTGTCAGCAGTAGTGTGAGTAGTAGTGTGAGTAGTAGTGTCAGCAGTAGTGTGAGTAGTAGTGTCAGCAGTAGTGTGAGTAGTAGTGTGAGTAGTAGTGTCAGCAGTAGTGTCAGTAGTAGTGTCAGCAGTAGTGTGAGTAGTAGTGTGAGTAGTAGTGTCAGCAGTAGTGTGAGTAGTAGTGTGAGTAGTAGTGTCAGCAGTAGTGTGAGTAGTAGTGTCAGCAGTAGTGTGAGCAGTAGTGTCAGCAGTAGTGTGAGTAGTAGTGTCAGCAGTAGTGTGAGTATAAGTGTCAGCAGTAGTGTCAGCAGTAGTGTGAGTAGTAGTGTGAGTAGTAGTGGGGCACTTGCAGCACATGGTGATGGAGGAGAAGTCTAATGTTCAGTACAGTAAGGGGATGGGGGAGATTTGCATCGTTGTCATTAGTACAAGTGACATCAAGCCTTTGTCTTTGCCACTGTGTATGGAGACGGTGCAGCTATTTACGTTATTAGTAGTCAATTATGCATTGTGTAGTAGGGACTCCACTCTGGTTTGCAGCAGCAGCAGCAAACCAACACCTCCACCCCCTTTAGCCAATATTTTTTCACCAGGCTGAGACTACCTCTGACAGTCTATAGTAGGGTAGGTGAATGGAAAGCTTTCTATGGCTAGTTCAAGTTGAATTGTACATGCCTGCACTTAAAATTATAGTTGTACAGGTATGGGACCTGTTATCCAGAATTCTCGGGACCAGGGGGTTTCCGGATAATGGATCTTTCTGTAATTTGGATCTTTGTACCTTAAATGGGTTGTTGACTTTTGAGTTAACTTTTGTACAACGTAAAGAGGGATATTCTTAGACCATTTGCAATTGGTTTTCATTTTTTATTTTCGGTGGTTTTTAAGTTATTTAGCTTTTTATTCAGCAGCTCTCGAGTTTGCAATTTCTGGTTGCTAGGGTTTACATTACCTTAGCATCCAAGCACTGGTTTGAATAAGAGACTGGAATCTGAATAGGAGGAGGCCTCAATAGAAAGAGGAGTAATAAAAAGTAGCAATAACAAAACATTTGTAGCCTTAGGGCTGGGGTCGGTGACCCCCGTTTGAAAGCTGGAAAGAGACAGAAGAAGAAGAATGAGAAAAATCTATAAAAAATAAATAGAGGACCAATTGAAAAGTTGCTAAGAATTAGACATTCTATAACATACTAATAGTTAACTTAAAGGTGAACCACCCCTATAAATCTACTAGAAAATCAAGTAAACACTAAATAAACCCAATAGGCTGGTTCTGCTTCAAATAAGGAATAATTATATCTTAGTTGGGATCAAGTACAAGTTACTGTTTTATTATTACAGAGAAAAAGGAAAACATTTTTTTTTTTAAATTGGATTATTTATTTATAATTGAGTCTATGGGAGGCATTCTTTCCATAATTCGGAAACTTTCTGGATATCGGGTTTCCGGACAATGGAAATCATACCTGTAATTTAATTCCTTGGTCAATGGAACTGAGCCTGGTCTGAAGGTGTTAAGTGTTAACCAGCACCAAATCAGCTAGTAGGGTCCTTGTGTGTGACCTACTGACATCGTTTTACTACAACTACTACAAGTTTCAGGGGTTACCCAGTATTTCTGGGGTGCGAAGTGAAAGGATGAAGTGGGGTGGAGAGAACAAGTACTAAAGACTAAAGTCCAAGTTGCCTTTTGGCCAGACCCAAGTCAGCACTTCTCCCAAAAGTATCAGGAACTCAGAGAAGAGTTCCATACCATATTTTACCATATATGGACTGATGACATCATCATGCCAACTTGCTTCCAAATGACACAGGCACGCTGAACAAGTCCCATTAGACAACATCCATTATTTCTGGGCTGGGAAGAAAGGGATCAAGTGGGAGAGAGGAAACAAAGACTAAATACTAACTCAATATTGTCCGTTGGCCCAACCCAAACCATTGCTGCTCCAAAAAGTATGAGGAACTTAGGAGAGCACCCCTATGTCGATCTTGCATGGCTCAGTATGAAAGCCAACAGCAGAGGGAGCCTCTAGGCTTGAGAGGTGCACATGTTTCTGTAATGTAACCTCACTTAGTTTCTGGGTGGCCGTGTAAGCTCCTGGAACATGTCTTGGCCTTTAAATGTGCTATGTGGCTTGTGTTATTGTCTTGTTGGTAAGTCCTGTTCTGTATTAGTACTGCAGTATATAGTCAGTATCTAGTAACACATGGTATCCTACTGTAGATCATAGAGGTTTGAGTAGGTGTATGCAGGCATGCGAATCGCTGATGAAATAATAACATAGTAAGTTAGGTTGAAAAAAGACACAAGTCCATCAAGTTCAACCTTAATCTGTATATATAACCTGTCTAACTGCCAGTTGATCCAGAGGAAGGCAAAAAAAACCCATTTGAAGCCTCTCCAATTTGCTTCAGAGGGGAAAATATTCCTTCCTGACTCCAAGATCGGACCAGTCCCTGGATCAACTTGTACTATCTTCCATAACCCTGTATTCCCTCACTTGCTAAACACCATCCAACCCCTTCTTAAATCTATCTAATGTATCAGCCTCTACCACTGATTCAGGGAGAGAATTCCACATCTTCACAGCTCTCACTGTAACAAACCCCTTCCGAATATTTAGATGGAACCTCTTTTCTTCTAATCGGAATGGGTGACCTCTTGTCAGCTGGATGGACCTACTGGTAAATAAAGCATATTGTACGCTCCCCTTATATACTTATATATAGTTATCATAGCGTGATAACTAGCTTGCTCCAGTGTGAATAACCCTAACTTGACCAGTCTTTCCTCATAGCTAAGATTTTTCATACCTTTTACCAGCTTAGTTGCCCTTCTCTGTACCCTCTCTAATACAATAATGTCCTGTTTGAGTGATGGAGACCAAAACTGTACGGCATATTCTAGATGGGGCCTTACAAGTGCTCTATACAGTGGAAGAATGACCCCCTCCTCCCATGACTCTATGCCCCTTTTAATACAACTCAAGACCTTATTTGCCCTTGATGCTGCTGACTGGCATTGCTTGCTACATCCACGTTTATTATCTACAAGGACTCCAAGGTCCTTTTCCATAATGGATTTGCCTAGTGCAGTCCCATTAAGGGTATAAGTGGATATTTTTACATCCCAGGTGCATGACTTTACATTTATCAACATTGAATCTCATTTGCCACTTAGCTGCCCAGATTGCCAGTATTATACATGTCTGTATATTGCTGGGTCATAACCTTTTGTTAGTTTTATACAAATGTTGTTTAATACACTCCATTGGTATCTGTTGGTTGATAATGCACATCACTATAATTGTGTATCTGAGTGGAGTACATGGGATTGTGCAGTGTTTTCATAGAGATGACATACTAAGGATCCCCCTGTGTCCGGCTATAGCATGGGTCAGTGTAAAACTCGCATATTATGAGCACCTTCATGTTTTGGTGCTCAGTCTTTGAAACGGTGGTCAGTCACTGATGGTGTTGAAACCAACCGAGCGAATGGTAGAAATAAACAGGGGAATTGGACAGATACTTTCATGGGGCCACTGGAAAAAGTACCCTCCTTAAACCCAAGAACTGCTGTGAAAGCCTTTGATTAAGTCTCTGACTGTGTCTTGTTGAGTTGTAACTCAAAAGTATGATAAAGGTCTGTCTGTAAAACATCATCATATGATAAAGCTCTCCCTATAGTTAAAGGGGTTGTTCACCTTCAAAAACGAGTTGTTTTCAGATAGATCACCAGAAATAACGACTTTTTCCAATTACTTTCTATTTTCTATGTGTGACCATTTTTCTAATATTGAAGTGTAAAGTGTCATTTTCACCTTCTAAAGCAGCTCTGGGAGGGGATGGTTGGCAACCCTGTAAACTGTTCTAAATGGATACATTAAGTTGATACATTTCTTATCTTTGTCCCTGCTGAGCAGAATCACTGGGTTTCATTACAGGCAGCTGTTAGAATTGATACAATAGTTGCTAATACTCCAGAGATGCTGCTGAGAAATGGATCAATTAAATTGTAACAGTTCAGAATCTTCACTGAGCTGTCAGACTGAAACACCAGAGACACGAACATTCAACTTTAAACTTAGATTTTGGAAAAACTGTAAAAAAATAAATAATGGAAAGTTATTGAAAAAAGTATTTATTTCTGGGGAACAATCTGAAAACAACTGAACTTAAAACAGTGTTTGGAAGGTGAACAACCCCTTTAAATACAAGCGCGCAATATGATAGAGCTTACCCTGCTGTTGAGTACTAGTGTCCATTATCATAAATCTCTTTGTGCTGTTGAGTACTAGTGCACAGTATAATAAAGCTCACTCTGCTGTTGAGTACTAGTGCACAGTATAATAAAGCTCACTCTGCTGTTGAGTATTAGTGCACAGTATAATAAAGCTTACACTGCTGTTGAGTACTAGTGCACAGTATAAAAAAGCTCACTCTTTTGTTGAGTACTAGTGCACAGTATAATAAAGCTCACACTGCTGTTGAGTACTAATGCACAGTATAATAGAGCTCACACTGCTGTTGAGTACTAGTGCACAGTATAATAAAGCTCACTCTGTTGTTGAGTACTAGTGCACTGTATAATAAAGCTCACACTGCTGTTGAGTACTAGTGCACAATATAATAAAGTTCACTCTGCTGTTGAGTATTAGTGCACAGTACAATAAAGGTCACACTGCTGTTGAGTACTAGTGCACAGTATAATAAAGCTCACTCTGCTGTTGAGTATTGGTGCACAGTATAATAAAGCTCACACTGCTGTTGAGTACTAGTGCACTGTATAATAAAGCTCACACTGCTGTTGAGTACTAGTGCACTGTATAATAAAGCTCACACTGCTGTTGAGTACTAGTGCACTGTATAATAAAGCTCACACTGCCTTTGAGTGTTAGTGCACTGTATAATAAAGCTCACACTGCTGTTGAGTACTAGTGCACTGTATAATAAAGCTCACACTGCTGTTGAGTGTTAGTGCACTGTATAATAAAGCTCACACTGCTGTTGAGTATTAGTGCACTGTATAATAAAGCTCACACTGCTGTTGAGTACTAGTGCACTGTATAATAAAGCTCACACTGCTGTTGAGTGTTAGTGCACTGTATAATAAAGCTCACACTGCTGTTGAGTACTAGTGCACTGTATAATAAAGCTCACTCTGCTGTTGAGTACTAGTGAACAGTATGTTACAGCTATTTCTGCTGTTGAACAAAGGTATGTTGAACAGTATGATAAATATTTGCCTGTTTTTGAGATTTCATTTTTTTATCTGTATTAATGCGCTATGGCAGTTGTATAGTAGTGCAGAATATGCTAAAACAGTGAATGTTGTTGAGTACTGGTGCACTGGAGGATGATAAAGGACTGACTTCTGTGACAAGTATGATATATATAATAAAAGGATTTCTGATATTAATAAGTGCTTTGAGTAATAATGTGCAGAAAGCTAAAGCTCTGCCTATTGCTGAGGGATAGTGCACAGTGGTGCTGTCCAACAAGTCCTGGAGCCGGTGCCTATTTGCTGTGTCTGTGGTTCAGCAGAGCCTCTATACTATGCTACTTTAAGGGGCAGATTTATCAAGGGTCGAATTAAGAATTCGAATTTTCAAAAAAAAAATGTTATGGTCAAAACTGTCAAATTCGACAAGGGAGTTATCCAAATTTGATTTGAAATTTTAAAAAATTTCGAATTCGATTTCAGAGATCGAGACACACGTGGAGATTTGGGGAGATTCAGTTGCCCGGAGACAAATCGCCTCTTCTTTGGGAGACTAATCTCCCTGAATTGCCTTACCGCCGGATAGAATCGTTTTCCGAAGTGCTGCAAGTGCCATCCCGCTGGCGATTTAGATTCTAGCAGGTGGGAAGGCATTGCTGGGAGATTAGTCGCCCGAAGAAGAGCCGATTTGTCTCCAGGCGACTGAATCTCCCCGAATTGCCACGTGTGTCTCTGCCCTAAGAACTCTAATTCGACAATTCACCACCTAAAACTGAATTGCTGTTTTAGTCAATGGGAGATGTCCAGGGATCAATTTGGAATTGTTTCCTTTCGGAAGGCTGAGAAAAAACTTGAATCAAGTTTTTTAAATTCAAATCAAATTGGATTTCAAGTTTTCAGGTCGATTTAATTCACCCCAGTTTTACAAATTAGATTTTTTTAATACATTTTGATTGGTCTTGATAAATATGCCTCCCTGTGTTATGCTGCTGCTAAGTATCCAGACTGACACATCCTATGTTCTAATGATCTGGAGCTGAATGGTGCTCTGGGATAAAGTTTGAGAGTCATTGGCTTTTAATTCCCCAATGTGCAATGGCTAGTCTGCAGAAGAGAAGGGGTTACTGTATTCTTCTTTGGCTACCAAGCACCTAGGTATTTTTATTTTCTGCTGCATCACAAAGGGGATCCCAAGTGCCTCACTGCTCAGGATCAGTGGCCACAAACACAGTCATTATGTCACAACAGCTTAGGCTTAATCACTTTGCGAAGTGACCCACTATGTCTGGTATGTCATCACCTCAGGGTAACCCATCTACTGAGTGCCTTATTGATGTGACAGAAGCTCAGGTCCCCTCTTTGGATACTTCGAAAATTACATTGTGGGGGGGGAGCCTTTAAATACGGCTGTGGGGGTGGGGGAGCTCCCAGCCCTGTGTGGGGGAGGCAGAAGACTGAGCGGGGAGGTGACAGTGGGGGCAGCTGGTGACAGCTCACAGGAAGGGGGTGAGTAGGTGTATTGCAGGGTAGGGGGATTTCCACACTTAACCCATTCACTGCTACGATATCTGGAATCACAGCACAGATTGTGATCAAAATAAAAGTAATAAAAGTAGCACGACTCACACAGTGTGGGACTTTTAAAAACAAGTCCCAGCTGAGACTTTTTCAGATAATGTGGCCTGACAGATATACTGTACAACTCTTGGATGCTTGAAATGCAAAATCTCCCTTGTACTTCACTCTTGGGTGCCACAGTATCTATCGCTGCTTTTGTTGCTTATCTGTATAGCTGGCTGCCAGTCCCTCAGCCTATCTATCTATCTATCTATCTATCTATCTATCTATCTATCTATCTATCTATCTATCTATCTATCTATCTATCTATCATCTATCTATCTATCTATCTATCCAGACCGCTAGGTACTTTATTAACCTATTAGTCACCTATTAGTCACCATCTACTGGAAAATATATGCTTAGTCTTGTTGCTTTATTGTACGTTGTGCTAACAAGCAGGGCTCATTTACGCACACAAGTGTGCCATGAATACAACAAAATACCTCACCGGTTGATGTTGTGATGCTGATTCAGTTAATGACTATAAGAATGGCTTGGATGATTTTTTGGACAGACATAATATAAAAGGCTATTGTGATACTAATTTGTATAGTTGTATTGATATGGGTATATAGAATTTAATTAAAAGTAGGGAGGGGTGTGTGTATGGATGATGGGTTTTCATTTGGAGGGGTTGAACTTGATGGACTTTGTCTTTTTTCAACCCAATTTAACTATGTAGCTATGTAACTAACTATGTAACATTTCAGAAAGAGGGACAAAAAGACTTTGTGACCACTTCCCTACATACCATACCTATTTTACACACCCCAGACATGCCAATATAATCACTAAATAAAATGGGTAAAGGACATAATAACCCCAGATGTGCCAGTAAAATCATTTAATAATATGGGTATTAACCCCAACCATGCCAGTAAAATTACAACAGAAAATGGACAATCAGCATATTAACTCCAGACATGCCAATAAGATCACTGTATAAATGGCCAATGAGTACCCCATTAATTCCAGACATAACAGTAAGGCCAATGCAGTAGATAGATGATAGAGATAGATAGATAGATAGATAGATAGATAGATAGATAGATAGATAGATAGATAGATAGATAGATAGATAGATAGATAGATAGATGATAGATAATAGATAGATAGATAGATAGATAGATAGATAGATAGATAGATAGATAGATAGATAGATAGATAGATGATAGATAGATAGATAGATAGATAGATAGATAGATAGATAGATAGATAGATAGAGAGCGAGAGAGTCAGACAGACAGATGGACAGATGATAGATAGATAGATAGATAGATAGATAGATAGATAGATAGATAGATAGATAGATAGATAGATAGATTGATAGATAGATAGATAGACAGACAGACAGACAGATAGATAGGCTGAGGGTCTGGCAGCCAGCTACATAGATAACCAACAAAAGTAGTGATAGGTACTGGCCAAGGAGCACTCCATTAACTCTAGACAAGCCGGTAAAATCACTGCAAAAATGGTCAATGAGTAGGGGTTGTTCACCTGCCAAACACTTTTTTCAGTTCAGTTGTTTTCAGATTGTTCCCTAGAAATAAAGACTTTTTTCAATTACTTTCCATTATATATTTTTTACAGTTTTTCCAAAATGTAAGTGTAAAGTTGAATGTTCAAGTGTAACAGGTGGCACCCTAAATCTAGAACCGATGCCAAGCACCCTGGTCTCGGCTCGTGCTTCTGCCTGTAGCAGCCGCCATTGGCCTCGGGAGGAGCCCTAAGCTACTAAGATGCCGCCAGGTCTTAAAACGAGAGGTGCAAGGCAAGGGGTTCTAGACAGGCAGAGGGGCACAACTGTAGGCAAAGTCTTTGGGCAGAAGGTTGTGGTACAAGGCCCTTGGCAATAGAGTAGTCAGAACTGGCCGGGTCGGGGCAGGCAGAGAATAAACGTAGTCAGGCAGTCAAGGGTCAAACCAGGAAGTCAATCAGAGGGTTAAGCAGACTCAAAGTCGGTATTCAGGCAAGGGTCAGGATTAGTCAAATAGCCAGGCAGGGGTCACAACAGGAATCAAAACACAGATTAATCAGAAGCTCTATAGCACAGAAGCACCAGGAACAATATCCTATAAGGTGCAAGTTCTTGAAGCCCAAATGATCCTTTTATACTGTTTTGATTTTCGCGCCATTGCACGTCATTGCGCGCCAGCGTCATTACGCAGCGCGTCCGCATCTATATTAGAAGCGAGACGCGGGCGCGTGCGCCCTAAGAAACAGAAATGGCGGCCGAAGAGGTCAGCTCAGTAATTCAGGCGCAGACTCTGAACTGTTACAATTGTGCAACATTTAGTAGATCCATTTCTCAGCAGCATCTCTGGAGTATTAGCAACTATTGTATCAATTCTAACAGCTGCCTGTAATGAAACCCAGAGATTCTGCTCAGCAGGGACAAAGATAACAAATGTATCAACTAAATGTATCAATTTAGAACAATTTACAGGGTCGGCAACACTTAACACTTCAATATTAGACAAACGGTAACACATAGAAAATAGAAAGTAATTGGAAAAAGTTGTTATTTCTGGTGATCTATCTGAAAACAACTAGGTGTTTGACGTGAGCAACCCCTTTAATTTCAGACATACATACCAGTAAGACCAATGCGATGGATATAGATAGATAGATAGATAGATAGATAGATAGATAGATAGATAGATAGATAGATAGATAGATAGATAGATAGATAGATAGATAGATAGATAGATGATAGATGATAGATAGATAGATGATAGATAGATAGATAGATAGATAGATAGATAGATAGATAGATAGATAGATGATAGATAGATAGATAGATAATAGATAGATAGATAGATAGATAGATAATAGATAGATAGATAGATAGATAGATAGATAGATAGATAGATAGATAGATAATAGATAGATAGATAGATAGATAATAGATAGATAGATAGATAGATAGATAGATAGATAGATAGATAATAGATAGATAGATAGATAGATAGATAGATAGATAGATAGATAGATAGATAGATAGATAGATATTGACGATTGAAAGATAAATAGATAGATAGATAGATAGATAGATAGATAGATAGATAGATAGATAGATAGATAGATAGATAGATAGATAGATAGATAGATAATAGATAGATAGATAGATGATTGATACATAGATTATATATACTGTAGATAGATAGATTAGATAGATAGATTTAGAAAAATATTGGGTGAATATAGGGTTCCCAGCATGTTTCAAGTGTCTATATATAAATACCAACACTGCTCACATACCTGTGTCAGTTATTGAGAAGGATGGACTCAGTGGGTAGATCACTGGCTTTTCAGGTTTGATACCTTTGGCAACTCATACCATCTCTTTGCTCCTCAGGGTATAACATCAGCTCACTGCACCTAAGGAATTCTGTGTGTAACATCAGCAAAAAACAATAAGGAGAATTAACACATTCCCAAAACATCAGTTTCACTGCCAATGTTGTTTCAAGCCACAGCCAAAATGAATACATATCTTTTTAACAATGATCATTGTGAATGAATGAAGTCATATGGATCCCACACTGTTTATACCAGTGACATCACAAGCACCATTAAAAACAGTGGTGGGACTGAGATATGTATCATATAAAAACAATCTTGCATACTGTTCTGCTGATTGGCTACCATTTGCACACTTATTGGTTGTTGTCTGTGCATCTTTCTGCTATTTTATTGCAATTTGCACACTACATTCCTACAGTGTGTCTGTGTGTCTGCACCGGAGGGCAATGGAGCAAAGAGGCTGTTTGTGAGTTTGCTCTTATATGCAGGCCTAGAAACTGCCCCATGTAGCAGTAGCCTTAGTACTCTTTTAATTCTGCCTGGAGTCACCATAAATGAACCACAATGGGATTCATCTGCTCTGGTGTGAAGATTATATTTCAGAAACCTTTAGTCAATATATCTTAATAAATTCTTTATATGCTAAGCCTTGGTGCCTAGAAAATTCCAGAAGTGTGAAATTTGTAAAAAAAAAATATGGTGAACACCAAATAATACCCTTTTGTGATAAATGTTGCTGAGGATGCCTTGCCTTGTACTAACTGTCTGGTTAAGGCATGTGTTAAAGGAGAAATAAACCCTAAAAATGAATATGGCTAGAATTTATATACTGAACACATTGAACCTGCCTACAGGTTCACCATCTCTATAGTAGAAAGGATCCAGGCCTTCAAAGTTGTCATAGGAGTTTGTCATGCACACTTGCCTGGATCTGCACACATCCGGACCTATCAGTAGCCTAGAAGGGGGGGCCGTGGATGTAGCCTAGGGGCCCCACATCTCATTAATCCACCAGTGGGAGTGTCGGCGACAGCAAAGAGCAGTGAATGAGCAATAAAGAAAATGGGGAGCTACAGGGGCATCTTTGAAGGCATAGATCCTTACTGCTAAAGGACTGTGGTTGCCTTTGGCTGGTACGAAGCCCAAAACATAATATACAAGTATGGGACCTGTTATCCAGAATGCTTGAGACCTGGGGTTTTCTGGATAACGTATCTTTCCGTAATTTGAATCTTCATATTAAATAAACCCAATTGCCCAGTTTTGCTTCCAACAAGGATTAATTATATCTTAGTTTGGATCAGGTACAAAGTATTGTTTTATTATTACAGAGAAAAAAAGTAATCATTTATTAAAATGTGGATTATTTGGATAAAATGGAGTCTATGGGAGACAGCATTTCTGTAATTCAGAGCTTTCTGGATAAAGGATCCCATACTTGTACAACATTTCTACCGTACTTCGTTAATTAACCTTTAGTTCTCCTTTAAGTAGAGGGCTCCCTTGTTCTGGACTGGGCTGCACTAGAACAGAGGCAACAGCACAGCTCTAGTATAGATGACAACATGTAGATGCTGTTTGTAAGGCATTTAGTGGGTGCAGTTCAGCTTTTACTTTTGTGCACAGTGTTAGTAAATGAGTCCTAATGCATTTTCTGTTTCAGAGGCTCACACCATTTGCTGAGGTAATTATGGACAGTATATACTGATGAGTGCTATGTTGTCTCTGTTTCCCTCTAGATAATGTCATAGACTTGGGCTTGAGCAATGACAAAACCTCCCAGGATCTCTCCTACAATGGCACATTCCAGCCAGGTAATAAGACGGTCACTTATTTGGGCAAGTTTTCCTTTGACTCACCCTCCAGCTGGTGCCAGGAAAATATAATTAGCCTTATGAACACTGGTATCCTTGGTGTGCCCACTTCACAAGCACCGAATGCTGGAGGAAGTGGAAATGGTGGAGGCAATGGTGGCCTTATGGGACAAAATCAAAATGATGTGGAATCTATGTTTCATTCCCTACCATCGTATGCTGGCTGTGGAGACCTGTACCACGAGCAAGTAAGCTTCCAAGGTGGCATGGCACCCTACACCTCCCAGGAATACTCATCTACCAAACAGAGTATGGACTCTGGTGTCTTCCCTATGATACCAGACTATAATTTGTTCCACCACAACACAGAGATGCCTCCAGTGGACCAAAAACCTTTTCAGAATATGGAGGCTATAAGGGTCAATCCACCACCCATAACACCCCTGGAAACCATCAAGGCATTTAAGGAAAAGCAAGTTTTGCCCAGTTTTGGAGGCATGAGCCACCAACCCCCTCTAACTCTGAAACCCATCCGTCCCAGAAAATACCCCAACCGGCCTAGTAAAACTCCTCTCCATGAAAGGCCTCATGCCTGCCCTGCAGAAGGCTGCGACCGACGTTTCTCACGCTCAGATGAGCTAACTCGCCATCTGCGGATCCACACAGGACACAAGCCCTTTCAGTGTCGCATCTGTATGAGGAGTTTCAGCCGCTCAGACCACCTCACCACCCACATTCGCACTCACACCGGGGAAAAGCCCTTCGCTTGTGATTTCTGTGGACGCAAATTTGCACGTAGTGACGAGAGGAAGCGGCACGCAAAAATTCACCTCAAGCAAAAAGATAAGAAAGGAGGGGACAAGGCTGTCTGCTCGCCCTCTGTGGGTGGGGCACCAGTGGTAACCACCTGTGCTTAAGGACTGTTTCTGTTTAACTAAAGGTGAAGAAAACACATTGTGATGCATCCCTGCCTCAGTGAAATGTGGTTAGAAGAACATTCCCCATGCATTCATTCCTGGACAGATATTAGCTGAGCACTGGTATCAGTTGAAGACCTGCAGAGCATTACTCCTTTCTGTCAAGTGGTCTATACTCTTCTGTATAATATTTTTCCTTGCCTGCCATTAATAACTACACAGCAGTGCATTTTCATCACACACCTGCATTGATATTCTGGAAGAGTTTCACTCCATTACTTCTGTTGTGTACCTTGCAGAGCATGATTTCACCCATTTGGCCAGAATCTCCCCTTGCTCCTAATACGCTGTCCCACCAGAACATTGCTCCAGTTCTTCTCTGTACCTACTCTGCATTTTATAGTGACATTTAGCCTACAGGACCTGCTCCATTTGTGTACCCCTTAGAAGTTATTCTAAAAACAGGGTCCTGGTCCTTTAATGCTGCCTAAATAAGATTCTGCTGCTACTGTTAAACACCAACTGTTATATCCCAGGGTGCTTATTTCATACGTATCCCTAATATAAAATCTTTCCCTGACCTTTCTATTCTTCCACTGTTTATCAATTTTCACAGCAGAATTATTAATTTTGAATCTATCTATCCATCCATTCATCCACCCACCCATTATCTATCTATCTATCTATCTATCTATCTATCTATCTATCTATCTATCTATCTATCTATCTATCATCTATCTATCTATCTATCTATCTATCTATCTATCTATCTATCATCTATCTATCTATCTATCTATCTATCTATCATCTATCTATCTATCTATCTATCTATCTATCTATCTATCATCTATCTATCTATCTATCTATCTATCTATTTAATCCATGATCTATCTATCTCTCATCTATGTGTCTGTCTGTATTTCTATCTATCTCTCTCTCTCTCTCTATCTATCATCTATATCTCTCTCTATCAATCTATCTATCATCTATCTATCTATCTATCTATCTATCTATCTATCTATCTATCATCTATCTCTCTCTCTATCAATCAATCAGTCTATCTATGATCTATCTATCTCTCATCTATGTGTCTGTCTGATCTATCTATCTATCATCTATCTATCATCTCTCATCTATCTGTCTTGTCATCTGTATCTCTCTCTCTCTGTCTATCTAATCTATTTGTTCCTTAATCTTCTCCCATCTCTCTTTCCAACAGTTGCAACCTCCTTTGGTATATTTTCTTTCTTACTCCTTTTAGAGAATTCCACTCTCCATCCCCCTTTCTTACTCTCATTTTCTTCTTTCTCTCTCTCTCTCTCTCTCTCTCTCTCGTACATGCTCCCCCCTGCTTTTCTTTTTAACGTCTGTCACACAGTTTTATTAGGAAAAGAAAACAGCTACAGCTTGAGTCACTGAGTGGATGTGTGTGTGAGTGTGGCTGTGATCGTGCGACAATGTGGCAGTGATTGTGTCTTGTGGGGTCAGTTCTACGGATGTGGCTAGTGACTCCAAGGCCTGTCCACAACACGGTACAATTATCTGAAGCTTTATTGGGGATTACTTTTTTATCATGATAAAAGTTGAATCCTTGAATGTCTCAAGCCCACCAAAATACGTGTACACGTTGGTACCCCTGGTTTATGGTATATAGCATATAATACATAGTACAGCATAGCCCAGCCCTTCCTTCTCAATGTGGCTCTTTAGTCTGTATCCTTGTCATTTTTATTCAGTACCACCTTTTATTTTTGTCATTCATTTGTTATTCATATTGTTTCCTTTTTCTCTTTGTCATCCTATTGTGACATTATGTTTATTTCTCACAGCTCAAGCAAACTTTACACTGATGCATAATAAGCAAAATATGTATCTGTAACTCCATCAATTCCTTCTCTTGTATTTATCACTTCATTCTCTATGGTAGCACCTGCTGAACAACTTGTTGCTCAGCTTCAACATTAACATCCAGTCCAGAGGTTGCAGGTCCTACTCCTGTAAAAGTGGAATTCCAGCTGTTGCCTTGTGGGGCTCAGGGCCCAGGGACAGATCTGCCCCAACACAACTAGGGGAAACTTGGCATCCTACATCTGATTTTCTCTCTGTTTTCATTCTCTTTTTTAATTACCTACGGTATTTACCTCTCACACATACACAGTATTTTATCTGTATATCCCCCATTGTTCAGACCTATTTCTCTCTCCATACAATTGTCTATGTTCTCAGAGAGAAGGGAGGGGGAGCAGAGAAGAACATATTTCATCCGCCAAAAAAGAGCAGTTCTAATGGGAGTATGAGGGAAGTTGTAGTTCCACAAGGAGGTCTCCCAGTCTTCCTCTCTTCTCCCCTCCTTCTCATTTACTAGCACTTATTACTGCTCATTCCCTCTTCCCTTGCTGTCGTTAACTCCCCTCCTTCCCTCTGATATGTCTGCCTGCTCTCCTGCCTTTCTCTTTATAAAATGATGTGTTTGTCAGTTTGATATGAATGGGTGGGGGCAGCTTTGGGGTGAGACGCCCCATCTCCCCACCACTCTCTCAGTCTTTTTCTCTCTCTTGCATGTCTGCATGACAGTCAGGTCTAGAAATTAACGCTTTCTTCCCTGGTAAGTTTTGCTGCTATTTGAATATGATACTGTTGCAAAAAAAAAAAAAAGGAAATCACATCAACCCCTCCACTGTCAGCTTAGCTGTCTACATTGTCTGTATTTCTCTGAGCTGCACAGCTTCATACTCTAGTACTGATGACAGTCAGGAATGAAGTCAGTTGTCTAAAAAATAAACTAATAACACAGGTGAACAGTTCTACATGCACTGCACTCCCTATCCACATGAGCTGCTCTATACACTGCTCTTCAAATATCTACACATGTTTGCATGCACTACACTTCTTCTACATGAACTGCACTTTCACAAACACTGCAATGCAAATATCTACATATACTGCTCCATGTACAGCACTTTCTATCCACATGAGCCGATGTATACAGCACTTCTTGTTTACCAACACTGCACTTTATATCAACATGGGCAGCACTGTGTACAGAGCTTCCTATTTACACTGCACTTCCTATCTACATAGGCTGCTCCATGTACAGAGCTTCCTATTTACCAACACTGCACTTCCTATCCACATAGGCTGCTCCATGTACAGAGTTTCCTATTTACCAACACTGCACTTCCTATCTACATAGGCTGCTCCATGTACAGAGCTTCCTATTTACCAACACTGCACTTCCTATCTACATAGGCTGCTCCATGTACAGGACTTCTTATTTACACACACCGCGCTTCCTGCCTTCATTAATTGGGGTCATACATCTCTCTAATTCTGAGTATTGTCCAAACTGTATTTGTTAACACTGCCTTCCTACTTGGAGTACCACCTTACCTTCAGTACAAATTCACGGTTTCATACCCCGAGTGCAGTGCAGGGAGGGAGGCAGAGAATCTGGTTCTGGCATCCAAGAGTCAAAAGTAGCGATGAGCAAATTTGTCCCATGTTGCAAAAAAATTTGCAAAGCTGCTAAAAAATTCACGAAATGGCAAAAAATTTACAAATCGCTTTGAATTCAATAGATGAAAAAAACATTTTACAAGCAACAATTTTTCACCCTCCAAATGGATATGAGCTTTTTTTTTTGGCCCGGCGACTTTTTTGTTCAAATACATTAGTCAGTGGGAGTTTTTTGTCCAAATGGCAACGGGCGTTTTTTCCTATTTTTTGTTTGTCTCTGAGAATTTTTCCGCAGTGAATTTTTGCTGCAGTTTCACAAAAAAAATTGCAGATGCCGAAATGTGGAATTTTGCCCTGAATCCATGGCTGGAGAGAAAATTCGCTCATCACTAGAGATTCACTTGCAAAAAATATATATAAATAACAATAATTACTTAATTGTTCAGAATTAGTAATTACATTTTATATTTATGACAGGGATGTCCACTGTGCTGTCTACCAACTATTGCTGTACTGCTAATCCTAGCATCCCAGTGACAGTTACATGGATACAATATATATATATATATATATATATATATATATATATATATATATATATATATATATGCATTAAGATTACACTTTGTGATTTAAGATGAATTTCAGTCTAATGAAATAACTTGCACCAGAACCAGAGATTGCACCGGCTTTTATACTAACACAGATACGTGCACAAGTGTAGTAACCCCTAGCAACCAATCAGACCTTTCTTTTTATTATTCCAATTTGCACTAGAGTGTTCAAAATAATTGCACATTGGTTGCCCTGGGTTACTGTAGCTTTGCACTACATAGGTTAGATAATGCTACTAAACACATGCATTGCTCTGCGTAACTACACACTCACTGCATCCTGCTCTGCAGTCACTGCCCCTTGTGCTCTGTACTTCATATCAAAATGCACTGCCTCAAGGGGTCACTGCTTCAATAACTTTGAAGAAAAGTGAATTCTGGTTGTGCAAGTGTCACAGTCTCAATTGTCCTCCTCCCTTACTAACATGAGCCATGACTAAGGCAACTCTGGAATTAACACCAGCCCCAGGCTGACGATAATTGCAGGGATTTCTTGTTTCATTGCCTGCCCTTAAATCCATAATTCATTAGCACAGGCCGATTGGGCGCATTTGCACTTGCCGCAAGTTGCAGAGGAGCATGTATGGACCTTTTTGAATAATGTTAATGTGTGTGCAGTTTTAGAGAGCTGTGTGCAGTTTTGCTTTAGAGATTTGTACTTGCGTTCGTACATGAGTTTACCTGATTGTATACATTGAATTTCCTATCTACACCCAAGGGGTCAGGACACTGCACTTCATGAGTATCACCTTGCTATGCTTCACTGCCACACACATTTCATGCATGGTACACGCCATAGATAGACAGCTCCAGTGCTTTCTAGAGGCCGCTCACCTGCAAATCCCCTTGTTGAATATACACTTCTAGCCCCGTTTGTCTGCACTACCTAAATGTACTGCTCTGTGTGTCAGTATACTCGGCACTACCTGAATACTTGGAATATAAGCCTGCTTAGATACCGAGGCTCAGCTTTCTGTGTGAGTACACGCTGCACTTTACATGCTATGGATGTGTATATGCTTCAGAAGGTCTGGATGTTAGATTTTCTCTCTGCAATCACTTTTAATGATTAAATATGCTGCACTAAAATCTATGTATATGTATGCACAAATGGACTTTGTTGGCCTGTACCATACACACAAAGATATTAATATGACAGAGAAGGGGTTAATGAATATGTTAATTTCCGTCTATGTCCACATACAACGGTTTATCAGGTGTTGGTTCATACAATATGTCCGCCGTAATAATCGTCAGTTTCTCTATACACTGATTAGTAGGTTGCACTGTATAGTGATTCTGAGTACTCAGCGTGGGCTTTTCCACTTTAATCGAGTGTTCGTGTTCATGGGCGACTGAAGGGAGAGTGGGAACTACTGCAGAAAGTTGTTTAAAACAATTATTTTTTGTACAATCTTGTATGAAAGTGACAGAAGAGGTCTTCTATATTTTGTGGCTGTTTATATTCCCAGATAAATTTTATGTACCTTATAATAAGGTGTGCTATATATATTTACAGTACCTGTGTGTTAACTCTTTTCTAGCAGAGGGGCATTCTGAGCACCCCCCTGTGCTAGAAAAAGGTTATTAAGGTACAGACCAGTCTGTCAGACCCCATGTTTTTTCCCTTTGTAAAACTGATTAATGAGGCTGATAAATAAATAATGTTAGTTGGAGCCAGAAACATGGCATCCATTTGTGTTTTGTCAATTTCTTTGGATGTGAGGTGCGGTGTCTTGTATGCATGGTGCATTCTAGTAGTGGAATGAATCAATCGCTGAGAGATATCTGCTTTGTAAAAGAAAGTGCCGTATATACGTCTAGTAGCAGTTGTAGATGAGTATGGGCAAGTTGTACAATAGGTCAAGCCTTCTGCCAGTGATGATAATGACTGGGATAGCGTGTATAGTAGGACAGGAGAGATGGTGCCTATAGTAAGTGTAGATAATTTCCTCTGGGAAGGGAGTGTGACTGTGGGATAGCAGGTATAGTAGGGAGAGATGGTGCCTATAGTAACAGTGGGATAATAGTCTCTGGGAAGGGAGTGTGACTGTGGGATAGCAGGTATAGTAGGGAGAGGTGGTGTCTATAGTAGCAGTGGGATAATAGTCTCTGGGAAGGGAGTGTGACTGTGGGATAGCAGGTATAGTAGGGAGAGATGGTGCCTAAAGTAACAGTGGGATAATAGTCTCTGGGAAGGGAGTGTGACTGTGGGATAGAAGGTATAGTAGGGAGAGATGGTGCCTATAGTAACAGTGGGATAATAGTCTCTGGGAAGGGAGTGTGACTGTGGGATAGCAGGTATAGTAGGGAGAGATGATGCCTATAGTAACAGTGGGATAATAGTCTCTGGGAAGGGACTGTGACTGTGGGATAGCAGGTATAGTAGGAAGAGATGATGCCTATAGTAACAGTGGATAATAGTCTCTGGGAAGGGAGTGTGACTGTGGGATAGCAGGTATAGTAGGGAGAGATGGTGCCTATAGTAACAGTGGGATAATAGTCTCTGGGAAGGGAGTGTGACTGTGGGATAGCAGGTATAGTAGGGAGAGGTGGTGTCTATAGTAGCAGTGGGATAATAGTCTCTGGGAAGGGAGTGTGACTGTGGGATAGCAGGTATAGTAGGGAGAGATGGTGCCTAAAGTAACAGTGGGATAATAGTCTCTGGGAAGGGAGTGTGACTGTGGGATAGCAGGTATAGTATGGAGAGATGGTGCCTATAGTAACAGTGGGATAATAGTCTCTGGGAAGGGAGTGTGACTGTGGGATAGCAGGTATAGTAGGGAGAGATGATGCCTATAGTAACAGTGGGATAATAGTCTCTGGGAAGGGACTGTGACTGTGGGATAGCAGGTATAGTAGGAAGAGATGATGCCTATAGTAACAGTGGATAATAGTCTCTGGGAAGGGAGTGTGACTGTGGGATAGCAGGTATAGTAGGGAGAGATGGTGCCTAAAGTAACAGTGGGATAATAGTCTCTGGGAAGGGAGTGTGACTGTGGGATAGCAGGTATAGTAGGGAGAGATGGTGCCTAAAGTAACAGTGGGATAATAGTCTCTGGGAAGGGAGTGTGACTGTGGGATAGCAGGTATAGTAGGGAGAGATGGTGCCTAAAGTAACAGTGGGATAATAGTCTCTGGGAAGGGAGTGTGACTGTGGGATAGCAGGTATAGTAGGGAGAGATGGTGCCTATAGTAACAGTGGGATAATAGTCTCTGGGAAGGGAGTGTGACTGTGGGATAGAAGGTATAGTAGGGAGAGATGGTGTCTATAGTAACAGTGGATAATAGTCTCTGGGAAGGGAGTGTGACTGTGGGATAGCAGGTATAGTATGGAGAGATGGTGCCTATAGTAACAGTGGGATAATAGTCTCTGGGAAGGGAGTGTGACTGTGGGATAGCAGGTATAGTAGGGAGAGATGATGCCTATAGTAACAGTGGGATAATAGTCTCTGGGAAGGGACTGTGACTGTGGGATAGCAGGTATAGTAGGATGAGATGATGCCTATAGTAACAGTGGATAATAGTCTCTGGGAAGGGAGTGTGACTGTGGGATAGCAGGTATAGTAGGGAGAGATGGTGCCTATAGTAACAGTGGGATAATAGTCTCTGGGAAGGGAGTGTGACTGTGGGATAGCAGGTATAGTAGGGAGAGATGGTGCCTAAAGTAACAGTGGGATAATAGTCTCTGGGAAGGGAGTGTGACTGTGGGATAGCAGGTATAGTAGGGAGAGATGGTGTCTATAGTAACAGTGGATAATAGTCTCTGGGAAGGGAGTGTGACTGTGGGATAGCAGGTATAGTAGGGAGAGATGGTGCCTAAAGTAACAGTGGGATAATAGTCTCTGGGAAGGGAGTGTGACTGTGGGATAGCAGGTATAGTAGGGAGAGATGGTGCCTAAAGTAACAGTGGGATAATAGTCTCTGGGAAGGGAGTGTGACTGTGGGATAGCAGGTATAGTAGGGAGAGATGGTGCCTATATTAACAGTGGGATAATAGTCTCTGGGAAGGGAGTGTGACTGTGGGATAGCAGGTATAGTAGGGAGAGATGGTGCCTATAGTAACAGTGGGATAATAGTCTCTGGGAAGGGAGTGTGACTGTGGGATAGAAGGTATAGTAGGGAGAGATGGTGTCTATAGTAACAGTGGATAATAGTCTCTGGGAAGGGAGTGTGACTGTGGGATAGCAGGTATAGTATGGAGAGATGGTGCCTATAGTAACAGTGGGATAATAGTCTCTGGGAAGGGAGTGTGACTGTGGGATAGCAGGTATAGTAGGAAGAGATGATGCCTATAGTAACAGTGGGATAATAGTCTCTGGGAAGGGACTGTGACTGTGGGATAGCAGGTATAGTAGGATGAGATGATGCCTATAGTAACAGTGGATAATAGTCTCTGGGAAGGGAGTGTGACTGTGGGATAGCAGGTATAGTAGGGAGAGATGGTGCCTATAGTAACAGTGGGATAATAGTCTCTGGGAAGGGAGTGTGACTGTGGGATAGCAGGTATAGTAGGGAGAGATGGTGCCTAAAGTAACAGTGGGATAATAGTCTCTGGGAAGGGAGTGTGACTGTGGGATAGCAGGTATAGTAGGGAGAGATGGTGTCTATAGTAACAGTGGATAATAGTCTCTGGGAAGGGAGTGTGACTGTGGGATAGCAGGTATAGTAGGGAGAGATGGTGCCTAAAGTAACAGTGGGATAATAGTCTCTGGGAAGGGAGTGTGACTGTGGGATAGCAGGTATAGTAGGGAGAGATGGTGCCTATAGTAACAGTGGATAATAGTCTCTGGGAAGGGAGTGTGGCTGTGGGATAGCAGGTATAGTAGGGAGAGATGGTGCCTAAAGTAACAGTGGGATAATAGTCTCTGGGAAGGGAGTGTGACTGTGGGATAGCAGGTATAGTAGGGAGAGATGGTGCCTATAGTAACAGTGGGATAATAGTCTCTGGGAAGGGAGTGTGACTGTGGGATAGCAGGTATAGTAGGGAGAGATGGTGTCTATAGTAACAGTGGATAATAGTCTCTGGGAAGGGAGTGTGACTGTGGGATAGCAGGTATAGTAGGGAGAGATGGTGCCTAAAGTAACAGTGGGATAATAGTCTCTGGGAAGGGAGTGTGACTGTGGGATAGCAGGTATAGTAGGGAGAGATGGTGCCTATAGTAACAGTGGGATAATAGTCTCTGGGAAGGGAGTGTGACTGTGGGATAGCAGGTATAGTAGGGAGAGATGGTGTCTATAGTAACAGTGGATAATAGTCTCTGGGAAGGGAGTGTGACTGTGGGATAGCAGGTATAGTAGGGAGAGATGGTGCCTATAGTAACAGTGGGGATAATACCATGTGAAGGCACTTAAGGCCCTCTTGGAAATTAGTAAAAAGCAGAATCCCCCTATATGTCTAAAGCTGATCATGCAGAAACATGACGGCTACATAAAAACCTTTTAATACAAAAAAATCACTTATATGGTTTATAATATGTGAGGAGACTTTTATTGTATCTTTGTAGTGTGGGCTACACATTTTACATTAACAAAAAGGAAAAATTGTGAGAGCACTCCATGGCTTAATAAAAATGTACTAAAATACATTGGAAGTGCTACTGATCTGGCCAAATTAACTACAGACATAGAGAAAAAGAAGAAAAATTGATCAATGCACATTCCTTTGTCCCCTGTCATATCAGTAATCTATGCAGATGCATATATTTACAAAGACAGGGGTTTTTTTAGTTACAAAATTATGATCATAAGATTGATAAGCCACAATACCACGTCAAGGTAAAACCCATATGGCGGTCCCTAACAATTTACCTCTGGTCATAATTTCAAATGCTAAAGCCTCCCGGCATAAGAGCATTACCTGAAAAATAAGGTCTCCCGACCTGGGCATTGGTTTTCATCATAGGGCTTAGTCCTCCCCCGCCATTAGCTTTCAAAGGGGAGAGATAACCTAGACCCCAGCATTGGTTCCATGAGATTAATCCTCCCCCACTTGCGGTTTTTAAGAGAGAGAAACTGCCCAGACCAACACCCATTTCTAAAGGAATTGTTCCACCATTTAAAGAGACAGGTGTGGGGGTGCTACAACCACATGGAAGCCTGGCCTGCAGCATAGCATTAACATTTTACATTAACCGATGATCTTTTCCGTTGATTATGTTCACAAAAGGCACGCACAGTAAATGATCGAGTAACGCTGATTGTCTGATCTGATAATTGTCCCATCCACTGCCCAATTTCATTGTTTCACAGTGAAAATTTTGAATCCTATCCAGTCAACTGTTGGGACCATTTTGTTAAAACAAAATGACTGTTTGCACCCCATACGTGTAACAATAAGTAGACAGTTTTATCGTGATAAAATCAGTCCTTTACCACAATGAAATCTGCCTGTGTATGGCACCATTAGAAAGAAGTGGTTTCCCAGTGGTCTGTTATCATAGAGCTCATTTACAGACCTCAAGCCATTCCTCCCAACATTTGAAAGTGGAAAGAGGCACAAAAGGTTCTGCTGAATTTTTTTAGCCATGCCCATTTTGTGGTCACACCCATTAAATACCATGTCCATTTTACAAAATTTGGCAGGTTATGGAAAGTTTGAACACATTTCTGGGGGCTTTTATGTTTTATGTGTTACAGTTTTGCTAATGAAGGTGAAATTGCCCTTTAAGCTGTAAGTCTCAGTTTTCCAAAGATACCTGCTTATCTTAAATAGTTACAATTTTATCTAAGTGCAGGTGTTTCTGTTAAAAAAAAATATTATTTAATTAAGTTGCAGAAACATTGCATCTGTTTCTGGCATCAGTGCAGGAGATTAAAGGGAAACTCTGAACATTTCAGTAACAGCTAAGCTGTCAAAATCGGAACTGTCCCTTGCAAAATGGGACAGTTTGGAGGTATGCTTGAGCACAGGAGCTATAACTTGGTAACCAGTATTGTTAGCGTGTTAGTTGCCCTTTAATTAATTAGGGCTGCACATGGTCCATAGAAATATGATCAAATTGCGAAACTTGAGCACATTATTTCTAAACAATTAGTTTCTACTTAATTCAGGTTCTATGAGCATAACATGGTAATCCAGTGCACAAAAGGGTTGCATGAAAACAAGGGTTTGGATTCAGGAGTTCAGGAGTCAGATGAATCCTACAAAAAAATTGTGCAGCTTGGCAGAATGGGCAAATCTTGAAACAATGGATAAAAAAGAAAAAAATGTGGCAATCATGAATTAATAACACCCTTATAATTATATTCAAAACAATATTAGTACATCATGCAGAACAATGTTCAAATTTGGCCTATGAAGTAACCCATAGCAACCAATGAGCAACTAGCTTTCATCAGTCTTCATAAAGTAAATCTCTGATTGGTTCCCATGGGTTACTGCACTGGGGTGGATTTGCCCAGTTTTTATGCATTCATAATTTGACAACTGTCAAATTATCACTTTTTTTGTTGCTTAGTATAGGGCAGCAGTTGCCAGGCCTTTTTAATTCAATTGAATCCATTGATCAAGTTGATCAAGTTCAGCCATTGGTCAGGGCCCCAAATAGCTTATAACAAAGGTCAGAGATATAGGAAAACACTGGCGTTTCCGTCAAGGCAACAAATATGTTTGCACCCCAAATCTCACTCCATCTGACCTTAAGCTGGGCTTTCTGGTATATCTAGGAGAGCAAATAGGCATCTCCTTAAACACCCTTCAGTCTGAACACTGCTAACCACAACTGCTCCATCCACCTCTGGGGACCACTGGTATTGTAGTATGTACCACTCAAAGTACTTCTCTGTTTTGCCCCATATTTAGAAGATGTGCTTGGGATCTGGTTTTAGAAAGAAACCCCTTGTTTTAGAGCAGTAACCCCCTCTGCTGTCCAGAGACAAATATTGCAGCTACAATGAAGCAAATAACATGGCACCATGTTCTTATGTGTAGCAGTGTGTGTGAAACAATGTGTATAATGGCTGCACTCATGCACAAAATGTTGGGGGGGGTTCTGCCTAGGGTAGGGGGCCCCTGATGCGGCAACTTGCACGCCTCCTTTAAGAGTAACAGAAAAATCCAAATGCCACCGTTCTTTATCATCATCTTAAATGGCCTTAAATTGAATTACTGAAGCAATTTGCCAGGTTCTGTGCGTGGTGTCTGCTTTGGCCATATGCACACACCTCCTCAAAAATGACATACTGACACACTACAAATGCTCCCCATAAAGAAATCGAAAATGGAAGACTAGGTATGCCTGATGTAGTTGCCAGGGTAGGGGCTTAGCCTAGAGGCCAGTTAGGTTGATATTTGTTGAGAATGCCTTTTTACTTTTCTAGATACTCTTATTGGAATTATATTCTAATATATTGTAAACACACAATGCGCACCCATTGTGTATATTGTCCAGGCCCAGATTTGTGGAGAGGGCTAGAGTCCTGCAGCGGGTCGGGCCGCGGTTCTTCTCAATAGTGATTTTTACTCCTTTTTTCTGATCACGTCTACTTCCGATGATGTCACTTCCGGTTTACAATGAAAGCACTTCCTGTTTTACTCCTTTTTTGCTGACCATGCCTGCTTCCGATGATGTCACTTCCAGTTTACAATGACAGCACTTCCTGATTCTTGATGATCAGCGGGTTGCAGGTCTGGGTTGCGGATAAGGTACTTGCGGGTCGGGTAGCGGATAAGAATGCAGGTTCAGGTTGCGGATTGCTGGTTGCGGGTACGGGTCGGGTATGGGTTCCAAAAAATGGACCTGCGCAGGACTCTAGGAGAGGCCACCAAGGCCCGGGCCTAGGGTGGCAGGATTTTAGAGGGTGGCATGATGCCCAAAAACATCCACATTGGTTCAGAAACACTGGGGAGGCGCAGGAGATACAATAGTTTTTAAATTTCCTGTAGGCCAATCCCCATTGCTCTGGTCCTGAAGATGAAAATTTGATTGAATAAAAGGGAGGGGATGAGGCGACAAATGACAGTGGGCCTAGGGGCGCATGCTACGTAAACACGGCCCTGATATTGTCCATTAATAAATAAGTGACTTAACACAGAGAGGGTATAAATGAATGTATATGATGAACACAAGTCTGCAAAGGACTCCCAACTCATCCCTCATTCGTTCATTTTTTATACAGTTGGTTTTGCTCTATAAACTTAGAATTCCAGTTTAACATTTATTAGTCTAGAGGTTCATTTGAGCATGCTCAGTTTGCTCCTCTATTCCCCTTCCTTCTCCCTTCTCCTTCCTCCCCTCCCTGCTGTAATCTGAACCTAGAGCTAAAGACTCAGGTAGGACGTGATTTCATGCCAAGCTAATATGGCAGCTGCTATCCTAAACAAACAGAGAGAGAACTTCTAGAGCTGTTTACTCGGGTATGGTAAAGCATTCTACAGATACATTTAGGGGTAAATCACATAGGGGTATATTTATCAAAGAGTGAAGTTAATAGTGAAGTTCCGCCACTAAAGTGAAATTCCGCCACTCTCCATTCATTTCTATGGGATTTTTATAGGCGTATTTATCAAAGGGTGAACTTTCACTTTCACCCATTGATAAATATGCCTTTCAAAATCCCATAGAAATGAATTGAGAGCTGCGGAATTTCACTCTAGTGGCGGAACTTCATTATTAACTTCACTCTTTGATAAATTTACCCCAAAGAGTAAAGTTCCGCCACTAGAGTGAAATTCCGCAGCTCTCAATTCATTTCTATGGGATTTTGAAAGGCGTATTTATCAATGGGTGAAAGTGAAAGTTCACCCTTTGATCAATACGCCTTTAAAAATCCAATAGAAATGAATGGGGAGTGGCGGCATTTCACTTTAGTGGCGGAACTTCACTATTAACTTCACTCTTTGATAAATATACCCCATAGTGTTCTACCTTGCACTATTGTGGTTAATATATTGGTAATAAACTGCCTCTGTAGATTTCTTTTCCTTTTAGGGTCCCTTTTGAGGTCATGACATTTATGCAGCTTCATTACAGGTAATTAACAATTGATTGAAATGCCCAAAATATGGGAAATGAGGAACCATTATTACTAATGTGACTACATGTGACCTATCATTTCTGGCCTACATAAAGACTCAGAACAGTGCTATGCCAATATGGCTGGGCTTTGCTTATAATTTTAAAAAAAAATTAAAGTAGCAAAACCCATTGGTAAATGAAATAAAATCTAAGGATTGACAAAATAATCCCAAGTTTTAATACATGCTCCTTGGACCCCTGGTATCAAATTGGCCTGCGGAAAATCTGACTATTATGTGAGCCAACTGTTCCTATTTATGGGCTGCAACTTATAAATCTCAGTTCCAAAGTCAGACAATATTGTTATATGTGACCACATTAATAACAGCGTATTCATGTGCAACCATACATTGCTTGGTCCAAAAGCAGGTTCAAGTGATGATTGGTTGTCCATGTGCAGAAAGCCTGTGTTACTGTAGCAACTGAAGGAAATGTTGCAAGAAGAAAGCCAATCAAGTAGTTCTGTAAGGAAAGCAATGGCTGCGCGAGTGTGTATGAGAGGGTGAATAAAAGTGTGCCTGGACAAGGTAAAATAATTAAGGCAACGTATACCTAAGGATGTAAGTGAAGTATAACTACAGGTGAGTTTATAGCGCTGATGTATGCACAGATATATAATACACGTTACATGTGTGAGAGATCGTACCCTAGTATAGCTAGGATAATTTGAAACCTAGCAACCAGGCTGCTGAAGTTGCAAATTGAAGAGCTGCTGAAAAGCTAAATAACTCAAAAAACACAATAAAAAAACAAATCGCAAAGGTGAACAAACCCGTTAAGAAATTGTGAGATGAAAAACACAAGCAACTATAACTATTGTCCAACTATAACTATCAGCAGCATGAGTGGCAGGAGGCAGGGATGCTGGTACTTGTAGTCCAGTCTCTTTTACTGATGGCCCCATTCCTGGTGACATGACATGAATTCCCATATTATGACATTGGACATTACAAGCTCTGCTCACACACACACACAACGACACATACAAGTAGCTGTTATGTACAAATGCATCTGCTAAAGCAAATGGAGACGAGACTAAAGGTGGCCATACACATAGCTATCCTCTTGTTTTGTCGATTTTGCGGATCTCTCCCGGATATGCCCACCTTGAGAGATATAGGGCTGATCCAATCGTGGGCCCTAGGGCCCAATGATCGGATCATAACGGGCGGTCGGATCGTCCGTCTGCATCAACGAACAGATGCAGTCCGCGATCTAACAGGACTTTTACCCCTGCCTGATCGACATCTGGCCACATTCAATTCTAGTTTTCGGGTTGGTAATATTCATTTGAGTTTTAGATATTTGATTTCTTTCTTAAATAACCTCCCAATCAAATTTAGAGTATATTCGAATTTATTTGAGTAAAAAAAAATTCTAAATAACGAAATTGATGCAAATTGCCAATACCAGCATTGCTGTGAATTAAAGGAGAAGGAAAGGCAAAAGCTATGAACTACCTCACTCAAAAGTTCTCATCTAGATGTCTTAAATCGCATTAGTTTTAGCTTACCTATGTGCATATAAAACTAGTAAATCGTGCATCATGTTTAGCTCTCATTCAGTAAAACACGGCCGCCATCTTGGTATAGTATAACAGGCTTCCTTTTCCTCTTGTTCGCTAATGCCGTTGCGCCAAACAAACACTCCCCCTTACCCCAGGTGCGTGTCGTAGATGTCTTGTAGATGTCAAAAGCTGCGACTCTGAAACATGCGCAATAGAAGCAAATTTGGCCCAATGCGACTCAAGGCTGCCTCGGGCAGCCTAGAGGAAGCTAGAGGAAAATTCAGTGACGTCACTGGAGTCCTGCGGACGCATTATCATTACAGCACGTTTACTACAGCTAGACACCAGGGAGAAAGGAATTACTACGCTATGTAAGTAATTACTCAACCAGAATTGCCATAGAGCTTTATTTATGTTTTACCTTTCCTTCTCCTTTAATGTCTAATCACAAAAGCAGTGAAAATTGGAAGAGAAAGATAAACTCACAGTTCACCCCAGTCCATGGGTGCATAAGCAATTAGCAACAACCAAAGTTGCGAGTCTCCCTCCAAAAAAAATTAAGTAACAAAAAATGTAATTAAACGTTCAAGCCATTTATTAGGACAAACAGGTGAAGGCCTAATGCGTTTTGTGCCTGTTGGGCCACTTACTCATAGGCTAATGAGCACAACTCTAAATATCCCTTTTAAAGGGGTTGTGACCAATCAAAGAACAGTGTATGGACACAACAATGTCACTTAAATAGTGTCATGTAAATAGACACTTTTTAAGTGATATCATTGAGTCCATCATTGTGATTGGACTAGTCGGTATGTAAATAGACACTTGTTTTGTCAATTGTATTTTCAATTGGAATTTACTGTGATATTCACAGTTTTTTGATTGGTCACAACCCCTTTAAAAGGGATGTTTAGAAGTGTGCTCATTAGCCTATGAGTAAGTGCCCCAACAGTAACTCAGGGAAACACGTTAGGCCTTTACCTGTTTGTCCTAATAAATGGCTTGAACTTTTAATTACATTTTTTGTTGGAGGAAGACTCTCAAGTTTGTTTGTTGCTAAAACAAAAATCACATGAATTCGAAATTCGACCTTTGATAAATGAGCCTCCAAGTGTTTTAAAGCAGTTACAAATAAATGTGTTTTAAGTGTTTAAGTGTTTTAAAGCATTATACAAATAAATGCATTCAAAGTAGGGATGCACCGAATCCTTTTCGAAAGATTCGGCCGAACCCCCGAATCCTTCTCGAAAGAGTCGGCCGAATGCCGAACGGAACCCTAATTTGCATATGCTAATTAGGGGTGGGAAGGGGAAAACATTTTTTACTTCCTTGTTTTATGACAAAAACTCACGCAATTTCCTTCTCCATCCCTAATTTGCATATGCAAATTAGGATTCGGTTCGGCCAGGCAGAAGGATTTGGCCGAATCCGAATCCTACTGAAAAGGGCTGAATCCTGGCCGAATCCCATACTGAATCCTGGATTCGGTGCATCACTAATTCAAAGCATGACCCACTACCCTAGGAACCTGTAGCAGTCTGGTCCTGGTAATTCCCTGCCTGGAAAAGTCCCGCAACTCGATTTTGGCAGCCCAAGAGTCTCCATCCCTTGTCCCCAAAAGAGTATCAGTCCTAGGTAGCGCTACCTGCCTAAATACCTTTCCCGATGTATTTACCATGAGGCTCCCTGAAAAAGAAAAAGATGTATACAACAAAATTTAGTTGGACAAAGGTTGCCCCTGGAATGGAAACATGGAAAAACAACAGGAGAAGCTCGGTTCCAACTTGAGAACGTAAGTACTAAAAGCAACTATCCGTTTCATACAGCCTAATGTAATGTTTTATTTTAACAAGGGCATCTCCGGGTAAGGGATTCCCCTTGTTGTAGTCTGAGAAAGCTCTCTCTGAACATGCCCTATCAGATCTGCAGCCAGATGACCACGCTATTTTAAATATTATTAATGTATTTCCCTGCAATGTTTATTATCAGTCAGGATTGCAATAGACTGGGACAGTACAGGGAGACATAAGTGGGATGCTAAACATCCCTAGGTCTCTGACACCCAAATGAACCAAATTGTTACACCTGTATGGAGCCCAAGTGGAAAAACCCCAGTTTCTGGTGATGACCCTGTCTAAGCATGCTCTCTTAGGTCTGGAATACAGACAAACAGCTGCTTTAAAGGGATACTGTCATGTTTTTTTCAAAAGGCATCAGTTAATAGTGCTGCTCCAGCAGTATTTTGCACTGAAATCCATTTCTCAAAAGAGCAAACTGATTTTTTTTTATATTTAATTTTGAAATCTGACATATTATTAGTTTTCCAGCTGTCCCCAGTCATGTAACTTGTGCTCTGATAAACTTCAGTCACTCTTTATTGTGTACTGCAAGTTGGAGTGATATCACCCCCCCCCCCCAACAGCCTAACAACAGAACAATGGGAAGGTAACCAGATAACAGCTCCATAACACTATATAACATCTCCCAAGTAGATCTAACACTCAATAGTAAAATCCAGGTCCCACTGCAACAAATTCAGTTACATTGAGTAGGTGTAATGACAAATAGTTACCCTGGTGGTCTAGTGGTCCACTTGCTGGCATGCGCGGGGGGGCGAACGCCGTGGATTCGGTGGGGACACCCGCCGCATGTGTCTGGTCCTCTTCAGAGCTGGTGTTCCTATGGTAAGAGTGGACGCGTGCTTCCGGGTTTATGTGCTGGCATGATGACGTTATTGCGAAACTATTTAAAGGGGCTTTGTAATTAAACACATTGCCCGTTGTTAGGTTCAATTAGTTTGTTCCTGGTGCTATTCTTAAGTGATTCCTATTGATCCTCTGGTTATTGACCCTTGCCTTGCCTGTTTATTCTGACCTCTCCAAGCTGATCCTTGCCTGTCTGACTATTCTACACTCTCCAAATCGGATTCTGGCCTGTCTGGCTATTCTACACTCTCCAATATTGATTCCTACCTGTCTGACTAGTCTATGCTCTCCAATCCTGATTCCGGCCAGTCTGACTATTCTACGATCTCCAATCCTGATTCCGGCCAGTCTGACTATTCTACGTTCTCCAATCCTGATTACAGCCTGCCTGACTATTCTACTCTGCTTGTGCTGGCCTGGCCTGCCTGTTCCACACTGTATTGTCTGGCCTGCCTTCCTAGTGGTGTTCTTCCATCCAGTATCTTTGGTGAGACGATCATGCCCCTTTGCTCGTCCAGAACCTGTAGCTTTGCTCCTCTCTTAATAAGAACTGGCGGCATCCAATTAGCCGAGGGCTCCTCCCGACGTGAAAGGAGGCTGTTAAAGGCAGAAGCAAGTGCCGAGACCAGGGAGCCTAGCATTTGTTCTGGATTTAGGGTGCCGAACGTGACAATAGTAGAAACAACAGCCTGCCAGAAAGCAGTTACATCCTAAAGTGCTGGCTCTTTCTGAAAGCACATGACCAGGCAACATGACCTGAGATGGCACCTACACACCAATATTACAACAACAAAAAGATACAATTGTTGGGTTAGGATTGGAATTTTACATGGTAGAGTGAATTATTTGCAGTGTAAACAGTGTAATTTAGAAATAAAAACAACATCATAAAAATCACGACAGAATCCCTTTAAGCAAAAAAGATGCAAGGACTATACCCATTCTGCTAATCTGCAGTTAAAACTCGCGTGAAGTATAAACCACTAAGCCATCCATTATAGTCTGTAGCCAGAATCTCACATGCTAGAAACCCAGTACTATTTGCTCTTGTCTTGACAGTCAGTAAGCAAGAGGTCACACTGTGCATTAGAACTTTCTGTTGTTAGTAATTTTGATAGACGGTGCTGCATTAAATATGGCTGCCACACTAAATTTAAAGCTTTGTATATTAAGTGAAAGTGGTGCCTGGAAGCTGACATTACCATAGAAACTGGTTTACATGGGACCTTAAAGCCAAGTGTTTATTAATCTGTTCTCTGCTTCCGATATCTCACTCTTACATAACAATTATGTGTATTTATTTTATCCAGATATGTGTAATTTATTGAAAGGCTTTTACATTTTCTTCCACACAGGGGTTAACAGGCTCTCGGTGAATCTGAAAATGGTATGCGATTCTTCATCGTGTTCATATGTCTGCTAGCGGCACCGATTAAGAACTATTAACAGATTCAACTACTATAATGAAAATGGTGTTAGACATATATATTGTTATTTATGTGAATTTGTACAAGGAGGAATTATGAGATCCTGCTGCCATGACCTCACCCATAACCCACAATTCATTTCCTTTCACGTCTTTTATTTTTTTATTTATTTAGTTACCTAGGTGACAGCAATGGTATTATCCAAATGAAATGACATTTCACTGAGCATTGTCCTCCATGTTGCTCTATGCCAGCACAAGAATGTTTCTAGAATGATATTATAGCAGACTGGTATGAAAGCTAACATTATGTTGACCAACACTCATCTTAAAGGGCTATGGCACATGCAACAATCTGAACTGTGCCTTAACTATAATCCTGAAGGTTTATGGGTGGTGTAGTGTGCAGAGACGTGTAGTAATGTATTCAGCTCTCTATTATGTGTTTTTATTTTAAAAGGTGTCTGCTTCATGCCTGTTAAAGCTGGCCATAAATAAGCCAATATATGCTGCCGACTTGACCCCTCCAGACATTTTTTTGCTGCCGGCTTATTCCATTATATAGACAATCATCCAGCATTTAAATTTGTAGGAGCTTACTTTGAGGGGTGCACGCCAATTAATGTGTTCACCTTCACATCCTTCAGGCAGAATCCAAAATAGACAGCAAAACCCATATCACAGTAAAACCACCTTTATTTCAGAATTACATCTGACAGCAACGTTTCGGACCCCCTGGTCCTTTTTCAAGCTGACAAAGTATAAAACTGCCAAATGTAACTTCCTTAAATACGCACATTAACAATGCCCCCTGGTGGTTATGACTAATACAATGCATCAAAATGTTTTGTTTAAAACTTTATGACAACAAAATATGTATCACTTTACATCATCAGATCCCATATTGAAATACACTTATTTGTAACATAGAGGCTAACTTAGCTTTTTGTTGCTTCAATAGTATAGTCTCTGGTAGTCACTAGAAGATAAGCAAAGTAATGTATCATATTAAAATCAATTTAAAAGATTAAAAGTTGCCATACTTATTACAGAGGATATAGTTCATATTCCTTATTGAGACCACCAGGCGTAAGGGTTCCAAGCTTTCTAATCCAATTTGCCTCACATTTTAGTAATTGTTTAACCCTATCACCTCCTCCCCTAGGCCTGGGAATCTGTTATAGAATTTGGAACCGCAGTTGGGAAACTGAATGTCCCGCATCAACAAAGTGACATGCTACAGGATTTTGTTGTACCTTTCTCTTTATGTCAGATTTGTGTTCTCCTATTCTTTCTATGGCCTGTCTAGTAGTTTGTCCAATATACATCAGGACGCACGGGCACTTTATCGCATAGACTACAAATGTTGACAGACATGTATAATAACCTTTTATCTTAAACGTAGTACGCTTATGCGGGTGATATTGCAGTGCTTACAAGGAAGGTATGTGTAGGTACCATTCCTTGTACCACAAAGTGTGTCCTGTCTAAATGTCTTTCCTGCTCCAACGTCATCTCGCACTAGTTTATCCTTAAAGGAAAACTATACCCCCAAAATGAACACTTAAGCAACAGATACGATACGTACGATTCCAGGGGGCAGCCCTTATTTTTTAAAATGGCAATTTTCTATTTATGATTACCCAATGGCACATACTACTAAAAAAGTATATTATTATGATAATGGTTCATTTACATGAAGCAGGGTTTTACACATGAGCTGTTTTACTCAGTATCTTTTAATAGAGACCTACATTGTTTGGGGGGTATAGTTTTCCTTTAAGGGATTGTGTCCACTTAAATGACAGTAAAGATGGATTCTGAAAAGCAGGTATCCCTTGGCAGGCAACTTTTAAAACATCCCAATGCCTATTAATTATTTTTCCAACATCTTTAGACAAAACATTATAGCTGCTGACAAAAACAAGTCTATCAACTTTTTTTGGTATTTTCTTTGCCGTCTGGGACATTATTTCCCCTTTTATATTTCTCCAATGCCTTTTTGGGATAACCCCTAAAAGTTCGTTTATTTTGCATTTCATCTAGCCTGTTTTCTAGAACACTGTCTTCAGATACAATCCTTTTAACACGTGTGAAAGATTAGGCTGAATACCGAACCGAATCCTAATTTTGCATATGCAAATTAGGGGTGATAAGGGGAAAACATTTTTTACTTCCTTGTTTTGTGACAAAAAGTTATGCAATCTCCCTCCCCACCCTTAATTTGCATATGTAAATTAGGATTCGGGTTCGGCCGGGCAGAAGGATTCGGTTGAATCTGAATCCCGTTGAAAAAGGCCGAATCCTGGATTCGGTGCATCCCTAATATATACTATATATATATAAATATATATATATATATATATAGTGAAAAAGGATTGCTTATTTCCCATGCTGGCACCCAGGTATTAATTTTGTGTACGGAGTGCACCATTCCTTTGGTTATATATATATATATACTGTATATATAACCTATGTCCAGAACATAGGTTTGTCTTGTGAGCTCCAGTGCATGTAGGGAAAAAGTTATAGGACCGGAAGACTAGGACCCTCATCCATTTCTTCAGCAATTACCTCTGAGAGAGTTCCTTTTGTGCTTCCTTCTTTATACTGTTTGGGTCACTATGGGTACAGCAAAATTTGTCTCTGTTCCAATCTTTTCATGATCTCCCTGTCTTATCTTCTTAGGAGCTGAAGCCTGCATAATTAATGTACCACATGACAAATTAACAAGGGAAATAAATTCTTGTTAAATATTGGCATGGCATAATATAAGGAAATTACACTGAAAACCAGGGTACATTTAAAGGAAAACTATACCCCCCTAACAATATAGGTCTCTATTAAAAGATACTGAGTAAAACAGCTCATGTGTAAAACCCTGCTTCATGTAAATGAACCATTATCATAATAATATACTTTTTTAGTAGTATGTGCCATTGGGTAATCATAAATAGAAAATTGCCATTTCAAGAAATAAGGGCCGCCCCCTGAGATCGTAAGATTCACTGTGCACACATACAAACCACATGTAAGGTCACATGAGCCAATTAACAGACAGAGTTCTGCCTTTTGCTTCCTCACTTCTTCCTGTTACAGTTAGTGTTGTAGTATTTCTGGTCAGGTGATCTCTGAGGCAGCACAGATAGAGTCACGAAATGGTGGTTCAAGGCAAGAGATGTAAAAGGGCAATATTTATGTAAATATATATTCCAGTTTGGTAAGATTCTTTAATATGTCATTCAATTTGATATGAACTATTTGTTGCTTAAGTATTCGTTTTGGGGGTATAGTTTTCCTTTAAGTCTAATAGATGTTGCTATCAAAAGTTATTACGTACTTGGTGCATAGGAAACCTTAGCTGACACCACATGCCAGAGTATCACTGATTGTGCAGATCAAACTAGTATATTGTCTAATGAGAGACAGTGGCAGCTTTGAGCCATATGGACAAATACAAATATGCAAACTAGCCTCATTGGGCAGAAACATCTCTAGAAACATAAAATGAACATTAACAAACATAAAATAGGACATATGTTGTCACAAACGCCCTGTAAAAAACTCAGGCATGCTCTGATACAATTATACTTGTAGAGAAGCAAAGAACCTAAAGAACATCATGCCCATTAAATATGTTCAGGACCGGGACTTTTCCAGATTAGGGATCTTTCCATAATTTGGATCACCATACCTTGTGTCTCCTAAAAAAAATAATTTAAAGGGGCATTTCACCTTTAAATTAACTTAAATGGCCAATTCCAAGCAACTTTTCAATTGCTCTGCATTATTTATTTTTTATAGTATTTGAATTATTTGCCTTCTTCTTCTGACTGTTTCCAGCTTTCAAATGGAGGTTATTTGGTCCCTAGCAACCAGATTGCTGAAATTGCTGAATAAAAAGCTAAATAACTCAAATGCCACAAGTAATAAAAAATGAAAACCAATTGCAAATTGTCTCAGAATATCACTCTCTGCATCATACTAAAATGAATTCAAAGGCGAACAACCCCTTTAAACATAAAATAAACCCAATAGAATTGTTTTGCTTGCAGTAAGAATGAATGATATCATAGTTCTGATCAAGTAAAAGATACTGTTTAATTATCATAGAAAAAAGTATATCATTGTTTAAAATACAGTCTATGGAAGATGGCCGTCCCATATTTCAGAGCTTTCTGGATCCCAGATAAGTGGATCTCTTATACTCATCATAGAGCTTCATGACTACTTTTATTATACTCTTATACTGAAATATCTTATTTAAAAAACTAATTTTAATGAGTCATGTAACACGTGATATCACTGAACAGCAATTATCACTGTTTATAAGAACGTACTGTATATTTAAATATAATACACAAAAGCCATGAATATCTTGTAAATTATATCCTTATAAACGGTGAGTTCTGATGTCATCAGTTATAAACGGTGAGTTCTGATGTCATTTCTGTCACATGACTCACTGAAACTTGTGTATTATAATAAATAAAGTACCCCCAGTTGCAAAATATGAGGATATTAGAAGTTACCTCGGAGTTCCATGACCTGTATAAAAACACTTGGCCTTCAGCCTCGTGTTTTTATATGGTCATTTAACTCCTCTGTAACTTATAATATCCTTATATTTTACAAGAGGGGGTACTTTATTCACTATATTATGTACCTTGCTGATATATATTCCATAGTGAGTGCTGACACTGATTTCTTGTTATAATGAAACCAGGAACATTTCAATGGACAGAGCATCTCTGGAGATTAATGGGGATGTATATTTCTATAAGACACAGAAGCCAAGAATATCCTGTAAATTATATCCTTATAAACGGTGAGTTCTGATGTCATCAGTTATAACCGGTGAGTAGTGATGTCATCAGTTACAAACGGGGAGTAGTGATGTCATCAGTTATAAACGTGAGTAGTGATGTAATTTTTGCCACATGATTCACTAAAACTTGTGTATTATAATAAATAAAGTACCCCAGTTGCAAAATATGAGGATATTAGAAGTTACCTCGGAGTTCCATGACCTGTATTAAAACACTCGGCCTTCGGCCTCATGTTTTTATATGGTCATGGAACTCCTCGGTAACTTATAATATCCTTATGATTTACAAGAGGGTGTACTTTATTCACTATATAATGACTAGTAACTTTTTGGTTGCTCTTTAGTTTTTATTTTGTATGTTTTTTGAATGATTTGCCTTCCTATTCTGCCTGTTTCCAGCAAGCTACTGAATATGTTATTTGGTTGTCAGGGTCCACTGAACCCTGTAAAAAAAAAAGATAGACAGCAGATTAGGGACGCACCGAATCCACTATTTTGGATTCTTCGAGAAAGATTCGGCCGAATACCGAATTTCCATATGCAAATTAGGGGTGGGAAGGGGAAAACATTTTTTACTTCCTTGTTTTGTGATTAAAAAGTCACGCAATTTCCCTCCCGCCCATAATTTACATATGCAAATTAGGATTCGGTTCGGCCGGACAGAAGGATTCGGCCGAATCCTGCCGAAAAAGGCTGAATCCTGGCCAGATCCCGAACCGAATCCTGGATTAGGTGCATCCCTACAGCAGATCCCCACAGGTGGACTCACACAGATTTTTTGGGAATCACCCTGCTATGTACACCCTCACCCAGTCACTGGCAGTCACTCGAGGTTGGAGGTTTTCTAGCCAAATTGGGGTACTAATTTAAAGCGTAGGCGGGTTTTGAAAGTACAAACTAGCCAAGGTACAGATTTTGGCTGCTTTTTGGGCTTTTTGGCTGGTTTGTACTTTTGAAACCAGCCAAAATGTATTCTTGCCCTAATGTGCCAAGCCTGTGTCTCCCGATGCATGTTGTAGTTTTTGTTTAACAAATTGCCGACTGCCAAGTTTAATGTAAGACTACAATACCCAGCATGCAATGGGACTAAATAGTGTAAAAGTCGGGAGTTAACAGATTTTGGTCTTTTCTCAATTTCAGACAATTTTGGGCCAAAGTCGCCCGAAGTTTGCTCGTGAGAAAACTAACCGCCGTTTTTTCATTTTCAGGGAAGGCGTTTGGGGAGATTGGTCGCCGCAGAAGTGAGGCGATTAGTCGCCAGGCGACCAAATCTCCCCAAAACGCCCTGTGTGGCCTGACCCTTACAGTTAATCCCAAGTATTGAAAATGCACCAAAATGACCCCAGAAGCTGGAAGTAATGAGAAGCACGACAGCACAGTAAATAGGGCGGGCCAAGAAAATCCAGAAATATAAAAGAGCTGTTTTATTGTTATTCTTATATTTAATTGCTTATCTTTTTGTTCATGTCCAGTCCTACACACATTTCAAGGAGACTTTCTGTGTTACTAAGGTTATTAAGCCATAGCAACCATCCAATCATATTCTTATGTAAATATCTCAAAATAACACAGAAAACAACTGTATTATAGTAAAGTTTCTCAAAAAATGGATGTGTGCGCCTTTCTGAAAGATCATTCTGAGGTGAATTTTGCCTCAGCTTACATTTTCTTCTCTCGCTTATTATACAATGTACTCACTGACACATTAACTAATGGCCATCATGCAACTATATACAAGACTTCAACCAGGCCTGGACTGGGAGTCAAAATAGGCCCTGTCATTCTAAGTACATAGAGGCCCAAACAGCCCCCTACCAGCCCACTATATGGTAACTTTCTATGGAACCATACAGCAGCCCCTCTGGCATTTGCCAGAACCCACAGATTGCCAGTCCGGGCCTGACTTCAACCTGCCCTTGATTGATAGCAATAGAACCGGACATCACAAATCGTACTTTATTTTTTATTCTGCCATCGCGGTGTAATTGCTACTCATCCTAGTTGCCACGGAGATTGGATACTGAAGTAACCGGAGCATCCTATTGGACGCGTCGCCATGCGCCTGGCGTCACTTCCGGTTACGTACAGCTAGGCGTTCCTTGAGGTCGCTTGATGGAAACCCGGAAGTGAGCGGCGGGGGTAAACATCGGGAAAAGAGAAGAATAGCCGATTAAACCTCATAGAAATGAGCTGGTAAGAAGGCGAGGTGTTAACCTGGGTTGGAAGCAGTCGTGTCGGTCGGCTTTCTCTCCCAGACTGCCTTTCTGCAATTGTTGTTAAACTTTTACACTCAGCATTTACTATGGCTGCTGGGAAATTGCTGTTTTGTCTAGGCGAGGTTCAGATAGAGCTAGAGAACAGCTCAGGGGTATATACCTTTTATATCTGTAATTCTGTAGCCACAATGGGTGGGGCAAAGATCAGATCAATAACAGCTGGACATCCCTTTTGTATATATTGCCAAAGTCCCCTCAGGTGGCAATTCAGTTCTTTCTTTACTCTAACTCTGGCCCTGATTGAAAGTTTAAAGGAGAACCAAACCCTTGCTAATAAAAACCCCTACCCTACATAGTCCCCCCCTTCCTTGTCCCCCCTCCTCTAGCCTAGTTGTTACCTTTGGTAAATGCCCCTAACTCTTTACTTACCCATCGGTGTAGATTAACGGGTGCCATCTTATTCTCTTTGAGAAGAGATCATTGTAGCGGCGCATGCGCAGTTGGAGCAATCTTCTGACTCGCGACAGCTGCGCCTGTGCTGAAAGTCGCGGAAATTGCTGTAGCGCCGGAACAAGAACAAAGATTACTGAAGAGAAGAAGATGGCGCCTGCGAACGCTGATGTCCTGAATCTGCACAGAGGAGTAAGTAATTAGGGTAGAACTACATGAGCGATTTAGGTCCGATCCGACGCCACTTGACGAAACGCTGGCGTCAAGTCGGATATGCCGGAAATAAGGTAAGAAATAGAAATGTCAGATGAAGTCACAGAGTTCATGAAGCGTCTGCATCCTTCAGTCGTATCAGATGCACGCTGCAGCTACATCCGACATTCCTACAACTAACCTTATCTTCGTCGCATTCGACTTGACGCCAGAGTTTCGTCGAGCGGCGTTGGATCGTACCTCAATCGTCCATGTAGTTGTACCCTTAGGGGCATTTGCCAAAGGTACCATCCAGAATGGGAGGTAGGTCTATGTAGGGTAGGGTAAGGTTTTTCTGATTTTTTAAATAAAAAAATTCCGATCAACTACAATCCACAATTTGATCTTATTTATTATTTAAAACGCTCAATTTAATTGGTTCGAGTAAAAATTTGAGAAAATCAAGGGAAAACACGAATGGTATGATTTCTTCCGAGTTTTTTCCCTAATTGCTCTTTTTTTTCAGGATTTTTTCCCAAACAAGCCTTAATTTTTCGGATTTTTGCCCGAAAAAGATGAATTTTCGGGTTAATTTCAGCTCAGACCACAGAAACTTCAAAATATAATTTGGACCTCTGCCATTGATTTATACACAACCTCGGCCGTTCTGAGATGCTGGATTTTTGGATTAAGGCTTTTTGCTGCATATGAGTTTTGCCCCAAAAAGCCCTTACGTAGTAGTAGTAGTAAATAACCCCGTACATGTTCATTACTTTAAAACATTTTTATTTTTTGGCATTCCTATTCATTTAAGACACACTTGTTTATCTAATCCCATCCTTTTAAATAAGGCCTGTGATTGGCTATTTGGTAGCCCCTATGTGGACTGGCAGCGCCTACAGGAGGTTCTGTTTGGCAGTTCACCTGGTTTTATGCAACCAAACCTTGCCTCCAAGCCTGGAATTCAAAAATAAGCACCTGCTTTGAGGCCATTGGGAGCAACATCCAAAGGGTTGGTGAGCGACATGTTGGGGTTCACTACCTTGTAGGAAATAAAGTAGCACACACTTAATATGGTTGGACAAATGGCTAGGTGTATAAAAAAAAGACACCGAAAAAAGCGTGGCAAAGTTTATTTATAATTAATGCATAAGAACCCTACTTGTGAGCCTTCATCAGCTGAAACATTGGTTCTCATGTTTTTTTGGTTTTTTTTTTTTTTTTTGCTAAGTCCTGCCAGTTGTGCCAGTGCCAGTTTTGTTTTTCCTATCTATCCCTTATATAGATAGTTCTCTGTCTGTTCCCCACCAGTCTGGAGCTAGTTGTCTCCAGTTTCAGGATGCTACAGAATGTTTATCAATTAAAGAATTTACCAACTGTATCTAGAAGCCCTTGTTGGAATCAAACCAAGAACCTCAGTGTTGCAAGGCAAGACATAGTAATGATTGAAATCACACAGAATACAGACTTGTGCGATATGAGGGATATGGTAGTTGATAATGGTATGTTCTCATGATGGTAGTACATGTATGTTATCTGTTATCTTGAAACCAGTTATCCAGAAAGCACAGAATCATGGGAAGGCCATCTCCCATAGACTCCATGTTTATCAAATAATTCAAACTTTTAAAAATGATTTTCTCTGTAATAATAAAACAGTACATTGTACTTGATCCCACCTTAGATATAATGAATCCTTACTGAAGGCAAACATATCCTATTGGGATTCATTAATATTTAAAGCATTTTTTAGCAAACAATGTTTGGTGATCATGTACAGATTGACCACATTTTTAGAAAACCCCAGTTCCTTATCATCCTGGGTATCCCGTCCAATACCTGTATGTAGTTGATAGTGGTACATTCTTACTATGGTGGTCACCGAGTAATATGTTGCTAAAGAAAGAGCTATCAAAGCTAATATATTGATGATATCAATATAGTTCCAGCTGCTGCCTCTTTCAACATTATATGGTAATTTTATTTTGCAGTTTATCAGCTGTTACTGGGGTTGCCACCTGGTCGGTATTTTACCAGTCTGGCTGGTAAAAATGATGGTTGAACCCAATGTTATTAATAGGGAAAAAGGATAAATATATAGGAAGGCCGGTATTTTTTTCCAGAAAAGGTGGCAACCCTATCTGTTACTGAGCGCTATTCTACCAGCTGATGGTCCCAAAAGCTTTGATAATCATCCATTAGTAGATCAGTAGCAAATACATCAGAGGTTGTTCAAACTGTGGTCTCTGCATTTTCATAACATAATTATGCCATTGTCTATGCTCTGCTATGCAAACACGTTTTTGCATTTAAAACTTGGGTGCTATTGTGTCATAAACATTCGGATAGTGTCACTCAACATTCTGGTTCTATGACTTTTCTTTTAAAAACCAAACAAGATTTGAAGATTTGCTTCCACATAATAAAGCTGACTTTGCATAAGCAGAGTATGTGGTGTTTGTCCAGATACATGTTGTGCAATTGCATCAATGATGTCTACAACCCCTCTCTTGCCCCACAGATTCAGAGCCTCTGCAATACAGTTTAGCAATGTGCGGGAGGGACAGGCAGGCTCGGGCCGGCTCCTGCACAAAATCTTCGGGTTGCGGGCAACTCTTCTGCTTTTCCCACCCGCGACCTAGCACTGCTGCCTTCCAGACCCTAAATTTATAGACACCCGCCCGGGCCAGGTGGGGGCTTGAAGGGGGCGCTTGGGTCAGTTGTGGGTCGAGAATGTCTCAACCCACACACCACTAAATACAGTTGTTATCCCATGATTATTTTTCCAAGATATAAATTTGTTGTGTCACTTTGTTATGTGCATCTGTCTGCTTAGATCAGTTTGGGGGTTATTAATTAAAGGAGACATATTGTGTAAAATATAAGAATCTTTAGCTATATATATATATATATATATATATATATATATATATATAGATATGGAAGAATTGTGCTTAAAAAAGTAGTGTTTCACGCTTATTTATTGAATATTTCTGCAAAAACCTAATAATCCCTCCCTTCTCTTCCACTTCCTGCTCCCTGAATTCCCAATCTTTGCAGGGGAGCCAGCGGCTCCCAGCTCACTGCACTGTAGGACAGGAACCAATCAGCAACTAGCAGGACCTGATAGGGAACTGAATCCTGTCTTTGCTTGTATGAATGCAGGGCTGAGGATTGGCTGTCCTCCTCCTACTTTGCTTCTGGCAGGACCATTAGGACACACCCACCCCTCATTTGAAACACGGACAGGGACCAGAGAACATCTATAGGGAGCTCTAATAGAGGAGCTATTTTTAAAGATAATATTCATTTTTAGCACCATGTAAAAACAACACCAAATATTACTCATAATTTCCTACAAAACTAGGGGTTTTTCATTTATCCTATATGTCTCCTTTAAGGATCGAGTTGTGAATTCAATGAAAATTCAAGTTTATTTTTTTGGTCAAAAATTACATTTTCAGCTTAAAAAAATAAAGATTTTCAAAAATTATTATACTCTGGAAATAGCTTACATCCGAAAATACACCGTCTAAAACCTGTCGAGGTCATGAAGGCATCAATGGCGGAGGCCCCTTGAACCATTTGAAGATGTTAGTTGCCTTCATAATAGTCAAGCGTTTTTGGATGGTTTTGCCTGAAAACTTGATCAATTACAGTGATTTGAGTTTTTTTCGGTTGTTAACCCCGAAAAAACCTAAAGAAAGGGTATTAATTGGTACTAATTGTTTAGGGTCCCTTGTGACTGCCCTGGGCTGTATACATGTACAAAATCGTAAAACTCGAATTGAACACTAAAAGCCCCTGCGTCTATTGGTTCATGGGGGAATCGCTTGTTTATAGTTATTGTGTCAAATGTCTTAAAAAGTGCACATTCACGAATTATTACTCAAACAGTCCTGACAATGAATGAACATTATTTCTGCAGTGTAGTATAGTGGTGCCTATTCTACATTTAGTAGTTATGTTATCAAGCTTGGGCCCATTAAGGTGATTGGCCAGATCATTTGCAGTAAAGATTAAAGGAGAAGTAAACCCTAAACTTGAATGTTGCTGAAAATGCCATATTATTATAATTTATTTATATAGCGCCAGCATATTTCGCAGCATATTTCGCAGCATACATACTGAATTTATGGCATCAGCCTAAAGTTTCAGCTTGTCAATAGCAGCAATGATCCAGGACTTCAAACTTGTCACAGGGGGTCACCTTCTTGGAAAGTGTCTGTGACACTCACATGCTCAGTGGGCTCTGAGCAGCTGTTGAGAAGCTAAAGGTGGCCATACACGGGCCGATAAAAGCTGCCGACAGACCGTGTCGGCAGCTTATTGGCCCGTGTATTAGGGCCCCCGACGGGCTTCCCCGATCGAGATCTGGCCGAAAGTCGGCCAGATCTCGATCGGATGGGGTTAAAAATCCCGTCGGATCGCGGCCGCATCTGTTCGTTGATGCGGTCCCGCGATCCGACCGCCCGTTTGTGAGAGCTAGGATCTGATCGTTGGGCCCTAGGGCCCACGATCGGATCTGCTCGATATTGCCCACCTTCGGGAGATCCGCTCGTTTGGCGACATCGCCAAACGAGCGGATCTATTCGTGTATGGCCACCTTAAGCTTAGGGCTCGTCACTAATTATCCAGCAGAAAATGAGCTTCCCCTGTAATATAAGCTGATGCTACAGGTTTGCTGATAAATTCTGATGCTAGTTGCACTGGTTTCTGTGCTGCCATGTAGTAATTATCTGTATTAATTACCAATCAGCCTTATATTGTGACATTTCTATTCTATATGTACTGTATATTGTGAGTGGGTCCCTAAGCTCAGTAAATGAATCAGCATAAAAGAAGATGGGGAGCTACTGGGGCATCTTTGGAGACACAGATCTTTACTGCTAAAGGGCTGTGGTTGCCTTGGCTGTTGCAGAAGCACAAAACATAATGTACAACATTTCTAGCTACTTAGTTAGGTTTTAGTTCTCCTTTAAAGGAGATGTTCACCTTTGAGTTAACTTTTAGAATGTTCTAGATTGGCTAATTCTAAGCAACGTATCTCTATACACTGATAATGACCAGGCTGCTCTGTATAATGATGCTGAGTATCTCTATACGTCTACTGGCCTTCGATATTTTTTATATATATATATATATATATATATATATATATATATATATATATATATATATATAGTTGTGAATTATTTACCTTCTTCTTATAACTCTTTGCATCTTTTAAATGGGGATCACTGACCCCATCTTAAAAACAAATGCTCTGTAAGGCTACAATTATTGCTACTTTTCATTTGAGTCCCTCTCCTATTCATTTTCCAGTCTCTCATTTAAACCAGTGCATGGTTGTTAGGGTAAAGTGTGCAAACTGAGGAGCTGCTGAATAAAAAGCTAAATAAATAATAAAAGGACATCACACTAAAAGTTAATTTAAAGGTAATAAAACCCCTTTAAGCATTTGTCACCATCCCTCCAAGAAGCTCTTGGGTCGGCTGGAAGTCGCAGTTCAACACAATGGACAAGGCTGCAGTCCCAGCGCTAAAGTATAACAGCTTTTTCTCTGACTGTGCATAGATTTAGACATCCCCTATATAATTCTGTCATATTGTCGAGTTTTATGTCATTGCTGAAACATTGAAATATGTAAATTTTAAACCTGGGAATGTGAAGATTTCTGCAGGGATAGGCATCCTTGCTTTTGGCTGAGCTATCAGAGTGGTCCTGCGAGATGTCGTTTTGTAAGAGGCAGATTGTGTTGTAATGAATTTTATTCACCCTTTGTTGTTGTTGTTGTTGTTGGTTTAACAGGAATAAGATTGCAACGGAGCTTACTGATACTATACTATTACTTTTATTTATTGTGCTGGTTTCTTTCTTTTTCCTAAATGACATATCTATACGATTAACAAAGAATTATGCAAAACTCCATTGAAAGGGGAAGCAATTAATTGCAACAGGTAAGATCACTTCTGGTTCCTTGTCTCTGATGTTCGGCTCCTTTTGGAGGTGCACATATATTCCTTGGCAGTGCAAGGGTTACTTAGCCCAGCATACGCACAACATTCTTTTATGTATAGCCCATTCTTCTATAATTCTGGCCCAACTCCAGCGCTAAATGAAAAATATCAAATGCAGCCAAAGAAACTCGGCAAACATAATCCCCCTCAAGATCCCCCCTCCTCTAGCGTTTTTCCTTACTCACCCCCTACTGTTCTAAAGTGTTATGTGGAACAGGCAGAGCCTTCTATAGTGTGTCCCTATATTATTATAGTGAACAAATTGCATTGTATAATAATTGTCTCTATACACTGATTATGACCAGGTTGCTCTGTGTAATGATGCTGAGTATCTCTATACACTGATAATGAACAGGCTGCTGTGTATAATGATGCTGAGTATCTCTATACACTGATAATGACCAGGCTGCTGTGTATAATGATGCTGAGTATCTCTATACACTGATAATGAACAGGCTGCATTGTATAATAGCATTGAGTATCTCTATACACTGATAATGATCAGACTCTATGCTGTGCTAATGACTAGGCTGCTTTGTATAGTGATGCTGAGTATCTCTATACACTGATAATGACCAGGCTGCTGTTTATAATGATGCTGAGTATCTCTATACACTGATAATGACCAGGCTGCTTTGTATAATTATTCTGAGTATCTCTATACACTGATAATGACCAGGCTGCTGTTTATAATGATATTGGGTATCTCTATACACTGATAATGACCAGGCTGCTGTGTATAATGATTCCAAGTATCTCTATACACTGATAATGACAGGCTGCTCTGTATAATGATGCGGAGTATCTCTATACACTGATAATGACCAGGCTGCTCTGTATGATGATGCTGAGTATCTCTATACACTGATACTGACCAGGCTGCTGTGTATAATGATGTTGAGTATCTCTATACACTGATACTGACCAGGCTGCTGTGTATAATGATGTTGAGTATCTCTATACACTGATAATGACCAGGCTGCTTTGTATAATGAAAACATTTTTCTTCAAAACACATAACTTATTAGTGCTGCTCCTGCAGAATTTTGCACTGAAATCCATTTCTCAAGAATTTTGAAAATCTGACATGTGGCTAGACATATTGTCAGTTTCCCAGCTGCCTCCAGTCATGCTCTGATAATTCCCTTTGGGATATTGAATCTCCACAATTATGAAAAGTGATATACTAACTCCACATTGCCTCCAGTTAAAATTAATTTAGGGTTACACACTTCATATCTTGACACATTGAAATGATATAGCCATTATTTAAATTTGCATGTTAGCAGGGACATTTTGCATTCCCTGTGTATCTTCAGGAAGGTGTACAAGCTGCATAGAAACAATGATTGGATAAAGATTTCTTGCAAAGGGAATCCCTTGAGTGTAGTGGGTGATTGATATTGACATCAGTAAGCATGTGCGTCCCTTTATATTCGGTGCCTCAGGTATTGTTTATTGCAGGAAAGGACAACTTTTTGGCATTATGACTAGGACAAAACTACAATCCCCAGCATTCCACCACTGAATTTAGTTGCAGTAAGATTGTGTTAGTGTGGGATTACGTACGGTTGCCAAGTCCTGCCGTATGGTCTGGGGTCTATCATGCTTCCCACCCGTGTGGCAATCAGGGGGTTAATTGTGGCTTTTTCTTGTGATTTGATACAAAGCTGTGATATATCTGTGTATTTTATTTGCAATGGATTGTGCTTTCCACGAGTCCATCTGGAGATCTGTACTGTAAACAAGCTGTGAGTCAGGCCTTCTAAATATACCAAGGCACAGACAGCCTCCAAAAAGCGCTCCAGCCAGTGCCGCAATCCCATTGGATGTTAGCAAGGCAGTTGCCATGTGCATCATTTTTTTCTGAAATAATTATTTTTTCTTTCTAATTATTCTTTGCTGCCAGAAAGCCCCCATTGCCAGGGTTCTGGCTTATCCCTTTTCCGTGTGTGTGTGTGTGTGTGTGTGGTGGGGAGGAGGATGAGTTTGGAAAGGGGATATAGGGATAAAACTCATAAACAGATTGAGAAGGAATATGGGTTCTCGTTGAACTTGACCTTGTATCATGGTCCTGACCGTAGTCTATCCATGTGTCTCCTAATTTAAGTCCTGGGGCACAGAAGCAGGCCGGAATTGAGAACACTGGTTGCACAGTGGATTCTAAACGCAGACAGGCACATCTGCCATTACAGGTATGGAACCCGTTATCTAGAAATCTCCAAATTATGGAAAGGTCATCTCCCATAGACTGCATTTTATCCAAAAAAAATCTCTGTAATAATAAAACAGTGTCCCAACTAAGATATAATTAATCCTTATTGGAAGAAAAAACAGCCTATTGGGTGTATTTAAGGTTTACAGATTTTCTAGTAGACTTAAGGTATGAAGATCCAAATTAAAGGGATACTGTCATGGGAAAAAATGTCCCCATGTCTGTGTGGGTTTCATCCTACACTTCATTGGGACTTGATAAAGTTGACCATGGTGTGTGAATGTGATTGGGACCTAAGTGATAAGGATATAGACTCTCTCTCTCTCTCTCTCTCTCTCTCTCTCTCTCTCTCTCTCTCTCTCTCTCTCTCTCTCTCTCTCTCTCATCATGCATCACTTTGAGTTGGTATTGGGCATGATCTGTGATAAAAGTACAATCTATAAACAGTACAGGTATGGGATCCATTATCCAGAAACCCGTTATCCAGAAAGCTTGGAATTACGGAAAGGCCATCTCCCATAGACTCCATTATAATAAAATAATCCAAATTTTTAAAAACGATTCCCTTTTTCTCTGTAGTAATAAAACAGTACCTTGTACTTGATATAATTAATCCTTATTGGAAGCAAAGTCTATTGGGTTTATTTAAAGGAAAACTATACCCCCAAACAATGTAGGTCTCTATTAAAAGATACTGAGTAAAACAGCTCATGTGTAAAACCCTGCTTCATTTAAATGAACCATTATCATAATAATATACTTTTTTAGTAGTATGTGCCATGGCGTAATCATAAATAGAAAATTGCCATTTTAAAAAATAAGGGCCGCCCCCTGAGATCGTAAGATTCACTGTGCACACATACAAACCACATGTAAGGTCACATGAGCCAATTAACAGACAGAGTTCTGCCTTTTGCTTCCTCACTTCTTCCTGTTACAGTTAGTGTTGTAGTATTTCTGGTCAGGTGATCTCTGAGGCAGCACAGATAGAGTCACGAAATGGTGGCTCAAGGCAAGAGATGTAAAAGGGCAATATTTATGTAAATATATATTCCAGTTTGATAAGATTCTTTAATATGTCATTCAATTTGATATAAACTATCTGTTGCTTAAGTATTCATTTTGGGGGTATAGTTTTCCTTTAATGTTTACAGGATTTTCTAGTAGACTTAGGGTCAGTCCACACGAGCAGATTCGGGGAGATTAATCGCCCCAGCGACAAATCGCCTCTTCTACGGTGTGACAATCTCTTCGAACTACCTTCCCCTTGCCCTCCGCCAGCTAAAATGAAAATCGCCTGCGGCAATTCACACGTGGCGCTTCGTTTTCTGAAGTCGCCTGAAGTTTCCTTGTGAAGCAACTTCAGATGACTTTGGAGAATGATGCGCTGCATGTGAATTGCCGCAGGCGATTTTCATTTTAGCCGACGGAGGGCAAGGGGAAGGCAGTTAATCTCCCCGATTCTGCTTGTGTGGACTGACCCTTAAGGTCACAAGATCCAAATTACCGAAAGATCTGTTATCTGGAAATCCCTAGGTCCCAAGCATTCTGGATAACAGGTTGCATACCTGTACAATGCAACAAAAATTCCTGAACATTTCTCATGATTTTGGTTGTTTATTACCCCTACTTATTACTTTATCACTAGCAGTGGGTTGTTGCTGTAGAAATAGCATTAACTTTCATCTTTAGCTACTAGCTCAGGACCCCTTGCTTTTCTCTCTATCATTTCCTACTATATACATCAGGACTATATATTGAATGACCTGCACAGAAGGCATTGAGTTGATATTGCATCCCCCAAAGCATCTGTACTACCTGAAACAATGCTGCAAAGTCCTGTTAAGTTTCATTAAACTTAAAACAACTACATAGCTTTAAAACTGTAGAACATCTGTAATTACTATATATATTGGAAAGGCAAACATTATATTTTTCGGTTACCATCTCCTTTCTTGTTTTTAATATTGAGGGTCAAAGTTACATTTTTCGCCTTTTTATGTCTTTCTGAAGCTGATGTGGGAGGAGGGGGTCGCTGACTCTGCTAAATCGATAAATCAGTTGATACATTTCTTATCATTGTCCCTGCTGAGCAGAATCCGCGTTTCATTAAAGGCAACTGTTAGAATTGATACAATAGTTGCTAATGTTCCCCATGGATGGTGTTTAAAAAGTGTATCAACTAATGTAGCAAATTGTAACTTCATAGTCTGCACCTGAATTAATGAGCTGTCAGACTCAAACACCAGAGACACGAACATTCAACTTTAAAGGGGAGGTTCACCTTTAAGTTACTTTTAGTATGTTATAGAATGGCCAATTCTGAGCTACTTTTCAATTAGTCCTAATTTTTTTTTTTTTTTAATTATTTGCCTTCATCTTCCGGCTCTTTCCAGCTTTCACATGGGGGTCACTGACCCCATCTAAAACAAATGCTCTGTAAGGCTATGCATTTATTGTTGTTTTTTATAACTCATCTTTCTATTCAGGCCTCTCCTATTCCAGTCTCTTATTCAAATCAGTGCATGGTTGTTATGATCATTTGGATCCTAGCAACCAGATTGCTGAAATTGAAAACTGCAGAGCTGCTGAATAAAACGCTAAGAAAGCTCAAGTAATAGAAAATGAAAACCAATGGCAAATTGTCTGAGAATATCACTCTCTACATCATACTAAAATTTAACTCAAAGATGAACAACCCTTTTAAACTTCAATTTTGGAATAACCGCATGAAAGCAGTTGAAAGAGTCTTTATTTCTGGTGAACAATCTTAAAACAACTGGACTGAAAAAAGTGTTTAGAAGGTTAAGTAACCCTTTAATATTGTTTTTGTAACCCAGCTTGCTCTCCGTATGTAATGTATTTATTAAACACACAAATGTACACACTGCTTTGCAGGCATAAACACAAACAGTGGTATAGTGATTATTGTACAGTAAACATAAAGAAATCTAGATGTTTCAATCTGTCCCATATACTGCTCACCCCTTTGCTTATAGAGATACCAGCGTGTAGACATCCAGACATGTTTCCCTGTGTGCACTTTAATAATTCCCCACAAGGAAGAGAAGAGTTCCTGTGGTTCCATAACTATTCATTAGTGGTCAGACCTCAGACTGTGTGCGGAACTCTCACCTTTCCTTTCTCTCTCTTTTATTTTTATTTGGGAAGTCGCTCCCCTTCCTGGCCTGTTGTGTCTGAGTTTAGTGCATAGAACTAGATAAGAGTAACCCATATCAAACTGAAGTAAATATGCTGGTCTTGGCACCACCAGGATCCAGTTTGTGCATATGTTTATGGTGGGAAAATATATATACAGGTATGGGATCTGTTATCCGGAAACCCATTATACAGAAAGCTCCGAATGATGGAAAGGCTACCTTCTGTAGACTCTTAGACATTTAGAGGCACATTTATCAAAGGTCGAATTTTGAATTCATGTGAGTTTTTAAAAACTCCCCTAAACTTACATTAATTCTAAATTTATTATTTATATTTTATTTATTGATAAAATCGCATTTTAAAAAAAAATTAATAAAAATTCGGCAGGTTTTGGGTGGTGAATAGTTGAATTCAAGTTCGAGTAGGATAAATCTCGAAAAAATTTCAACTATTTTTGGACAAACTCCTATCTGTTGTATTGAACTTCACCTGGTCTGACCCGGCGAAGTAAAGTCTGGCGCAAGAGGTAACGTTCAGTAAAATGCGCAAGTTCGAAATTAGCTTAGTTACGTCCCTTCGCCATAGCGCAACTTCGCCTGGCGTAAGGGTGCGAAGTAGAGCTAGAGTAGGTCCACTTCGCTAGTGAATCTACGCCAGCACCCGTTAGTAAATTGGCAAAGTAACGAATTTACGTTACACTCGCAAATTTGCGCTAGCGTTAGCTGCTTCGCGCTTTAGTAAATTTGCCCCTTAGACTCTAAGACATTTAGACATCTAGGTCCCGAGCATTCTGGGTAACAGGTCCCATACCTGGAACGTCAGGAAGGTTAAAAACAACTCCAAATGAATCCCTGGACGTCTCTCGTTGACTTAAACAGCAATTCAGCAGGTTTTAGGTGGCAAATAGTCAAATTTGAGTTCTTAAAGGGCCAGAGTATGATAAATCTCGAAATTTGAAATTTGGTCAACCGAAATGTATTAATAAAATTGAATTTTTTTAAACTCCGATAAATGGAATCGACCCGAAAACTTGAATCAAATTCAAGTTGAATTCAATTTGAGTTTTTTCTCCGAAAAAAAACCTTGAATGTCAGGAAGGCTGCATACAACTCCAAATTGATCCCTGGACGTCTCCCATTGACTTAAACAGCAAGGTGGCAGGTTTAGGTGGCGAATAGTTGAAGTCAAGTTCTTAAAGGCCAGAGTATGATAAATCTCGAAAATCTAAATCAATTTTTTTAAAAAATTTTAATCGAATTTGAATAACTCTCTAGACGAATTTGACAGTTTTGAAAAAAAAATAGAAAATTAGAATTTTCAATTTGACCCTTGATAAATCTGCCCCTTAGAGTCTTAGACATTTTATCCAAATGTTCCAAATTTTTAAAAATGATTTCCATTTTCCCTGTAATAATAAAACAGTAGGTTGTACTTGATCCAAACTAAGATATAATTAATCCTTATTGGAAGCAAAACCAGTGTATTGGGGTTTTTTTAATGTTGATTTTCTAGTAGACTTAAAGGAATATTGTCAGGGGAAAAAAATATTTTTTTCAAAATGAATCAGTTAATAGTGCTGCTCCAGCAGAATTCTGCACTGAAATCCATTTCTCAAAAGAGCAAACAGATTTTTTTATATTCAATTTTGAAATCTGACATGGGGCTAGACATATGGTCAATTTCCCAGCTGCCCCAAGTCATGTGACTTGTGCTCTGATAAACTTCAATCACTCTTTACTGCAAGTTGGAGTGATATCACCCCCTCCCTCCCCCCCCCAGCAGCCAAACAAAAGAACAATGGCAAGGTAACCAGATAGCAGCTCCTTAACACAAGATAACAGCTGCCTGGTAGATCTAAGAACAGCACTCAATAGTAAAAACCCATGTCCCACTGAGACTCCTTCAGTTACAATGAGAAGGAAAAACAGCAGCCTGCCAGAAAGCATTTATCTCCTAAAGTGCAGGCACAAGTCACATGACAGGGGCAGCTGGGAAATTGACAAAATGTCTAGCACCATGTCAGATTTCAAAATTGAATATAAAAAAATCTGTTTGCTCTTTTGAAAAATGGATTTCAGTGCAGAATTCTGTGGGAGTAGCACTATTAACTGATTCATTTTGAAAAAAATGTTTTTTCCCATGACAGTATCCCTTTAAGACCTATGAAGATCCAAATTACAGAAAGAACTGTTATCCAAAAAAACTCTAGGTCCCGAGCATTCTGGAAAACCAGTCCCATACCTGTACAGTCTCCTACAAACATACAAATGGTAAAAGTAAAAGTAAACCTAGGTAACTTGTTGTTGGATGTCAAAAGGAAAATAGTTCATATTTACAAATGTTATGTTTTAGCCTATTATATATACCAGCACTTAATTCATATGCAATTCAAGCTGCAGGATGAAAGAATTACCGTATATACTTGAGTATAAGCCGAGTTTTTTTAGCCCCCAAAATATTCTGAAAAACTCTACCTCGGCTTATACTCGGGTCAAGCGCAAAAACGGTCGCCGGCGCCCAAGAATATTCGCTGACGCCTTAGAATAGTAGCCAGCGCCTATTCAACCAAAAATTAGATTGAAACTTACCAGAAGCTGCTGCATTTCTCACCCTCGGCTTATACTCGAGTCAATAAGCTTTCCCAGTTTTTGGAGGTAAAATTAGGTACCTCGGCTTATACTCGGGACGGCTTATACTCGAGTATATAAACAGGATGGATCAACACTCTTTGTGGTCCCAGGTCCCCAGGTGGGACTGAAACGTTGGATTTGATGCTGTTTCACAGTGTAAAAGAAACATCCGTTTTTTTCCATCAAGAGAGTGCTGAGAGTATGTGTATGCATGTATATATATATATATATATATATATATATATATATATATATATATATATATATATATATATATATATATATATGTATATGTGTGTGTGTATGCATGGTCTTATGACAACAGCAATGGATGCAGACTGGGCCTTTGTGTATGTGTCTAGATGTTGTACAGTCTCGCATTGTCTTCTGTCTTTTGTTCTCCACACAGCTCATGTGCCTGGATTCTTATCACACATTTGGAAAATAGAAAGCCAATTATCAGTAATTTGCTGTGCAATTTCCCGTTCCCATTCTTAGCGCATGCTTGCTATGAATCTGAGTGACTTTAATATGTAGTGGAAATCCACAGCTTCTGAACATAACAAGGAACAGTCGATTGGGCGTAAATGCGTATTTTTTTAGCCGGCCTAAAATGTTCTAAAGCCTCTGCGGAATTCAGATATTTTTCAAGTGATGCAATTTACCTGACATATTAATAAGGTATGTGTCATACCTTAAAGGGATACTATGATCATCTATTACCCTTCTTTTTAACTCCTCTTGTAAGTCTGTAGTTTCTTTAATACAGTTTTGAATTACTTATCATAGTCATATCATTGATTTAAACTCTGTGAAGCAATTTAATTAGGCTCTGTCTCTATAACTCAGGTCACTGATAATGGCAGGCATGTAGGGCAACCAGAAATCACGGGCCCCGTACAACAACATTTTCTGGGGCCCCTGCCCAGCCCCCAAGCCCCACCCCAAATCCTGCCCACCCCACACCACAGGCTTAACAATATAAAAACACATTGGTGTTCAGTGGAACTTAGGCTTCTTTCGCTGCTTCAAGTATTTTCGAGTTCAATCATCAGGACTTGAACTTCGAGTCTTTTCGTGGCTTCGGGTCTTTTCGTGACTTCAGCTCTGTTCGCGGGTTCCGGTCTTTTTGTGCCTTTTCAGGCCATGGCCCTGAAACTTTGCCGTAAAGTGTACAATAAAGACATTTTCAATTTGTGGTGCTGTAGTTATGCTTTAGTTCTCCTTTAAGTCAATACTTGGTAGGTTGGAGGATGGGAGTAGGGAGAGCAGTGTATGGCCAACTTTACTGCCCATCTATAACAAATATTTACCTTTCAAGAATCTTTTTTTTTTTTTTTTTATAGGTATTCTAATATAATATAACCAATTCCAATAGCACCGCAAGTCCCTCCTTCTTTATTCCCATACCTCCCTTCTTCTCTTGGACCTCTTATCCATGTTCAGCTTCTGTGTGTCCCTGTTACATGACTTCATGCCCTGCTCTCTCTGTTTCTTCTCCACTATAACTATCATTCCCCGTGTCTGTACTCCTCTCCTCTCCAAAGATGTCCTCCCGCATGTCTCCCGCCACTCACCTTTGTGGGATGTGTATAGTACCTCCTCCATGCTTGGCTACTAGTCCCCTGCCCCCTCTCACTGCTCCTACATTAGTCACGTGGAGCTATAAACAGCACAAAATAGATTCAAAGGAATGTCAACCCAAAAACATTTTTTTTTTGCCTAATAGAAAACCTAATTCTAAGCAACACTGTACATTCATTGCAAATGATCTGTGTTTTTGTAAGTTATTAGTACATGTATTGCTATTGAAATCTGTATCTGTCCCTGTCTATTCTCTGTCCTGCTGGCTTAGACTGTTGATACAATGTAAGACAAGGCAGCTGATTAAAGGAGAGCTAAACCTTAAAAATGAATATGCCTAAAACTACCATGTTTTATATACTGAAATCATTGCACCAGCCTAAAGTTTCAGCTTGTCAATAGCAGCAATGAGCCAGGACTTCAAACTTGTCACAGGGGGTCACCATCTTGGAAAGTGTCTGTGACACTCACATGCTCAGTGGGCTCTGAGCAGCTGTTGAGAAGCTAAGTTTAGGGCTCATCACTAATTATCCAGCAGAAAATCTCCCTGAATCTCCTCGTGTGACCTAACCCTTATATTGTGAAATTTCTATTCTATGTGTACTGTATATTGTGAGTGGGTCCCTAAGCTCAGTAAGTGACAGCAGCACAGAGCATGTGCAGTGAATCAGCAGAAAAAAAGATGGGGAGCTACTGGGGCATTTTTGGAGACACCGATCTTTAGAGCTAAATGGCTGTGGTTGCCTTGGATTGGTACAGAAGCCCAAATCATTATGTACAACATTTATAGCTACTTCTATAGTTTAACTTTCCTTGTCCTTTAATACAAATGCCATGTCACAATGGATGAGAATGCATACTTCCTTTGCATTTTTAATTTCCTGATCAAGAAGGAAATCTCCCCACAGCATTATATTAATTTGAGAGATCTGAAAGTTACAGTGCCTATGTACTGCTAAATTCAAATCTGCACAAATGCTCCACATGGGAGGGGATGGGAACCATTGGCTCTTGGGAGAGGAAAGGGTTACAATCTGCCACCGCTAGGTTTGGAAGCTTCTCTGGCCGGAGTTGTTGATATCTCAGGGAGCTGTAACAATAAACAGGATGGAGGCCCGGCTAGTGGTTACCTGCCCATAATTATAGATACTGTGGGCACATGGAATAGGATGAGACAGTGCTAGGAATAAACAGAGCGGAAGTGCCAGTCTGATTGCCAGGGAACTGACTGTGTGTCTCTAACAGGGCTTGTGGCACAACAAACACAATATAAAAGGGAAAAATCCCCTCTGTTATATGTATATATAAGGTTACTTAAAGGGGAACTATCATAAAAATGAACATTTAATACAAGTTTCAGCATACTGAAATAAGAAACTTTCTAAATACAATCAATTAAATATTCTGCATCATTTCTGAAATAATCAAGTTCATCTTCACTATCCCTCTCTCAGCATCTGTTTCTCTTCATTCTGTCTCCATGCAGCAGTTGGGTGTCAGATATTCATTGACAGTTAGATCCAATATATCTTATAGGGGGCTCCTTTTGCCTAGAATATGTATTAGAGCTCACTCTATTAAAATCACCAGACATCCTGTCTCTCTACATGCAGGATTTGTGCAAAAGGCAGTTATTTTGTAAGATTTTGTTTGTACTGGAATCAGGATAGTGAACATAAACTTGATTATTTCAGAAACGATGCAGAATAGTTAATTGATTGTATTTACAAAGTTTCTCATTTCAGTATGTTGAAGCTATGAAATTTTCATTTTTGTGATAGTTCACCTTTAAAAAAAGGGAGACTGTACGGATCAACATAGAAGTCATTGCATAGTAGTAGTACATGCACAACAGAATATCATGGGAAGGTTTGTCATGGAGAAACAATGCCATTTGTTGCTAACCATGTTATCAACAATAATGATAGCCAATGAGTGTTTAGCATTATATGGTTTTATGCAGTTATTTTAAAGAACATGGATATCTGATTGGTTGCCCAGGGTTACTAAACCTGGAATGTCTCTGTTACTACTTCCTCCCCCCATCTTTCATAGAACATTTCTTATTTATTAGCATGGGAAGCGTATGCAGGATGGTCACACTTAGTAGAGATCACACCTGCTCATTGTTACTCATGTAATTCAATAAATGCAGCTGTTTCCAGGCTGTAAAGCACCAGTAACAGAGATTAATGGAAGAAAGCAATGGTGGGTTTAAAGGACATGTAAAAACCTACCATGCAAAAATGTAATCACTGAAGAGCCTCTTTGAAATCTCTATATTCCTGCCACTCTGGTTATTGAATTTTTAATAGTAAGGCTGCAGCATCCCCTTAATCACTTAGGATTCCTTCTACTCCTCTAACCAACTCTGCCCCTCCTTCTGGAATTTCCTTTGGCTGTTGGCTCATGAGCATGCTCAGTTCTTCTCAACTCAGATTAATAGACACACCCTCAGTCTAACAGCCAATGAAGAGATGGCATTGCTGGTTCCCATAGAAACTCTGCTCTAGCTGTCTGGTCATATTTTTAAGGTGCTGAGACTACACTCAGTATGCCATAGCTTTTAGGGACATGGGAACACAGTATCAGAAGCCTTTAGCATATAGAGATTTATTTCATACTTAGTATTTTTGCACACCTAAAGTCATTTATCTCTCTATTTTCCTAAGGAATCTGTTCAAGGGTGGACCTAAGAAGCAGATTGTCCCGAAGACTGTAAGTACTTCTCTTTCTGGTCCAGTGCAGTAAAGATGCCTCTGTAGTTGCCTCAGAATTAGAGGGTTGTTACTGGGGGCTGACAGACTCCAAAAGTTTGCAGTGACCATCAGAGAACATCATCTGAATGGAAAAGACTTGGGGGTATATTTATCAAAGACTGAAGTTAAAGATCGCCACAGTCCTCTAGCATGAAATTCTGCCACTCTCCATTCATTTCTATGGGATTTTGAAAGGCGTATTTATCAAAGGATGAACTTTCACCCATTGATATAAATAATACTCTTTTAAAAATGCCATAAAATGAATGGAGAGTGGCAGAATTTCACTCTAGAGGTCTGTGGAAGGGATGCACCGAATCCAAATATTTTTGATTCGGCTGAACCCCCAAATCTGTGGAATACCGGAATGAATCCGAATCCTAATTTGCATATGCAAATTAGGGATGGGAAGGAGAAATCTTTTTTTACTTTCTTGTTTTGTGACAATCAAGCAATTTCCCTCCCTGTCCCTAATTTGCATATGCTTATTAGGATTTCGTTCGGTCTGGCAGAAGGATTCGGCCGAATCCTGCTGAAAAAGGCTGAATACTGGCCGAATCCCGAACGGAATCCTGGATTCGGTGCATCCCTAGTCCGTGTTGATCTCTAACTTCACTCTTTGGTAAATATACCCCTTGGGCTGTGGCAAATATGTGCAGAAACAGCAAGTTTGGAAATATGGCTCTGAACTATTAGACTGTATCTTACAGCACTGCAAAATATATTGGCGCTATATAAATACATGTTAATAATATCTGTGCTATAAAACCAGTAATTTCTGGATGTATAGTTGGCCAAAGGGACATAAAGGAGTGATTTGCATGTCTCTGCCCATAATACCTTATGTGAGAGTTAAAGTTTCATTTTTGGTACTAAGGCAGTGTTCTGTATATGACACGAGGCAAGTGAATACCTTCTGTTTTCAGAAGGCTTTATGCTGCATTAAAGAAACAAACGTCAAAAAAAGTTTTATTTTTTTAAAGGGGTGGTTCACCTTTAAGGTAACTTTTATTATGTTATAGAAAGGCCTAAGCAACTTTTCAGTTGGTTTTCATTATTTATTGTTTATAGTTTTATCGTTATTTGCGTTTTTCTTCTGACTCTTTGCAGCATTCAAATGGGCCCTCTCCTTTTCATATTCCAGTCTCTTATTCAAACAAATGCATGGTTGCTAGGGTAATTTGCACCCTAGTTACCAGATTGGCTAAGATGCTAATTGAAGGGCTGCTGACTAAAAAGCTAAATAACTCAAAAACCACAAACAAATTGTAAATTGTCTCAGAATATCACTCTATGTCCTACTAAAAGTTATCTTAATGCTGAACAACCACTTTAAAGTAATTAAAATATAGGGGCAGATTTATTAAGGGATTTATAAAGAGTTGTGTTGAGATTTCAAGGTTATTTTTAAGTCAAAAATGTATTTTTTGGGTTAAAAAGAAACCTCAAAATGTATTACAGGTATATCCCAACCCTGGAAATAACTCAAATCTGAAAATACACCACCTAAAACCTGTCGAGGTCTAATAACCTTCATTGAGAGATTCAAGTTTTTGGTTTGTTTTTTTCACCGAAAACTCGTTCAATTCGAGTTTTCAGGTTGAGGTTCAGGTCGCTGATTCCAGTTTTTCCCATTCAAGTATTTTCTTAAATAATTCCAGCTTTGAGGTTCAAAAAAGTTCGCATAACTCTAAAATTCAACCTTTGATAAATAACCCCCTTAAAGGAGAATTCAACCCATAACTTAAAAAAAAAACCCTACCCTACGTAGACACCCCCCCCCCCCCCGGGGAAAATCCCCCTAACTCTTTATTTACCCGTCGTGCAGATTCAGGAATCGGAGTTCACCGCAGCCATCTTCCGGGTCTTCGTGTCTACTTCCGGTGCTTCAGCAATTTCCATCCATTTTGGTGCATGCGCAGTTGTCGCAAACAGGGAAATTGCTCCAACTGTGCATGCGCCAATTCACTGGTCTCGGCTTACCGAAGACCCGGAAGATGGCTCCGGTGACTGCGAACCCTGAATCTGCCCCGAGGGGTAATAAACGGGCATTTCCCGGGGGGGGGTGCAGCTAGGCTGGGGGGGGGAGGAGGCAGGGAGTCTACATAGGGTAGGGTTTTTTTTTTAGTTATGGGTTGAATTCTCCTTTAATGTAGGATAAAAGGCACAGGTTTACATAACATATAAGATATGTAGAATACCATGGGATTCTACAGGACCTACTGAAGTTAAAAAAGAGTAAAACCCCTCTCTGTCTAGTTGCCGACCAATTGTTAATACCACGTTAATTAACGTGGTATTAACAATTGGTCGTCAACTAGACAGAGAGGGGTTTTACTCTTTTTTAACTTCAGTAAATACATAATCAGTTAATTATACCTCTCTCTTTCTTTAAAGTGACGTTGTAATTTAATTAGGGTGTACAAAACAAATCTCGCTTTTCACACAAATTCTGCAGGACCTTTCTGCTATCTAGATTGCCGTCAGTTCCTCAGAACTTTGAATTGCACCAATACACACTGCTTTACAACTCTCTAGAAACTCCTACCTTGTTGTTGCCTGTTTGCTAAGAGTCTGCAATGCCTCCCTTGTATGTGGGAACTACAGAATGCAGGTTTGCCTGTATAGACGGCTAGAACAGAGCTGCATGGATAGCTAAAAATTATTTTTGTACAGGAAAAAGTTAATACAGTATACACAGGGTACATAGATAAAACAGAAGAGGTGGAAGCAGGCAGCATATTCAGGGCCCTATTTCTGTATCTTATATGATATTGGCCATATTTACACCTTATTGTTCATTATTCCTCGCTGCCTTTCTTTACCTCCAGGTTGAAAGGGACTTTGAACGAGAATATGGCAAGCTCCAGCAGTAAGTATGATCCCGTGTTTTTCACTTGCTTCCCAGTGGATTCCCTCAATATTCATTGCTACTACTCACGTTAATTTACTTGCTTGTTGTATCATGTTCCTAAACACTGCATAGCTTTCTGTTTTCAAGGTGCACATCTATATATCACATCCCTGACTTTAGCCATTTTTTAATTACCCAGGACAACCTTTCCTCTCTTTTTTTCCTCCTTTTCCTTATTTATATCCATCTCTTTCCTCACAGGTTGGAGGATCAGATCAAGAAACTACAGAAGGATATGAAGAAAAGTATTGAGGCCGATTTAGGTACAAATTATCTTTACTTCCCTAAACATTTTGATTTAGTAGGACTTTTCTTATAATGCTCCATACTCTCTCCTAGCAATGTCCAAGTCAGCGGTCAGGATCTCTTCTGATCTGTTGGGGAATCCCTTGTGTGAGCTAGATGTGGATTTCCTTCAGATGGTAACTGCACTTGACACAGCCATGAAACGTATGGATGCTTTCAACCAGGAAAAGGTATATTACTATGATCACTATAGTTTTTTTTTAGTTAAAGGGGACCCGTCACCCAAAAAAAATATTTCAAATCCTATTTTATCACATTAGTCAACCAAAATGAACTTTAATTACACTGTATAAATTATTTGAATCTTGTTTCCTTCAGTCTGGGACTTCATAATTATAGCAAGCAGGCAGCAGCCATTTTGTGGACACTGTTATTAAGACAAGCCTTGTATCATCTCAGAATCTTGTTTGTGCACCAGAATGGGGGACCTGATGTCCATCCCCATGCCCTGGCTACAAAATTAAATGGTAAAGAGAACGGGGGGAATGTGGGGAGAGCAGTGACATCTAGGAAGTGCTGAATGGAAAGTGAAAGTAATTGCTTGCCCCGCCTCTATGCCTATGCATAGAGGAGGGGCAGGCAACATTTGATTGACAGCTGGTATTTTTAAATGAGTTTACAACAGCTATGAATGCTTTAATAAAAGAAATTGGATTTCATATATAATTTGAAAAGGACTTTTATTATACAGATTTTTATGTCTGGGTGACAGGTCCACTTTAAAGGAATTCTGTCATGATTTTTATGGTGTCGTTTTTATTTCTAAATTACACTACAAACAATTCACGCTACCATATACAATTTTTTCCTGAACCAACAAGTATATTTTGTTTTAGTTGTAATATTGGCGTTTAGGCAGCCGTGATATCACTGAAGTGACTGAAGTTTATCAGAGTACAAGTCACGTGACTGAGGGCACCTGTGAAACTGACAATATGCCTAGCCTATTCAGATTTCAAACTGAAAAATATGAAATAATCCGTGAAAAAACATGTTTTTCCATTACAGTATCCCTTTAAATTGCATTGCACTGGGACTGAAAGCTTGCATTTTGGTTCACCAAAAATCCCAAACTTCGCACTACACACACACACACACACACACACACACACACACCCACACCCACACCCACACCCACACCCACACCCTGATCCTTTAATTATCTCTCTTCCTGTTGTGATTATATAATATATAATAACATGCGTTTCTCTAGCATTATACTAATTTCAAGGTTAAGTGTCTCAAATGATTGATGTCTAGCTTATGTTTTATCTGTGTATCAGTAACTGTGCCTCCTTTCCTTCAGGTAAACCAGATCCAGAAGACTGTGATGGATCCTCTGAAGCGGTAAATCTTTAATACTCTATGCTCAAATTTAGGGTTAATTGGTTTCTTCTATAAATACACTGTATAGCCATAACTTTTAGCCATTCAATGAGACATGCTGCTGTTTGTATGACATAAGCCCAGTTTTATGAAATATGATATTTATGTTTTTGTCGGCTGTATAGAAAGGTGTGTAGTCAGCTTTCTACTCTGGGATACAACCCGGGGACTCCCCACTAAATGGATACAGGTTTGGACCTTTCCTTAGTATGATCTACACTGTTTGGAAACCCCCAGCAAGTGTCATTGACATATGAAGGTTATGGTTAGTGCCTCACTAACTCACTCACTACATATTCCACCCTAGTATCAGCTGTTGTTGTATTGTGTCTATCAGTAGCATCTGACTGCACAGTAGCCAGGCTGCCTTCTAATTGTTATATACATTTGCCAATCATTTTCTTTATCTTTGGGTGCCTCCCTAGGAAGGTTGTGGGCACAAGAGAAGTTGCTTTCTCAAATAGAAGGGAGCCGTGTTCCCTGTTCCAAGGCAAAAATGTACACCTTGTGCCAGACTTTTAAGGGGATTCCAGGTTACAGAGAGAGGGAGTCTTATAGCTGTGCTTGCAAATGGTCTTATCCACTGAGTGGGAAGTCCCCTGGGAAGTGACCACATTGTTGTGAGTAGGAGGCAATATTTTAATTAGGCTTCTCTTCTGAGCATTCGATAATCTGAGCCTGCACGTAAAAATGCACAACTCGGAGAGGCACATTTATCAAAGGTCGAATTTAGAATTCATGTTTTTTTTGTTTTTTTTTACACTAATAAATTGGAATATACTCAATTCAATTGAGGTGCTATTTAAAGGAAAAAAATCTAATATCTAAAACTCGCACATATATTACCGACTTGAAAACTCAAATTCACATTGAATAAGACTAAACTCGGTTAGAGTTTTTTCTCCGGAAAAAACTCCAATGTCAGGAAGGCTAGTAACATGTCCAAATTGGACCCTGGACCCCTCCACATTTTACTGTCTCGAAAACTCAAATTCAAATTGAATAAGACGAAACTCGGTTAGAGTTTTTTCTCCGGAAAAAACTCCAATGTCAGGAAGGCTAGTACCACATCCAAATTGGACCCTGGACCTCTCCCACTGATTTATACATGATCTCGACAGGTTTTAGGTGGCTAATATTTCGAATTTGAATTTCAAGGGCCAGAGTTTGATAAATCTCGAAATTCTAATTGAAATTCAAATCGAGTTTGGATAATTCACAATTCAAATTGGAGAGTTTTGACCATAAAAAAAATTAGAATTTTCAATTTGACCGTTAATAAATCTGCCCCTTAATATCAGACTTTACCACCGCCGTATATACAACTTTTTTGGGAAGCTTAACATTTTATTGCAGGCATCGAGTGGCTTTTTATCTATGTTAATTACAAATTTAAAAGGCACACTAACTTCAAAAACTAATCACATTTTCTCCCTTATGGTAAAAACTGATTGAGTGGGTGACCATTTCCCTAATATACTTGTGTGATGAATTAAACTAGTGGCCAGTTGCCTGGGCTGATAAAGTTTAAGGGCACACTAAAATGATCTTTACTTAATATCACGCAGCATCCTTTTGGTTTCTAATACAGGCTGTGAGCAAACTTGGGTTGGGGCATTGTCTAGATCGGTGATCCCCAACCAATGTTTCTCTCCAACCCCTTGGATATTGCTCCCAGTGGCCTCAAAGCAGGTTATTATTTTTGAATTCCAGGCTTGGAGGCAAGTTTTGGCTGCATAAAAACCAGATGTACTGCCAAACAGAGCCTCAATGTAGGTTGACAATCCATAAAGGGGCTACTAAATGGGCAATCATAGCCCTATTTTGGCAGGAACATTTTTCATGCTAGTGTTGCTCTCCAAATCCTTTTACTTCTGAATGTTGCTCAAAGGTTCTAAAGGTTGAGGATACCTGGTCTAGATTTACCAAGTCAGTTCTCTTACTTTAAGGTTCCTTTTGGTTCTAACTACTTACCCCTAGGTCTCCCTCCCAAGCCATGTTGCTGGGTAAAGATTTTAACTCAAGTCTAGGACAGGAAAACGTTAGCAGCAATATGGAGGATCATGGAAGAAAGGCAAAAAGCTAAAGCATTAGGCTAATGGCATACATTGTGTTTTTGACATTGACACTACTGAAATGCATGGTTTATAGCTAGCAATACATTGATGTGAATGAGAGGCAAGCTGTTTGATTTCGGGCACATCTACTTGATGTAGATATTGCCCTATGGAACATTAGCATTGGTTAAGGCAGATTTAGAGTCAACTCTTATTTCGAGGCAAAGGCCCGGACAAAAAGGATTATTGTTGTTTGTTCCTCTCTTTGTAATTCCATCATTAGATACAATGGGAACATCTTTAAAAGTAGTTGAGATGCCCTTTAGGCTCCTTGCACATGAGACATAGTCTCTGACAAACCTGAATGACTTCCACCTGTTAGTAATGACATTTGGTTTTTTTTGGCACTGGTTAGGCGTGGATTCCAATAAACTAATGACAGGGTCCTCAGCAAGATTCCGGCACAAAAATGTCTGGGGTGAACACTGTGCAATGAGCCTAAGTAATAACCTTGAAATATCCCTTGAAATGGGTAAGGCTTGTATTTTTATCCCTTACTTGGCTAGGAAAGAGAAACAAGATGAATACTTGAAGCAGTTTGTAAATGACTTTTTCTGTGTTCTGGCCCACAGGTATAGCAGTGTATTCCCGTCCCTAAACATGGCGGTTAAGCGCAGGGAGCAGGCCCTTCAGGATTATAAACGACTTCAAACCAAGGTGGAGAAATATGAGGAAAAAGATAAAACTGGAGCAATGATCGCAAAGCTGCACCAGGTAAAATTTGGGATGTCAAAGGGAAGATCCCAAAAGCTCAGCATCCTAGAAAGAAACTGAGGATGTATTATGGGGCCAGTGACAAGAAATGGTAGCAAGGAACTCAAAGAAATATTCCCTTTATACAAAGAAGGTTTATAGAATATTGGATATGTGAGCTATGAGCTCATAGTTTAATGTGTGTGTATAGCTACATCTTTCTAGATAATGGGTTTCTGCACTATAGATCCCATATTTGCCTGTGTTTTTGGTGCATCCCTAGTTTTAGTATACACTGTACATATTAGATAGGAGCTTATTAGCTATGGTCAGCCTCATGGCCCATACAACAAGCTCAACTGCATTTTTCATCTGAGCTTTGCTCTGCACTACTGGGATTGTTACTTAATTGTGATTCTAGCCCAGTACATGGCAAACAAAATGAATGTGACAGATAGGTATGCGAGTCATATTTCATTTATGCTAGAACTGAATCATGCTGATGCATGTTTTCGGGACCTTATTTAGTGTAGGAGCTAATCCCAGTTGTAACTCATCCAACTTACGTGCTTACTATGTATGCATGTCTGTCAGTGAGCCATGATTTAAGTCCATTATGTATATAATATGTTCATAAGTTGTTAGAGACTATCCCACTTGCGTCATTAAAGAGACTAATCAGAACATTATTATATCCAAGTCACAGCTCTATGTAGTAGGGATGCACCGAATCCACTTTTTTGGATTCGGCCGTACCCCCGAATCCTTCACGAAAGATTCGGCCGAATACCGAACCGAATCCGAACCCTAATTTGCATATGCAAATTAGGGGTGGGAAGGGGAAAACATTTTTTACTTCCTTGTTTTCTGACAAAAAGTCACGCAATTTCCCTCCCGCCCCTAATTTGCATATGCAAATTAGGATTCGGTTCGGCCAGGCAGAAGGATTCGGCCGAATCCGAATCCTGCTGAAAAAGGCCGAATCCCGAACCGTATCCTGGATTCGGTGCATCCCTACTATGTAGCATTGCTTATGATGCCTCTATATGGCTTGTGCTGCTATACTAATGCAACAATGGCCGTAACAATCAGATCCTAAGATCTCGGAACAGGGATTTTGTTCTGTTGCAGATGTTGTAACATTTCAACCTTGATAAAAGGCCAATGCAATGAAACGTCTAAAAGTGGCCATACACTATAAGATCCGCTAGTTTGGTGAGATCGCCAAATGAGCGGATCTTTTCCGCGATATGACACTAACGGCAGGGCTATATCGGGGGTAATCTGAACGTTTGGCCCTAAAGCCGACCGATTGGATTACGACGAGCGCAAAGGGCTCCAACGGTCGGTCAGGAGAAAAATAAAACCTTCCCGATCGATATTGTGTCCAGATATATATATGGTCTGTCCGACTTTTTCCCGACCTTTCTGCTTTCAAGAAATCTCTTAAAACGCACTTCTTTCGAGAAGCCTACCCTCACTCTGCTTAACTACCAAACGCAACACACATACAGTACCACATTTCTCACCCACTTAATTCGATCTTGCCCACTCCCACACCTTGTGTATTATTCCCTTCCCTTTAGAGTGTATGCCTATGCATAGGGCCTTCCTCACCTTTTGTACTGGTATTGACTGTGATGTATGTAACTCCATATGTTCTATGTATAGAATTCATGTGATTTAGTTGTATAATCACATTTACTTTACAGTGTTACGCAATATGTTGGAGCTATATAAATACATGTTAATAATAATAATAATAATAATAATAATAAAATATCGATCGGAAAGACCCGTTGGAAGCCTCCATACACGGGCAGATTAGCTGTCAAATTGGTCTAAACAACCAATATCGGCAGCTTTATCTGCCCGTGTATGACCTTTAGCCATGGGTTTTGAATAAATGATTTTTATCTTTTTATAAGACAGGGGAGGTGCTATTTGTTCTATAAAGTGCCAGATAGGTCATGAAAGGTAGATTTTTGGGAACAAGCCCTATACACATATTTGCATTTTATATTTAAACACAGCAGTTAATGGTGCTGCTCCAGCAGAATTCTGCACTGAAATCCGTTTCTCAAAAGAGCAAACAGATTTTTTGATATTTCATTTTGAAATCTGACATGAGGCTAAACAATATTGTCCATTTCCAAGATGCCCCCAGTCATGTGATTTGTGCTCTGATAAACTTCAGTCACTTTTTACTGCTGTACTGCAAGTTGGAGTGATAACACCCCCCTCCCTTTCCCCCAGCAGCCTAATAACAGAACAATGTGAAGGTAACCAGATTACAGCTCCCTAACACAAGATAACAGATGCCTGTTAGATCTAATAGTAAAATCCAGGTCCCACTGTGACAATTCAGTTGCATTAAGTAGGAGAAACAACAGCCTGCCAGAAAGCAGTTCCATCCTAAAGTGCTGGCTCTTTCTGAAAGCACATGACCAGGCAAAATAACCTGAGATGCACCTACACACCAATATTACAACAACAAAAAATACACTTATTGGTTCAGGAATTAAATTTTATATTGTAGAGTAAATTTGCAGTGTAATTTAGAAATAAAAACTACACCATAAAAATCATGACTGAATCCCTTTAAATTATAAGCTTCACCTATTCATCCAATCCTAATAATATGGGGTGGACCGAATTTATTTGGAAATGCATAATACAGAAATGTATATTCCTTCACATCTCAAGGTGCCAGAGCATACATTAGTTGGCACCAAATAGAAGCAACTTTTCTGAGCCCTGCATACAGGGGGGCAGGAAGAATTTTACGAGATGGCTTGTGCCTCTAATTGACTTAAGGTTCCTGATAGGAGGAAAATGCCCTGGGTTGTCACATGGGATTTATGGCAAGCACAGACACCTATATGTATTATTTTGCAGTAAAACACTCTCTGAGATAATTCTGTGCTCTCGTCTTTCTAGGCTCGGGAAGAGCTGCGTCCTGTCCGTGACGACTTTGAGGCAAAAAATCACCAACTCTTGGACGAGATGCCAAAGTTTTATAACAGCCGCACAGATTTCTTCAAACCCAGTTTCCAGTCACTGATCCGGGCACAGGTGAGGATGCTGTGATAAGTCATTCGCAACAGAACTCCAGAGATTTAAATTACTGATAAACAGAGAATCACAAAGCTTTAGGGTCCCCCCAAAAAAAGGCTGACTTCTGTATACAGTGGAACCTTTGTTTTACATCCCGAGTTTGTTTTCCCTCATTTTACATAGTAATTTTGGGATCCCACCTATATATTATGCATAATACATTTATATATTTATTTTAATATAATATAATTTTATTAATATATTTTTTTCTGGTCCCATGAAAAACGTAAAAATGGGGGTTCTACTGTATTCATATAAAATGATACCTTTAATGCCTCATGTTGCAATATTTAATCTTGCATAAAGGAAAACTATACCCTCAAAATGAATACTTGAGCAACAGATCAAGATTTATATCAAATTAAGTTGCATATTAAAGAATATTACTGGTATATATATTTAAGATATCTATTGCCTTGCACCACCATTTTGCAATGGTCTCTGTGTTGCCTTAGAGATTGCTGACCGGCAATACTACAATTTTAACTGTAAGTGTGGAAGCAAAAGACAGAACTCTGTCTGTTAATTGGCTCATGTGACATAACAAGTGTAGTTTGTTTGGTATGTTTGTGTGCACCGTGAATCATAAGATCCCAGGGGGGCGGACCTTATTTTTTTAAAATGGCAATTTTCTGTTTATGATTACCCAATGGCACATACTACTAAAAAAGTATATTATTATTAAAATGGTTTATTTACATGAAGCAGGGTTTTACATATGAGTTGTTTTATGCAATATATTTTTTATAGAGACTTATATTGTTTAAGGGTATAGTTTTCCTTTAACCCCTCTCATTTCTCCAAATAACCCATCTTTATAGTCTTCCATATAATTGCCTTGTAATTTTTTAGTTTCTCTTTATGAAGAAACATCTCCTATTCCTTCATATAACCCCTTCGTATAACTCAGTTTATTGCACCATATAACCCCTCCTGTAACTGCTCTACATAATTGTTATAATTCCTACTGTTGCTCTATATACCCCCTCCTTATAATATTTCTTATTGCTCTACTATATATAGCCCCTATAACTCCTCCTATTTCTCCATATAAATTTTCTCTATAACACCTTCTGTTGTCTCATCTGTAGTTCCCTGCTAATCATTTCAAATGAAACTTTTACAGGTAGTCTATTACACCGAGATGTCCCGAGTGTTTGGGGATCTGGCACAACAGGTGGACGAGGTGCAGTTATCTGATGCAGAGCGAGAGCAGGAGAATGAAGCCAGGCTGGCAGAGCTGCGTTCACTTTCCATAGTTGCAGACGACTGACCATTAAACCTCACTGACTTTCCATCTCTAAATTAATATAAACTGATAAAGAATGTTTAATCCTCAGGTAACTGTAAGCTAGGGCAGTCAGGCATGAGTAGTCCGTCCCATCTGAAAGAGCAATTGTTGCTTTTACTGACACTGTACTGTGTATAAGGCTATCCGTCTGTAATAGCAAAGGATTGCTCCTACTTAGTGCCTGTTGCTCATATCTAACTTTGTTTCTCATTATGGTGATTTCTGTAAATACTAAAATGAAGGATTAGAAAACACTCACACAGAGAGAGCAGACTAAGGTTCAGGCCACACAAGCAGATTTGGGGCAAATCGCCTCTTTTTCGGGGCGACAATCATCCCGAACTGCTTTTCACCTGCCCTCCACCGGCTAAAATGAAAATCACCTGCTGCAATTCACACATGACGCTTCGTTTTCCAAAATCGCCCAAAGTTTCTTCGTGAGGCAGCTTCGGGCAACTTCGGAAAACGAAACAGCGCGTGTGAACCTGTAGTTCAACATCATCTGGATGGACACCAATCGGGGAGCAGATTTGGGGAGATTAATTGCCCCAGTGGCAAATTGCCTCTTCTTCGGGGCGTAAATCTCCCCGAACTGCGGGAAGGCAGTTCGGGGTGATTGACGCCCCGAAGAAGAGGCAATTTGCCGCTGGGGCAATTAATCTCCCCGAATCTGCTCTTGTGGACTGGCCCTTACAGACATTGAAAGGTTAGCCTATTAAAGTATTATATGGTATAGAGATGTTTGTTCCCATTAAAGCAGGCATGGATGATTGGAGTCCATCCAGATGATGTTGAACTACAGGTTCCAGCACCTCTACTACAGACTTCTCCTGTCACTGGGTGCAGGAATTTGTACGTTAAAGGACATATAAAGCCTACATTTTTCTACCATGCATATAAGTTGGGCACATCTCACTATGATAAGTCATTCTTGAATTGGGCACTGTAATGGTTACTCTGAGCTCAGGAGAGGGGTTAGGATTTAAAAATAGGAGCAGACAACTAGAGCAGAGTTTCTATGGCAACCAGTGATGTCATCTCTTCATTGGCTGCTAGACTGGAGGGTGTGTTAATCAGAGCTGAGAAGAACTGAGCATGCTCATGAGCCAACAGCCACAGGGGACAGAGTGGGTTAGTGGAGCAGAAGGAATTCTAAGTGATTAAGGTGATGCTGCAGCCTTACTGTTAACCTTTGAACAACCAGAGTGGCAGGTATTTAGAGATTTCAAAGAGGCTCTTCAGTGATTACATTTCTGCATGGTGGGTTTACATGTCCTTTAAACCCACCATTGCTTTCTCCCATTAATCTCTGTTACTGGTGCTTTACAACCTCTTCAGTGATTACATTTTTGTTTGGGGGCTAAAAAAACATCCAGAGGGCCACATGGGCAAGACTAAATGGTAAAAATGTTAAGCTAAAGTAACTTACAAGGTTTCTTATAATACGTTGCTGTTTGTAGCTGCAAAGCAGGGAGCAAAGGCACCTCCTAGTATAGGCATATGATGTGTAATCACACTAAAGTGCTATTACAAAGCCACTTAATCAGTGTTGGCTAAATTGTAGTTTGCATGGTTTGTTGGAATTGTTGCTGTTGGGCTACTATTGGAGGGTTACTGGTTAGCCTTAATGATGTTATACATTAAATTGTATTGCCTAGGAATGTATTTCACTACTGAGGAGGCAAGTACCCTTACTTTGAAAGAGAGTGTGTTTGCAATATTCATGACATTTATTCTGTCTGGCTAATTTTATCTGGGTAAGGAGAAACCATACGGATGGGTCATATAGAACACTAACTACAATGTAGCGTTTTTAATTGTCTATTATATTTAAAATGATTAATTACATAGAAAATAACCCATGGGTCTTATGGAGAATTCACAGGTGTTAGAGCAGATGTATATTGGCATAGTGTTCTTTTTTTGTAGGTAAAAAGTCGGCATACATGGAATAGCTGGTAATAGAGTGGTTAGTTGTTGTTTAGGACTGGGTAAAAGTGTGCTAATTAATGAAATGGGGCCTGGCTTGTCTCAGTGTTTACCAACATAGACTAAAAAATGTTTTTAAAGAAGAAGGAAAGTTACAGAGGCAATAGATTAGTCACAATAGTGTAAGATAGAATGCTATATTTATTCTGTAGAATGCTTTACCATACAGCTTTAGAAGCTCTCTCTGTTTGTTTAGGATAGCAGCTGCAGTATTAGCTTGGTCTGACATCACTTCCTGTCTCAGTCTCTCCCTCCTCACTCGTAACTCTGGGCTCAGATTACAGCAGACGGGGGGAGGAAGGGAGGGGCATAGGCAAAGAGGAGCAAACTGAGCATGCTCAAGCCCTAACCCTGGAGGTTTAAGCTGAAAACAGGAAGTCTGATACAGAAGCCTGGGTGTACACAATAGAAGGAAAAAAATGCTGGGTTTCTTTTGACAGAGGACTCCGAGCAGCATTACTTTGAGGGGTTACTGGTGTATTAATATAGACCTTTCTGATAAAGCTTACTTAGTTTTAACCTTTCCTTCTCCTTTAACTCCATTCTGTGCCTGGTTAAAGTGATACTGACACAAAAAAAAATATTTCATAATATTAATCTACATGAAAAGTTACCTATAGGTCATGTTGGTCGTTTTTCGCCGATCGTTCTGCTTTTGTAAGTAATTGTTACTTAAAGTTCACGAACCTGACTGTTTTGCCAACCCGACTGTCCCTTCTTAACATGTCAGTCAGAGTTTAGAGACTACTGCTGGACAAATATGGCAGCCTCCTCATAGGGGAAAAAAGGGGGTAAGAAAAGTAATGTGTAAAAACATCAAGCAGATACTTTTATGGCAAAATTATAAATAGCATTCAAAGATAATGTTATGATAGATATTAAAAAAGTTTCAGTAACTCTTTAAGGATATGAATCTCATTCCATGGGTGCTTACCTGTGAGACTGTTACATTTCTGGGGAGAACTCCAATCCCATGGGTTATATTCTTGAGCCTGTGAATGTCTGCAAGGGAATTGCGTTCTGTTAGAAGGCCACACAAATATCTTTACTGAGATATAGATGGTTCGTTGTGCCCTAATATTTAGCACCTTAGAATCACAGATATCCGTGGCATCTACAAGTCACAGGAATGGTCCATCTTCATGTAAATATGTTGTAACAGGTCTTTGGCTGCTCTGGGGAACACCATGATTCAGTAGTAGGTCAACCTGAATTCGGCCCTCAGGCAGCTTACAGACAGGTCATTGGAAATGTTCTCTTATTTCATTTTTGTTATTATTTATGTGTTCAGGGTTTCTAGGGCTGATGTGGAACAGATTTAGGCACTATCAGGTGTTCCCAGTTCAGTGGGTGGGGCTGCATGGGTGTTTTAAGGTGTTTCACCCCCCCCCCTAAAATACTCCAATACTCCTTGGGTTGTAGCTCACTAAAGAATTGCTGCTTGAATCAAGGGTTGTCACTCCCACCAAATCTTTATCAATAAAGATTGCACGAGCCTCTTGTTTAGTAATCCAGTTTACTTTCTTTTACAATAACCCCAGATCCGTCCAGTAATCCGCACTCCAACATTACCTACTGATGTGTGATATGCTACTGGGTATGTCCACTTACAGCACTATCTCTACTACGCTCTACTCTCTCCCCTTTCTCCTAATCTGTTTTACTACGTCATGGCCGTCTTGTGGCCTTAGCTTCTCGTGGGTTACAGTTCCCAGCATTCTCTTTTAAAGGGGTGATTCACCTTTCAGGTAACTTTTAGTATGTTATAAAATGGCTAATGCCAAGCAACTTTTCAATTGGCCTTCATTTTTAAAAAATTCTTTCCAGCTTTCAAATGGGGGGTCACTGACCCCATCTAAAAATCAAATGCTCTGTAAGGCTACACGTGTATTATTATTGCTACTTTTTATTACTCATCTTTCTATTCAGGCCTCTCCTGTTCATATTCCAGTCTCTTATTCAAATCAGTGCATGGTTGTTAGCTAAACAAAAAGCTAAATAACACAAAAAACACAAATAATAAAAAAAAAAAATGAAAACCAATTGCAGATTGCTTCAGATCACTCTCTACATCATCCTTAAAGATCATTTAAAGGTGAACAGACGGCAGAGACATGCTGCAATTCGGGGAGATTAGTCGCCCAGCGACAAATCTCCTCTTCTTTGGGTCGACTAATCTCCGCGAACTGCATCCTGCCGGCTAGAATGAAAATCGTCGGCGTGGTGGCACTCTGAGCGCTTCATTTTCCGAATTTGCCTGAAGTTTTCCACGAGGAAACTTCAGAAAAGGAAGCGCTCCAAGTGCCATCCCGCCAGTGATCTACATTCTAGCCGACGGGAGGCAGTTCGGGAGATTAGTCGCCCCGAAGAAGAGTAGATTTGTCGCTGGGCGATATAATCTCCCTGAATCTGAGCGTGTGCCCTGACCCTTAACAAAACCCCTCATTCTTCTCTATTCTACCTTCTTACACATATCCTCTGTAGCCCCCTCTATAATGTGCCTCTACAATCCAGTTTACAAACCTGCTACTACAATTTGTTCTATGTATTGAAACTGTGTACAGAAAGATTCCTTATTTTACTGCTAGTATCTAATCTTGTTAGGGATTCAAGGCATTTTTAAAAAAATAAAATACTCTAATATGGGTTGTTTTTGTTTTTCTTTCCCCAAATTTTTCTCTGGAATAAGCCAGTCAGAGGGGCATTGGCTTCATCTAACAAGCTCTTGATTGCTTTTTGCACATTTTAATGATGCAGTTATAACTAACATGACTAAGGTTCAGATTTCTTGTCTTTTTTTTTATTTTTTTATTAAGTTCATTGGTTAAGTTTATGTTTCAACTAAGCTTTTATACCTCTCTTGCTAATACAGTCACAGGCATCTCCGTGTAGCAACTTTAAATGAAGGAAAGGATGCCAAAATGTGAAGTACCCATAGCGACTTAAAATCACTTACCTGAGACTCTGGGCTGGTGCTCCTATTTGCTGAAAACTGCACCTGCTCAGGTTACTACTGTAGGATCGCAAGTCACCATTGCCTTCTTCTTTGTTCCTCTCTACAGCCTGGTCTGGTTGCACATGTGCAGTAGAGCAAAAAAGCTCCAGCTCAAGACCTGCGTTTAACACAAGCAGCCCCTGCTGTTTTGTCTGGGTGGCTTACTTAAATTAAAATTGCAGGAAGCATCCCCTTATGCTTCTCTGCTCTGTTCTATAGCTCCCACTGAGCGATAGAACTAAAAAGAAAGCATCAGGAGACACTTCCTTCTTCAGTAATTTAGTCTCTTGCCATTCTCTCCTGCTTAGACAGAACAGCAGAGGGTGCTGCTGTTACACATTCATTGTATTAGCAGTTTAAAAACATCAGATATCCCAAAATCTAGAAATCCTAGTTATGTAAATTGAGAAGTGCTCAGAAGAGCACTATAAGCAGTTGTTGCTTGTTCTATGAGTAAGTGTGTCCCCTTTAAATCATGCTAAACATTAATTTTATGGTGATCTTTTATGGTGCATGGGGCAACAATTTACTGTTATCTTTCTTTTTACTTGCCCTTTCTTTTGCCTGAAAGCTGCCCAGATGGGGAGGCCCATTTATCTCAGTATTTTCTGAAAAGAACTCTGACCAAATTCATATGGGCTTTTTCTACTTATTTATAAATACACTTTCCGGACAATTTTTGTTTGCGGGAAAAAACTCGAAAAAAATTGTGGAAAAAAAAAACCTACGAATTTTTCTGATTTTCCACCCGAAAACTTTTTTTTTTTTTTCTGATTTTTGCCCAAAAACCATTAAATCTTCAGCTTATTGCCTGAAACCTATTGACTTATATGCAACCTCGGCAGGTCAGAGATGCTGGATTTTCGGGTTCTGACTTTTTCCATCCTCGGAGTATAATAAATCCCGAAATATTTGTGGGGTTTTTTTCTCCCCACTAAAAAGTAAATAACCCCTATGTGTATGCAATTATGATATGCTGTATGCTGTTCCTGAAACACCCTTTATTTTCATCTCCAGATTCTGCTGATTTACAACATATAATAAAGGTTCAAGGCTTCCTTGTCACATGAGGGCCTAAGGTCTGTTTCATATGTGTGTTCCCCAGTCCTTATTCCCATATTTCTGTCTGCTGGTCTCCCCCCTACTGACTATCTTAGACCTAAATTAAAGGAATATTTATTGTTCATAGCTCTTTAGCAACCTACCTGTGCAACACTGTGGTATATATTTCATTTAACTTCCATTATATGTCCAGGCTAATATACATGTAATTTCTCCTACCGCACACCTGTAGTTCACCAATCCTGCAACTGGTGGAGCGTTTCTTCCGTAGACCCGGCCGGGTCCCTTAGCAACGTATGTGTATAGAAAGACGGAGCCGCACACACTGATTAATGCAGTCAGGGATGTTTGGTGGCTAAATAAAAGGGGATACTCCCTGACTGCCGATCCGTCTTTCTATACACATACGATGCTAATATACAGGCATAGCTTAATGTGTACCCAGAGCAGCCATTTATATTCAGGGTTAAGTGAATTGATGGAATACCTTCAGAATGGGGAGTGCGTATCTTGAACACAATTACACAATTTCACAGTAGATGGTGCTGTTGTTTCAATTGTTTCTGCATTTTACTTCTATTAAACCTTTAAAGTCACGTTTATTTCAGTATAATATGTGAGGAAGGCTTTGTGGTCCTGGAGCTCTCATGCCATTCCCTTCATGGTATTTTTAAATGCTGGTCTCCGTCATCCTCCTCATCATTATTATTTTATTATTAACATGTATAAAGCACCAACATACTCAGCAGCACTGTACAATAAATGCATTTATACTTTGAACATACAGAATTATGTACAACGCAACTAATAACCAATACCCAATACATGGGGTGAAAAGGCCCCTGCCCAAAAGAACTTACAATCTAAAATGTAAAATGTTATAGCTTTTATATTCACTTGAGCCATGCTGTTATGTCTCACTGTTACACCGTTGTTAATGGTATGAAGGAACCTGCCTAATTCCGTTCAGAGTTTTCATTGCCTTCATTCAGACTGATTATGGAATTAAGGTCCAGTCGGTGTCGGTTCCGTTTCACCAATGAGACCTTGCAGCAAGTGGCAGTTTATGAGGGGCTAGAATGCTATATCTCTTACTGGAGGCAGCTCATTGGCGCTAGCAGGCACCCCTCACCCTTGTATTGTCACTATTGCTGGTTTTTAAATCCAGTTTCCTCGTGATTTCGGAAATGTATGCCGGAGGTTTGTATTCTTGCAGGAAGGCATTTCGGGGACATTAGTCACCTGAAGTAGAGATTTGTCACTGTGCGATAGTTGCCTGCAATAAATCTTTTCTACTGCGGGCGACTAATCTCCCCGAAATGCCTTTCCACCGACACAACAAGAAATCGAATCGCAGGCGGATGGCATAAATGTGACTTCAGTTTTCCGAAGTCACCTCCTGAGGCAACTACGGGGGACTTGGGAAAACCGAAGCAACGCGTATGCCTTCCCGCTGGCAATTCGCATTGTTGCTGTTGGGAAGGCGTTTCGGGGAGATTGGTCCCAGTAGCGACGATTTATCACATGTGACTAAATCTCCACCTGAAAGCCAATAGGAACCAATAAGGCCCCTTCTTCGCTATGCAATAATCATAGACTTGTTTACCTATCCAAATAACAAGTATAGTAGCACAAATCACCAACTCATCATTATTTATTTATATTGAGCCAGCAAGTTACACCGCACTTTACTTTATAACACACAAAGATCTTCCAATAATTAAAAAAAAAAAGGGTTGCAGAATAAAAATGGGATCAGTGGACCCTGCTGACAAAAGCTTACCAACAAAACGCAAACTAATGAACAGATCATATCGGATATAAAGGAAGTTAGCAGTATAGGTATTTATCAATATTCCAGTGTTTCATCACTGTGAATTGTTTAATTAAAACACCATAGTCCATGCACCGCTCAAGATTTGGAGACACATTTATCAAGGGTCGAATTTTGAATTCATGATTTTTTTTTTAAAAACTCCTGTAAACTCAAAATTCGACCAATCGAAATGTATTAATAAAATCGAATTTTCTCAGCCCTGGATGAATTGAATCGAAAACTCAAATCGAAATTTTCGAATTAAAAAAACTTGATTCCATTGTTTTTTTCTCTGAAAAAAACATAAATGTCAGGAAGGCTGCAAACCACCAAATTGATTCCTGGACGTCTCCCATTGACTTATACAGCAATTCGGCAGGTTTAAGGTGGAGAATTGTCGAATTTGAGTTCTTAAAGGGCCAGAGTATGATAAATCTCGAAATTCGAATTAAAACTCAAATCGAGTTTGGATAATTCACAATTCGAATTTGAGAGTTTTGACCCAAAAAAAAAAATTAGAATTTTCACTTCGACCCTTAATAAATCTGCCCCTTAATGTGTACGACAACAGCATTTGCCATTTGGGCTATTGGGTAATTGTCTTGTGCACAAATGGCAAAATACACGTGAACGATTACACCACGTTCATGGTTTTGCAAATAATAGAGCATTTCATAATCCATTCTTTTAACATTTGCCTTGAGGGAAGCAGACCTGCCGCTGAAACCCACATTCCCCATATTTATATTGTACAACATCTCGTGTCCTTACTAGTAGGGATGGCGCGAACTGTTCGCCGGCAAACTTGTTCGCGCGAACATCGGGTGTTCGCGCTCGCCGGAAGTTCGCGAACGTCGCGCGACGTTCGCCATTTTGGGTTCGCCATTGTTGGCGCTTTTTTTTGCCCTCTCACCCCAGACCAGCAGGTACATGGCAGCCAATCAGGAAGCTCTCCCCTGGACCACTCCCCTTCCCTATAAAAACCGAAGCCCTGCAGCGTTTTTTTCACTCTGCCTGTGTGTGCTGAAGAGATAGTGTAGGGAGAGAGCTGCTGCCTGTTAGTGATTTCAGGGACAGTTGAAAGTTTGCTGGCTAGTAATCGTTTTGATACTGCTCTGTTATTGGAGGGACAGAAGTCTGCAGGGGTTTGAGGGACATTTAAGCTTAGGTAGCTTTGCTGGCTAGTAATCTACCTTCTACTGCAGTGCTCTGTATGTAGCTGCAGTGGGCAGCTGTCCTGCTTCTGATCTCATCTGCTGACTGCTGCAATAACAGTAGTCCTTGTAAGGACTGCTTTTATTTATTTTTTTGTTCCAATACAGAGCAGTATCAAGCAGATTACTAGCCAGCAAACTTACTATCATCTGTCCCTGAAATCACTAACAGCTCTCCCCCTACACTATCTCTTCCAAGCACACACAGGCAGATTTTTCAGATACATTTTTGCCCTTGATCCCCCTCTGGCATGCCACTGTCCAGGTCGTTGCACCCTTTAAACAACTTTAAAATCATTTTTCTGGCCAGAAATGTCTTTTTTAGATGTTAAAGTTCGCCTTCCCATTGAAGTCTATGGGGTTCGCGAACCGTTCGCGAACCGCTCGCATTTTTGCGCAAGTTCGCGAATACGTTCGCTACATCCCTACTTACTAGCCCTCCAGTCACTATGTGCCAAATTGACATTTTTTTTCTACAAGAGACTATTGTTTTGCTCAGATATTTATCACAATGTAAAATGTCCCAGTGTTTCATATAGATTTTGCAACTTTTCTATACGAAACATGAATTCTTCCTTTTTTGAATTCAAATGATAAAGAAAATCTTTAGACAGACAGGGCGTTATATTAAGCTTTATTTACAATATAGGTAGACAGTAGTAACCGCACACTATCGGATTCTTTTATTCTAAAATTACGGTCATTTAAAATTATACAGTACCCTTAAGCTGGCCATAGAGGTTGAGATTTTTAAAAGATCTGATCCTCATCGTGAGAACACGATTTTCTCGGAACGATCGTATGAATTTACCATCAACTAAAAAGACCAATTTGCCAGGAAAACAAAGGGGAGCTGCCTGCTTGGCCCTGCAAACATAGATACATTGCACTGGGACCGACAAAGATTTTTTGACCTGGCCGATCAATTTCCTGACAGATGTCGGCCGAAAAATCGTAAGATGTACGATCGTTCGAATCCCACTAACCGCACGATAATTTCGAAGGATTGGTCGGACTTCGCTAAAATCGGTCGTTCGGCAAGAAGAATCGTCGCGTCTATGGGGGAGCTTTAAAGTGCATCAATCAGTGAAAAGTGCTTCGTACTTAGTGTAATCAATTCAATACTAGCTTAGCAACCAATTAATTTATCGATAAAACCATCAATTAATTTATGAATTCATTTTTAATCAATTTGTAGTTCATTAATTAAAGTGATTGTGCTTAAAGGGCATGTAGAGTCTAAAATAGAATAAGACTAGAAATGCTGTATTTTTTATACTAAATATAAACATGAACTTACTGCACCACAAGCCTAATCAAACAAATGATTTATGCTTTCAAACTTGGGCACAGGGGGTCACCATCTTGTAACTTTGTTAAACATCTTTGCAAGACTAAGACTGTGCACATGCTCAGTGTGGTCTGGGCTGCTTAGGGATCATCATAAACAAATCTGCTTAAGTTCTGCATGGCTGGGAAGTAAGGCGGAGGCTCCCCCTGATTGTTTCCCTGCTCAGCAGTTAGGGACCATCTGACAATTCCTATCCACAGCAGTAAATGAAGGGAGAATTTCACTGCGTACAGTCAGGTTTCTTATAAAAACGGTACACATTTTTTAATTAAAGTATATTGGAGATAGGTTTCTTTTTTTATTAAAGAAAGTAAAAATGGGATTTTATTTTTTTGCCTTTACATGCCCTTTAATTATAAAATCAATTAATTATGAATTCATTTTAGATCATCAATCAATTAAGTTGACAGTGCTGCTTCGGTATTAACCCTTATGAGGCTATTGTGCTCCGTGATCAGTGCTGAAGGCTTCTTTTAAAAAAAAAATCAAAAAAAGAAAACTGTAGGAGCTTAGCTGACGCGAGTTTTGCGTTTGCTTTATCAAGGCAGAATCGGTCTGGCTGGTCTCTGCGTCGCTCTTTAAAGCTTCCGCATGTGACGTCATTCAGTTATCACGAGAAGTGCGCATCATCGCTTTCGTCATGCATGCAGGATCCTTACCTGTCACTCACTCATGCGTCATTAATTTAGAGGACTTTACCAATAGAAGTCAAATATCTCTATCCAGGAGAAGAACTTAATCTATATGGAAGGCTAGTATTTGATTATATTTTATATATAAATTTATCCTGGGGAGAAAAAGAACTTTTATTAAAAGCGCTGAAAAGTAACATTGTACAATAATAATAGCTCTTTGGATTGCTCCTTAAAGAATTCCAAAGAGGAACAGTTCTGGAACAGTGATGTGTTGATTGGTTAGCTGTGGTCCCTGCCAGTACATCGGGTGTCCTTGAGTGAGCAATGAACAGCAGGCTTGCTGTGTAACTTGAGCTTTTTCTCCTTTGAATGGCTGCCCCCATTGCTACACAGCAGCTTATTTATATAAACTATAGTAGTGTTTCTGAAGCAAACACACCAGTGCAGGGCAACACTACATTATATTTTCATTACTTTAAAACACTTTTATTTTTTGACGTTGCTGTTCCTTTAATGTCCACTTTAACAGTGCTCATTGTTCTCAGTAAGCACCATTTATTATTACGGTTACATATTTTAACAGTGCAGCGCTGTACAATAAATGGGTGTATACACGGAACATACAGATTACTTTTTTTTTTTACAAAAAAAGCTACAAGTGGTAAATTAGACCCTCCCCAAAAGAGTTGACAGTCTTACAATTTAATTCTTCAGTGAATCTTCACGTTGTATTGTTTTGACGGGAATATACACAGTATGTAGCTCTGCTCCTTACCACCAGAGAAAGCACTTCGTTCTTGTGCAAATTGTATATACTCAAATTAATAAGTTGTGTGTTCTTCAACCACCTTGTTTAACCTTGTTAGTTGGGTGCAAAGCAGCCTGAACCCCTTGCTAGGGGTTAAGTAGACATACTAGAAACAATACCGCTGCAGCACTTCTTTGTTGCAAAAAGTGAAAAGTTGAATTTATTATGGTCAGACAACCAGGCAACGTTTCATGCGTAGTCTTGAGAAAGGGGTGAGACTTAAGTCTGATGATGTGGACAAAGCTTTTTTGTGGCATAACCCACCGCCCCCATCCATAATGCATTCCATACCCAATACCTACATTTAGTGCAGGTACCTGACCTGCTGTAGGGAATTTGGTTGGAGGAAAAATGTATGCATGGGTAAAAATCAGGTCATCATTACCAATATTTGGGAGAGAAGAGCCTCAAGTCTAGTGCCAGACAATGTGGATCTCGACTAGGGTTGCCACCTTTTCTGGAAAAAAAATACCGGCCTTCCTATATATTTATCTTTTCCCCTATTAATAACATTGGGATCAACCATCATTTTTACCGGCCAGGCCAGTAAAATACCGGCCATGTGGCAACCCTACCTACAGAGGAGGTTTTAGCCCACCAATTTCATGCTGGACTTAACCAGATATCAACCAGGGCTTCAACCTCTTGTAGGACATAATTCTGAAGGTACGTAGAGGAACCAGTTTTATAAAATAAAGGCTTACATTTCAGATATTGCAACCCAATGATATTGAAGGACCAGGTGTAATGTGGGTTCCTTATATTTGGTTCCCAAGTGTTATTCCTTGTACTGTTGGCCCAGGCTGCTCTTTAAACAGACAAACTACATATTAGCGTGAGTGTGTAAATTGCCCGGGTACTTTGAACTAACGTATGAATTGTGGCCCTTCCCCAAACATCACCTTTGTCAATGTAAAACTAACAGCTCCTCCTTTGCTAATCCTGAAAAGACAAAGCCTCATTGCTTGTCTCTCTGGGGTGCCTGCTTTTGTTAGCTACTGCTGAGAAATGACACAGTCTGGGAGCCTGATTCTAAACCACTATCTGATTAGCATTTCTAATAATATTTGGTTTGCTACAGGTAACGATACCACAGCTGTTAAGTTGGCCATAGATGCAAAGATCCAAATTTTCGGACCATGTGTGGAGAGTCCCGACATTTTTCGTCCGGCGGAGATCGGTCGTTTGCAGAGGCGTAACTAGAGGGGGCGCAGGACGTGCAGCCGGGCCCCGCCCCCCTCCATACGGCCAGAAACTACCACAGAGCTGAGTGGTGCACGAGCTGCCGGGGGGCCCTGAGGGGGTGTGGGCCCTGGCCTGCTCGCACCCCCTGCTCCCCCGGTAGTTCCGCCACTGGTCGTTTGGTCGATCAGACAGGTTAAAAGATTTCTGCCGATAATATCTCTGTGTGTATTGCCGATCGTACATTTTTCAGAGGGAGACTGTCACTAGTTTTGTCAGACATAACTTTCGTACGATTGCTGTCAGGGGCAGAACATCGGCTGATCTGTTCTTTTACTACTTTATTTGATCTGAATGGTTAGTGGCAGGTCGGGAGATGGGGAAGTCCGATCATTCAAGGATTGAAACGATCAGATCTTTGCATCTATGGCCAGCATAAGAGAGAAGATCTCACTGGGATGGGTGTATGGAAAATACACACAATTGGTCTGACACAGAGGAATCTGAGATTCTGTAAAGATAATTCCCTATTGCATCATTGGCGAATTGGGCAAAGGGATTTCCAATGGCATTTCCAATGGAATCTAAGGGATTGCTGGAGTGAACACAGCCTATTATTTCTCATCAGCGTCTACCTCTGCACAGATGAATGGGTTTATTTGGAATACTGATGCAAGTCATAAATTTGTAAACTCTTGCTCTTGTTTAGTCATGAATAGTTAAACTAAATGGACATATGTCTTGTTTCAACCTTAGCTACTTTGTATCCATGTACCCTTAAAAATAAGTATGGAAAGCATGCTAGCCACGCATAGTGCTGGCCTGATCTTGGCTGGATCGCTCTATAGAGGGGACCCGATATCGGCCAGCCGTTAGTGGGCATATCGGGTTAAGAGCCACTCGTTTGACGACCTCGCCAAATGAGCTGATCTAATAGTGTAGGGCCACCTTTAGGGAAATAGATGATAGAGCTAAAACGCTCAGGGTTAATAACTATTAAAGGAGCAGTAACACCAAAACAATGAAAGTGTTTTAGAGTAATGAAAATATAATGCAGTGCTGCCCTGCACTGGTAAAACTGATGTGTTTGTTCAGAAACACTACTATAGTTCATATAGACAAGCTGCTGTGTAGCAATGGCAGAAATTGAAGACTATATGGCACAGTTTAAATAGTGGATAGCAGATAACACCATTATGTTCTAGAGAGCTTATCTGCTGTGTAACCTGAGCCTTTTCTCCTTTGAATGGCTGCCCCCATTGCTACACAGCAGCTACACACAAGTAGTAGTAGTGTTTCTGAAGCAAACACACCAGTTTTACCAGTGCGGGGAAACAATGGCAGGAGGGCAATATATGGTCCTCCAGATGGTGCAAGGTGCCTTCCACAAATGACTAAATTCAACTAAGAAATAATTCAATTGGATGGAAAGGTCAATTATAAAAGCCTGGCTTTACCTATAAGGAGATAATGGGACCAAACATGAGTCAACATTGGCTTCAACTCAATTGGTCCGACCATGTTGGCAGCTTATTGGCCCAGAACAAATACCGATACTGGACACTTTATCCAGAAACCCATTATCCAGAAAGCTCTGAATTACAGGAAAGCCATCTCCTATAGACTCCATTTTAATTAAATAATTAAAAATTTTAAAAATGATTTAATTATTCCCTGTATTAATAAAACAGTACTTGATCCAAACTAAGATATACTTAATCCTTACTGGAGGCAAAACAATCCCTTTGGGTTTAATTCATATTTAAAAGATTCCTTAGTAGACTTATTCTTCCTCAAGTGAACACTGTATTGGCACATGCACAGTTCTTCTGGTTTGTAGCAGTTATTGCTGAAGGGAAGGAGGAGGATCTGAAGAATATAGAAGAGCCAGAAGATGGCGCCCATGAGCTCCAATGTGCTTACTCTGCACCCATGTGTGAGTACTGTGTTAGGGGCACTTTCAGGGGTAATCAACTATGCGAGGGGAAGCAGGGTGGGGGGACTATCTAGGGTAGTAGGTAATGGATTTTCTTATTAGGGGGATTTAGTTCTCCTTTAAAGGGAGTTTATAGTTAACTATTGGTATGTTATAGAATGTCTCACTGTTAGCATTTTTTCTCTGCTGCATCATCCATGTTTTCAAATGGGGCTTCAATTTTATTATTGTTGTTACTTTTTATTACTCATCTTTCTATTCAGGCCTCTCCTATTTATCCTCCAGGCTTTCATCCACAACACTGCCTGGTTGTTAGGCTAAATTGGACAAGCTGAATAGCTGCTGACGTGCCAAATTAACTAACAGTTGGTATAAAGACGAATGACCCCTTTAAGAGCTTGCTTTTCTTTGATGGAGGAGGAAGGCTGAATCTTCATTCTCCTTCACTTTACACTGAAACATCACTGGATACATGAAAGATAAAGGGCAGTCATAGGGGAGAACAGTTACTGGGAGAAGGGTCTGTTATAGAACAGAGAATGGTATAGGGTAGTAATGGGGGCATAGAGCTGTAGAGAGGTACTACAGGGTAGTTATGTGATCCATAGGCCTGTACAACTTACAGGGTAGTTATGGGGGGCATACAGCCATGAGAGGTAGAGTACAGTGGTTGGATGAGGGGGTGTGTAATTGAGCAGCAAGAAGTACAAGGTAGATATGGCTTCTTAGAGCTGTGAGAGATATGGGATAGTTATGTGTAAAAGATCATGTAATAGATAATAGAATGTAAAGAGTAGTTATTGGGGGGCACAGAGCAGTACCAGCCAGATGTACATGGTAGTTATGGGTGTCAAAAATCAGTGTGATGTACAGGGTAGTTATGGGGCATGGAGCAGCCTGTGGTACAGGTTAGTTGTGGGGTATGGAGCAGCCTGGGTGGGGTACGGGGTAGTTATGGGGCATGGAGCAGTCTAGGGCACGGGGTAGTTTTTGGGCATGGAGCAGCCTGGGGTACAGGGTAGTTATGGGGCAAAGAGCAGCGAGAGGAACATGGTAATTAAGTGGGTCATAAATCAGTGAGAGGTACAGGGAAGTTATGGGACATGGGGCAGGCAGAGAGGTACAGGGTAGTTATGGAAGGGCCTCTAATAGCCTAATGAGGGGTACAGGGCAGTTATAGGGGAGGCTGTATTAAAGCTGTGTGGGTACAGGGTAGGAAAAGAGAAAGTGGCCTGTAAGAAAACTGTGGGAGTACAGTGCTATTAATGCTGTTAGAGACTCTAAATGGAAAGTGATTTATTTACAGTCTGGTAATACCAATAGTATTTATTATAATTTAATCCAATACATAATATATTTCAGCAAAAACATATGTAACAAAATATTCAATACTGACTGCAGTGTAGATCATTTAGCAAGATTGCAGTTCTAAACAAGCAATAACACTTTTTAATGGTTTAGTATGAATCACTTCCTTGCAGTTTATTGGTCTGCTAAGTTGACTCTTGATGTCGGGAGCCGGTAACGGAGTGAGAGTGACTTATATGTGCAGTAGCATTAACCAAAATTACTGCCAAAACATCTGCATTCGACCCTTGTTCTTAGCAGTATCCTTCTTCCTATGGCAGTAATGTCTGTAGCTGAATTACACAATCACTTTGCTATCCACGTCCCTCACATGTCATATCCATAATCCACAGACAGGACATCACTTTCTTATCATGGATCCACTGAAATGTTGGTGTTCCAGGTAATGGGGGAGAATCAACTTACTTTTCCCATTCCCCAGGGTGCACAGATACCAACCTATTTCCTTTTCTTTGCATCTTCTACTGGATTTTGTCTGCTGAAGCCCATCCCCAATTCTCCACATCACAGTGCTTTATAGATTCCTCCAACTTGTGCGGTCATATCCTGGTTCCTCCTTGAGCACCATGTGCCTGTCCTGGTTTCCCAAAACCCTACGAGTGCTCCACTGAGTCATCCATTTATTGCACAGACCTGTGCCCTGGTTCCTGTCTCAGTATTTCAGGTCTGTCCAGGTTTCTCAGAGCACCACATGTTGATACTTCTGGATTCCACAGGCTGTTCCTGGTTCTTCTGAGAACATTCTAGTGCTCTCTGAAGTGCAAGTGCCGGATGGTTTTGGGCAGAGAGTTTATTCTCCACAAAAGTCAGCTCAGTGGAATGGCCGCTTTTGATTGTGGGGCCTGATGACCAGTCCGGGAAAGATTCGTCTTTGAGGGTGCTGAGAGGTACCCTCAAGATGTACTTGAGATCTACAGGGAAAGAAAGGGACTAATTAGTTTAATCTGAAATGTTACTATAACTCATCTTATCTTGTTCTGTTTCATGTCCTGTTACTAGGCATATAAGTGTACTTACCTGTAGGTGCCTTGCTTCCCAGCAGACCCTGTAGCTTTATGTGCCAGTTTGGAGACCATGTCTTTGAGCCGATGCCACTGTGAGACTTCTCCCTGTAGGGACAGAGTGAATAGTGTGACTCTGATACTGGTGGACACCATAAAGAATGATTGTGTCTCAGCATGACACCCCTGCTTTGCACACACATCCCAGACAGCGCTGTTTGTAGGACTCACCTTAAGGTTCAAGCTGCTATTATGTCTCTCTTCTTTCTGCAGGTTCGGGACACTAACAAAACGAGGATCTCTTTTATCCACTGATGCAAGATGGCGACCTGGAAAGAGCAAAACTTTAGTTATTTCAGCTTCACTGTTGCTTAGACATTTGACTTCCCTAGTGAAAAAGCTATCAGTTGCCAGAGATCTACTTGACTTGGTAGAACTTGAGTCCCACCAAGCACCAAAGCATTTGCATCTCCTAGCCAGAGATATATTAATGCACCATTACATTTGGGGTTTCTTGCTGAGACCTACTGGGAATCTCTGCCTTTGCCCTTTCCTGCCTGACACCTATACAGCTCTCCATTCTCCTTTATCAGACAGAGACCTAATGGACCAATAGACTCATGTGGGGTGAAGATATTAGATTCTACTTTGCAGAATAATTGGGCCTCTGATGTTAAATTATTAACTAAGACTCAATGGAAGACCGTGTTGAGCGGGAGCTGTATACATGGTATAAAGAGTCCCCCTCACCTGGATTCCTCTCTAGACCCCGTAATACTCCTGAATGGGAGCACGATCTCTTCCGGTAATGTTTGGTCTCCCAAGGTCTTTCTTTAGGTAATGCACCATCTGTCGCATCTTGAGCTGGACCCATTTGAGACTTGGTACTTCCACATGTACAGGAATCTATTGGCACCTGTAATATATAGATGAACAATTTAGTGCTTCCTGATGAAGCATGGAGCCATGACTTCCAACCTATATGGGGTTTTACTTACTCTGTGACGTAGTCTGTATTCTCCTTCTCTCTTCTCATGCTGTAGTGCTTGATTCCTCTGTTGGAGCTCAGCTATCTGTTCCATCACGTTGCACAGACTTTCTAGGTACCTGAGACCCTCACCAGGGAGAGACAAAGGATCTTCTTTCTAGATTAGATTATAAAGGGGGAACAAGAGCAGGGACAGTTATGCTTTATTACATGACATGCAAGAGTCTGAGTTTATAGGAGGGATCCCCAGTGTATATCTTATTTATACAACACAGCTTTTCTCTAGTCTGTATCTCAGTTTATAGGAGGGATCCCCGGTGTATCGCCCATTTATACAATAGGGCTTTTCTCTGGTCTGTATCTCAGTTTTTAGGAGTGATCCCCGGTGTATATCCCATTTATACAACATGGCTTTTCTCTGGTCTGTATCTCAGTTTATAGGAAGGATCCCCGGTGTATATCCCATTTATATAATAGAGCTTTTCTCTGGTCTGTATCTCAGTTTTTAGGAGGGATCCCCGGTGTATATCCCATTTATACAATAGGGCTTTTCTCTGGTCTGAATCTCAGTTTATAGGAGGGATCCCCGGTGTATATCCCATTTATACAATAGGGCTTTTCTCTGGTCTGTATCTCAGTTTATAGGAGGGATCCCCGGTGTATATCCCATTTATACAACAGGGCTTTTCTCTGGTCTGAATCTCAGTTTTTAGGAGGGATCCCCGGTGTATATCCCATTTATACAATAGGACTTTTCTCTGGTCTGTATCTCAGTTTATAGGAGGGATCCCCGGTGTATATCCCATTTATACAATATGTATCTCAGTTTATATATACGTAATGAATATTACTGAATGCTCCCCGGTGTATATCCTTAGCATTTCACATATTTCACATATTTCACTCACCTCCTTCACCTGCACTGGCCGGGGTGGGCTCCTTACATGATTATGGAGGGTATGCTTTAATGACCCATGGTAATGACGGCTATGTAACCCAGCTCTGTTCTGGTGCAGATCTTTGTGCCTGACCCTCCGTGTCCTGCTTCTCAAGACTGCTTGTTCCAGCCTACAGGGAATGTCAAATGTATCTGTTTCCTGCTGCTCATCCACATCTAGTTCTGCTATCCCTCCATGGGTGAGCACCATAAAAGTCTCTGGTTTCTCTGAGGCAGAAGCTTGGGGGAGATCAGTCTGATCTGGAGTGAAATCTGGAAGGTCATTTACATTCCCATGTGTGAAGCTCTTTAAACTATCTGGCTCTAGGGGGTTCTCCAAGCTCTCGGGCTCTTCTGCACTGTAACTGCTTTCTGATCCGAGTGGTGAAGGCGGTGGAAGTTCAACTCCAGAATCCTCGGATTCCGATTTCATAAATTCTTCCCTTTTCTTGCTGGATCTTCTGTTCCTCACATAATGCTCCACCTCGCAGTCATAACTGGGGGTCTCCCCTTCGCAGCAAGTATCTGAACTGTCCATGATCTGCCGATAGACAGCAGTGCTGCTGGGCAATACACAACCTTCGTCAAAGCGCTCTGCAAACATTCAAAAATCTGTTTTAATAGGCAGCTCACTCAATAACAAAACAGCAAATGATACTAACAAAGGCAAAGTAAATGAAAGGCATCATCATTAGAAGTTTGTAGTTCCAGGGAGTTGAGCAGAAATAGGCCACAAGGCTCTGCTATTTGAGAAGAATGTGCTTTGCACTTTGACCTGTTGTTCAAGTTGATTTATACCACTAATTATTTCTGTGTGTTCTCTTAAACCCTAATGAAGTGCATGCTCCCTGGGGCAAGGACCTCTGCATACTCATCCTCTTCCTCCTCATTCATTGATTTATATTGGCTTATGCTTCTCCAAGCCTGGCAATGCACTTGTATTTGTTATTGCGTAAGAAGAGAGTTACTTTCCCTTCACATTTAGGATAAAGACGACAATGCCATTCTAAATGATTTAGCCTTTTGGTTCTACCGCGCTCCAGTTTTGAATGTAGCTTGCTATATCTGGTTGCTAGGCTAAGTCAACCTAGAAATGAGGCAATTGTCACATGAATAGAAAGATAAGCACTGGGTGTCGGACTGGGATGTCAGGGGACCACCAGAAATCCTTAGACCATGGGCCCACTTTCCAAATTATTATTCCTCCTCTCCTCACTCAATCTATTTATTCTCCTAGTCTTTTATATTTACTAAGTCTATTCTTCTATTATTAAGCATTTTTCCCCATAAAGAAATAGGGAATGACCATGAAATTGGCCACATAGTTAGAAGCTAAAGGGCCCACTGACACCTGGGCCCACCGGGAGATTTCCTGGTATCCCGGTGGGCCAGTCCGACACTGGCAATAGAAATGCAGCCTCCGATTACCAGGTCACTGTTGATCTACCATACAGTCAATAAAGGATGCATATGTGTAAGCTGTGTGCCCATGTAGGCTGTTCAGTCATGCATTTAGCAAAAATACTTCTATATTATATATATTCACTTACATGCATATACCCCATGCTACATTGATATACACTTACCTGTCAACTCACTGTCGGCCAGTTCTCTTTCTATCTATTGTTTCTCAGTCTCTCTGCTGAGCTTTCTCCTTACTAACTACCTGTGTTGTTCCTGCCCCCTCTCACCTGCCCACACCCTCAATGCCTGCTATGTGCCTGCCCATTGTGATATCATCCCATACAAGGCGTGCTCAAGCATTCCTGCCATATCTCCTGCACTGACACATGGATACTCCGTTCCCTTGGTACCAGGCTGAAATGCTGGGGAACCGGAGGAACCACATTCCAGGAGTGGATCAGAAGTCAGGCTGAACATAGTGCAGCTTGATATGAAATACAAATAAATACCAGACGGCGTCAAGCAAGGTATACACCCCATTAGCACATGGACAATGGCATTGGACAACTGAGCTACTGGACCACACCAAAAAGGCATGTGGAAATATTGCTATTTTTAGACCTGGAGCCTGGTATTAGCATAATTTATTAGTATGGGTATGAAAAGGGGAAGTTTCCATTGACACTGAGTTTTTATAGAGTAAAGGGGTGGTTAGAATTATTTATACTAGATTTAGAAGAAAGGAGTGGTTCACTTTCAAGTTAACTTTTAGTATGTTATAGAATGGCTAATTCTAAACAACTTTTCAGTTGGCCTTCATTTTTTTTATTCTATTGTTTTTGAATTATTTCCCTTCTTCTGACTCTTTCCAGCCTTCAAATGGGGGTCACTGGCCCCATTTAAAAAAACAAATGCTCTGTAAGGCTACACATTTTTTGTTATTGCTGCTTTTTGTCGTGAGGGACAATTTTTATACACACGACTATTTTGTCCAAGTGCATGAAAGTCAATGGGCGTCCGAATAATTTCGATGTGCATCAAATTTTATGCGTGCGATAACCAGACGCATTTGCCAGCAAGCGGCCATGACTTCAGAAAGTGTAAGTGAACCCATGTGCTTAATAGTTTTAATGCCAGCCTAGAGAGCCAATGACTAAAAAATAAATAAATATACTGCAAAAAAAAAATTAATTAATAAACAACCAATTGCAAAAGTTGTTACAACGTATGTTCCCTCCATGCTGCACCCGTTGTGAATGAATAAATGTCACCAGCACCCACCACTTGCACAGAGCTTGGGCGGTTATATTGTGTTACATATCAAGATGCCCACTGCGGGATTCATCAGATTAAAGTCACATTCCAGAGACATGAGCAAATGCAACTTGATGTGGGCGATTGCTGTTCTGTGTTGAGCTCAGGGTTTCAACACTGTGGCCCTTTAATTTGCCACCTCTCTAGTATTTTAAGGGCCCAGTCAATAAAAATGACACTTTGTGCTGAAGTTATTAATAGGGAAGAATCAGAGCAGCTAAATGAAGATTGGCACTTGTTCTACAGACAAGTTGGCAACCTTTGTGCCCCTCCACATGAACCACAGCAATTGCTAATTGCCAGAGAACTCAATGGATGATGTTTAATGACTGAAATGTCCCTGTAACACAGCCTCCCGTGTAGACAACACAATATGCAGGTTATTAGTAATGGTTAGTGATGGGTCAATCTGTCCCGTTCCTCTTTGCCAAGAAATTCACGAAACGGCGAAAAATTTGTGAAACGCATTGAAGTCAATGGGCATCAAATTTATTTTGACACGCGACAATTTGAAAACGAGCGACAAGTTTTTTTACGTGCGCCTCATTTGTCCGACTAATTTTGACGTGTATCAATTTTGACGAGTAACAATTTTTTTTGTTGCAGCAAATTTTCCTATGGCAAATTTTCGCGGTAGCAAAATCATTCACCAATGACGAATCGGAAAATCTGCTGCAAATCCATGCCTGGTGGATACATTCGCCCATCACTAGGGATGTCTGCAGTTACCCAACTGCTTGGCAGGGTGCAAAAAGGATGAAGGAAATTCACGGGCCCAGTATACACATAATGGGTTTATGTGGGTTTGTTTGGACTTCTTCCATTATAGCACATGCCAATGAAACACAATAATATCATGGAAGTGACTGTGGACACATTGGGCCTCATTTATAAACTCTGGGAAAATCTGCACCTTGGGCAGTAATCCATAGCAACCAATCAGCGATGAGCTTTTTGTCAGCCAGCTGTAGGCTGAAAACTGAAAGCAATCATCTGATTTACTGGGTTAATGTCCAGGTGCAAATTTGCCCAGTGTTTATAAATAACCCCCACTGTTTTATTTATTTTTGATAAAGAGTCATTGTGACCACAAACTGGCTGAGCATGTTGGGAGGTAGCAGGCTAAACAAGCCCTATACCAGGGGTCCCCAAACTTTTTTACCCGTGAGCCACATTCAAATGTAAAAAGAGTTGGGGAGCAACACAAGCATGTGGTGATAAATAAGAGCTGTGATTGGCCATTTGGTAGCCCCTATGTGGACTGGCAGCTACAGGAGACTCTACTTGGCACTATACTTATTTTTTATGCTTATACTTGCTTCAAAGCCAGGAATTCAAAAATAAGCACCTGCTTTGAGGACACCGAGAGCAACATCCAATGGGTTGGAGAGCAACATGTTACTCACGAGCTACTGGTTGGGGATCACTGCCCTATACTATGCCTACTCCCCTCCTGAAATGATTGTGACTGTCATCACATTGCAACATTCCTCAAACTACCCCAGAATAGCAACTGCCCTGCAGAAAAACACAATTACATGTGAAACGGAACACTGAGAATGTCCTTCATCTTCTCTACTTGTCCATTATGCACCATTCCCAGCAATGCTGTAACTTGGTATTAGTGGGCCCCACAGCAAATTATTTTTCATGCCCCTAAAATGTCTATAGGTTGACCTGTTTTACCAATATTTATTGAAATTGTATACGAATTAGGCCTCATATATGAATATATATATATATATATATATATATATATATATATATAGTTTGTTCGTGGGCCCTCCTAGCATTCACAAACGGGCTCCGAATTACGGAATGGCTGTGTCCCATAGACTCCATTTTATCCAAATAATCCAAATTTTAAAAAATGATTACCTTTTTCTCTGTAATAATAAAAAAGTAGCTTGTACTTGATCCCAACTAAGATATAATTAATCCTTATTGGAAGCAAAACCAGCCAATTGGGTTTATTTAATGTTTAAATTAATTTATAGTAGACTTAAGGCATGAAGACCCAAATTATGGAAAGATCCGTTATCCGAAACCCCCAGGTCCCGAGCATTCTGGATAACAGGTCCCATACTGGTACAGACAAAAAATGTTAAAAAATTTGGATTATTTGGATAAAATAGAGTCTATGGGAGACAGCCTTTCTGTAATTAGAGCTTTCTGGATAATGGGTTTCTAGATAACTAATACCATACCTGTATATTTATATGTGTATATATATGTATGTGTGTGTGTGTTGTTTTCTCACACCTTTAAACAAGACATACAGAATCTGTATTGGTTAGTTTGCAAATCCTTTAAATGCACACGGAGTGGTTCAACAGAAACCAGCGCAGTCTGTTCCTGCACCTGAATAAAATGCTAATTGGTCACAAAGCAGATTCATTGTATATATGTCAGGCTTTATGGGGAGTGGTGGAAACGTAACCTATATACTTCTTTCCCTGGAGATGACTAGTGCCACTAACAATGGCTCCACCGGGCTTCTCAGCATATATCACTGGTATTTATACTTTTACCTGGATAATAAATCATGAGCAGGGAGAATATACAGGCGTGTGAGAGAATGGGGACATTCCTTTACTGCATATGAGCTGTCATACCACTTAACTCTCCTTCATTACATATATACTATAGTTTATTTTTAGGGGAATGTCTCTTTATCTAAAATAAGATATGTCTTTCCTTGCCTATTTATATCAGCCAATGATACAATAGCAGTGGATTTGTCCTATGAACAAGATGACACAATACTGGATATGGAAAATAGACACAAATACCAGCAGCTTGGGCAATGGCTGTGCAATTCCTGCCTAATAATATGCATTTCCAGACAACTGTGTGTATGATTTGCAATGCCTGCTATGTGTTTAGCCTGGAAAGTTCCAAATGTCAGTAAGTATACAATAACCAATGCGCACTATAACCAGCAGAGATGCTTATCCATTTCATGCATTAAGACCTCAGTGCAGGTAAGGAATGTGGCAGCTCCCACTCACATATATATATATATATATATATATATATATATATATATATATATATATATATATATATATATATATATATATATATATATATATATATATATATATATATATATATATATATATATATGCAAATGATGATAAGGAATGTGTATGGAACTAAAGGGGTTGTTCTCCTTTGAGTAAACTTTTAGTAGGATGTAGAGAGATATTCTTAGAAAATTTTCCATTGGTTTTCATTTATTATAATTTGAGTTATTTAGCTTTTTCTTCAGCTTTCCAGTTTGTAACTTCTGCCATCTGGTTGCTAGGATCCAAATTAACCTATTTGATTGAATACGAGACTGGAATATGAATAGGAGAGGCCTGAATAAAAAGACGAGTAATAAAAAGTAGCAAGAACAATAAGGGGCACATTTACTTAGCTCGAGTGAAGGAATAGAATAAAAAATACTTCGAATTTCGAAGTATTTTTTTGGCTACTTCGACCATCGAATTGGCTACTTCAACCTTCGACTACGACTTCGAATTGAACAATTCGAACTAAAAATCGTTTGACTATTCGACCATTCGATAGTCAAAGTACTGTCTCTTTAAAAAAAACTTCGACCACCTACTTCGCCAACTAAAACCTACTGAGCACCAATGTAAGCCTATGGGGAAGGTCCCCATAGGCTTTCCTAGCTTTTTATGATCAAAGGAAAATCGTTCGGTATTCGAAGTCGAAGGATTTTACTTAGACGGTCGAATATCAAGGGTTAATTAACCCTCGATATTCGACCATAAGTAAATGTGCCCCTAAATGTGTAGCCTTACAGAGCATTTGTTTTTACATGGGGTCAGTGACCGTCATTTGAAATCTGGAAAGAGTGAGAATCGAAGTATCGAAGACCAGTTGAAAAGTTGCTTAGAGTTACTAAAATACTAAAAGTTAACTTAAAGGTGAGCCACACCTTTAACAAAGGGATTCTGTCTTAAAGGGATTCTGTTTACACTGCAAATAATTCTCTCTACCATATAAAATGTAATTCCTGAACCAGCAAGTGTATTTTTTAGTTGTAATATTGGTGTGTAGGTGCATCGCAGGTCATTTTGCCTGGTCATGTGCTTTCAGAAAGAGCCAGCACTTTAGGATGGAACTGCTTTCTGGCAGGCTGTTGTTTCTCCTACTCAATGTAACTGAATGTGTCTCAGTGGGACCTGGATTTTACTATTGAGTGTTGTTCTTATATCTACCAGGCAGCTGTTATCTTGTGTTAGGGAGCTGTTTTGTGGTTACCTTTCCATTGTTCTGTTGTTAGGCTGCTGGGGGGAGGTTGACATTACTCCAACTTGCAGTACAGCAGTAAAGAGTGACTGAAGTTTATCAGACCACAAGTCACATGACTGGGGACAGCTGGGAAACTGACAATATGTCTAGCCCCATGTCAGATTTCAAAATTAAATATAAAAAAAATCTGTTTGCTCTTTTGTAAAATGGATTTCAGTGCAGAATTCTGCTGGAGCAGCACTATTAACTGGTGCCTTTGCAAAAAACATGTTTTCCCATGACAGTATCCCATTAAGAATACACATTTAAGCTTGAGTCATAAATAGAGACCCAGTTCATGTTCAGAGCAGAACACTGGCTATATTAAACACCTATGCATACCTCCCAACTGTCCTGTTTTCAGTGGGACAGTCCAGCTTTTGACAGCTCAACCCGCAAAAACTTTATGCCCCTCTTTTTATTTTCAAAATGTTGGGAGGTATGCCTATGTACCCAGTGACTATTATCAATACTAATATTAACATGTATTAATAAAGAGACATCATCATTTGCAGTTGTACAATAGACTACAATTGCATTCATCCCAACCTCTCCAGTTTACAATGTAGAATACTATTTGGCTGCTATAGTCAGTGCTCCTAGCAACCAGTCAGTGCAGGATAGCCTGGTAGATGAAAAGGAGCAGGCTTGAATACATACATTTAAAAATGATTGAAAGACAAATTATTTTGTTCAGAGTCAATTACAAAGTGATATTCGGTTTCAGCAACTTTAGGGCAATTGTGAGACAGAATGCCCCCCATACCAGAGACACAGCAGGAAAAGCAATTTAAAGTCATTAATCCAAAATCCTGAAAGGGTTGGAACTGCCCACCCTAAATATTAATTGCAAACTTGGTTGTTAAAAAAGAAGGGGTAATCACCCTAAACGGGTTGTTCACCTTTAAATGAACTTATAGGGGCCGATTCACTAAATTCGAGTGAAGGGTTCGAATTAAAAAAACTTCGAATTTCGAAGTTTTTTTGGGCTACTTCGACCATCGAATGGGCTACTTCGACTACGAAAATCGAACGATTCGAACTAAAAATCGTTCGACTATTCGACCATTCGATAGTCGAAGTACTTTCTCTTTAAGAAAAACTTCGACCCCCTACTTCGGCAGCTAAAAGCTACCGAAGTCAATGTTAGCCTATGGGGAAGGTCCCCATAGGCTTGCCTGGGATTTTTTGATTGAAGGATTTTCCTTCGATCGTTGGATTAAAATCCTTCGAATCGTTCGATTCGAGGATTAAATCGTTCCATCGAATGAAAAATCCTTCGATCGATCGCAGGATTTGCGCTAAATCGTTCGACTTCGATAATCGAAGTCGAACGATTTTAGTTCCTAGTCGAATATCGAGGGTTAATTAACCCTCGATATTCGACCCATAGTGAATCGGCCCCATAGTATGATGTAGAGAGTGATATTCTGAGACAATTTGTAAATTGTTTTCATTTTTTATTATTTGTGATTTTTGACTTATTTATCTTTTTATTCAGCGGCTCCCCAGTTTGCAATTTCAGCCATCTGCTAAATGGTAACGCCAACGGGGCACAAGGGAACGGCTGCACCAATGAATTATTTTCCTTCTGCCTTACTCTTAGGCCAAGTTTATATGTGTGATTTTAATCACCAATCGAATGGCATCCAACAACGTTTTGAATTATGAATATTAAAAACTCCCAGAAAATAACTGCATGGAAAGTTATGCCTCTTACTGATGTCAGTGTACATTAATAGTACAGGTATGAAACCTGTTATCCAGAATGCTCTGGGGTTTTCCTGATAACGGATCTTTCCATAATTTGGATCTTTATACCCTAAGTCTACTAGAAAATCATGTAAACATTAAATAAACCCAATTAGCTGGTTCTGCTTCCAATAAGGATTAATTATATCTTAGTTGGGATCAAATACAAGCTACTGTTTTATTAAAACAGAGAAAAAGGAAATGATTTTAAAGAATTTGGATTATTTGGATCAAATGGAGTCTATGATAGACGGCCTTTCCAGAATTCGCATAATGGGTTTCCGGATAACGGATCTGATACCTGTACATAGAACATATTAATACATGGTGACTGCTGCCACGCACACCCCTTACCTTGTCTCCATAATGAGTTAAATGTTAGCTTCCTACTCCTGCCCAGCATCTTTCATAAAGAGTAGAATTAGGGGGGGTCCCTTCACTGCTTCTCCCTGTACGTGTGAGTGAAACAATCCCCAGCCCGTGTGTGGGATAGAGCATAAAAGCCCCTCTGTGTCAGTCTCTGGGAGGGGTCTGTCCTGTCAGCTGGCTGGAGGAGGTCCCCCTGGGGGTGTTAATGGCATCTTATTTCTTTGGAAAAACCTTTTGTTCTTTCACACAATCACAGAATTTAAAGGGAAAGCGACTCCACCCAAATACCATATCTTTGTGTTCTATTAGTCTCAGCCTTGTGCAGTCATCCTTCAGGTTTATCTGGCCAAACGCAGCATCTCTCAGTCTCTCCAAGGCTGTTAAATGGGTGTTCTTTTTCCCTATAGGGATCACAGAGATTGATAACTATTGCCAATGTTTCCACTCTTGTGGTCGAGCTGACTCTCTAATATTACATTTTTAATACTAAGAAAGTCAATGCTCTAAAGCTAACACACTGCAGGCAGAAGAGCAGACACTCTAATATAGTGAACGCTAAAAGAAGAGCTGGCACTCATACTAGCACAGGGAGAAGAGCTGACACCCTGATACAGTTTAATTGTTGCGGCCATAGAACTTGCTCAAGATTACTCTAAGCAAGAGAAGAAGGCTAAAAGTTATTTAGGAAGGAAGTTTGTATGTTCTTGAGATGCCCAAGTGTTGTGTGTGTTCCCCATGATTTTCCTCCCATGCTTAGGGTTGCCACCTGGCCGGTATTTTATAGGCCTGGCTGGTAAAAATGATGGCTGATCCCAATGTTATCAATAGGGAAAAAAGATAAATATATAGGAAGGCCGGTATTTTTTTCCAGAAAAGGTGGCAACCCTACCCATGCTCCATAGAGTAGAGGGTCTTGTTGTGGGTTTGCAATGGGCATGGGAGGCCCTAGTGGGCCCAGAAACCCCAATCCGACACTGGACACGCTGCAACCTATTAGCCCCTGGAGAGGGCCTGCCAGACCTGCATTAATATGCCACTAGGCTCCTTTCCCAACTTGATTTTCAAACCAGTCCAATAGCCACCTGGCCCCAATAGCAGTGGCAAGCATGTGTCAGTTTTCAGCTGGGTGCAAAATGTCCCTTGTTGTGAGCTCTTGATATGTGCTAGATATGAGCAGAGATATCATTATGTAGATACAAGTATATTTCTTATGCACAGATTACTCTCTGTTGTGGTCTTGTGTGGCCTTTGTCTCACAATTAATTGCCTCATGTGTCCCTCTCTGCCCTCTTAATCTCTGTTATCTGTTACTCTGTGTGCTGTTCCATAGGGCCCATGTCACCTACTTAATGGTTTTAGGGCCCTTTAAAAGGCTCATTGTCCCCAAACAGCAGGGGGCTCTGGGTGGAAGGTGGGTTTTGAAACAATGTGTCCGTCCACCTGCACCTGTACTGTGTTTACTTCGTATCAACATCACCAACTTTATTCCTGTCATCCAAAAGTAAAAATATAATTTGTAGCTCAGCAGCATCTGGAAGGTGTCTGGTCGCCCATGCTGAAACTTCTGGCTCCTCTGGGGTGTGGCCATAAGCTTGATATGGATTTCTAAAACAGAAAATGTGTGAGAAAAAAAACTTTCTGTTTATATGGATTCTAGCTCATTTGCATACCTCACACCTGTCCTGTTTTCAGAGGGACAGTCCCTCTTTGACAGCTCAACCTGCAGTCCCTTGTTTTGTACTGGAAAGTCCTGATTTTCTCTGCACTGAACAGGCAGAAAAAGAAACAATGTTTCTACCTTAATTGGCTTTTGGCAGAGAGCCCAGAACAGCCACAAGGTTCAGATAAGATACTTTTGTGACAATTTTGAGATAAGCAAATATGTAACAATATACGATAACAGGTCCCCTAGTAGAAGTTAGACTTAAGGGTAATTCACCTTCATTAGCAAAACTGTAATAACTGAAAAAAAACACAGAAATATGTTCAAACTTTCATAACCTGCCAAATTTTGTAATAAGAACATGGTAATTAGAGGGTGTGGCCAAAAAAAGGTAAAAAAAAAACTTGCTGCGTTACACACGCCGACTATTTTGTCCCTCTTTTTATTTCCAAAATGTTGGGAAGTTTGTCATCGGAGGAGGAACCTTTGAAAGCTTAATTATATCCCTTTTGAGGGATGGGTTTAGTTGAGAGCAGAAGCTGTATTTGCGCTGGATTTACCACCAATATTTACATAGCATTTTGTTTTCATTGCTTGCCGGCACTCAGCTTTCCTTCATTGCTCACGGCTCACCTTCTATTTTCAGCTGTTTAGTTTCCTTGTTTGGCTCAAATAATAACTGACATAGAATTTTACAGTATCTTTAACCTTAAATATCAGTAGGGAAGGTAAAGGGATTCTTACTGGGCCCAAACACAGGGGTTCCCAAGCCTCATTGCACACACTAGTTGTTTACTTTAATGGAGAACTAAACCCTAAAAATTTAATTGGCTAAATATGCCATATTTTATATACAGAACTTATTGCACCAGCCTAAAGTTTCAGCTTGTCAATAGCAGCAATGATCCAGGACTTCAAACTTGTCACAGGGGGTCACCATCTTGGAAAGTGTCTGTGACACTCACATGCTCAGTGGGCTCTGAGCAGCTGTTGAGAAGCTAAGCTTAGGGCTCGTCACTAATTATCCAGCAGAAAATGAGGATGGTCTGTAATATAAGCTGATGCTACAGGGCTGATTATTAAATTCTGATGTTAATTGCACTGGTTTCTGTGCTGCCATGTAGTAGTTATCTGTATTAATTACTAATCAAACACTGTCTGTAACTTGCACCAGAGGAAGGACCCAAGGGGTCCGAAACATGTAGTGCGTCAATAAAAACTACATTATTCACACTTGAAGACTCTCCAGTTTCCTACATACTTCATGTTACTGCTGTGGAGATGGCTACTCCACCAGAATAAAAATCTGAGTCAATCCCAAATTATGGTGCTGCCTCTGCTAGGAAAGCCTGTGGCCATGGCTAAGAAGGGTTTCATCTTGAAGGCCAGGTAGATTAGATTTGGGGACATCTCGCATAATCTCTCATAACGGGAGTTTATGAGTCAGTAAGGGTTTGATTTGGGGGTGCATATATATATGCCAAGCAGGATATCTGTGGAACTATGACTGCTGCATGGCCGATATAGCAGTGGTGTGATTTGGTTAAAACAGGGCCATAATTACCATAGAGGCACTCAAGGGCTTGTGTCTAGGGAGGCAGCTTTAGGGGGGGGCGACCCTCCGGTGCCTATATGGTAAATATACATTTTCCAAAATAAAAAAAACTCCCCCGCGGAGGAGGGGGATGAAGGGTATGGGGTACCTGGTTTATTTGCAGTAGGCAAAAGTGACATAAGACAGACAAAAATTACACCATGTCTGCTCATGCTCAGTGCATCATTTTGTACTTCACATACACCAATGGTGTATGTACTGAGGTCCAGTGCCTAGAGCTCCACCAGACCAAATTACTCCACTTGGTTGAAGCTTCTATATCAGTTCAAAGGGATCTTAAAATGTTCAGTTTCAAAGGCCAACATGAATCAAAATAGTCAAAAAGAAACCCACTGGGCTGCAGACTACAATGTAGACAAAGGGAGGGGGGAATTAGAAAATAATACGGGAGTTAGTGCAGAGGAACAGGCAAGGCAATTGGGTTGGGTGTCGTAATTAACTGCTAAAGAGCTCCCTTTATTGCAGCTAAATTGAACTAAATGCAATTTAGAGATTTTTTCCCCCAACTGAATTAAATGTTAACCACATAACATTACCAGGTAAAATGGCTTAATTGCATTTAGTGAGAAAGCTTTTTACTGGGAATTATAAAGATATGTGGAGATCAGACCTTATTCTGCCTGTTTCAGGAGAGTGTCTAGGCAAAATAGAGGGTGAAATGGGAGGGTTTCTTTATTTGTGGGGGTGTCAGTTTGTGGTGGGAGATGTGCAGGCTGGGCCACAGATATAAAGGGTTACCGGAACCATCTTGCCTTTCTATTGCCATTTTGCCCTTCAGCCACTATATTGCCCTATAGCAACCTTTTGAACCCATGAGCAACATTCAGAAGTAAAAGGAGTTGGAGAGCAAGACAAGCTTGAAAAATGTTCTTGGGTGCCAAATAAGTGCTGTGATTGCCCATTTGGTAGCCTCTATTAGGATTGGCAACCTACACTGAGGCTTTGAAAGGCAGTACACCTGGTTTTTATACAACCAAAACTTGTCTCCAAGCCTGGAATTCGAAAATAAGCTCCTGCTTTGAGGCCACTGGGAGCAACATCCAAGGGGTTGGAGAGCAACATGTTGCTCACGAGCTACTGGTTGGGGATCACTGCCCTACAGTCTCCATCTTTTACTATTAGCAGTTGCTTAACAATATATATATATATATATATATATATATATATATATATATACCTCCCATTTTTGAACGGCTAGAAAAAGATACAAAGTTTCTAACTTAATTGGCTTTTGACAGAGAGCCCAGAATATGTGGCAGGTGCACTTAGATACTTTGTAACAATTTAAGATAAGCAAAGAAGCAATTGTAACAATTTAAGATAAGCAGTAAAATAGTGACTTGCAGTTTAAGGGGCAATTAACCTTCATTGGCAAAACTGTAATAACACATTAAAAACACAGAAAGGTGTTCCAACTTTCATAACCTGCAAAATTTTGTAAAATGAACATGGTAATTCAGGGAGTGTGGTCACAAAAATGGGTGTGGCCAAAAAAAATCAATTTTTTTTGTTCCTCTTTCTATTTCCAAAGTGTTGGGAGGCATGCTATATATGTTGACCACACTCTTCCTATTAATAACTGGTGTCTGGAACATTTAATTGATGTAGGGCCCAAGGTAGCATATCCCACCTAAAGACAGCTCTGAGAAGAACAAATGAATGAAAATGTTGTAACTTCTTACCTCGTGGGGGTTTGAGGGGATGAGATGAATCACATCTACTGCAGGTAAAAAAGAGAACTTGTTGCTGATAGTTAATAAACCTAATTAAACCCTCTTGAAATGGGAATAAAACCCTCAATTAGTTGTTATTATCTCCCATTACAGAGGTAATGGGCAGATAATTCTGAATAGAGAAACAGGTTTCTGAGTTGGTTAAATAACAGCTTAGTGTTGGAAGTTAAAGATGAAGGGTCCCCAGGCACATGGCTAACCTGGGGCCCTTTTCAACTCACCCCGGCCCTGGGAGAACTTTGAATAGGCGAATACCTGCCTGTGTATCATGGGTGGGACATGCTGTGCAGATGTGACCATTACTCATTTTCTAGCAATACATTTATAGGTTAGTGATAGTTCCACCTGAAATAGTGGTTTATGGATTTTTAATCATGGTGAAGCCCTATGGTCTGGCCAAGATGAAAAGGATACAAGTCAAAGTAATTCAATTGTCTACCGGTAGGAATTGCCATGAGCACTGCAGGTGCATAGGTATATAGTAAAAAAGACACACGTTCATCAAGTCTGTATATATAACCTGTCTTACTGCCAGTTGATCCAGAGGAAGGCAAAAAAACCTAATCTGAAGCCTCTCTAATTTGCCTCAGAGGCGGGGAAATTCCTTCCTGACCAAGCCCGGATTTGTGGAAAGGCCACCAAGGCCTGGGCCTAGGGCGGCAGGATTTTAGGGGGCAGCATGCTGCCCAACCACACCCACATTGGTTCAAAAACATTGGGAATGCGCTGGAGATACAATATTTCTTTAAATTTCCCAAGCAAATCCACATTAAGGGGAGGGGTCGGGGCAATGAACGGAAGTGGGCCTAGGGGCGCCCACTATGTAAATCCGGCCCTGTTCCTGACTCCAAAATGGCAATCGGACCAGTCCCTGGATCAACTTGTACTATGAGCTATCTCCCATAACCCTGTATTCCCTCACTTGCTAAACACCATCCAACCCCTTCTTAAAGCTATCTAATGTATCAGCCTGTACAACTGATTCAGGGAGAGAATTCCACATCTTCACAACTCTCTGCAAAAAAAACCCTTCGAATATCACCTGGAAACACACTGATCTTTATTCTTGGTTGATTATTGCAGAAACCATTGGCTACTTTGTTTACTTCTCCTTTGAATAAGTGAGAATCAGGGCTGCTTTAAAGCACCAGTGTGCCAGGGCAAAGATCCCATTAGGGGACCCCAAGCAGTCTCCCTCCTCAACAAATTCGTGGCAGTACTCCCCTTAATACATACATCCATATTTCACTGAACCTATCAATTTGTGTTTGTGTCTTCTAACACTAGGAACTCTACCTGGAGAAGTAATGGCTGTAGAAGACCATGAGGTAATTTTTTCTGTAATAAAAAGTTAATATACCCGCTACTTTAATATAAGCATTAACTTTGTAGTTCCATGATCTACATAAAAACACTTCCACATGGTCTTCTTCATTTGTATCACATATCTGAATCCTTTGGGTTGGGAACAAAAATGGGTCTCCTCCTTTAAAGAGGTTGTTCACTTTGAGATAACTTTTAGTATGATGCAGAACAGGATTCCCTAACCTTTTTTTACCCGTGAGCCACTTTCAAATGTAAAAAAGACTTGGGGAGTAGGGATGTAGCGAACTGTTCGCCGGCGAACTAGTTCGCGCGAACTTCGACTGTTCGCGTCCGCCGAATGTTCGCGAACGTCGCGCGACGTTCGCCAATTGGTGTTCGCGTTCGATTCGAAGTAAAATTTCGTTCGACCATTCGACCATTCGACCGTTCGATCGCTAAAATCGAACGATTTCCATTCGTTCGAACGATTATAAGCATTCGATTGAATTAAAATCATTCGATCGAATAGCTTCGATCGTTCGATTCGAACGAAAATCGTTCGATCGTACGAATAAAATCCTTCGATCGTTCGATCGAACGATTTTATCGAGCGTTCGAAGTTCGCGAACTGTTCGCGAACTGTTCGCTTTTTTGCCGGTGTTCGCGAACGGCGTTCGCGAACATCAAATCGGCAGTTCGCTACATCACTATTGGGGAGCAACACAAGCATGAAAAAGTCCCTGGGCTGTGCAAAATATGTACTGTGTTTGACTATTTGGTAGACCATATGTGGACCGGCAGCCTACAGGAGACTCTACTTGGCAGTATACTTCGTTTTTATACAATCAGAACTTGCTTCCAAGCCCGAAATTCAAAAACAAGCGCCTGCTTTGAGGCCACGGAGAGCAATCCATGGGGTTGGTGAGCAACACGTTGCTCACAAGCTACTGGTTGGGGATCACTGACGTAGAGAGTAATACTCTGAGACAATTTGCAATTTTTTTTATTATTTTTGGTTTTTGAGTAATTTTGCTTTTTATTCACCAGCTCTTCAGTTTGCAGTTTCAGCAATCTGGTTACTAGGGTCCAAATGACCTTAGCAACCATGCATTGATTTGAATAAGAGACTGAAATATGAATAGGAAAAGCCTGAATAGAAAGAAAGAGTAATAAAAAGTTGCAATAACAAAAAATGCTTAGCCTTACAGAGTACTTGTTTTAAGATGGGGTCAGTGACCCCCATTTTTACAGCTGGAAAGTGTTAGAAGAAGAAGGCAAATCATTTAAAAACAATACGAAAAAATAATGAAGACCAATTGAAAAGTTGCTTAGAACTGGCCATTCTATAACATACTGAAAGTTAACTTACCACCCAGCTGGGTAGCCTGGGAGTGACTGGTAACATCTTTAGTGATAATATCCATATCTTTTGCAATAGGGGTACATATATTCTCTCTCTCTCTCTCTCTCTCTCTCTCTCTCTCTCTCTATATATATATACTGTATATATATATAAGAGAAGGTGTCCCTTTGCAGTGTTACAAGTTTGTTTTGGGGGACCTATTCAGGCACACTCTGAATATTATATTTTATGTATTCTAGACCCATATTATTATTATTATTAGTAGTAGTAGTAGTAGCTGTTTATGTTCTGGCTTCAGTGTGACTGTACTTTACCCATTAGAATCATTCTCTAGGTCACATTCAGTTGGCACAACATGGTGCATGGCATTGGGGTCAGTGAAACTTCTATCCTGTATCAGCATTGGGCACACAAAGGACATCCCCTGGGGAGACTTGAGGAAGAAAGCTGTTACCATGAAAAAGAACGAGCACAATAGATTAAATCTATTCTCTCCCTGCTCCCTGACATGGATAGGGATGTGCTTTAACTCACATCAACCTCTGTTAATCCTGTGTAACAACATTACCATGAGCCCAGGGTGCAACCCTCTTCTTAAATGACTTGACTGTGAGATTCTGTGTGAACCTGAGGAGTAAATAGCTGTTGTTGCACTGCAACCCTTCTACACTGTCCCCTGTAGGACTCAAAAACACTGCAGCGAGTTGTTGAACAGGATATAATAATTCTACACAAGAGCCATAAATATCCTGTAAAGAATATCCTTATATCTGGTGCTTGGTGATGTCATCAGTTGCTTAGTGATGTCATTTGTGTCACATAATAGAGCACACAGTTACATGTCAAAAAGGGGCTGCCTGTGTATGTATAAGTTTATGGACCTCCTCTGTGTCTTTTAATGATAATATATTGGGATTCCTATTGGCTGCGGGGGTTGGAAAGTGGCATTTTCAGAGAGGAATTGATCCGTGTGCCCTTTTATTTATTCAGGGTTTGTTTCAGTGATAAGTCCTGTTTCTGCTTGCTAGAGGGATCAGTCAACAGAGGCCCTGTGTTTAATGGCCAAAGCCTTTTGCAAAGATATTCATTGTTCTTCATTGTCAATGTCTATGAATGTGGAAATCAGGGTTCCTATTGTTAACATCTGAGCAGGAAATGCAGGTGCAAGTAAGTTTCTGGACACAGAAAACCGTAAATATACATAAAAAATAGAGGAAAGTAACTTTTGTTTGTTATTGTACCCTTTTGAGAACAATGAAGATCTATGAAAACACAATAATGGGGTGATGTGGACCTTACCCAACAAGGAGGAATGTCCAATTCCAGCCCCCATCTCTCTATTCCCACTAGGTTGCATCACTAATGCAGTAGAAGAGACAAAATTCTGATTTAAAAATCTTGCCTTTTGGCAGTAGTGCTCTTGCAGGATATCTTGACCTTCCCTGCTGATATCTGGTCAGATTTTGGTTAAGCAGGTTCCATAAATGGGCTAATAAGCTGTCAACTTATTATTATTATTATTATTATCATACACCAGCTTATATCAGTTCATATTATGTCCAGCATACCTAGTAAACTGTATGTCCAGATAGATAGATAGATAGAGACATAATAGATAGATAATAGATAGATAGATAATAGATAAATAGATAGATAATAGATAGATAATAGATAAATAGATAATAGCTAAATTGTCCCTGAAGATCACGTTTAGTGGCCAAAATGTTGGACTAATCCGATACATTTCTTTATTTCGGTTGTGCAGATCGTGACACTGCTGTGCTTTTTAAATCTATATTTATATTTTTCACTGACACCTGGGTACTTGATTTTTAAAAGGAGTGATCTTTATTGGAATTATAAGTATGCACAGTATATATATATATATATATATATATATATATATATATATATATATATATATATATATATATATATATATATACAGTATCCAACATCTCCAATATCCCAAAGGGATAAATATGAAGTTGGTCCTTCCTATGTTGCTATAACAAGCTACATTAGTGGTCCCCAACCAGTCGCTCATGAGCAACATGTTGCTCTTCGTCCCATTGGATGCTTATTTTTAAATTCCAGGCTTGGAGACCAGTTTTAATTGCATAAAACCAGATGTACTGCCAACCACAGCCTACTAGGCTGTCAATCCATACAGGGCTACCAAATATCCAATCACAGCCCTTATTTAGCAACCCCATTAACTTTTTTCATTCTTGTGTTGCTCCCCAACTCTTTTTACATTTGAATGTGGCTCACAGATAAAAAAATAAAAAAGTTTGGGGACCCCTGCACTAGATGTTAAATCATTCTTGGTGGAATTTGCTTCCATTGAGTCACAAGTGTGAGTTTGGGCATTGATGTTGGGGATCAGGCCTTGTTTGCACTGACATTCCAGTTCACACCATAGTGGTTCAGTTGGATTGAGGTTCAGGCCAGCCAAGTCCAGCAAACCCATTCTATAAAGACTTTGCTTTGTGCACAGTGGTATTATTGTGCTGAGACAGGGCAGAACCTTCCCCCCAAACGATTGCCTCAAGTAGGAAGCATGGAATTGTCATGAATGTATTTGTATACTGTAGTCTTTTGCTTTCAGGTGGAACAATGGGCCTTGGCCAAACCATGGAAAATAGTCCCAATTCTTCCTACACTAAACTTTAATGTTATCATTATGAGGCTAACATTGTTATCATTATGAGGCTAACATTGTTCACCTGGTGTTTCTGCCAGAAAGTAAAATACCATTTATCACTCCACAGGAGGCATTTTTACTAGGGCGAATTTGACCCATTCGTTTCGCAAAAAACGCACAACGACTTACAAGTCTATGGGCGTCATTTCCGCGGCGAAACAAGGCGAAAATTTGCCCATCTGTAATTTCTACTCCTCTAGAATCCACTGCACGTCACACCATATTGCTCCAATTAGTGCTTTTCTGCCCCGCTTGTAGTACATGACCCCTATTGACTTTAATTGCACTTCTTTAACCAGTATGTTTATATATGCATTATACCAGCTAGAAAAATATTTCCTGGTAGAAACATAGATGTGTGTTCATACTCACATACACACACACATAGATCTGAAATTCCTGTGGAATGCTCCATTGTTGAGAATACTTGACATAAATGGAATATTTTCTAAGATAGGTAGATAACAATGTTTTATGACTGATGCCTCACTGAAACCTTGGTATGTCTTGTTTTGTTTCCATTAGGGAAATATGTGAAGTTTTGCAATAAGCAGGAAACCAGATTATCTGGATATTTAGTGTGCTGTATGCAGGAGAACACAAACGCCATGTCACTCCATGAATCTTCTTCAGGGGTACAGCCTGGATGCAGGTACCGACCCACTGTTCAACCAGTTATGTGTTGGACTGGTCACAACAAATCTACAATAGTGTCATTGACGGTGAGAGTGTGTAAAACCAGGATGCACCGAATATGATGCAAAAGCAGATTATACAGGTATGGGACCTGTTTTCCAGAATGCTCGGGGCCTGGGGGTTTCCAGATAACTTGTTTTTCTGTAATTTGGTTCTTCATACCTTAAGTCTACTAAAAATCATGTAACCATTAAATAAACCCAATAGGCTGGTTTTGTTTCCAATAAGGATTAATTATTAGGGATGCACCGAATCCACTTTTTTGGATTCGGCCGAACCCCCGAATCCTTCACGAAGGATTCGGCCGAATACCGAACCGAATCCGAACCCTAATTTGCATATGCAAATTAGGGGTGGGAAGGGGAAAACATTTTTTACTTCCTTGTTTTCTGACAAAAAGTCACACAATTTTCCTCCCTGCCCCTAATTTGCATATGCAAATTAGGATTCGGATTCGGTTCGGCCGGGCAGAAGGATTCGGCCGAATGCGAATCCTGCTGAAAAAGGCCGAATCCTGGCCGAATCCCTAACCGAATCCTGGATTCGGTGCATCCCTATTAATTATATCTTAGTTGGGATCAAGTACAAGGTACTGTTTTATTATTACAGATAAAAGGGAAAACATTTTTAAAAATTTGGAATATTTGGATATAACGGAATCTATTGGAGATGGCCTTTCTTTAATTCTGAGCTTTCTGGATAACAGGTTTCTGGATAACAGATCCCACACCTGTACCTTTCTTTTCCAAAAATGTTGAGCTTGCATTGGCCTTAATATTTGCATTACAATCTGGCTAATCCCTGACCCTTTTCAGGCCTGTGACTCAAGACTGTCCAGTGTAATTAGAGAGTTTATTGGAGGTTTGGCAAAACAGATAATAAAGGTATAGGGGACCTTTTTATATCTGAGCAAAACTGATTATTATTATTATTATTATTAACGTGTATTTTTAGAGCTCCAACACATTCTGCAGCATTGTAAAATAAATTTGTTTATACAAATACAGAATTACATACATAGCAATTAGCAACCGATGCAAAAGTTAAAGAGGACCCTGCCCAAAAGAGTTTATAATCTAGCAGAGTGACATGGTTGGGTAGTTAAGTTGATCTGAAATTGCAGGGCTGCCATCAGTGGGCCACTATGGCTTCTATATCTTAAGGGGGGCCCAGCTGTGCTGCATTTCCTGCAGGCACGAGTTGCGCCAAAGTAGGAGCCGAGAAGCGTCAGCATTTTATCACACTGTATTTATTTAGCAACACATATGCATGTAGTTCTTCATAAGGAATAAACACAAGCAGGGGTATAGTTATTATACATTAGACAGTGAGAATAAATACATAAGTGATAGGGGTTTCACTGCACATTTGGAAGGAAGTCCCTGTCCTGAAAAGCTTACAGTCCATGCAAATGTGGCAGTGCTGGGGCAGTTTTATTGGTTTGTGCCCCATTTGAAAGATGGACAGAATTACAATAAGAAGTCAGATAATTCAAAAACGATTAAAAAAAAGTGAAAGTCAATTGAAAAGTTGATTACAATTAGCCATAAAACATACTAAAAGTTAACGTTAAGGGGAACCACCCCTTTAATCAAGAAACATCTAGTAAGTAAAGGTGGCCATACACGGGCCGATAAAAGCTGCCGACAGACCGTGTCGGCAGCTTATTGGCCCGTGTATGGGGCTTCACCGATCGAGATCTGGCCGAAAATCAGCCAGATCTCGATCGGATGGGACATAAAATACAGTCGGATCGTGGCCGCATCTATTCGTTGATGCGGTCCCACGATCCGACCGCCCGTTAGGCATTGTTAGGATCCAATCTTTGGGCCCTAGGGCCCACGATTGGATCAGCCCGATATTGCCCACCTCAAGGTGGGCATATCAGAGGGAGATCTGCTTGTTTGGCAACATCACCAAAAGAGCGGATCTCTCCATGTATGGCCACCTTAAGACATGGGGACATGGCTCTCCATAAGTTGAAGCAAGAAAGAGGATGACATGATTGATCTTTCAAGACCAAGACTGAGGGTCAATTCAGCACATGAGAGGACCATCCTGGGCAGTTGGTAAGATAACAAACGAATTGGCCAATCTTACTCAGACAAAGTGGGGACAAATAGACTCTGGACTCCTTAATTGATTTGATTTGTAGTCTATGATGCTGTTTGAATTTGAGGACAGATAAGGGTCGGTTTTTAGATCAAAGCTGTCTATTCTCCTAGGGCTTAAACTAGGACACACTTTGCCCTCAGGGCAGTCTCATGTGTATCTCAGACATCTTCGGGTTATGTGTTGTTCAATGCTCAGTCCATTGGGGTGCCAAGCCTTATCTCAGTCAGACACAGAGTGGTGACAACCAGATATGGCTCAGGTCTTGTCTGTAGGTTAATTCCCTGGCTCATCTGAATATCTGTCTGTCCATCAGACACAGGGTGCTTTCACTTTCTTAGTTTTTTCACTTTCTCCACCCTACAGCGGCTGTATAATTTAAAGGACATGGAACCCAACCCATTATTAATCTACACACACATGTGCTCACACTGTGCTATTCCACCACATGCCAACACCAAATTGCTAAAAAGGTCCCACAAAGTTCTTGGTCATCAATGACTCAAACAGAGGCTGCTGGGAGTACATTGCTGGCCAACCCTACATTCTGTTACACACAGTGTGTAAGCTCTTTAGCAGTGAGGGAAACATAAGTTACATGGGAATATCGCTGATGGTAGTGACCTCAACACCAGGAAAAATGTCTGAAAAGATTATATTTTTGAAAATGTTTTAAATTATTTCACTCCCCCCTGCCAAAACAACCTTAAAAGTGTTCAGTCTCTCCGAAATTCCTTTTTATTCAGATGAAAGTGATAGAGCTAAATAATGTTAGCCCCATTCAAGCCCCATGGATGTCTATACTGCCATATTGATAAAAATGTATGGACTGAATTCATTCTCCTAATTTTAATCCTTTATAGGTTAAACAATAGCTGTGCTTGATGGTTTCTCTCTTATAATAGGGCCATCAACAATGCAATTACTGGTCTCTGATGTTTCCAGGGAAGAAATGGACAAGGGGACCACCCTTTCTAAGGAACATCAAAGGGCACCAAGGCATCCCCCACTCTCATTGTTGCCTCTAAACACTCCAAGGGTGGAGCTCACAGGCCTGAAGGGCTTCATCTTCAGATTCCCAGGACACATGTGCCCCACAATATAACTCTTCCTGTCACTCCTCAGCCCAGAGGGTCAGGCAGGTGTTAGAAGATCTTCAGGCAGTATTGACTGATACTCATGAAACAAGTAGGACCACAACGGAGAGTCCTCCTATTGGTGAGTCTGTAGGCAAGCCCAACACCATTCCTTGGGCTCCTGAAAATTTGGGCCAGAGTTCCAAATATATAACATTTCCCTAATGGAGGAAACTCTAGTAAATTAAAGAGGAAATATACCCAATTTGCCCATAGGGGTATCGCCACTGTATTATAGTAAAACTTATATGGTTTCCAAGACAGAAAGAATATTCTATACCTTTACTGCAAATTATGAATATGCGTCAAAACTGCCATGCTGCACAAAATAAAATATCATCCACAGACCCAATTAAATATTGGTGCTCATTTATTTTAGCAGTTTTCAGCAGACCCTTGCTGTGCCTCAAGGCTGGTTTTGTGCATTAAAGGGGTTGTTCACCTTCAAGTTAACAGTGATATTCTGAGATTATTTGCAAATGGTCTTCATTTTGTATATTTTTTTAAATTATTTAGCTTTTTGTTCAACAGCTCTCTAATTTGGGATTTCTGTCACTATCTGGTTGTTGGGAATGAAAAATTGGAAAATTAATAGTAGAGAACTTGAATAGAAAGAGAAGTATTGACCAACTGAAAAGATGTTTAAAATTGGCCATACTATAACATACTAAAAGTTAACTTAAAGGTGAATGACCCCTTTAAACATGATTCCAATCAATATTAGCCTTTGAAAAAACTTTGATCCAAAAGAACCTGACAGGTCCAGAAAACTAGTCACAGCTGCTAGATATTCTCTCTCTCTTCTAAAACCAGCACAGTATCCCACCATCACAGAACTCTTTCCCTGACCCTATACTCCATATCTCCATCATACATACACGCATTGGCACATACATGCACAACAGCTGGAGGGCAGCAGGACACACCCACATGCTTTATGTAAACCACCCCTGTCATTCTTCTCGCATTAAAAACAGTTAGGGTAGAACAAGGTGCTCCAGAATTAAATGTAGAGTAACTCACCAAACAGTGGTCAGGGTGCACCAACCAGCCCAAGACCCCCAGCTTTAGGGAGGGGTACAGCAGAGAAAGAAGAAGCAGAGCTGAACGGCACTCAAACTGATCCACAGGACCAGAGATGCTCAGTTAAAAAATAATTTTATTGGTAGAAAAGTTAAAAATAAAGCTGCATCTTCACCCACCCTACGCGTTTCACACCCCTTTAGGGCAATTAGTCATGGGCTCGAGAGCGCCCTAAAGGGGTGTGAAACGTGTAGGGTGGATGCAGATGCAGCTATATTTTTAACTTTTCTACCAATAAAATTATTTTTTAACTGAACATCTCTGGTCCTGTGGATCCGTTCGAGTGCCGGTCAGCTCTGCTTCCTATTTCTTCTCGCATTGCCAGCCCCATTCCTCCTCTAAAGCTGGTCAGGTACAGTCTTTTGGTGAGATTGTCAAAATGGCCTCATATTCACCTTTAAAAGCTGCTGACTTGGTCTGGCTGCTGGTCAGTTTATGCATGGCCATGTTTTTGAATTTACTTTTCTACCTCTAGCTTTTTTTTTTCTTGCAATTAAAATTGTCATTACCCACACACACAAAAGTATAAAAAAAACAAAGACCAATTTCAGGGCTGTTCAGATGATTTCTAACTTTGACATACCTCTGCTAGCGACATGTAACAATTGTCCTGCTGTGACAGTTCAATAGAGAGTGTTTAATAAAGTGTCCTGCTTCTCACAATATACCGACAGTATTTACACTGAGCAGAGTTTTGATGGGAGCCTAAAGGGGTGGTGAGTTAGTGGAGTGACGGGTTTAGTTGCTAGCGTTTGCACCTACTGAGTACCTGGGAAGAGCTTATTGTGTGCTAATCACGCTTTATCCTCGCTTGTTTTGTTTTATTGCTAAACCAACTCTAGTCCCACAAACATAGTGCATAGTGGAAGCATACGGGGGTTTACCAGGAGTCAAGAGGGCCAAGTAGGGCTTTGACTCTTGCTGTTGTGTAAGCGGCCATCTTCACAGAACTTTGGGAGCCCTAAAGTGATTTTACAGTGATGCCCAGAAGCTTGAGTCATGCAGTGGGTTCAGGACCAACATAAAAGAAGGTTTTTGATGTGATTTGTAAATGTGGGCATGGGTGTGGGTTAGTAGGTCTGTAGGTTGCAATATAAGCTTTATTTACTCCTTTGTTTTTCACTCAGCCATTGAGCATTTGCACTTCTGGATTACAGTGGCATCACTTCCTGTTTACAATGACATCACTTCTGGTTTTATGGTGACCAGAGGATAGAGTGTTAGGTTGCAGATAAACCATATTGGAAAGGGTAGTGGGGTTCAGGTGCGGCTGTAGCTCTGCAGGCCGTAATTTATATTTATCATTCTTCCCTAAAATACCGGCCAAGGGCTACTCTGCAGATCTGATTGACCCAGGATCATTCTATATTATTAATAGGGATTACATACAGGGTCGGACTGGACATTGGGGGGCCCTCCGGGTTTCAAACCTCTGGGGGGGGGCCCGTGCGTATGTGTGAAGGCTAGTCCCCCTGCATGCATACGTGAATAGCGGTGCGTATGCACAAACGCCGGCACGTATGCACATGTTCAAAGTCCCGCATTTTTTGGGGGGGCAGCAGATCGGGAGAGGGGTCAGGGTCGGCGAGGGCCCACGAGGGCTGGGGCCCACCGTGTTTTTCCTGTGTCCCGCCAGCTCACTCCGAACCTGATTACATAGCAATTCTGCTGCTCAGTTGGATACTTTAGTAAAAGAGGAGTAAAGATGAATATAAAACACAATTTTTGTATAAAAAAAAACAAAACAAAACCTTAACATCCTTTGTGGCCATTAAAAGAAAGTGCTAGAAAGGGTGATTAAAGTAACAGTAACATCAAAAAATGAAATAAAATAATAAAAATATAATGCAGCATTGCCCTGCACTGGTAAAACTGATGTGTTTGCTTCAGAAACACTACTATTGTTTAAATAAATGAGCTGCTGTGTAGCAATGGGGGGCAACCATTCAAGGGAGAAAAGGCTCAGGCTACACAGCAGATAGTAGATAAGCTCTGTAGAACATAATGGAGTTATCTGTTATCCACTATTTAACCTGTGCCAGATAGACGTTTTCCAATTTCCACCATTTCTACACAGCAGCTTGTTTATATAAACTATAGTAGTGTTTCTGAAGCAAACACAGCAGTTTTACCAGTGCAGGGCAACGCTGCATGATATTTTCATTATTTTAAACCACTTTACTTTTGGGGGGGGGGCATTTGTAGCATTTGCAATGTGGGGGATTGACAATAGGGCACCAGAGATGTTAGTGCCAGTGGAAAATATTAATCCCATCATGATATCATTTTCAGGTCATGGGCCTCTGACGTGGTAAGTAATAACCTCACATTTTACAACAGGGGACATAATTTTTCTATAATATATAAATTTCAATCAATCACGTGACATGTGTGACATCATTCAGTAAGGACTGATTATGAGTATATTCCAGATTATTCAAGCCATATATGTATTATAGAATTTATAGAATTATAGAATTTAAAGTAAACCCTCAGAACAAATTAATGCAGTGTGGTAAGAGGACCAGTAAAACTAGTTTTTATAATATACAGGTATGGGACCTGTTATCTAGAATACTTGGGACCTGGGGTTTTCCGGATAGGGGATCTTTCTGTAATTTGGACCTTTATGTCTTGTCTACTAGAAAATCATGTAAGCATTAAATAAACCTTCCAATAAGGATCAATTAAATTTTAGTCTGGATCAAGTTCAAGCTACTGTTTTATTATTACAAAAAAAAAGAATGCTTAGGAGTGTGAATAATCAGAACAGCTCAGATATAATGGGAGACTACATAGCATCCTAGGAATTGGCCCCTGCTAATTTGGCGATAGTGGGTTTAAGTCGTTGGTTTATAGGTGATATGGTCTTATAATAAAGACTGACATACTAATGAACATATAATACGATGTTATGATAAAGTACAATGCGTTTAGCTATGAGCAAGAGTAAAGCTGGCCATACACAGACAGATAAGGGCCCAGCTTGGCCACTAACATGCTAGGCCAAATCAGGCTGAGAGGAGAGTCTACAAGCCCCTTGGATAAGGACAGCATCCACATGCCGATGCAATACCTGTTAGACAGGAAAATCAATCCTAGGTGATTGATATCTGGCCATTGATGGGTAGGCCCATCTGCGGGCCCTAAATTGGTCCAAAAGCTTTTATCTGCCCATATATGGCCACCTTTAGGTCTGGACTGAGAATTAAAATAGGCCCTGGCATTTCAGGTACACAGAGGCCCAATCAGACCACATAGAGGCCCAAACAGCCCCCACCAGCCCACTAAATACTGACTTTCTATGGCACCTTATAGCAGCCCCTCTGGCATTTGCCAGAACCCACATATTACCAGTTCTTGCCTGCCCACCTGAACACTAGGGTTGCCACCTGGCTGTATTTTACCGGCCTGTCGTTAAAAAGGCTGGTTGATTCCAATGTTATTAATAGGGGAAAAAGATAAATATTTTAAAACCCAGCATGGCACAATTTTAAATATGACTGGCTGCAGAGGGGTCCTATGGTGACCACGTTCTTGGCTTCTGTTAAAATAACGGATGTTAAAGATAGTAGGATTTTTGTGCAGCCCTACCTTTGTCATTGTTTTCTAGTGAAAGAGAATTATCAGTAGGTTGAAACCTTGGCATGTCATCTACTGCCACCGTGTGGATAATCTCTCTCAACTCCTTTTGCCTACACCGTATAGAGAGGAATGAGGAAGAGGAATATTTTGCACTCAATTTTAGTCATTTACTGTATTTGCCTGCCATCAAGGTGGGAAAGGTGGGCATCCTGTTTGAGGATCGAGAGATACAACAATACAGATTTGTAGACCCCAAAGTCATGTGTCTTGCTTGGGCCCCATTCTTCTTAGTTGGCAGGGTCCTACACCCGTTGGACTTGGGTGGGCAGTGCCCTCTCCTGACAGATAACTACTGTGCAGCCTGTTGGGGGCTCTGGTGCTTTAAATCCCTAAATGTCCCTAATGTTAATATTTCTATTTAATGTTTATGCTTTAAGTGCCCAGCCTCACTAGTGCTCTTGTTGATGCTTATGTGGACATAACCTATTCATAATGTAAGGACGTTTTTGTTTCCAATACCATTCCTCTTTACCTGTTACTAATGAATAACCACAAGCCCTTGTTTCAGTCCAATGGCCAGTTGCCTCCAGAATATGTGAAACTAGAAATCTTGTCTGACAGGCAGGGGGAAAATGTGACCGAGAGGATTAAGTTTTGCTTTAGGATTAGTTACTATTTAAACCAGGGAGGAATTTGAGGTATTTAGTCTTAGATTTCGCTTCTAATTTTGCTTCTATTTGTTGGATGGGTCCCTTGCTAGTCAGCTGCCCAGCCTGTCCAGTGAGTCAGAGTTTGGCTTTTACTTTGTTTGGAAAGTTCATTTTCCTGCCTGTATTCTGTACTCCAGATATAGCTCTTCCACATTGGAGTCATTTACAGACACCTTGTGTCCAGATACTTGATATACCTTCCCTGGCTGGCAAACCCTATATGTCAGGCCAAAATGAAACCATAAATTCAGTTATCTGGTGCCCATCAACCTCTTAGGTCCATCCATGGAGTGATAACAAAGACAACTATTAGCTAAGCACTATATAACTCCTTGTACTTTGCAGCTTTAGCCAAGGGCCATCACTATCCAATGTGACTCCTGAGCACTGTCCCTGTGTGCAACTGCGATTCAGTACTACTCGATGGTATGACTAAAGGTGGCAATACACGGGCAGATATTAGGACGATCTGCTCAGATCATCTACTTTTAGTTACATTTAAGAGGTGCAGTAAAATTTACTCTCATACCGATGATACCATGAAATGACAGCACCTGATTGGCAATGAATTATAGCTAATAGATCTAATAAATAAAAGGCAAATAGACAAAGTGATATTGCTGTAGCAGTATCTTTTGGGCATAAAAACTATTTAAATAAATATAACACATTAAAGTGCCATGCACAGCAAAGTAAACATTTTCCATGAAAAAATAAAGGCTGATACAATCATTTGCAGGGGCGGTGACGAAATCTGCCCAATAATGTACTCATGTATGGTCAGTTTTACAGTGGTCAGGGCAAAGGGAGAGCCTGAGAATATTCCTAGTGATATCTCAGCAGCCTCATTGTGATTGGTTTGTGACAGTGAGGCTGGCAGACCCATAGGCTGCAAGAAAAGAGCAGTTGCATCTTTCTGCTGATAGGCCAAGTAGGTGTAACTTCCAACTAGGTTAGGTAGGTCGGTATTTTATTGGCCTGGCAGCTAAAAATGATCCTTGATGCCAATTAGTAATGTTTGGGCTGGTCCAATACCCATGAGTCGAGTGGGTTCGGGCCAACCTTGCTACACATTTTGCACAAGACGACCATAGACTGCCAGCTTCCGACTTAGGGTTTTATAGGTGCCCCGCCACTTTTGTGATGTCATTGGTGGGGTGGGTCTATAAATGGAGGGGGAAGCTGGGAACGGGTGTGCGTGGGTCAGGCAGGTGCGGGTCAACATCACTAATGCCAATCTTATTAATGGAGAATAAGTTAAGAAAATAGAAAGTCCAGTATTTTTTTTCCAGAAACAGAGACAAACCAACTGCCCACATGCCCTTATGTTCCTTGCTTCAGTGGGGGCAGTTAGGCACAACTGGCAAATATACGATACATATAAGATTGAAGGGTGAAATTCTGAGATCATTTGCAATTGGTTTTCAATTTTTATTATTTGTGGTTGTTGAGTTATTTAGCTTTTTATTCAGCAGCTCTCCAGTTTGCAATTTCAGCAATCTGGTTGCTGGGGTTCAAATTACCTTAGCAACTATGCATTGATTTGAATAAGAGACTGGAATATGAATAGGCGAGGCCTGAATAGAAAGATGAGGAATAAAATGTAGCAATGGTAATAAATGTGTAGCCTTACAGAGCAGAAGAAGGAAGGAAATCGTTCAAAAACCATAAAAGAGAAAACATTTTATTGCTTAGAATTAACCATCGTAAAAGTTAACTCAAAGGGCAACCAACCCTTTAAAATTGTACCGCACAGGAACAGCAGCAGAGGGTCAGTCTAGTGCATTTTAAACAGACATGGGAGGTAGGGTGTATTTGTCCAGGGGGAGGGGCCCATATAGTGATTGACAGGTGCCTGGGGGTAGAGGTAAGTCTAGGGACACAATGCAAATATCTGTAATAGGATACAGAGGAATTTGTCCTGTGGCATCATGCAGGTGTGTGGGTAGGGTTGCCACCTGGCCAGTAAAAATGATGGTTGATCCCAATGTTATTAATAGGGAAAAAAGATAAATATATAGGAAGGACGGTATTTTTTTCCAGAAAAGGTGGCAACCCTATGTGTGGGGCAGAGCGATACTTCTTATGATATTGTGAAGGTGTCTGGGAGAAGATGGGTTGCTATACATGTTTGTGGAAATAGAAGGGTTAACCTAGGTATGTACAGGTGTGTGGGAATAGAAGGGTTAACCTAGTGTTGTACAGGTGTGTGGGGTGGAGGGGTTAATCTAGTGAGAGTGCAGGTGAGAGAGGGGAGGGGAGGTTAAACAGGGCCAGGCAGGTTTGTTGGCCAAGTTCCATTTGTATTTACATTTAGCAGCTCATTAGAGAAGTGATTGACAGCTTCCTGTAGGCACTGCGCCCGAACTCTCTACTTTTAACCCAAAAATATTCAGACAGGGTCAGTGGCTCCTGCAAATGCCATTAGACTGTTAAACAAGTCTGGGTACAATTCTGTGCCATGGAAGGTTCTAATCTGGAGCCAACGGACAAGCTGTACGTTGTGATTTACCTGCTGGGAATTGTTATTATAGGATAGAATGTCCCCATGCATTTGTTATTTATGTGACCACATGAGTTAACAGACCTACAGTATTCTATCCTATAAGTGCTAAGTACAATTTCACCCAAAAGTCTCCATGTTGTCTCCCCATATGTCCAGCGTATCTGTGGCTGCAAAGGGACAATGAGCCTATCCTAATTGCAACAGTCACTTCCAGAACTCGGCCTCAAAATGACATGCGCATGTAATTCCTTATGTACAAGTGAAAGGCATTTACTGAGACAGGCCGCTAGGGTTGCCGCCTCACCCCTTTAAAACCAAACACTTATGGAATCCACATCTTGTATGGCTGCTCTTATTCTGTTGCACCAACAAACTTTAATTGGAGCTTTTAGATTAGGATCTGCAATTTAAGGAAAAAACAAATGGTTGGATTGGATTTTCTGTGGATTAAAGGGGTTTTGTCCACTAGAGGGAGCGCTGCATCCATAAAATTCTCTACACCACTATCCTTGGCCATAAAGTGATACTGAAACCACAATCAGCCCTTCCTGTCAGGTCCAATACAGACATACACTCAGTGAGAGCTCCCCAATAGTACTGATTCATAGGGGGATCCCTGGTGTATATTGCATTTATACAATAGGGCTTTTCTCTGGTCTGTATCTCAGTTTATAGGAGGGATCCCTGGTGTATATCCCATTTATACAATAGGGCTTTTCTCTGGTCTGTATCTCAGTATATATATATATATTCAAAATGGACCAGCACTCCTGAACACACATATATATATATATATATATATATATATATATATATATATATATATATATATATATATATATATATATATATATATATATATATATATGTAATGAATTTTACTGAATAGACAGCATTGGCAGCTGTTCCGTTCTTTTGACTGTACACTAGGAAAGATAAAAAGAGATAAGTTCAGAAGGAAAACAGAGAACTGTTCTGATGTTGCTCTGCTCAGGGAAGAGATAATTCTTCTGAGACTTCTGATCTCCTTCCTAAAAAAGTAAAGCAGCATCAGAACACTTCTGATTCCCACTGTACAGTTACATGAACTGACCAGCAGGTGGTACTGTTGTAACAATGTGTTATATTGGAAGTTAATAAAAAGCTAATTCGCTCTGAAATGAGAAAAAAAAATATTTATATTACAAAAGTGCATGTTTAAGGTTTAGTTATCCTTTGGTTAATTCTCAGTTTGCATTTTTAACATGAGTTTATCATTATTTAAATATTTATTGGGGGGGGTGCTGGGCAGAAACAGACCCACATGTATCATACAGAATAGTTTAATAACATATTAAACAGTTTATTACAAACATCTCAGATATGGGAACAGGAGGATAGGGGTTGGTATGAGTAATACATTGAAAAGAAAAGCGTTACTGGAAGAAGCACATACAGGAATGGATTTCATATCTTCATTAACCCCTTATCGACCTCGGCAGCAACATGGGTATTTACTGCTAACAACATAGCATACATTTACAGTACTGGGCTCTGAGAAGATTAAAGGGTATCCTTTAAATATATCCAGCAGAATTAGCATTAAATCTGATATAGAATGATATTGCTTACTGAGTGCACATCAGCATAGTTATTTTTTTCTGCAAATTTGCATGGGCTGCCATACTACTTGCTGCACTACAAACAAGCATCAATAAAGCAGCCAATGTGCATTATATGTATAAATCTAGTATACTCTCCCTTTAAAGTGTACCTGTCTTTACAATGTCAAATAAATTGCTATCAGAAACTAAGATGATATAAGTATGTTTTTAAAAGTAATATCTGACATTCTGCAAGCTTGAAAAATTGCCCCCTTCCTCCCCAGTGACAGAAACCTAACAGTTGGGAGCCAGGGTAAGTGATAACATTGAAATACAATCATATATATATATATATATATATATATATATATATATATATATATATATATATACTGTATATATGCAACCCAGTAACCTACTTTTATTTTATATCTACCCCGTATACCCAGAATGCACTGCAGCATGAAGATGCGTGACACATGCATGTTCTGCTTCCTAATCCATCCTCTTATCCCTCTCCTAAAATTAAAGGGGTTGTTTATCCCATCTAGCCACCAGTCATCTTCGGCATTAAAGGGGGAAGTTCACCTTAAAATGTACTTTTTTTTCTGTGTCTGGTTTCTGAAATATTTACATATTTTATTATGCGTCTCCCAGAGTTGGAATTCCAGCTGCTATCTCATTGCTAGGGTTTTATTACCTTAGCAACCAAGTAGCAATTTGTAAGTCAGAATATAATGTCCATAGGAATAGGCCAGGAAAGAAAGATAAACCATTCGAATATAAATAGTAATAAAACTGAGCCCTAACATTCAAATTCGTTTTGGTGGCTGGAGTCAGTGTAAATATACTCTTATTGGGGGAGTCTATATTGTTAGTCCGTAATGAGAAAATAAGTTGCTGGGGCTTTCCCCCGGTTCCCAGGGCAGCATTTATCTAAGATATATGTCCCATAACCCATAATCAGTTAAATATCCAAAATGTATTTGAATATCATATTAAGAATAGTACATGCTAACCCTGTATGACCCACTTTACGCATTTCGTACCATTTGTCATTAATCATAGGTGCTGGGGTCGGTGACCCGCCTCAGCAACCTTAGCATTCTCACTTGAAAGAGGCAGAATAGATTGGCTAATAATTCAAAATCCATACAGCATAAACAATGCATCCTTCTTGAAACATTATAGGCCTATCTCTGACATAGTAATAGTTAAACTAAAGGTGAACTTCCCCTTAAACTTTTGCAGCAGTTTTTTTTTTTTTTTGAAGCACATGTAGCTACGGGGTTTCTGGAACCAGAAGAAATATGCTGGATATTATTGCCTTTTATAGCCTATAGGGAAAAAAGCAGCACTTTCTATTCCCCAGTCTGCAGAAAGAGATTGCATGCCAATGAACGGCTGAATATTTCACATGAATTACACTCAGAATGTTGCCTTTTATACTGTTGGCACAGAAGGGACATTCATGCATTACCGTGGGGCCGTGGGGCCTATTCTTCACTGACGTTGCACCAATAGGCTAAAGGGTTAAGGAAACACATATTTGCCCCCGTACGGAATGGTGTTAGGAATCTGTAACATTTCCTTTTCCCATAGTTTACGTTTGCCATAGCCAGAAAAAATGAAGTGCAAGAACATTATAAGGCGGGGAAGGAGCTAGAGAAGAAGGACCATATGGCAGTAAGTCCGCGGCACCATCTGGAAGGTGGGGAATGAGCTGATGATGTTAAGCATCATGTATATACAGAATAGAGCTAGCATTTGTTACACAGTGTAAAATGTCCTTTGTATTATTCCTGTGTTTATTCCCTCAGAAAACCAGCCACGCTTTAAAGTATAAGTAAACCTCAAAAATAAGTGTATGTAAAATTCTTGAGGGTGCCATTCTAAACACTTTTGCAATGTACATTCATTATTATTATTTTTTTTTTTAAATACAAGATATTAAAGGATACATGTACTGTTAATATAAATGAATTTTGTTACAACAGCGCCACCTGCTGGTCATTTTCTGACCAGTCTGACCACCAAGTAGTCAAAGAAGTTGTTAGGAGAATAAAAGAGGCTGCTCTGATGTTCTTCTGATTAGGAAATAAAATAAGAATCCTTTCTCAAATCTTTCCTAACCAAAAAAAACAGCCTCTTTCTTTCTCCTGACAACTGTCTTGACTACTTGGTGGTCAGACTGGTTGGAAAATGACCAGCAGGTGGTGCTGTTGTAACAAAATTCATTCATATTAACAGGATATGTATCCCTTAATATCTTTAAAAAATAATAATAATGAATGTACAAAGCAAAAGTGCTGAGAATAGCACCCTCGTCAATTTTATATTCACTTATTTTAAAGGTTTACTTATCCTTTAAAGGAGAACTAAAGGCCAGAAGTGAATAGTTCTCAAGGGCTTCTGCAGTATTTCATCTTTATATGAACCAATGCTCTAGTATATACGTTCCAATGGATCCTGCCAGTGATCGTGCCCGAGGTACATGCCCCTCTGAATATGCATGAATCAACACACAGCAAGGAGTGGAGGGCAGAACATATCAACTTGGAAGCCAAGAAGCGGGTTTAGCATGCCACAGACCTAGGCAATGCATACTTGACAATGTGCTGGCCTTTAGTTTCCCTTTAAGAATGTCAACATGCCACTTATGAGCGCAGGGATCCCATAGGTGTATGGTGCCTGGCACGGGCATGCTTTTCACATACCAGCTGGTCCCCTGCCCAGAAATGCCCCCTCATACGTAAGTTCATGCCGCAGTCTGTACAGACGTAGCATCCAGGGTGACGGTAGCGACCCTCTGAGATCTTCACCGCCACCTCACTGCAAAGCAAAAGGGAGAAGTGTTAGCAGGTCATCATTGGGGTCACACAGTAACTACTGTCCGTATTGTCAGGTCCTGAGCATTCTGGATAACAGGTCCCACAGCTGTACCATTGGGATACTGGGAGAGCTGCAGGATGGATCATACATCATGCAACAAAGGCTTACACTGGCCATACAGGCCTAGATTTATTTGGCCATTACAGCAATGGGACCCGCTGTCCATTTGCCCCACGTGTAAGCCCACTCACCTGATGGTCATGTTGCATTTCTCGCATGTCCGTAGCGAGGCTGAGGGACTGTTAGTAGGACGATTCTGAGGAACTGGTGATTGGTTGTTGGAGATGGAGCTTTGTTTCTGAATAGTGGGCGAAAACTTAGTTGGCATTGAAATAACTCCTGCAATAAAACAGATGCATTGTCAGTCTGATATCACTGGGAAACAGCTCTTAATTGGGGGGTTCTACATAGTTTAGTCATGGCAGTGATGTCTGCCCACCATACTTACTAATAGGCAGAGTCGGACTGGGCTGGCGGGGCACCGGGAAAAAATCCGGTGGGCCTCAGCTCTCGCAGACCCCGCCGGCCCAGACCCGCTCCCTGCCCTTGCTGCCGCAATCTTTGTCTCCCGCCCTGGTCGCAGCAAAACTAGGTACGTGCGGGGGGCAGAGGCGGGATTTGCGTCAGGGTCGGGGCTAGGGTTGGCACCTTTTTTAAAAAAAATACCGGCCAGTGGTGGGGGCGGTAACTAAATGGGTGGCCCGTGATGTAAAGGGGCGGAGCCACAGGGCATGACACAAAAGGGGGCGGGCCACATCGCGAGAGGAGAAGGACGAAGAAAAGGTACGTTTCCACCGGAGGGCCAAGGGCTTTTGTTAGGGGTATTACAAATTACCGGCGAGGCCGGTAAAATACCGGCTGGGTGGCAACCCCAGTCGGGGCTCAGGGGGGGGGGGCCCTGAGACATCAGCCCCGGTGGGCCCTGGGCCCCCAGTCCGACCCTGCTAACGGGGTATATCACACCTAGCACATATCATAGGAGATGTACATGGAATGGGCATTGGAATGTGCCCAGGCACATATGTGGCATCTGATCATATGGCTGACACCCAGATCAGCTACTCTGGAGGATCGGCTGCTGCTGTGTATATATTTTTAGCAACTTTCAAAAATGGAAATATAAAATATATAGCAAATCTGGAAGACGTCAAGTTAGCTCCAGGTCTGGTAACCCAGACCTGTTTTTTGTGGGACAGTCCCAATTTTGACAGCTCAGCCCGCAGCCCTGGATTGTTACCAAAATATCTCTTTCTCTTTGCTCTTCTGCACTGACCAGCCAGAAAATGATCCAAAGTTTTTAAAACTTAATTGGCTTTTGGCAGAAAGCCCAGAATACCTAGCAGCTGCACTTAGATACATTTGTAACAATTCAAGATCAGAAAAGATACAACTGTAACTATTTAAGATAAGCAGGTCTCCTGGGGAAACCGTGACTTGCAGTTTAAAGGGCAATTTACTTTCCAAACACTTTTGTTTGGAAATTGTTCACCGGAAATAGTCTTTTTTGAATTACTTTCCATTTTTTATCTTTTACTTTTTTCCAAAATCGAAAGTTTAATTTTTAATGTTCTTGTCTCTGGTGTTTGAGTCTGGCAGCTCAGTGATCCCGTTGCAGAGGGCTGCTCTGATGTTCTTCTGTTAGGAAAAAATTTAAAAAAACGTTCTCAAATCTTTCCTAAGCAGAAGAAAATCAGAGCAGCTTCTTACTTTCTCCTGACAACTTCCTTGACTACTTGGTGGTCAGACTGGAGGGGAAATGACCAGCAGGTGGCGCTGTTGTAACAGAATTCATTCTTATTAACAGGACATGTATCCTTTAATATCTTGGAATGAAAAAAAGAAATAAATAATGAATGTACATATTCTAAGCAAAAATGCTTAGAATAGCACTCTCATCAATTTTGCTCATGATAAGGTTATTTTCTGTATGCTACAAGTGGTACCACAGATTTATAGCATCCTGTAAGATCCAGACAGCCGATAGGCCACACACATTATACTGTGGAAAGATAAGATTTAGCAAATGTGCTTCTCAGTATACACAAAACTTTACTTTTTATGCTGCCACTCAATAACAGCAGCTGGTCCCTCGCACTACAGAGGGAGGCTCTGGCTGATCCATATCCATAGACAAGTTACTGCATGTCAGCCACACACCTCGCAGCATAAAACATCTTCACTTCAATTAAGAGAAAACACTAAAAAGTCTGTGTGAACGCACGAGGCAGCGAGAGAAACACTCAACAAATAGCCCTGTGTAATCCTTGTAATCCATCAGCGTTTGGAAACATTCAAAAGGATTGAATACTTTCGCTTATAGCTGACATTTTTACTGTATGGTGAAGGTACCAGGAATCAAAGAAAGGGCCTGCCTGGAGCACAACGATCTGTCGATTCTATGGCATTGTTGTCGTTCAGCTTTTTTACACTAGTTGTGGGGCCACAGTTATATCAGGTACAAGTATGGGATCCATTATCCAGAAACTCATTATCCAGAAAGCTCCAAATTATAGGATCTCCCATAGACAAATTTTTTTAAAAAAATCTAAAAATTATTTCCTTTTTCTCTGTAATAATAAAACAGTAGCTTGTACTTGATCCCGACTAAGATATAATTAATCCTTATTGGAAGCTAAGCCAGCCTATTGGGTTTATTTAATGTTTACATTTTTTTTAGTAGACAAAGTATGGAGATCCAAATCACAGAAAGATCAATTATTCAGTATACCCCAGATCTTGAGCATTCCGGATAACAGGTCCGATACAGTTTCCCTCATGTCCTGCCCCCTTGTCTTACTGTCACCATCTTTTGCAACTGTCACCACCTTATCCTACTGTCACCAACTTTTGCTACTGTCACCACCTTATCCTACTTCCACGACTTTTGCAACTGTCACCACCTTATCCTACTGTCACCGCCTTATCCTACTGTCATGACTTTTGCAACTGTCACAACCTTATCCTACTGCCACGACTTTTGCAACTGTCACCACCTTATCCTACTGTCAAGACTTTTGCAACTGTCACCACCTTATCCTACTGTCAAGACTTTTGCAACTGTCACCACCTTATCCTACTGTCAAGACTTTTGCAACTGTCACCACCTTATCCTACTGTCAAGACTTTTGCAACTGTCACCACCTTATCCTACTATCACCGACTTGTCCTACTGTACCTGCTATCACTCCACTCTTGGTCCTTACTAGCGATGATCTGCAGGGACCCACAATGCACCAGGCAAAGGGCAATTGACCCACTTTGCCAGAAAAAAACAAAATTAATTAAAACATCAACAACAAGAATCACAACAGATACTGTAGCTACAAATAAAAGTCTCCCACAAGCACATTTATTGCACTGCTTATCATATACTGAATGCATACTCATCAGATGAATCACACAGTTTCTATGATACACACTTTTTCTAGTGGCACCCACGAGATTTCTACTAATCTATGAGACCATAGGGCATGAATACACCTGTTTCACTAGGTGCAGACATAGCACATCATTTTGTGCAATCTTTAGCAGCCATATGTGTTATAGGAAGTGGGTGATGGTATTGGGTCATGGCATTACCTGGGGGCCCTATTTTTCTTAGTGGCTGGAATTAAAGCAAGGTGGGAGGCACCTTCTCATCTTGTTGTGCTGAAACACGTCTCAGTTTTGCTTTGGATCAGCAATACAAGGAGGATCCTTCTCTGCCGGGACACACCACCCTCAGGTACATAGCGTACTTATGAGTTATCCTTCAGGGATCTGCAGAGTTCTTAAATATATGCACATTTTTTACTTGTCCCTGGAATTAAATGTGTTTGCCGCTGTCTGTAATTGGTACTGCTATGGCATATTAACCATTAACTCCTCAGCTTATGGCTAAACCATTTTGGCATATACTGTATCCCTATAACAAAATGGATTTAGACCCAATGTATGCTCAAATAGCAGCAACTTTTGGGGGACTTGCTAGCATTCATAGGGGAATAATGTCTAGTACTATCTCAGTACATCAACATCAGTGCCCAGGTCTAGAGGATAAAAACACAGCCGCACTGTCCTTTTAGGGCAGAGACACGCTCAGATTCGGGGAGATTTAGTCGCCCGGCAATAAATCGTCTCTTCTTCAGGGTGACTAATCTCCCCAAACTGCCTACCGCCAACTAGAATGTAAATAGCCAGTGGGATGGCACTCGGAGTGCACAAAGTTTCCTCATGAGGCAACTTCGGACGACTACGGAAAATGAAGCGCACTGATTGCCATCTGGAGGCGATTTACATTTTAGCCCGCGGAAGGGAGTTCGGGGGGAGATTAGTCGGCCCAAAGAAGAGGAGATTTGTCACGGGGCGACTATATCTCCCAGAATCTGAGCGTGTGTCTCTGCCCTTAGTTTTAGAAGTCGTATTGTTTCTATCAGTATTTAGTTCTACAGAACAATGTGACTGTAGCACCGCTGCTGAAACCTCTTACCAGCCCAGATAACATTGTAGCTGCTCTCATTCCCAACCCAAAGAACAAAAAAAGGTGTCACTCGTCTGTATTCAGGAGAGTTCGGGTTAGGGCCTTCTTGCTTTCCATTGCTTATTCCCAAATTTCCCCCTGAACTAGGGTTGCCACCTTTTCTGCAAAAAAATACCGTCCTTCCTATATATTTATCTTTTTTCCCTATTAATAACATTGGGATCAACCATCATTTTTACCGGCCAGGCCAGTAAAATAACGGCAACCCTACCTGAACACCAGTCATAATACTAGTACTACACTGTAGATAAAAGACTCCAGGATTTAGGCATTACTAAACGCAGAAATATTTAGTTATTCTTTGCTTTGCACGGCTCATTTATCCCATATGAATATACGTATATGCGTGCGTTTGCTTTCACTCAAGATACATGGCGGCAGTCCTGCATGGCCGCTGTTTGCCTGTTCAGATGTCACTAAAGATCTCTGAAAACCCTTACACACATACTGTATATACCTGCTCATAACAACCAGCTAAAATAAGTGCACCTTGCTTTTCTCAGCTCACTCAGCATTGAAAGAACATAGAAATGTGGGTATATTTGGTTACAGTAAGAGGTAGTAACTCAGCTCTATTTCCTAAACAGTGAGAACAGTAAGTACGTGGTACAGGTATGGGAGAAGTTATCCAGGAACCCATTATGCAGAAAGCTCTGAATTACGGAAAAGCTGTCTCCCATAGACTCCATTATAATCAAATAATCCAAAATTGTAAAAAATGATTTCCTTTTTCTCTGTAATAATAAAACAGTACCTTGTACTTGATCCCAACTAAGATATAATTAATCCTTATTGGAAGCAAAACCAGCCTATTGGGTTTATTTAAAGTTTACATGATTTTCTAGTAGACTTAAGGTATGAAGATCCAAATTACGGAAAAATCCATTATCCGGAAAACCCCAGGTCCCGAGCATTCTGGATAACAGGTCTCATACCTATACAGGAATAGGAGCTCTGTGAAGGCCATCATCCACTTTCATCAAATAATTCTAATTTTTAAAAATGATTCCCTATTTCTCTGTAAAAATAAAACTGCAGAAAATAAACAAAGCCACAGCTCTGACTCCCTAATCCGTGTATGTCAGCTGGCAAGGTCCGGGAGTACGTTCTCCAGGTTTGGAAATCCCTTAGCGTCCCACGCCGTATGCCATGAAGTAGAAGAAAATGGAGCACCGCAACACCTGGTGACTTTAAAAATTTGTAGCTTTATTCGTCAACATTAAAAAACACGCAGCATCATAAACCCTGATGTAGACGTATGATGCTGCGTGTTTTTTGCAGTGTTTATACAAAGGGCCTGTAGGTGTCACTGTGCACAAGAGTTTTACTGTGTACATAGTACTTTCTAGACTGTTTTAAAGTATTAGAGTTGAAGTGTAATGGCAGCATGAACCTGCTAATAAAGCAATGTTATACTCTACTCATCCTCGGCTACCAAAACATAACATATTTTAATGTTGACAAATAAAGCTACAAGTTTTTAAAGTCGCCTGGTTTTGCGGTACTCCATTCTTTTCTACTACAAAAATAAAACTGTACCCTACTACTCAATGCAAACTAAGCTACATGAATCCATATTGGAGGCAGACATATATATATATATTTCTATTATTTAAATATTAAATGATCTTTAGCAGACTTAAAGTATGGTGATCCAAATTACAGAAAGATCCCTTATCAAGAAAACCCCAGGTCCAGATCATCCAGGATAATAGATCCTATACCTGTACTAGCGCAGTCAGCACAAAAACTAGTGTTAGTAGTACCATCATAGAGGTAACACTGTGTGATACTAGCATGGTCAGTACCCATTCCCCCAGTACCAGTACTCTTGCTACCAGTGAACTGTATGGCTATTTGTGGCAGTTGGGGCAGGGAGAGTACCTGATTTAGCTATTGAGATACAATCCTGCTGACAGTAGACAGCACAAAGCTGACAGTTGTGGCAACAGCAAAGCCTATAGGTCGAATGCCTAGCTGTGTACTCATTGCTGGCAGTGAGAATATCTGGCCCTGCAGGTAGGTATTTATATCTAGTACTAGTTGCCCGACCCCTGTCCTATCAGAGAAAGTATCTGTTCCAATTGCAGTACCGTCAGGGTTACTCTCCAGCGCCTCCTGCAGAAGTTTGAAGCTGTTGGACTGTCGTGGGGACGTCCTGTTCTCCTGGTTCCCCTGCAGCATCTTATACACCTCCGAATCCTGGTGCAGCCAACTCATCTTGTAACGCTAGGGGCTCTCACAGGGAGTCTAGAAGGCTACAAAACACAAAAATCCAAATTAGGTTCTTGCCCCAATATTCCTCATTATATCTGTTTTGCCAAAATCTGTTGGGGTGTTCTGATAGTTGTAGTTCTACATCAGCTGGAGTTCTGTAATTTATTTATTTAAACTCTGCCTCAGATGGGCCCCCTCAACCCCAATTCTGGCAATGAAAAAGGGGCCTTTGTGCCGTGAAAGCTTGCAGTGTTTTCTCGTGCGTTTAGCAAGTAAAGGGACCATTCCCACACCACATGTTCCTCTGCTACTAGAAGATCATTTCCGAATCCCCCCAGTCTCTCTATACCCACCTCTGCCTTTCATATCCCCCACCAGATATAGACATACACATAACTTACTGTGCCTCTCTTCTCTCTAAGCCAGGGATCTCTAACTGTCACAATTGTACATGTACCAGCCGAGAGCTCTCTGAGAATGCTGGGAATAGTAGTGCAGAAACAATTGGAGAGCTTGTGATTACTCTGTCTAGTAACTAACTGTTCTTCCCCTTCACTTTCTCATTCCCCTCTCTGTTTGTGCTTCACTCCCTTCCTATCCCGTAGGCTGAACAGATGAATAATAGACTCACATGCCAGGCAGATGTCTCTGGGTGCCAGGGGTGATCTCTCCGACAGACACTTTCGACTGTATCTCTGTCACAGCTTCTCTTCCTCTATCACCACTGTCTCTTCTTCCTGCGCATAGGACACACCTGTCTCTGTTGCTGAACCCGCCTGTGCCTCTCTCACTCTCACTCTCTCTTTCCCCCCCACCTCTTTATTATAGTCACACCTCTGTCCCTGAAACAGTCATGCCACACTTTATGTTTTCACTTCTTCTCTGTGCTGTCTCTTCTCAGTACTGCACTCAGGAGTTGGGTTACCAGCCAGTAACAACACCCCCAAAAATCAGCCAGTCCCGCATTCACCCCCTTGGGTGCCTCCCACATGTGCTTTATGTGAAACCACTCACTAAATCAAGAGACTGAGAGACCGCCAAGGGGTGGAAATAGGCTTGTGAGAAGCAAGAGGCAGCCAGAGAGAAACACAGACAGCACAGAATACACAGACACAAACAGCCAAGAGCAAGAGACAGGCAGCTGGCAGATAGTATGACAAATGTGGCACTTAGCTGATAGAGTGGCCATGAGCAAAATGCCATATTTCATGTCCCACATTTTCACCCTTTTCTCGGCACCGAGACTCACAGACAGAGGGGGCCCTTGGGTAGTTGATGGGTATATTTTCTAAGGCTAATATCTAAAATAAAGTAGAGAACTCTTCCATCAGTTTCACCCCTCACATTGCACAGCGGTGCAGTAAGATAATGACCATCTGGGCTGTGCTGGGACACCTCCCTGTGTCAGTACCTGTGTAGGCTCTTAGCTGGCACATTCCATTGGAATACCTGCTAAAAATATATAGAGATATACATACATGAATATTTATTGTAGGTGTTACTGCAGGCGTGAGGTGCTTCCAGGTGCAGGGTTTAGCTCTCATTGTGCACAATAAAGATATGGGGCTGGGGAACAGAGTAACAGGGTAGTACCTCACCTTTCTGTAAATTCCTCCTTGCCACTGGTGTGACGCTGCTACTGTATTTTGTCGCTCACCTGTAGACAATTGCGTGACTTTGCTTGTTCAGTTTGTGTTACAGCAGCCAGGGAGTGGGAGCAGGAGCGTCTATGGGAACATTCAGAAAGAAAGTGGGTGCTGCCGGCAAATGCATTGTCCCCAGGGCCAGGGGCTTAACTCCAGAGCAAGCAGCCCACCCTGAAATGTATAGAGGAGAAGAACTCTGACTGATATATAGTTTCAATATATATATATTGATGAAACATATATTGGGGGGCAGAATTGATTTTTCTGTGGGGCCCATTAAGGTCTAGTTATGCCACAGACCAGCATACATGTAAAACTACTGATATACAGTATTAGCTCGGCATAAAATTGTACCCCCACCACCTCTACAGGTGGGTTTGATGCCTCTGCTATGCAAATGTTTTCCTCCAGTATATGTGTAACCTTGTTGGAGCACAAGGTGGGTGTAGGAATACAAAAATCTTGAGACCTCTGGTCTATTGAGTCTGGAGGTGGGCTTGATGCATCTGGCACATAGAGCCACACCCCTTGTCCTTACAGAAATCAAGTCTGTCCAATCTGTGGTCACTCCTCCTGACAGCAATAGAACAGCAGCATGAATATCCCTGACATAAAGACCAAAAATATCCAATTGTTACATAATATAATGGTGTTAGTTCAATTTTTTCCCCAAAAGTATCCCGTCTCTGGGGCTTCCTCCTAAGCTGCCCATACAGGTAACGATAAAGACCTTTGGTATGATTTTCAGTACCTGTACATTGGGCTGGAGCTAATGACCAGTATCTTTGTGCCAAAGAGATCAGACGATTCGTTGTTCCAACATTTTTAACAATTCCATCTGCCAGTGCACTATGTTGGCCGGCGTATGGTGCATCAGCCAGATCCTCTTCAATTCCTGCTTTTCCAATTAATCCGGCCGTCAGCCTGGACATATGGAGTATAAATGTGGCTGTACTGTATATGAACCCTTATATGATTCGTTCAGCCCTCATGCTGATCTCTTGAATGCCCATGAGTATTGGAAGTGATATGGACACATTGGGCCTGTGCCTTTCCTAAATGTTGGCACAAAGGCTTGCATTCCTTAGCAGCTGACAACAAGTCATGCCTTGGAGCAGTGGTTAATCCAAGTTAATGTTGCACCAGGGGAGCCTGTTTGTAGTTGATGAGGGGAGGGCATAATGTTTGGCCCAGGGGAAAGGATTGCCCTTTAACCCCCAGTACATTATGTGGCACAGGCTCTGGATTTATTGCCTGCACATCTTGCCAGTTCCTTTTGATGTTATGCTCCTAGTTCCTATTCCCTCCCTCTAGCAGTCCTTATTTGCATTTATCACTGGCTGAGCCGTGGGTATTTCTACATAACATGTACGTGACAGTATGCTGGCAGGCTGTGCAGAGTTCACATTTGCTTTACATATAAACAATAAATACCTTGTATGTAATAAAGGGAGGTCTGTGCCCTGTTCAGCTTTCATAACATATAGATATTAATAAAGTAATTATGTGACATAGTGACATGTCTCTGGCTCTACAAGAATAGAATTAATTTCAAGTCGGACTGTACTTGGCAGAAAGCTGAAATGGGCACTTCACGTTACCAGATAGAGAGTTGCTCTTGATTTGCGGAATGCAGACATCTTGGTTTTATTCACCTCTCCCTGTCTAAATGCCGTGGGCACAATGTAAGGTAGGGGCCAGGTCGTTACGTAAATCACAGCTGAACTACCACACCCATTGGGCAGCAATGAAACAAGAGAAGGTGAATGGGAGCTCAGGCATGAGGAAAATAAAAAAAGAAGAGGTAAATAGAGGTGAAGCTGAGAGATGAAGAAGAGGATATATGAGAGGTGGGGAATTATTTAGGGGTGATACAAATAAGATAAATACAATTTAATACAAGAAATACAATTTAATGCACTCCAAACCAATTGAATATGTTGTTTGGTACTTTCAGCTAAAAAACGCCTTCCTGTATCAATTCCCTTTTAGACAACTAGTGATCACTGAAACTACCCCAGAGTGTTGATGTGCAGGTTGATTTTTTTTTTGACCCAACCCAAGCCTGCCCACACCTGCCGCCTCCTCTCTATTTATAGGCCCACACCACCCGCCAATGATGACACTAAAGAACCAGGGCGGGGCAAGCACGAGCCTATAAAAACAGAAGCCGCAGTGTAAGGTCGCAGGTGGCAAGACCAGGTAGAAGAGCTAAAATCAAACCCACCCACGACCTGCAAATGGAGTGCCGAGGTCGGGGCAATCCCACCCAACCCAAGGGTATCGGGCCGACCCACACATCACTAACTTGGCGCTATATATCCACCGACCAGACTTTGCAAAAGTGCTAACCTACATGTATATTATATCGATGCAGACAAACACCAGCCAACTAAATAAAGCGCTGGTGTGAAGATATCCGGGACTTAGAGGAAGAGATGTGGAAAGATGTCCTAGCGTTAGTAGCCCAACTTACTATCTCTAGTAGGGACAGATACATACAGATCAAATTCCTTTATAGAGTGTACTTCACCCCACAAAAATTAGCTAGGATTTATCTCTGGGTCTTGGACCAGTGTCCCAAGTGCCTCAATGCTGTGGGTACCCTCCTCTATGCCTTCTGGGAATGCCCAATAATACAGGGATTTTGGCAAGGGATACTCAATGATGCTGAAACTGCCTTATACTATCACCCAACCTCTGTCTTCTGGGAATTGTGGAAATACTACCACTGAGACCTCCGGCTAAACTGTGTTACTTGCAATTGTTCTATTATGGAAAAAAAGGCAATTGGAAATCCATGGGGCCACCTGCGTTGAACTTTTGGAAAAAAAGAAATGTTATGACTCAACCAGGCTTGCGAATGCCCTGATAAATGTGAAGCCACCTGGGGATCATGGCTGGTGGTGAATGCATTGCTTTAATAGTGCCCTAGAAACTAGAAAGAAATGCATGACTGATGCAGTAGGAATATCTATGTAATGCTCTTCACTCTTCTTCTCTCCTTTTTCTTTTCTTTTACCCCTCAGTATTGTTACAATTTGAAAAGCAAAATAAAAACTTGAAAAAAAAATAGAGAAGAAATAAAATTCAATCACCAATTCAGCAATTATAATAAGAAGAGAGGATAAAATGGCAATGTGAATGAATGCATAGGAATGCACTAGGACCTGCTCCACACTATGAGAAGTGACATCAGAAGTCTTCTATAGCAGCTCCTTCCCCATAAATCATCATTAATTCAATTCCATAAAATATGTTTTTATTGTATTTGTATATATCAGTCTCTGTGTCAGATCTTGGCACGGTCACTCACACAGGTGCCACAAAGTTCCCAGGGAAAGTTCCGAAGCGTTTTGTTCTCCAGCAGACACCTGCATAACAGCAATGGATTAGATGTCACCTTCATGCCTCTGACCCACCCACAGTCCCATGGGGACACTCACCTACATACCAACCATCTTCACACTGTTGTGACACCGTCACTGTGTCTCCTGGGATCAGATGCAACTCATCTTCATTATTAGGGGTGTATGCATAAAGAACTCTGTACCTAAAAACACATGCCGGATATCACTGAATGTTGCCCAGTGCAGACAGCCTAATGCAGTGGCTGCAGCCTATGCAGTTGACCCCCCACCCACCCCTTCCAGGGGAGTTCAAATGTTGTTATATGTCTGTAACATTATGAGCTAAGGGGGCCCAGCATGAAGGCCAGTTAGGGTGAGATTTGGGGTGAGTGCTTATTTGTGCCCTGGGTACCCCTGGAACTATAGCAGGGTGACTGTTACCCCAATGTTTCTTTATATTTGTAACCTTGTGATGAGCTAAGGGGGCCCAATCTGAAGGTCAGTTAGGGTGTGATTCAGGTCGAGCGCTTTTTTGATGTCCATGTGTACCACTGGAACTATAATAGGATGACTATTACCCAATCTATAACCTTGTTATGAGTTAAGGGAGCATAGTCTGAAGGTCAGTTAGGGTGAGATTTGGGGTCAGTGCTTGTACCCTGGGTACCCCTGGAACTATAGCAGGGTGACTGTTAGATGAATAAGCTATAGCAGGGTGACTGTTACCCCAATGTTTCTTTATATTTGTAACCTTGTTATGAGCTAAGGGGGCCCAGTCTGAAGGCCAGTTAGGGTGTGATTCAGGTTGAGCACTTTTTTGGTGCCCATGTGTACCCCTGGAACTATAGTCAGGTGATTGTTACCCTATCTGTAACCCTGTTATGGAGTTAAGGAAGCCCAGCTTGGGGGCCAGTTAGGGTGAACTTTGACATTAACACTTATTTGTGCCTTGGGTACCCATGGAACTATATTAGGGTTTCTGCTACACCAATGTTTTAATGCATGTGTAACCTTGTTCGGGCACAAAGGGGGTGTAAACAGTGAACCACAAAGGAGGTGCCTGAACACAAAAATCTTGATTAGTCTGTGCTTTGACCACCACATTATGGTGTAGCCTTTTACTCACATTGTGCCAGCTAGCTCCTGGGTGCTGCAAGGTGCCACAGCTGGTACATAGGCAACATTTTCTTGTGAGATCTAGAAAAACAAGACAGCATTCTGATTTACAACCAGAGAATATGGAAAGGAAGTGGTTGGGGTGGTGGAACATTGTCAGAGTAATTATCTGGTCTGGCCTATTTGTTGTCAATGGAATGGACCTGTCACTACAAATGTCATGTGATGCAGCAGGGTTAGAGGGTTGGGGGCAAGTACTTTATAGAAGAAGTTGGGGGACTTTCAGAGCAAGGGCTAGTGAGTCCTATCCGCTGCTCTTTTTTTTTTATTTAAGTCTCATCAGAATGTCTGTGTTGAGAAGAAGCCTGGGCAGCAGCAGCAAGCTGTAGAGCAAAGTACGGTGAGATGGAAGAGGATGTAACTGTGCTGCGGTTATATATTGGTGGCAGTTTTTACAGTGTCATTAGATAATAGTGTCAGCTAATAGTGTCATGGTGAATGCCAGGGAACATTTTCTTTTTCCCCCATGTGCAAGGCAGCGCTATGCAGGGGTGGGCAGAGTAGGCAAGTGTCTAGGGTGCAAAGCTGGGGTGGTGCTATGCACGTACCTTCTCTGACCCCTGCCTACCCCTAGTCCAGTCCCTCTATTCCAGTCTATCCAATCTGCACATGCACGTGAGCGGCCTGCCTGGCTATGGCACTATGTGTATGTAGGCAATGATGATGTGACTTTTACATTTGCTTAGTACATGGATCAGTGATCCCTAATGAGTGGCAAGATGTTGCTCCCAGTGGCCTCAAAGCAGGTGCTTTTTTTTTAATTCTTTGCTTGGAGGCAAGTTTTGGTTGCATAAAAACCAACTGTACTGCCAAACAGAGTCTCCTGTAGACTGATAGTCCACATAGAGGCTGCCAAATATCCAATCACAGCCCTTATTTGGCATCCCCAGGGACTTTATTCATGCTTGTGTTGCTCCCCAACTCATGAATATCACTCACGGGTAAAAATGGTTGGGGACACCTGACCTAAAGCTTTGTGCGCAAAAAGACAATAAGCAGATCTCTGTGGTGCACTCAGAAATAAGGGATGGCATGAGTGACAGTCTGATCAGATGCCCACAAAGGAAATATGTAGGCGTGTAGCTAGACTAGATAGTTGTGCTAGCAGGGCATAAGCAATGATAGACAGTAGCCCAAACAGCCCCCCTCAGGTATACTAAATAGTGACCAGGGGCATAACTACAGAGGAAGCAGACCCTGCCACTGCAGGGGGGCCCAGGAGGTATAGGGGCCACATAAGGCCCTAATTTATATACAATTTCAATTAAGTCAGGACACAAATAAAACAGTATAAACGCAGGCCACTTGAAAAAATTAAAGAGAAAACTAGGGCACAGAAATCACACTGGCATGTAGGTTAGCTCAGCTGATTTTTTTTGGCTCCTTGAAGCTGCACTGATGGCTCTCCACCAGAAGAGGGGACATTGCTGTTTTCACAGTGCACTCACTGAATGGGACTGGCAAGTTCTAAGAGAAGTTCACAGTGGGAACAGTGGGCAGAGCTCATCCATAGGCAGTGCCTGTTGCACATTAATGCACATTCTATAGTGGCACTTGTGCCAACCTAAATTCCTATCCTTAACAGGGCATTATATGCAGTATATGTAATTACTTGTTGCAAAGATCTGGATCATGCACTGCAACTCATTTTGGCTAACCACACCTACTGCAGTTGCAAGGCACCATTATACTTCCCAAAATTCAAGACCTCCATACACATAACCATTGTGTTGGCTCTGGCACAAACACACTGGACTGATTTTGGCACGAAATGCAAATTTTAGCATTACTTCGCCAAAATGATGAGTGTTTTCCGCTGGAACCAATACAATGCTTCTGGATGTGATAGAAAGTGGAGGCTACTGCCAGCGTACAGCTAAAAGCGACCTACATATTTCAGCAGACTCATTTTGGCCTCTGTGTGGCACTAGTCAAAGGCCTGGACTAGACAAGGTGGATAATCTGCTTCTCCACAGCTGCTCTGCCTGCACCGGGAAACATGGTCTTTGCTCTGATGCAAGTAGGCGTGGTGGATTTCATCACAAAAAGCGAAATCTCGAGTTTGAGTGGAGGCAATATTTCCAGGTGCCGGCACTTTGCAGCTGAGGAGTGGATTCTCAGGCCTGTGTTCCAGAGATCTGCCTTGTCTGGCTCTAGCCTAAAGGAACTTTCCATTATGCACCTGATTAAACTGATCAATACAGAAGAGTAGCCATTCAGCCAGTTTCCCTACTACAAAATGATAGGTAACTACACTGCCCCTAGTGGTCAACTGCTTGTTTGGCCCATTGACTGAATGAGCAGATCAATACCTTCACCAATTGCTTGTGAGGGTCACTGGTGATTAGGTTTGCCACCTTTTCTGGAAAAAAATACCGGCCTTCCTACATATTTATCTTTTTTCCCTATTAATAACATTGGGATCAACCATAATTTTTACCGGCCAGGCCAGTAAAATGCCAGCCAGGTGGCAACTCTACTGGTGACTGAAGGGTAGAGCATTGTATAGGTTGGATTTACTGGACCCACACTTCAGCCACAGTTAAGGTGGCCATACACAGAGATCCGCTCGTTTGGCAATGTCACCAAACGAGTGGCTCCCTCCCAGATATGCCAACCTTGAGGTGGACGATATCGGGCTGATCCAATCATGGGCCCTAGGGCCCAATGATCAGATTGTAAAGAAAGGGTAAATGGGCAGTCAGACCCTGGGCCATGATCCGACAGGACTTCCGGCCAGACATTGATCTAGGAAGCCCGTTGGAGGGCCCCATACACGGCCAACTTTCTACAAGCATCAGACCCAAAAAAGCTGTACCCCATCCTGTTTGCCAATTAAAAACTTACCCCCATATGTAATATATGGCACTCAGTTTGCCTAGGAGCAGTTACCTATAGCAACCAATAAGATGTTTGCATTTAAACAGGTGACCAGTTAATGCAACCTGCTGATTGGTTGCTATGGGTTACTGCCCCGGGCAAACTTAGTGCCTTTTATTACATAACCCTCAGAAAGCATGAAGCATGCTCTACTACTTTACCCAAGAGTCTTTGTCTACCTTACAAACTCAACAGGGCCTTCCCAACACTGAAGGTACCTAAACTGTAGAACAATACTGGCAGCAGACATTGGGCCCTGCACTGCATTTTTAAAAGATTGCAATGTTTAAAATAGCAGGCTTATTGTTCTTGGGAGCCTGGTCATGGCCCATTGCTCCCCTGGCTCAGGACAGGTGTGAAAGGACCAGCTGTTTTTCAACTAAGGAAGCAAGAGGGAAGGGCCAGAATAATTGTATTGTTTATTATGTTGTTTTAACCACCCTCCCCAACCCCTAAAATGTCTAAGCAGGTTTGCTTTTCAAGGCAAGAGCGGTGTCTTTTACTCACACACTTCTTCCTGTTACAGTTAGAGCTGCAGAATTTCCTGTCATGTGATCAGTGAGGGAGCACACAGAACACCACAAAATGGCGGCTCAAGGTAAAAGGGCAATGTTTATAGATATGTATATACAAATTTGATAAGATTTTTTAATAGGTGACTTATTATTATATGTTATCGGTTGGTTAAGTATTCATTCTGAAGGTATAGTTTTCCTATTATTTGTCCATGAAAATATGGAGTTTTGCCAGATTATTTTAATATGGGGGAGGGGGGCTGGTGTTGGAAGGTACATGAGGGCCAAGCATATAAATCATAGGACGTTTGGGCCTCATGGCTGCCTTCTAGCTGTGTTTGAATGCCATAAAGTAACACATGTGGCCTTAGCAACCATTAAGTTGTGGGAAAGAAGTGCAGAAAAAAGGCTCAGTATAAAGCAGTCACAGGCAGGGCTGCAGTAGAATGTTGGCCTAATATACCAGACCACAATAACAGGGTAATATATAGAGAAAAGCTTTCCTGCTCCCGTCTGCCACACGTGACTCCCAGGGAATGTCTAACAAAATGGCTCTGCCGATTAGCACAGCAGCCTTTTATGTAAGCAGGCCTTCCCACATCTGCCCTGTTTCTTGTCTAGCAGGATAGCTAAAATTAGGGCTAGAAATTATGGGAAATCACGTAGTAATTAGCAGGAAAAGGTTACTCTGAAATGAATCATGATTGCAGGAATGCACATTAGGGCTGTGACTGGGTAACTATGGCACATACTAAACATTTACTGGTAATTAAAAAGGAAAAAAAATCTGTACATAATTGTGTAGCTTAATTTAAGGGCTGGAGATCTGGCGCCTTGCAGATGAGGAAATTTACTAGGTGCATGGGGCCTTCCAGCATAACCCAACATGTCCAATGAAAAGCCACAATCATTCACTTCCAAATGTTCCATTAACAATCCATAACTACCACTCTTACCAGCCTGTTCCAGCCCCTGAATTAGCAGCTCCGGTGGGCCCTTTACCCTCCAATCTGACACTGATATAAAGAATATCAATACACAGCACAGTCAAAGTTCTCATAGACTCTAATAATCAGGACAATAATGTAGAGTTACGGTGCAAGCTCCTGTAGGTGACTGACGCCGTCTCGTATCAACTTAATACAAACGGAATGAAGCAGCACTTGAATTATGCAACAATGTGTGTATTAAAAATCAACACATCACAATAGCAACATTAACATTTCAGGCAAGACTGTGTGCCCTTTATCAAGCCAAATAAATACATATATATATATATATAATATATATATATATATATATATATATATATATATATATATATATATATATATATATATATATATATATATATATATATATATATATATAGTGTAGTTCCCCAAGATTGACACACTTCAGGGCTTCATAATGCAGTTTAGAAAAGAAAATGTATTGCCAACGTTTCAGTCCCGTTCTGGGCCTTTCTCAAGACATTGAGAAAGGCCCAGAACGGAACCGATACGTTGACAATAAATTTTCCTTTTCTAAACTGCATTATGAAGGCCTGGAGTGCGTCAATCTTGGGGAACTACTATCTATACTTTTTTTGAAAGCACCCAGGCATGAAGAGAACGCTAGTCTGGAGTGCACCACAGCTGGAACTTATAAATATATATATCCCAATATGTTTTGGGATTGTGGGAGCACCCAGAGATAATCCACAAAAACACCAGGAGAACATACAAATGCCAAGCTGATTGCAATATAACCACTGGACATGTAGCAAATACTAGTCAGTGTAATGTCCCTGTAGTTAGAGGGCAGTTGCACCAGAGTAGAGGAGTGTGGAAAATCAAGAGCAATATTAGTTTGTAGGCAGGGGTGAGGGGAGGAAGACAAGCAGACTGTTTTGGGGTGTTCAGTGGACTTAGGGGGAGGGAAGACTAGAGTCATAGTATAGCTGAGTGGGGGAGTAGAGTGTAAGTGTAGAACAGGGATTACATAGTGTTAGGAAGTAGCAAAGTGGGATGATGTTAGTACAGACCTGCTCAAGAGGGGCATTATTTGAATCTCCTCTGATTTTGGAGGTTTCTTCTCTCCTCTGCCCTGTGAGCCGCACGTAGCTCGCAGGAAACAGACCAATGTTCTGAGATCCTTCAATCCGCCCCTCAAACCAGCTGCCACCGACCCTCCGAATGATGGCAACGTGCTGCCCCTGAGACAATGAAACAGTGACCTTGAGACACATAGGTTGGTTGTGACAGCAATCCATGGAATGTTGGGGACAGTCTTGTTTAGTCATTTATTGTGTTCCCAATATTTACAATAAAACAGAAACACAGTTACATAGTTAAATTGGGTTGAAAAAAGACAAAGTCCATCAAGTTCAACCCATCCAAATGAAAACCCAACATCCATACACACCCCCCTCCATACTTTTAAAAGGCAAATAACGGGTTACTCAGTATAGTACATATATAACTTTTGGGTATCCAGGAATTCCGTAGCATATGAAACCCTTGTGTGTTGGAAAAGGAAAATGGCAGTCAGACACTTCATTCTGTGGCTCAGGAGAAGCAATGGCATCAAGCCACTTATACACAATAAATCCATTGGGCAGAAAAACCGGGTCCATTTGCTTAGCCTAACTAAAAACTTTCTCTGGAGTAAACAAATCCTATCTCTCCCTATTCTGGAGGTGCAGAACTTTAATTCTCTATTTGTTTGCCTCCTGCTCTTTCCCCATGGTTAGATATGGTTGCCAGACCTTCAACCAGGCTAAAAAATCTCAGTGGGTTTCATCTTCGTATCAGTAGGGCAAAGCAGTCAGTTGGAGTAGGACCTCCTGTTGCAGTAATATCTTACATGGGATGCTTTGTTGGAACTAAACCTTTCCTTCCTGTCTGACTATGGGGAAGAGAACAGCCCAGTAGCATGAAAAACAGAGCATCAGATTTCTATACATGGGTAAATCTTTAGTTAATGTTGTCTGCAAAACACTCTCTTAAAAAAGTACTTGTATAGAGCATTTCTGCTGTGCTGCTATTCCTTGCGCTCCTGCCCCAGCCACAATTACTTCCCCCCCCTCTTGCCACCCCAGGAGAATGAAAGGTGTGGATGACACAGCACCCAATGGATTTCATTTTAATGCAACCACACCAAAATATCATTTACATCCGGATTTATTTCTGTAAATGCCCTGAGGAAGGCGAGATTCATTGCTAAACTACCAATCCCATCATCCTCTCTTTTGCCAACTACAGCTGAACAAGTCCCACAATCCTCCCATGTGTGGAGGCTCTAATTAGTTCATCTGAACCACGAGTCAGACAGTGAGCTGAGTAGCAGTCACTGAGATCCGAGGGAAGGTGCTTCTGAAACAGAGAGACAGCAAAAGCAGAGACAGATAAGGTGGTTGTGTGTCAAAGCACAGTTTTGAGGGTGCAAGGCTATGGGTGACATCTTACTTTACTCAGGGAGAGTTCTGCATCAGATTCAGCCTTGAAGTCATAGAGAGAAACACCTGATAAATGGGGTACGACAGGCTTCTCGGATTCTCCTGGTGACAGAACCTGAAGAGAAAGGATAATAAACAGCACAGTCACAGAGACAGACAACCACACCAACACAGATGGCAGAGCATCAAGAGTAGAGTAGCCTGCTCCTGGTACTTTAAGATCAAATTTCCGGGGCAGCAACTGCTGCTGCCTCAGGCGGCAGAGGGGCCAGGATCGCCCCTGAGGCAAGGTAAGGGGCAGATTGCAGCATAGGGGCTGATTTTCAGGCCAAGGCCAAAGGCAGGCAGAGAGTTGGCTCCACTGCTATCAGTATGCATATTTTTTTCAGGCTGAGAGAAGAGGATACACTCCATGCCCCATCTCCATTCATGTGAACCGCTTCCATTTGTGTGCTGTCACATGCCGCCTGTAAATGGCTGCTTTGGTGTATTCGGGCCGTCCTCTGCCCCAAGGGACTGCACACAAGCAGATCTTACTTAAGTCTATGGAGATGGGGCATGGAGTAGATCCGCTTCTCTCATACTGAAAATAATACACAATGCTCTGTCTGCCCTTGGCCTTAAACACACAGACTGCAAAGGATAGATTAATAGCAAGATAAGAGAGACAATCAAGTACAGATGGGGAGATACAGATATACAGATATACTGACACTCACGCGAATACAATCTTATCTTTATGAACCATTCTTTTTGCTTACATATTGGTTTGTTAAATTCAAAAGAATTTTTATCTAAAGTATTCTGTAGCCCACAATTATCCAAATACAATTAGATAGCATTGTCATTACATAACATGAATGCTCTTGCGTTAAAAAATATGTGTATGTATATATTATATATGCCCATGAGCAATGCTAATATGGTTACTAACAGTCTATAATTCTCTGCCTTGAATGCCTTCTTTTAAAACACATATGGCAAACAGAGGGGGAGACCAACATATACTCACAGGCTTTGGGGGGGGGGGTTCGGGCACACAAACACAGACAGATGAGTTTTGTTGTTGAGTTTTGTCTGTGTTGTTACACAGATGCACAGACAGCGAATGTGTATGCTGGAAAAGTTTTATGGACTTTATGGTATGCACTCCAGCTGCAGAAACTGAGGAGTTCTATGAAGGATGATCATACAGATATCCAGCTGATACAAAGTTAGAACGATACACAAGCTGTGTGCTGGAGAACATACAAATACCCAACTACTGAGAGACATACACAAGCTGTGGGCTGGAGGGTCATACAGATATCCAAATGCTGAGAATGAGAGGCAGACTGTGAGCTGGAGGAACATATAGATACCAAAATAGTTAGAAAGCCAGACAAGCTGTGCATTTGGGGAACATAGAACTACCCAACTGCTGAGACAGATACACAAGCTGGTGGCTTGAGGAACATTAGTCACCAAACATCTGAGACAGACAGGTAAGCTGTGGGCTGGAGGAACATAGAGCTGCCCAGCTGCTGAGAAATAGACACAAGGTGTGGGTTTGAGGAACATCACCAAAAAGATGAAAACAGATAATCCATGGGATTACTAAAATGCTGAGAAAGACAGTGTGTGTCCTGGAGGAACATTCAGATACCCAACTGCTGAAACGACACACCAGCAGTGGGATGAGAAACATACAGACACCCCTCTACTGACACAGTTAGACAAGCTGTTTTCTGGAGGAATATACAAAAAGACAACTGCTCAAAATGATAGATGCTGTGCGTTTGAGGAACATAGACACATGGAACTGCCTAAGAAGACAGAACTAAAGATGGTCACACACTGGTCAACCCTCCATAGTGTCCGACATCAGGCTGCAGGCTCTACAAATGGATACTGTACAAGTGGCCATACAAGAACATGACCACATGCAATTGCTAAAAGCCTGGATAATTGGAATTGCAGGAAGTGAAGGGGATGCCGTTGGCTTGCTGTCCAGCTTGAAAGTTTCATTTGCCATTGAGTCATGCATCCACAGACATGGTACATCGGCAGATGAATTTTTAAAACTGGACAGATCATATGTGTTCCGACAACATGCAGGATGTCCCAACCAATGCCTGATCTGCTATGTACTGAAGCAATATTAGATACCCTCACGTAGCTCTCAGGGAAGAGCCCTCTCCGGCCATCTTGTTGTCCCAGCAGCCAGTTCTTATCCACTCTCTTCAGTATGAGGACAGTAGTTCCTCGCTGTAGCGATAACTCTCTATAGAGAAAACAGAAAGTTGGTTCACAGATTGCAGGTAATATAACTATATACATATAGATCTATAAAAGTGCCCAGGATATCATCTAAAACCAACACTCGTTTATATATCTTCGTTTTTCTGAAGAAGTCCCACTTCTTTATATATATTTATTATACTTGGACAAATGTTCAAAACAAGGCAAGCTTTCTACGTACAGTTATTTTATAAAGAGAACTTTCCAGGACCTTTCATTAAAACAACACAAGTTTACCACAAATCGACTGATACCACAAGAAATGTAGTATAAACACGGAAGTCAAGTAAAGTAAAAGGAGCAGGGTACTCACTTTGGTGACTCAGCCGAGAAATCAAACTTGACCACAGCTCTTGCTAACTGAGAGAAAGAGACACTGTCAGAGAGAATAAATACTGGACAGAGAGTGACATTCCTACAGAGATTGAGACTGCCAGCGAGATCTGATAAGAAAGTCTGAGAGGCCTATAAAGACTGTTGTATCCCTGATCTTTTAATCATTCTCAGGTCAGACCTGTAAAGGAGCTGTCCAGGTTTCTGATTTTGGAGGTAGATTATTTATACCTGTATGGTTATGGCCTTAGGTGAATATTTCTGTCCTCATTATTTATTCCGTCATCATTATTTATTAGTAAAAAAAATACTTTCGCTAAACTATTGAGCATTGCATTAACCCAACATTCCCAAGCTGTGAATTTAGTTTATATAGAATATTACATTTCCTGACGTATATCGCTTTTCCAAAGTGTGTCACAGGGAGGAGCTTTCTCTTTTGTGGGAAGTGCTAAGCACAGACAGGCTGTAATCTAGGGAATCTAATGCCGACATGTGTTTACAGGTGTCATGTCCATAAATTCACAGGGAAAGATAAATTCCCATGAATATGAGAGGAACACGGGAGAAAGCAAGAAAGTGTGAGCCTGAAGGAGGGGTCATCAGAAATTGTTATGAGAGCAACGGAAATACAGACAAAACCCAGGAGTAAAGCTCCCCATAGACACAAAGATTTCTGTGCCGGATGACCAATTTTAGCGAAGTCCGGCCAATCCTTCGAAATTATCGTGTGGTTAGTGTGATTCGAACTATGCCTCAGTGAGGCAACTTCAGGCGACTATAGAAAACGCATCGCCGTGAGTGCATTAGCGCAGGCGACTTTTCATTCTAGCCTATGGGGAAAAACGCAGAGGCAGTTCGGGAAGATAGTTGCGCAAAAGACGAGGCGATTAGTCGCCAGGCGACAAAATCTCCCCAAATCTCCTCGTGTGGCCTTACCCTAAGAGGACAAGCTCATGGTTTTGTCATTATTCGTCACTATTTAAAGGAGAAGCAAAGCTACAGAGGCATTTTATTGCCAATAGATTAGCTGCGATAGTGCAAGTTAGAATTCTATATTTATTCTGTAGAATGTTTTACCATACCTGAGTAAAAAGCTCTAGAAACTCTCAGCTGCAGTATTAATGTGGTGTGACATCACTTCCTGCCTGAGTCTCTCCCTGCTCTGGGCTCAGATTACAGCAGAGAAGGGAGGGGGCGGGGGAAGAGGAGCAAACTGAGCATGCTCTTGCCCAGGGCAATGAGGTTTAAGCTGAAGGCAGGAAGTCTGATACAGAAGCCCATGTGTACACAATAGAAGGAAAGAAATGCTGTGTTTCTTTTGACAGCCGCACTACTTTGGGGGTTTACTGGTATATTTAGATGGACCTTTCTGATAAGTCTTACTTAGTTTTAACCTTTCCTTCTCCTTTAAGAGATGCTCTAGAGACAGTGGAAAAAATACAGCGAAAGAGATTAGGAGAAAGACTGAAAAGACAGAACGTCAACGGAATGAAAGAGCTCACTGACCGGTTTGTCCTCCAAAGTACTGGGAGTGTCCACTGTTCTACAGGATTCTGATCTGCGGCTTCCTCCTACAGAAGCCATTGAGATAGAATACACAAAACTTAGGTCAACAGCTTCAACATCCAGTACTGCAGTTCACACAAACAACCTCTCCATGCTATAACAAGCTAACAAAGCTCAATCTGTGTTAAAATAGTATTATTTAATATGCTCTCTAAAAGAACATCTACTTACCTAACATGGGGGGAGATTTCGGCATTGGCACCTTCTGCAGATAGAGAGACACACAGAATAAAACATCATCTTTGATAGATACCAGGTGTGGTGTTCATGCAAATGGCCTGTAGATGTCACTGTGCTTATACTTATACTGTGCATACTTCCTGACAGCTTAAAAGTGAAAGTTACTGTTGTGTAATGGCTGCATGAGAGCCTGCTAATAAAGCACTGTTACACTCTACTCATCCTCGGCTACCCCAAACATAACAAATGGTGACAAGGATGGCTCTTCTACCTCTGCAGCAACTTGCAGCTTTTCTTCCAAACTCTGGTGAGCCTACCATACCTTTTACTGCTTGGATCCGTACAGTGTCGGACTGGCCCACCGGGACACCGGGAAATATCCCGGTGGGCCCCAGTCCTTGTGGGCCCCCACAACCACGCTCTATTTATTTTTTTAAATATCTTTTTGTCAGCGCTCCGTTTTTTTTTCTGGATCAATGGCCCCTGCAGCGCTGCCGCTGTCAAACCTGCTCACTGAACTGTGGCTGTGCGACTGCGCCTGTCGCCTGATGATGACGTGTCCTGTGGGGGAGGAGAGAGAGACGCGGCCGTGTCCAGTGTTACTGTAAGAGGGAGCGAGTGAGGCAGTGAGCGGTACTGCTGGCTATTGCCAAGCCTGTCTCTGCTTCCGCCCATAGCTGCCTGCCTGCCAGTACTGTCCTCTGGTTGGAGCCGAGCTGCCGAGGACCCTGTCATAACATGATCAATTGGCCCATCCCTGCTTTCCTGCTGGTGATTGGCTGCACTGCGTCTGCACGTAAATTCTACGTTTCAGGCAGCGATTCAGGAGGCAGCCAACTGACCCAGGTGACCCGGTATTGTCGGATTATAATGAAGGCTTGGTGAGGCTGCAGCAGTTCTGTAGCAGGACTGAAGATTTAAGATGCAGCATCTCTACATTGGCAAATTCTTTTCTTTGAAGGGCTCCCTACAAGACACAGTTTGTTTATTGTTGTAAGCAATGTAGTCAAGTGATTAACGTGCTGCGTGTCAGTATCGGCTGTTCTTCAGCCATCCCTACAACTTTAGAAAGGTCAGTTTTATGTGCACATCATGGAAGAGATAGCATTGACTGTCTGTTCCAGAAGCAGTGAAGTCAACAGAACAGAGGAATAGCGAAGGTAGGAACCAGGCTGGTGTTGGGGGCAGTGAAATCAGAGCAGAAGTGTATGTACTGAAATCTGCAGTGGTTGTATGTGAAATCACGAAAGCCCATGGATGGATTTCTGGTGGTTATCTTTATTTACTCTTACATATTGTTTTATACTTTTAATAAAAAAGCATTATCTGACAGTGGTCACAAAGTTATATCTTGTTTTATGGCTGAGATCTAAATTATATTTATAACAGAGCATTCTTTGACAGTGGCACAGATCCTAACTGATCCACATTGTAAGCAGCAGCCCAGCCCTACTTTATGGCTAAGATTCTATCTACATGTATCTGTATAACAGAACATTCTGTCCCATAGGCACAGATGTTATTTCATAACCATTGTAAACTGCAGTTCTGGCCTGTTTTATGACTAAAATTCTAACTCTCTTTATAACTAACCATTCTTGGTCAAATGACTAAGGGTCACAGCTTTAACTTACCAACAAAAAACAACAAATCAACTGCAAAATAAAATAGGGAGTTACTGGCTGCTCGGGAGCCTCCAATTGTGAACCCCCTGCTGCAGCATTATAACAGAAGGTGGCACAGGTACCGATTTTGGTCTAACTAAACAAAAATCTAAAAAAACGTATTTAAAAAAAAAAAAAAAAATGTTTAAATGTTCTTTGTGTCAATGTTACAAGGGTGGGAATGACCAGACAAGTTGCAAGTTTTTTTCAACTTCTTAGGGATAGTATACCTTTGAATTAACTTTTATCTTGTTATAGAATGGACAATTCTTAGCAACTTTTTAATTGCTCTTCGTTATTTATTGTTATTTGCCTTATTGTATTATTTATATTGCCTCTTTCATTTTTATGCTATTTGCCTTTTTCTTCTGACTCAAACCAATGCCTGATTGCTAGGGTAATTTAGACCTTAGCAACCAGATCAGTGCTGGAGAGTTGAACAAAATGCTTAATGCTTAGTAATTAAAAAACTCAAATTAAAAAAAAATGAAGACCAATTGCAAATTGTCTCAGAACATCACTCTCTGGGTCATACTAAAAGTTAATTTTAAAGGGATTCTGGTTTATTTCTAAATGACACAGTTTACACTGCAAATAATTCACTCTACAATATAAAATGTCATTCCTGAACCAGCAAGTGTATTTTTTTTAGTTGTAATATTGATGTGTAGGTGCATCTCAGGTCATTTTGCCTGGTCATGTGCTTTCAGAAAGAGCCAGCACTTTAGGATGGAACTGCTTTCTGGCAGGCTGTTTTTTCTCCTACTCAATGTAACTGAATGTGTCTCAGTGGGACCTGGATTTTACTATTGAGTGCTGTTCTTAGATCTACCAGGCAGCTGTTATCTTGTGTTAGGGAGCTGTTATCTGGTTACCTTCCCATTGTTCTGTTGTTAGGCTGCCGGGGGGAAGGGAGAGGGTGATATCACTCCAACTTGCAGTACAGCAGTAAAGAGTGACTGAGGTTTATCAGAGCACAAGTCACCTGACTGGGGGCACCTGGGGCACCCCATGCCAGATTTCAAAATTAAATGTAAAAAAAATGTGGGTGCTATTTTGTAGTGGGTGGGGGTTTGGGCCCTTGAGTTGAGGTTTCCTGGTGGGCCCCAAGCACCCCAGTCCGACACTGGATCCGTATGTTTGAAAATTACATTATTGCTGCTGACCAAGGGGAGATTTCTGCTGCTAGAAAGCGTGCTTTACTTATTCACTGCCTGGAAGCATAGGGACATTCTATACATTACCACAGGGGTGTCCAAACTTTTTGCTCGCCGGGCCACATTGGAAAAATAAAAATTGTCTGGGGCCACACATGAAATACACAAACACGTTTGATTTGTAAAAGTAAAGGAAATACACAGAAAAGAACTACAATGGCAGTTGGAAAACCAGATGGAGCTATACACTGGAATATGGGACACCTGGATATTAAATAAACGTATTATTACTAACTGGGCAATGGGCTGAGTCCCCCCTCCTCCTATTTCCTCGGGAACCAATCATTTCAAGATGGGCCACATTCATATGCATCCTGGGCTGCATTTGGCCCTCGGGCCATAGTTTGGACACCCCTGCATTACCATTACCTGATGATACTTATGAAACTGCTCTTACTGCTATAAAAAACTTTTTCATGCCAAGATTAAATGTGGTTGCTCAAAGATATAAATTCCGCCAACTTGGACAACGTAATGGAGAATCCACAGAACAATTTGTAGTAGCTTTGAGAGAGCTGGTTGTTACCTGTGAGTTTGGGAATCTAACAGATGAAATGTAAGAGACCAAATAGTGGAAAAAACAAACTCACCTCACATTAGAGAGAGACTGCTCCTAGAGCAGGATTTAACCCTTGCAAAGGCTATTACAGTTTCTAGTCAAATTGAAACAGCAGTGGCAGAGGCTAAAACTCTCAGTCAGGAAACTGCTGGGAATGTACAGACTGTGAATTCAGCACTGTGGCCTAATAATGCACAGTCACAGGCAAAATACAGTGCTAAGGAAAGGGATTCACCTACACTGCAAAACCGTGCAGCAAATACAAATAGAAAATACTGCTTTCACTGTGGTTCAACACAACACACATGCAAGTCATGTAAATCCTGTAAAAGCTAAACGGCGCCCCAAATGCACAAAAGTAGGACATTTTGCTAAGATCTGCCGTAGTTCTGCTAAAGATGTTCATGAAGTCACTACTACAAATGTTACAGTATTAAATGTGGATAAAGCTGGTACATTTATTCCAGACAAGTTTATATGCACTGTCAGTGTCAGTACTGCTTCTGCTGACAAGGGACACTCCATTAACCTGATGCTTGATACAGGTTCAGCTGTTTCTATACTACCAAAGGATATTTTCTTGAAATACTTTGCAAAAGATCCACTTGTTGCACCTGCCTTAAAATTGGTCAGTTACTTAAAGGCTCCAACCCCTGTGCTTGGTTGCTTGCCAGTGACTGTACAATTTGAATCAAATACTGCAAAATGTGACTTTTACATTGTGAATAAGGGAACTGCTATACTTGGAAGGGATCTCTTTGCTGCATTAAACCAACAATTAGTTGATGGTCTCATTACTACAGCACCAGTGCCTGCCACACAGTCAGTGTCTAAAATTTCACCACAAAGCAACACTTCACTGGGCTGTGCAAAGAACGATGTACACAAATTAAATTGAGACCAGATGTAAAACCAGTACCATTTCCGGATTCAGCATGGGAAAAACTTGCTATTAATATTGTGGGTCCTTTTACAGATGCTCCTATGGACTGCAGATTTGCTATAACTTTTATTGACTATTACAGTAAATGGCCTGAAATTGCATTTGTTTCTCATATAACATCAGTGACAGTAATAACATTTCTGTCTACAGTCTTCAGCAGAGAAGGTAATCCAAAGGAGTTAATATCAGACAACGGACCACAGTTTGTCTCATATGAGTTTGAATCCTTTCTGAGAGAGAGGAATATTGTGCATAGGAAATCTTCAGTGTATTACCCACAAGCAAATTCAACAGAAGACTGAAAGAAGCACTACAGACAGCAAATCTTACTGGGAAATCTTGGAAAGTATTTACAACAGAGTTCCTACATAACTACAGAGCAACGTGCCATGCAAAATCCCAATCATCTCCAGCTGAATTATTACATGGCAGACAGATGCGCACTAAGTTACATGTTGCAGCCATCAAACTTCCACAAAATACTGTGCCTACAAAATCATCTACTGCTGACATTGTAAAACGTCAACAAGTCAAATGTAAGACTTATACTGACACAAAACGTGGTGCAAGAGAAGTGCACTTTCAGCCTAGATCTTTAATCAGAATTAAGAAACCAGGAATACTGAAACAAGGACAATCTAAATTAACTACACCACTTGAAGTGAGACGCCAGCGAGGACCATACACATATGAACTGTCTGATGGACGCATATGGAATGCAAATAGTCTTGCTCCTGTTAGATATGACTTTGGAGAAGCTCCATTTGATGAAGGACATTTTCCTACTACTGATGTCAACTGGAATAGGCCTGAAGGAAGTGAACCTATAAGGCATACTGAGAGAATCAGAAAACTACCTGCATGGACCAAGGACTACAGTATGTGATGTGAAGAATGTATATTATTGCTTTAAGATGCATTGTTGTTGTTTATTACATTTGCCCAAATGCTTTCCTACTATAGGGGGGATATGTTGCATTTATACAAATGGCCTGTAGATGCCACTGTGCTCATACTTATACTGTGCATACTTCCTGGTAGCTTAAAAGTGAAAGCTTACGGTTGTGTAATGGCTGCATGAGAGCCTGCTAATAAAGCACTGTTATACTCTACTCATCCTCGGCTACCCAAAACATAACACCAGGCAGAGAAGTTTTAAGACCAAATGGGGTCCTAGACATAATTCTAATTCGGGCTCCACCCCACATGCTGCTTTAAGTCAGCAGACTCGGATTGCTTGGCTCCTGCAGTTGCAGGTCATCTTATAGGGCATTGCTGTCCATCTTCTGTGGTACCAAGGGCCAAAATTTTACTGGCCTATATGGTGGAGGGCCGATAATAGAAGTCAGTGTTGACCACTCCGTGTTGACCACTCCCCCTTTTAAACCACAGCCACTGTAAACCACACCCATATTACCACAATAACTTTTAAGATCATGTCCACATTAACTGTGGTGGCACACCAAAAAACCAAATGGTTAGTGCTCACTGCAGGGAAATCCCTCATCACTCATATGTAAAAAATTGAAGTCATGTTAAAAACATACCCTTAAATCCATATGCCTCATCCTCCCCTGTGGATAATACAACAACCCCCCAACACATGATTAAACACCTTAGGGGCCCTTAACAACAATTTCCAAATGCTAATAACCCCAAGAACAAACCCCTAACAGGCTTACATTCTACAGGTGGCGTAGGGCAAGCAGAGAATGGCACACACCAGCAGCACTGGGCAAGCAGAGAATGGCACACACCAGCAGCACTGGGCAAGCAGAGAATGGCACACACAAGCAGCAATGGGCAAGCAGAGAATGGCACCCTCAAGCAGCACTGGGCAGAGAATGGCACACACCAGCAGCAATGGGCAAGCAGAGAATGGCACACACCAGCAGCAATGGGCAAGCAGAGAATGGCACACACCAGCAGCACTGGGCAAGCAGAGAATGGCACACACAAGCAGCACTGGGTAAGCAAGAGAATGACACACCAGCAGCACTGGGCAAGCAGAGAATGGCACACACAAGCCGCACTGGGAAAGTAGAGAATGGCACACACTGGGAGGGAAGGCAGAACAGAGCAGGAGACAGGGAAAGCTATCACTCTAATATGTACTACATACAGTGACACAGTGCTGGTGCCCCATTAGCATTTTGAATAAATTGTAAACAGGTGAACAATGTGGGCAGTTTCAGACTGAGTCTCAGGTGTGAACAGTAAAGGGCTTTAGAATATAAACAATAGAGGTGTCACAAGTGTGAACAATGAAGGGGGGTCACAGGTGTGAACAATACAGGGGATTAGCCTGAATTTGAGGTTTAAACAATGCAGGGGCCAGTTAATCTCTGTAGTGATACCTTTTAAAATTTACATATGGTAAGAAGACACAGCATGTGGGGGGGCCACGGGCCACCATTTGGACAGCCTTGTTATAGGGCAATGGTCTACAAGTAGACTTATATCCTGCTACATATATCCTTTCCTCCAGGTGACTAATCTCCTCCTAATCAGTCTCACAAAGTCACCAGAAATTTCCTGTCGAAGCAACTTTAGGTGATTTCGGAAGATGGAAGCCACAAATGGGTTTTACCACCAGCGAATCAATTTATCGCCTATGGGAAAGCGTTTGGAGGAGATTAGTTGTCCAAAGAGGAGATTTGCAGCAAATGATCTCCTTGTGGACCATTGCCCTAAAGCTTTGAAGGCCATAAAAAGACTTTCGTTCTGAGATATGGTAAATTATATTTATGCTACTGCTGCGCATCACATTGTGGGTATAATAGGGGGGGGGGTTATAATTTAGGCTGCAAGGGTCACTGGTGATTTGTGCATCATCCCTTGTCAGTAATAAGGCAGACACAGTGTATCAATGCCAATAGCGGAGCACCTTTCGGACCAAAAGGATTTGGAGAATTACACAAGGCAGATGTCCTACCACGTATGATGTGTACATAGGTGTATGGCTGTTATCCACCAGGTCCCTATTCAGCTCCTCATTAAACAGTTGTAGCTCAGCCTCTAGTTTCTCCTGTAGGGCAAACAGAGAGAATCAGGGTAAATATTTGTGTTCTTACTAAGTGTAATACATACATACAAAGCACAGTGTGACACTGAGAGGTTTCATTATGTTATCCATGACAAGCGTAGGTCCTGTGTTTGGCATGCATTAATGAAGCACCCTAGCACATGTGATGTGGACTTTGCAATTTCAACTAAACAGTCCATGTGTACATACATAGTGTTAGTTAGTAGCAGTATAAACTCTTAGATACTCCATTTACAAATGATTGAGCATGGTAAGACCCAAGAGCAGATGCTTGTTCACACTAGTGTTTTAGCTGGGTCCAAGTTTGGCCAGTTGCATTTAGCTGATTTACCTGTGTTAATTCTTTTGTTAGTTGGGTTCTCTATGGTTCCACTGCACTTATTGCCCTTTTACTAAAGCAACAGTAGAGATCACTCTAGCCAGAACATCCTAAGCAAACATTTGATTACATTACAGCCATTGTTACTCTCCAACAAAGAGTAAATAGTGACTCAAGTTACAAGTGGCACACATGAGAAATATCATACTAATGGGAATACAAACACTCAGTACCTATTAAAAGTAAAGTATAAATGGTTGAACCAATATAGTATCCAGGTGTCACTTACCAGGGCCTTGGAGGTGGAACTCTTCAAGAGACCTGCGTTCTTGGCACTAGGACTTATAGGAGAAGTAGGTTCCATCTGGGTAGGATCTAATGAAGGGACTTTATCGGTTGTGGAGAAGCAATGTGAAAACAATGACTCTATATCTGTAGGGTAGAATTGATGTAATTCGGGTACCAGTCCAGGGGAGGGATGCACAGGGGTGCTGTAGGGCCCATGCTGTTGCTCTCTGGAGGTTTTATTTGACGACCCTAATGGTTTTCGTTCAAATGTTGAGTTGGTTTCCTGGTTGGATAAACCAGGGAACACTAGTTTCCTTGAAGACTGGTTGAATGAAGATGGAGTAGAGTGGGTTAAGGTTCTATTCCCCTCTCTGGATATGGAATTGTGAGTCTTCTTTGGCTCATTGGAAGAGGAGAATTGTGCCTTCTGTGGCTCGGTGGAAGTAGAGTTGAGAGTCCTTTGCATCTCTCTGGAAGTGAAGGTCCGTGCAGAGTATGGGTCTTTTGATAGAGATCTTGGTGATATTTCTGAATCTCTAGAGGGATTACTTAGTGTAAACTGCTCAGTGGAGATACTCAGATATGAGCGTGGTATCCTAGGAGGTGAGACTGGCATGTGGTCCGGTTCTTTGGAAGATGTGCCCAGTATTCTCTGCTGATCTTGGGATGTGGAGCTCGGGGTCCTCTGTAACCCTCTAGAAGTTAAGCTGATTGTCGGTGATTCTGTGGTAGGGGAGTAAAATGTCCCCTCTGGTGCTCTAGGGGTGGGGCTTAATGTTCTTTTTGGGTCTCTCAGGGTGAAGTTCTGTGATCCTTCCAGCTCTCTGGAGTTAGGGCTAAATGTTCTGTTGGAGCTCTGTGGTACCTGGCTTGTGGTGGTTGCATGTCCCACTATATCATGATTCCATTGTTGGTGATCTGTATGCCTAAATCACAGAACAAAACGAATGGTTAACCCTTTCATTCAGCTGTGAGCAAATAAAATTATAGACAGAACTCAATAAGGGCTGTGTAGAATAAGGTTACCAGATTATTTGCAGAATAAGGGGCACATCTTATAAATACACATTACTGGGCTGCACTGATTGGAAACTGATTGTATTTAAATATACATTTACTGTGGAATATAAACATATTAATCCTCCACAAAATGCAGTTTTCGTGTATGCAGGAGGCACCAATCATTTACAATAGGTAGGAGTGTCCAACCTGTGGCCCTCCAGTTGCTGCTCATCTACAACTACCAGCACCTCTAAAGCTGGCCATAGACGTACAGATATAATCATACAGATCCTCAATTCGTAAGATTTTTAGACCGTGTGTGGAGTGTACCGAAATTTTTCGTGCCATGGCGATCGGTCGTTCAGTCGATCGGACAGGTTAGAAAATTTCTGTTGGCTGCCGATAATATCTCTGCGTGTATTGCCGATCTGACGATATCAGTGGGAGACTGTCACCAGCTTTTGTTGGACAGAACTTTCATACAATTGCCGTCCGGGCAGAACATCGTCTGATCTGTTCTTTTACTACTTTATTTGATCTGACTGGTTAGTGGCAGGTTGGGAGATGGGGACGTCCGTTTGTCCAATATTGCAGGTAAACCTGCATGTCTATGGCCACCTTAAGGGTAGACAAGATGTTTTGTCGGGAGCACTAAACTTCATTCAGTGTTGGCAACAAAACATCTAAAAAAAAATACCTCTGAACTGATGTGTGAATTAACTGGAAAATAGAGGAGAAGGCAATTTCCAGTGCTGATGGGATTTAAATGTTTAGCCAGTGGAGATTTACACTGACATCAATGCAAAGGTATTTTTGGATGTTTTGTCTGTAGGAAATTCAGCCCTGGCGACAAAATATCCCATCTGCCATCACTCTAACAGCCCTACAATATCCAATCCCTGTCTCTCCCAGAGACTGTTATCCCACTGCTACTAAAGTCACCATCTCTCTCTACTATACCTGCTATCCCACAGTCACACTCCCTTCCCAGAGACTATTATCCCACTGTTACTATAGACACAATCTCTCCCTACTATACCTGCTATCCCACAGTCACACTCCCTTCCCAGAGACTATTATCCACTGTTACTATAGGCACCATCTCTCCCTACTATACCTGCTATCCCACAGTCACACTCCCTTCCCAGAGACTATTATCCACTGTTACTATAGGCACCATCTCTCCCTACTATATCTGCTATCCCACAGTCCCACTCCCTTCCCAGAGACTATTATCCACTGTTACTATAGGCACCATCTCTCCCTACTATACCTGCTATCCCACAGTCACACTCCCTTCCCAGAGACTATTATCCCACTGTTACTATAGACACCATCTCTCCCTACTATACCTGCTATCCCACAGTCACACTCACTTCCCAGAGACTATTATCCCACTGTTACTATAGGCACCATCTCTCCCTACTATACCTGCTATCCCACAGTCACACTCCCTTCCCAGAGACTATTATCCCACTGTTACTATAGGCACCATCTCTCCCTACTATACCTGCTATCCCACAGTCACACTCCCTTCCCAGAGACTATTATCCCACTGCTACTATAGACACCACCTCTCCCTACTATACCTGCTATCCCACAGTCACACTCCCTTCCCAGAGACTATTATCCGCACTGTTACTATAGACACAATCTCTCCCTACTATACCTGCTATCCCACAGTCACACTCCCTTCCCAGAGACTATTATCCCACTGTTACTATAGGCACCATCTCTCCCTACTATACCTGCTATCCCACAGTCACACTCCCTTCCCAGAGACTATTATCCCACTGTTACTATAGGCACCATCTCTCCCTACTATACCTGCTATCCCACAGTCACAGTCCCTTCCCAGAGACTATTATCCCCACTGTTACTATAGACACAATCTCTCCCTACTATACCTGCTATCCCACAATTACACTCCCTTCCCAGAGACTATTATCCACTGTTACTATAGACACCATCTCTCCCTACTATACCTGCTATCCCACAGTCACACTCCCTTCCCAGAGACTATTATCCCACTGTTACTATAGGCACCATCTCTCCCTACTATACCTGCTATCCCACAGTCACACTCCCTTCCCAGAGACTATTATCCCACTGCTACTATAGACACCACCTCTCCCTACTATACCTGCTATCCCACAGTCACACTCCCTTGCCAGAGACTATTATCCCCACTGTTACTATAGACACAATCTCTCCCTACAATACCTGCTATCCCACAATTACACTCCCTTCCCAGAGACTATTATCCCACTGTTACTATAGGCACCATCTCTCCCTACTATACCTGCTATCCCACAGTCACACTCCCTTCCCAGAGACTATTATCCCACTGTTACTATAGGCACCATCTCTCCCTACTATACCTGCTATCCCACAGTCACACTCCCTTGCCAGAGACTATTCCCACTGTTACTATAGGCACCATCTCTCCCTACTATACCTGCTATCCCACAGTCACACTCCCTTGCCAGAGACTATTATCCCCACTGTTACTATAGGCACCATCTCTCCCTACTATACCTGCTATCCCACAGCTATAGTCAACAAGTACGTTTGAGGTGGTATGTATGGCCCATAGCAGTCACCCCCTGCCCCGTCCCACCTAAAAACATCGCTGCAGTCCAACAAAGTAAATGCAGAAATGATGCACAATATAAAAGAAGATAAGGATTAATGAGCAAGTAATATACAAGTTTATACTTACCCTGACTTACTTGGTATAGGGAGTGTGTGAGTTTCCTTCTCTTTGCTGTCATTGTCACTGTCATCTGAATCTGCAAGGATAAGTAAGAGAATTGTCAATACAAGACTCTCCTTCTATGCGATGCTTCCATTCCTCCCTCTCCATGTATAGTATAGCTTTAGTTTCTTATAGTCCTGGAATCAACTGGCCAAGAATCAATAATGGGAATGTACCTGGTCTGAAGGACCAGTGACCAATGACCCATCCTAGCCTGATATGGTGATGGAAAGTTCACAAACTACTATATGTGCAGAACAGTATTTCTAGTCACCCATAATCAGGTTCGCTAAATAGATTCCGGAAATGGAGCTCAGATTTGACAAAGCCCCAAGGAAAGTTAAGGTTTGTAGCTTCACCCACATCAATACAAGAAAACTAAAACCTGATAAAGAAGGGACCAGTTGCTATCAGAAGAAACCAATCAGAGATTAGTCTACTACAGGTTAGAAAATGTAAAGCAGAGATCTGATGCTTTCCAATTGCTATGGGTAACTGCACTGGGCAACTATGTACATCAGCCCTAGATAATTGTACCAAGCAGCCTCTTAGCTACCTATTAAAGATGGCCAGAAAGGAAGCAAATGTCATTTAATCCAAATACTTAACTAAGAGATGTTTGAGGATGATCAATGACATTCCCTATACTATATAAATCATTTTGTATTAAATTTCTATTTTTAGAGATTAGCTCTGATCTGACTGGGTGTTGCTTTCTCCGTCTAAGTAGAACTCCAACTATGGCTGCTTATGTTGCACCAAGATTTAGAATTATGTTTAGAATTAACTGTGGGGATCAGTCTATAATACACAAGAGCCATGAATATCCTGTAAATGTTATCCTTATAAACGATAGTGTCGGTTATAATCAGAGTTTAGTGATGTCAATTCTGTCACATGACTCACTGAAACGTGTGTATTATAATAAAATACCCCCTGTTGCAAAATATGAGGATATTAGAAGTCACCTCGGAGTTCCATGACCTGTATAAAAACAGTTGCTTTCAGTCTCATGTTTTTATATGGTCATGGAACTCCTCTGTAACTTATAATATCCTTCTATTTTACAAGAGGGGCATACTTAATTCACAATATAATAGTCCCTACTTTATATGACCCCACTTCAGCACAGACATGAGAAGGTCACCAAATTATGTTTATTATCTTCATTCCTTTTTAAGAGCCTGTTTCTATGGTCCCATAACCATTAGACCTCTGACCTGACAATCGGTGCAGGACTCTGAACATGCTTCTGTACCAGTCCCTTGGCCTGTCGACACTCTGAAACGACATAAAGACAAGGTACTTCTCAGCTGTCCTTCATGCGTTGGCAGAGGTAAATATGTTTGTTTGGGGAGAGATAAATTAAAGATATTTTCTACACAGATTTTACTATCCCAGGGCCAGTTCCATGTAGAACGTCCAGGAGCACATGGCAACGTAAATGCAGGAAAGGTAAATAATATCAACAAGGACTAGTTGCAAGTAGGAGATCCCCCTGCGTGTTTATTCAAAAGTGTAACACTCTTCATTAGACAAATGCAGGGACAGTTCCATATATAATACCCCAGAACACATTATAAGATAAATGCAGGGCCAACGTCATGTATAACACCTCCATCCAGTTTGAAGCCTTCACTTGTAGGACCACCACAGCAACAAGAGCAATTTTTTAGATCAGGCAACTCCGAATTATTCCTTATGGAACTCAAGCCTCTTGATATTTATACATATATAGGCTTTAAATACATTTACAATGGTACTTGCTTGCAATGAGCAAATTAGTACAGCCTGCTCTGATCACTGTGCAACATATGGGGCCCTTACATACTTCCAGGGTTCCCTTAGCATGTTGCACTTACACATGTATCTTACTTGCACCTAATAAATCACACACTAACTACATTTTCAACACCATGAAGTTCTTCATGCTGAAAGTGGCGCCATTTGCACAAAGTAAGAAAAATGTTGTATTTGTGAACCAATGTCTCAAGGGAGGCAGAAGGCAAAGCCAATAACTCCAGGCCCAACAACATGGCAGTTGCAGGCACAGCATTAAATAAATTCACTTGCACCCTATGGATCTTATATAAGAGGGATTCTGGGATCGGTAGTGTCACTACAGCTGGAGAGCTGCAAGTTGAATCAGAAAAAATGGGGTGGGCACATGGGTATCTTGCTTCAGGCATCTCTACCACTAAGGATGCAGAGGTGCAAAATGGCCATTGCAGGTACTGGCAGAAGACTGGGACTACACTGAGGAGCATGGGAAAGAATGACTTCCTATCAGAAGCAATAATTGCTATGTTAACACTGTATAACAGCAATGATAATCAAATATCTCCCCAGTCTTAGTGCACTTAATACATACTCACCGATCTGGAAGCAAAGGGCATGCCATCCTTATCTGTAGGGCCAATGCCATCGAAGCGAATCCAATGCCTCTCCCGGTGCTGTCCTGGGCTCCCAGGGGGGGATACAGTGGTCCTGGATATCTGCTCATTTGCTGCAGAGTTTTGCTCTGACCACTTTTAGAGTTCGGGGGAGGGGGGGGGGAGAAAAATATTTTAATGAGCATCCAGACAGCAGGAAAGTCTAACTAAATCATGAATATCTATAGGTCACTATTTGTGATATTGCATTAAAGAAGAACTACCGCCTAACTGAAGAAGTAGAAGTAGAAGAAATGTTGTACATTATATTTTGGGCTTCTGTACCAGCCCAAGGCAACCACAGCCCTTTAGCAGTAAAGATCTGTGTCTCCAAAGATGCCCCAGTAGCTCCCCATCTTCTTTTCTGCTGATTCACTGCACATGCTCTGTGCTGCTGTCACTTACTGAGCTTAGGGACCCACTCACAATATACAGTACACATAGAATAGAAATGTCACAATATAAGGCTGATTAGTAATTAATACAGATAATTACTACATGGCAGCACAGAAACCAGTGCAATTAGCATTAGAATTTAATAATCAGCCCTGTAACATCAGCTTATATTACAGACCAACCTCATTTTCTTCTTGATAATTTGCGATAACTCCTAAGCTTAGCTTCTCAGAACCCACTGAGCAGGGCTGGAAGTAGGTGTAGGCAGAGAAGGCACGTGCCTAGGGCACAAAGCTGGGGGGGCTCCATGCAAGTACCTCTTTGTCGCCTACCCCATGTCCAGTCCCCTCTCTCCCTGACTCCATTCTTTCTGGCCGGACTTTTTGCGCTGATGCACATGCGAACAACAATTTGCGCATACACGTTTCGGCAATCCACGCATGCGCATAGCCAGCCTGTGCTGGGATTGGCCAATTTGCCTAGGGTGCCTGGCTGGCGTGGCTCTGCCACTGAGCATGTGAGTGTCACAGACACTTTCCAAGATGGTGACCCCCTGTGACATGTTTAAAGTCCTGGATCATTGCTGCGATTGACAAGCTGAAACTTTAGGCTGGTGCAATAAGTGCAGTATGTAAAATATAATATTTTTAGCCACATTCATTGTTAGGATTTGCTTTTCCAAGGAACATTCGCTGAGGCTGGGGGTACCTCTATACCCTAGAATGGACCGTTTTTGGATCTTATGACTGGTGACTCTGAGAAAGGCCAAGTAAAGCATCTAGATGTCCCATGTCTCAGCATCCCAGGCAGTCTCACCTTGTGCTCTGAAGGACTGTGTGGGGAGCGCTGGTTCCTTTGCAGGTGGGGAGGGATAAAATCATCCAGGGTCAACAAGAACTCATTCTCCACCTCCTGTAGGTCCGTTAGGTCCATCTGCCGATTACAAAATAAAAAAAAAACAACATCTCGCAAGAGAAACTAATAAGCATGAAAATGATTATGAGTGATTCAGGCACTGACATATTGTTCTTATAAGCCAATGTGCACGCCTGCAGAAAAAGAAAAGTGCACAAGACACAGGGCCACAAAAGGCCAGAGAGTGACACAGTTGAGCACTTGATACATCCTCACTTACATCTGTAACGGCGTCTGTCTCAGGTGTAACTCCGGCTATAGTCTCACAATGTCCTCAATGTCTCTGCTCCACCACGTATGTGCTGCGACGCTCTATTCTTCCAAGTGAAAGCACACACCCAGCTCTGCACTGATTACTCACACCCCTCTCTTTTTCCATTTCCATACACACCCTGCTCTGCTGCTGCTGGTCCCATTTGTGCCACACAAACACCCTCTGAACTCTGCCCTTGCACTCAGATGAATGTTTAACAAGTCAGCCAACAAAGGTCACAAATTAGATAATAATGCCCGAGAAAGTGAATGGGAGAAGAATGAGTGTGGGAAAGAGAAAGTGAATGGGAGAGGGTGAAAAGGAGAATTTATTAATGAGCAAGAGAACAAAACAAAAGGTTCTAAGGGTGAGAGGGGTTAGAAATGTGAGACAGAGCAAAATTAGGGGTGAAAAAGAATCAGAACGGGCACATAAGCAACAGTGGCAGCTTTAAGGAGAAAGAGGGTCCCAGAGCGAGGGATGGAGAAATGAACTCGTAACTGGAAAGAATGAGTGATACAGAACACATGAGTAGGCAGCATTATGCAGAATAATTAAAGGGGCAGTCGTCCTACAAGTTGCATGAAAGAGAAAAGAGCCCACTGACCGGGGAGAGAGTTTGTCCTTGCACTTCTCACTTCCTGATCAGAAGCCTGGAGATCTGCTAGGAGAAGAGACAGTATGATACCAGCTTCCCACGCAGGAAACTTAGTACAGCTGAGCTGACAATCTGAACGGGGCAAACAGCAGGGGAGTTGCTGGACAAAAAGCTACAGACTTTCCCATTTGTGCAAAACCATAACTGTACATAGGAATGTTCCATGCCCAGAAGAGACTGATAAGAAGAATATATTGCCTTTTTATGGCTTAGACATGCAAGTTGTCATTATTAACCCTCGGCACACCTGCTAAATAAGAAGTAGGATGAAACAGCTGAAAATGGGATTTAAAATTGAAATACAGAACAGAAATAACTGTGGGGGGATAAAAGAATTAAGTGCATGGGTTAAGGAGCAACACAGCACAATAAAGTCCTTCAAACCTTCCTGCGTATGTCCAGTGAGCGGCAGAACAGATGTGGTTATTGCTGGTCATGTGATTAGCAACAACCAATTCTCACTGTCATATTTGTGAGCAGGAATCACCTGCAAGTTGCGTTGGTACCGGCTGGGTCAGGGCAATTATCATTTAAAGGGGTTGTTCACCTTTGAGTTATCGTTTAGTATGATGCAGAGAGTGATATTCTGAGACCATTTGTAATTGATTTTCATTTTTTATTATTTGTGGTTTTTGAATTATTTAGCTTTTTATTCAGCAGCTTTCCATTTGCAATTTCAGCCATCTGGTTGCTAGGGTCCAAATTACCCTAACAACCGTGCAATGATTTGAACAAGAGACTGGAATATAATTAGGGGAGAGTCGAATAGTAATATAAGTATTAAAAAGTTGCAATAACAATACATTTGTAGTCAGAATCAGAACGGCTAATTGTAAGCAACTTTTCAATTGGCCTTCATTATTTATTTATTTATTTTTTAATTATTTACCTTCTTCTTCTGACTCTTTCCAACTTTTAAATGGGGGTCACCGACCCCTTCTAAAAATAAATGCTCTGTAAGACTACAAATGTATTGTTATTGTTACTTTTTAATACTTATATTGCTATTTGACCCTCCCCTAATTATATTCCAGTCTCTTATTCAAATCGAGGCATGGTTGCTAGGATAATTTTTACCCTAGCAATCAGATGGCTGAAATTGCAAACTGGAAAGCTGTTGAATAAAAAGCTAAATGACTCAAAAACCACAAATAATAAAAAATTAAAACCAATTGCAAATTGTCTTAGAATATCACTCTCAACATAATACTAAAGGTTAACTCAAAGGTCAACAACCTTTTTTAAAGGACAAGTACCACCCAAAAATGAAAGGGTTTTGTACAAATGTAAATATAATGTAACATTTTCCTGCTCTGGTGAATATTGTATATTGGCTTTAGAAACGCCTCTACAGGTTATATAAGCAAATAACAGATTAACTGTATAGAATAGAACGGTTTCTGTACTCACACAGTAAGGTACACACAGGGGTCAAATGTCTCAGCTGGGTCACCAGATAAAACCTTTAAAGGGACAGTGTATCCCCTTTTTAACACTGGTGCTATAAATAGGGCTTGTGCTTAACATACTTTTTGCCTATTTTTTCTAATTAAGAAATATTTATAGTTTTTGTTATTTCTTGCCCTAACATACCTCCCAACTGTGCCATTTTTCGCTGGACAGTCCCGTTTTTAACAAATAAATCCGCAGTCCCGAATTGTTAGTGAAATGTGTGAGTTTCTCTATGATCTCCTGCACTGAACAGCCAGAAAAAGACATAGGCGCAAATTCACTAAGCGCCGAAGCTCCGAACGCTAGCGTTAATTCACTAGCGTTTGGCATTTTTTGTTACTGCGCAAATTCACTAACGAACGCTGGCGTAGTTTCGCTAGTGTTACTTCGCACCCTTACGCCAGGTGAATTTTCGCTAGCGACGTAACTACGCAAATTCACTAACTTGCACAGTGTACTGAACGCTACCTTTTACGCTAGACTTCCTTCGCCACCTCAGACCTGGCGAAGCGCAATAGAGTAGATAGGGATTGTTTCAAAAAAAGTCAAAATTTTTTCTAAGTCCCAAAAAACGCTGGCGTGTTTTCTACATGATGGGTGATAGGCTGAAAAAGATCGAAAATATTTTTGGGGCTCCCCTCCTTCCCCCCTACATTTCCTGACTCATGGCAACTTACCTAGACAGTGGGCACATGTGTAGGGCAAAATAAAATTTTAATTTGATGTTTTGAAGGTTTTCTAGGCATTTGTAGTGCTAATACGTGTTCCTCCATTGAAATTTGAATTTGGCGCCGTATGCAAATGAACCATCGCTAGGGAAACTTCGCTTCGCTTGGCGAATTAACGCTAGCACAACTCCGAAAACTTACGCTACCCCCGTGCGCAACTTCGGATTTTAGTGAATTTGCGGAGCGCTGGCGAAAATACGCCTGGCGAAGTGTGGCGAAGTGCGGCGAAGTTGCGCCTGGCGCAACTTCGCATCTTAGTGAATTTGCCCCATAGAGTTTCTAAAAGTTAAGTCTCTTGGCAGAGAGCCCAGAATACCTGCACTTAAATACATTTGTAACAATCTAAGATACAATTGTAACTATTTAAGATAAGCAGGTTTCTTGGGAGAACTGAGGCTTTCAGCTTAAAGGGCCATTTACATTCATTAGCAAAACTGTAATAACACATAAAGCAAGTGTTCCAGCAAGTGTATGGGCCTTTCTATCCAGAATGCTCGAGACCTGGGGTTTTCCAGATAGGGGATCTTTCTGTAATTTGGATATTTATCATTTAAAATCTACTAGAAACTCATGTAAACATTAAAAAACCCCAATAGGCTGGTTTTGCTTGCAATAAGGATTAATTATATCTTAGTTGGGATCAGGTACAAGTGACTGTTTTATTACTACAGGGTAAAGGGAAATAATTTTTAAAATTCTGGATTATTTGATTATAATGGAGTCTATGGGAGACGGCTTTTCTGTAAGAGTTGGGATCAAGTAAAGTTTCTGTTTTATTATTATTACAGAAGAAAAAAAAGAAAATTTAAAATATGGATGATTTCAATAAAATGGAGTCTATGTGAAACGGCCTTTCTGTAATTCCGAGCTTTCTGGGTAACGGGTTTTCCGGATAAAAGACCTTGTACCTGTATAGCTACAATAGTTGGCTCCTGTACCCTCAAATCGTGTGCTTATTAGGGAAAACCTATGCTGGTCTCTGTACAAGATGAGAAAACCAGAGGAGCTGTCCCTGCTACAGACATTGCCATTTACACCCCACTCAAATCACCTGACTTTGAATGATGGGCCCCATTGGCAGATAAAACAATAAAAGGCCTATGGGAAGTGATAAGGAAGCTTAGGCAATAGACAATGGCTGATTAGGCAAGGCTGAAACTGCAAGATGAAGTTTGGGGTAATACAGTGAAAAACTCATAATTTTCCCACTTGTATTTCCATGGGAAAATAAAACAAAAGGTATTGTGGCCCTTTAAACCTTTTCACGGGGTTATTTATCTTCAGCTTTCCACCTTAAACAGAATGTAACAATAGTGCCCCACGCAGCCGGCGGCCCCATAAAGGCCCTTTGTGCTTTGTCCTCTTTTCTTTGCATATTCAATGCCGGATTTGTGTCGGAACAGAGAGAGGATTGTAGGCTCGGCCTCGTGCATTGGATGCCTCTCGCTCTGTGCTGCATTCAGCCAATGTGGAAGAGGAATTTGTGAAATGTTAGTACATCAATATGGAAAGAAATTCATGGGTGCACCCTGATGGCCTGTGCCAAGCTATACTACCTCTGACACCCCCAGAATGTCTTATGGCATCCTCCAACTCCACCAGCCGTGCAAGAACTGGTCACCTAAGAGCAACCATCCCACTGGTTGCTATAGGTAACTAGACCCGGTGCATTGCGTTATATCCTAGAGGTTGCCATTCATTATGTCACTATTGTGAGTCCTGGTTAGATTGGCCCTCTAGCCCTTTATCAGTGATATACTGTATGTATTTGCTGATATCTGGTAATTCACGCAGAGCCCCTCCAGATTTTATTGCTGGAGGGGGGGGGTGGCATGGTCTAGTTTTTCGCTGCGACTTTCTAATTTCTCTTTCTCTGTTCTTTTCCTATTCTGACTTCCAAACTAACGTCTGGTTACCAGGCAAAGTAAGCCATAGCAACCAGATGGCAGTTTCAATTCCAAAAAAAGAGCGACAGAATAAAAAAAACTTGTTTCAACCACCCCACAAAAAATAAAGACCAACTGAAAATTGTCATACTTTGTCATACTAAGGTAAACTATTGTAAAGAGCTTATTCAACTTTGAGTTAACTTGTGATGTAAAGAGTATACTTCTAAAACGATTTGGATTGTTTTTCATCTTTTATTATTTTTGAGTTATTTTTATTCCGCAGTTCTTCAGTCTGCATTTTCAGCAGTCCAGTTTCTAGGGTCTAAATTCCCCTAGCAACCGTGCAGTGATTGACTAAGAGACTGAAATATGAATAGGAGAGGCCTGAATATAATATATACAGTATAATATATCAATAACAATCAATACATCTTTAGCCTTACAGAGCATTTGTTTTTTAAATGGAGTCTCAGAGTGACCCCCCCCCCCATTTGATAGCTGTAAAGAGTCAGAAGAAGACAAATAATAAAAAGAACTTTAAAAAAAATAAAAGATGAAGACCAATTGAAAAGTGGCTTAGAATTAGCCATTCTATAACTTACTAAAAGTGACCTCAATGGTGAACCACCCCTTTAACTATAATCCCCTTTTTTATTTAATTGTCTTCCCATGACAGTATAAAATATAACACATAAAAATGATTAAGGCATAAGGATAATGACTAAGGCAAAGCAGAATAACTTGCAGCATAAGCCCTATTTTACCCCAACAAGGGCTGTGGTTGAACTACAACTCCCATCATCCTGTGACAGTAGAGTTATATAGGAATGTCTGAAGCAGGGCGGTTTGGCCGAGGATATGTGGAAGTGGTGAGTGTGTTGGGCGTTTGTGCAGCTGCTGGGAGTCTGGCATGAGCTGATCACTGTGTTCCTCCGTGGAATGTGAAGTGGTGGTTTTGGGTTCTGGAAGGCGTTTTGGGAAAGACAAAAGTTGGAAATATTCAAGCTGCAGATTTGCTCCGTCAGCACCAGCGCTTTGGCATTTCTTCTAATAAATCTATTTTGATGTTTCTCAGAATACCAGCCCCAAGTGCCATTGCTTTTTCTAATGGGAGGAACCCCTGGCTGCGCCCAGATTATACTCTACCACCCACATACTCCCCACGGGACGGAGGCTCATTTCTTAATCAATATTCTTATTCCCTTTGGAAGCCCATGCGGCAAGTCAGATGGAAATAGGATCCGCTTTGTCCCCGTGCCACCCCTTTATCTGAGCCTGTGACTGTAATGGGAAATGTCTGCAGCACAGACCTCTCCATACACATCAGAGCTGTCCTACTGATCAACTACCTTAAAGGAACAGTAACATCAAAAAATAAAAGTGTTTTAAAGTAATGAAAATATTATGTAGTGTTGCCCTGCATTTGTGTAATGCTTTAGAAACACTACTATAGTTCATATAAACAAGCTGCTGAGTAGCAATGGTGGAAATTGAAAAAGTCTATATGGCACAGGTTTAATAGTGGATAACAGATAACACCATTATGTTCTACAGAGCTTATCTACTGTGTAACCTGAGCCTTTTCTCCTTTGAATGGCTGCCCCCATTGCTACACAGCAGCTTATTTATATAAACTATAGTAGTGATTCTGAAGCAAACACACCAGTACTACCAGTGCAGAGCACTTTCACTTTTTGATGTTACTGTTCCTTTAAAAGAGAAGGAAATAATTAGTAATTTTTGGGTACTTCGACCATCGAATAGGCCAAAATTCTATTTGAATTGAAAAAACTTCAAATATTCGACCATTCGAAAATCGAAGTACTGTCTCTTTAAAAAACACATGCTCTGTAAGGCAACAAATGTATAGTTATTGCTGCTTTTTATTACTCATCTTTCTATTCAGGCCTCTCCTATTCATACTCCAGTGTCTTATTTAAATCAATGCATGGTTGCTAGGGGAATTTGGACCCTGGCAACCAGATTGCTGAAATCGCTAACTGGAGAGCTGCTGAATAAAAAGCTAAATAACTCAAAAACCACAAATAATAAAAAATTTAAAACCAATTGCAAATTGTTTTAGAATATCACTTTCTGTATCATTCTAAAAGATAACTCAAAGCATTTAATTCCCCGAGCAGTCAGTCTATCCAATAAGAAGCTTCATGCACATGGTGCACTTTGTCCCATTAATATTAGTTCACTACACAGGGCTCTGAAGGAATGAAGCAGAAATCCCCAAAGGGCCCCATTCATTATACATTTTTAGCTATTTCAGTGAAATGTAATTACTATTGAAAGGATCATTTGTCTAGCTGTTTGCATGCTCTGCACTGCTGGCTCTGACTCCTGAAGCAACGTTGCAAGCCAACTGATTAAGAAACATGGAGGAGAACTGCCTCCTTTCAGAGTTAGGGAAGATGAAAGGGTTAATAAAACACTGCTTACATCAGTGATTACATTTACGAATAACTTGAAAACCATTGAACATGTAATGAATTTATACTGGACAGTGGAGGACCCTTTAATGGCTCCATATCACATTAGAGGCTTATTTACTAAAATAAGTGCAGTAACCCACAGCAGCCAATCAGCCGTTAGCTTTGGTACATCTAGAGCAGTTGAAACAATGAGAGCAAATACCTGTTACTATGGGAACTGTGAAAATGTTCATGCATAAAGCTCGCCATACACAGGCAGATATAAACTGAAGACAGATTAAGTCAGCAGCTTATTGGGCAGTGTATGGAGCCCTCCGACCGGCTTCCCTGATCGATCTGCCCGAAAGTTGTCCAGATGTCAATCAGGCAGGTTTAAAAATCCAGTTGGATGGAGGACCACATCTGTTTGTTGATGCGACCCTCGATCCAACCGCCCGTATCCTTCTCATTGTGATCCAATTGTTGGATCAGCCCGATATCGGGGCGATATCTGCAAAGTCATCCTACGTATGGCCAGCTTTAATAAAGGAGGACTATTTAATTGCAATCGGTTAACTGCTGAACTACTACAGATACCAGCCTGGTTATCTGTTTCTTTTAGATACTGTATATGTATCCAGGGGCGACTTATTAAAGAAACAGTTCAGTATAAAAATAAAAACTGGGTAAATAAATAGGCTGTGCAAAATAAAAAATGTTTCTAATATAGTTATTTAGGCAAAAATGTAATGTATAAAGGCTGGAGTGACTGGATGTGTAACATAATAGTCTGAACACTACTTCCTGCTTTGCAGCTCTCTAACTCTGAGTTAGTCGGCGATTTAAAGGGGGACCACATGGTACATTTCTGTTCAGTGAGTTTGTAATTGATCCTCAGCATTCAGCTCAGATTCAAAAGCAACAGTTATGACCCATGTGCCCCCCTCAAGTCATTAATTGGTTACTGCCTGGAAACCAATCAGTGGAAACCAAGAGAGCTGAAAAGCAGGAAGTAGTGTTCTGGCTATTATGTTACACATCCAGTCACTCCAGCCTTTATACATTACATTTTTGCCTTACTAACTATATTAGAAACATTTTCTATTTTGCACAGCCTATTTATTTACCCAGTTTTTATTTTTATACTTAACAATTCCATTAAGTCTGAGTTGATATAAAATTGCCTATAGAGAACTGGAGGGATAGACTCAATAGTTCCCAAACGGGAACTATGGTTTGGAGCAGTGTCAGGGGGACTTGGGAAGATATGGAGTGAATGGCTATTTGATCTCCTACCTACACCTGAAAGCCCAACTTAGTGGTGATTTAGAGTAAGTTTTGGGTTCTCCTTGAGATTCTTAGAACTACTGGCTGAACTACAGGCCAGTAGGCTGATGAACAGATTGGCAGCAAGTCTCAAAGGGCAATAATCCAGTACCCCCCATGTCCTTCCAATGCACATATAGACTTTATGGAGATCCTATAGTCCAAGTCATGTCATTGCCATGACCCCCTTAGAAAAAAAATAATAAATCAGATCTGTAACAAGTTGCAAACTGTTATCTTTCTCTAACCCTGTTTGGTAAAAGGAAGTGCAGTTTGTTATGGCCCCTGTATAACAGTGTTATTTATCTCTACCCTACGGCAAGTTTTCAATATTTACAGTACTGGGTCAGTGCCTGATAACTGGGGTGCGGCAGGAAATGGAACGCTGCCCATTTATTACAGTCTGTTTGATATCTTCATTTCTGTGTTGTTAAAGGGATACATGGATGATTAGGGTAGCCTAAGGCCTAAAGGGTTTATTATCTGGGATTTTAGAGTTTATTATCAGTGCAAAGTCTAGCAATCAGGATGGAAGAATAAGAAGAAACAGATCTGTATTAATGTGTGTACCGAAATCAGCCTTGACTACTTTTAAGTGTCATGATAACATTTATATCTTCTATTAGACCTTGGATAAGGAACTGACCATAAGCCCAATCCCAAGAGAATATGGTAAATCAGACTGGGGTGACTGAAGACACCAACCTAATGACAGTGACCATTCTGGGTTAAAGGAACAGTAACACCAAAAAAATTTAAAGGTTAATTTAAAGGGATACTGTCATGGGAAAAATTTTTTTTTTCAAAATTAATCAGTTAATAGTGCTACAAAATTCTGCACTGAAATCCATTTCTCAAAACAGCAAACAGATTTTTTTATATTCAATTTTGAAATCTGACATGGGGCTAGAAATATTGTCAATTTCGCAGCTGCCCCAAGTCATGTGACTTGTGCTCTGATAAACTTCAATCACTCTTTACTGCTGTACTGCAAATTGGAGTGATATCACCCCCTCCCTTCCCCCCCCCCCCAGCAGCCAAACAAAAGAACAATGGGAAGGTAACCATATAACAGCTCCCTAACACAAGATAACAGCTGCCTGGTAGATCTAAGAACAACACTCAATAGTAAAAACCCATGTCCCACTGAGACACATTCAGTTACATTGAGAAGGAAACACAGCAGCCTGCCAGAAAGCATTTCTCTCCTAAGGTACAGGCACAAGTCACATGACCAGGGGCAGCTGGGAAATTGACAAAATGTCTAGCCCCATGTCAGATTTCTTATGTTGTCCTTACTTTGAGTTCTGTGACTCCAATACCAGAAGTCAAATATCTCCGTTTCTTCAATTGTAAAATGTTCATGGGGGGGGGGGGGTTATCTGGCATTCCCAAGACAATGGGCTTTTTCTTTCTTCTTTTAAGAATGTCTATGCATCCACTGGCTTAGTTAGTGATAGTTAGTTCTTGTTAGTTTCTATTTTATTTTTACATATTACTTCATTGTAAGTTATTCTGTATAATATGTCATTGTATTAATCTTCATATTCTGCATACTATTTGTTATCATATTGATTTTTATGGTTTATTGTGAAAAGCAAATAAAATATTTCAAATCGAATTGTAGGTTATCTGAAGTAAGAAAAGAAATAGGCAAATCAGTGAAGATTTAGCATCAGTGATATTTTAGCTACTTTATTATGGTTCTTTGGGGCCCAGGGGAGAGTGACAGATAAGCCAGCACTGAGCCACACAGGGGATGTCTGAGGCTGAAGCTCAGCTGATGGGCAGAACTCTCAAAATATTATACTTTGTGCTTGAAACTGAAGTGCAGTATTGGGTATATAAATAGTATAGTTGAGTGAGGTTGGGAAACGTTCTACTGAAAAAGGCAGTCATAGATATAGCTTGAATGGAGAAGTGTTCTTCTTGGGAGTCATGACTGGGTCTTCTTCTTCTTCCTTCTTGCCTGTGGTTAGGCAATACTCTTTTATGATTCATCATCCCGTGGCCGGGATTTTATAGACAATTACACCACATAGCAGTGGGTTTTAGGACTTTGAGTCCCAAAGTCCCCTTTGAGGTTCAGGAAAGTACACCCTAACATTCAGGCTCGGCATCCAGGATACTCCAGAATCTTATTTCTCCCCAACATTTTGCCCTAACTGGCCTTCAGGCATTTACACCCCTGCCCACCTCAGCCAAAGCTCTAGAGTCAGTCCATGCCCAATCTGGGCATCACTCTGATGTAGTCCCATGGGAGTTATAGCAAGATACATTTCAAATAAACACATAAACACAGCTGTAGCATTGAGAGGAGGGGTTGATAAGAAGGAGTGGTTGAAGCAGAGCAAGAAAACAATGTTAGACGATCTACTTGACTCAACTTAACAGCAATGGAATTATTATAATGAGTGAACGGTGAGGGTTATGTTTTGTATGGGACGTGAGTGGAATCTAATTATTATCTTCGCCAATCGGGTATTTCCAGTGAAAGGTCGGGCCTTCTCTAGGTGTGACATGTGTACTTTAGGGCTTTCTGTTCATTGTTTAACACACACACATTTCTTGCCTACAGGAATTTCATATTTATTTTAGTTACCTGGCAACAAACACCACAGTCCTGTCCTTTATTGTGTTTATTCATATTTGGATACCATTGCAAACGCACCCTCCTACAGAGACAGAAGGCTAGCGCACAAATTGGGACTTAAAACATGCAGATTTGATGGAAAACTAGTGTTTAATGACTTTTCTTTGTATAACATCATCATTTTGACAAAAACCGGCCCTCTAACCTCAAACTGGTGGTCTCACAACTAACCGACCCCCAACTTAATAACTGCGGCATTGTTTTATCACCATAATTCCTACATTTTAAGACGTTCAGCAGTACCTGAAGGCCTATATTTATTAAAAAAAAGACAGCCTCAAGAAAGCTAAGAAATGTGACCAACAAGTCATTGTATAATAGTGTATGCATTTTGTACAGCGAATGAACTCTGTATTAGTAAAGGCACCTTCCTGTCCAATATGTCATTCCTAAACTAAAGACATTAATATGGAATTGACTCTCCCTATGCTGCTAAAACAGCCTCTGCTCTTCTGGAAGGGTTTCCATTAGATGTTGGAACATTGATGTTGGGATTTGCTTTCACTGATATTAGGGGATCAGGCTGGGCTTTCAGCCTTCGATCCGATTTGCCTAAATTGGGTTGAGGACAAGGCTCTGTGCAGGTCATTAAGTTCTTCCACTCCTGTCACCTCCAACCAACATCTGTATGGACCTTGCTTGTTCACAGTGGCATTATCCTGGTGAAACAGGAAAGAACCTTCCCCAAACCGTTGCCACAAAGTAAGAAGCATCAAACTGTCAAGAACGCCATTATCTGATGTAGCCTTAAGCTTTGCCTTAAATGGAACCAGGGGCTTTAGTGTATGAATAACAATCTCAAACCTTTACCCCTCCTCCACAAGACAGGTAGTATTGTCCTGGTATCTACCAAACCCAGACTATTCCATCAAACTGCCAGATGGTAAAATGCCTCACAATAGAAACGTATCAGCACGAAAGAGGGTAATAAAGAAATATAAATGGATATATATGATGTGAGTTGCTTGGAAAACTTTATATCTAAAAACACGTAGGGACTGGTGGGGATTCAGTAAGGCTCCAATGAAACCCTTGCAGCTCACACTGAGTGCCATATATACTAAAGGTGACCATAGAGGCACCGATAATATTGCATGAATAAAATTTCGTACAATATTCAGTGTGTGAGACGAGCCAACCGATATCGGCAGAAAACTTGGTTATCGGTCGACTTGTTAATTGGGCATCGGACGATTCAGCTCTACACGTGTGTATTGAAACAGAGATCTTTCTTGGAAAGATCATAATTGTAACGTCTATGGCCACATTAAGTGGCACAAGCACAAATTCTTTAGCTATCTGAAGGTACAAATTCTGAAGAAGAGGGAGTTCCCGCAAAAAAAGTGGCCACTATTCGACTACAGGACAACTTCTCATTTCTGTTCTTGTAGAAAGGATCATGGATCGGACAGCTATACAATTTCTCATATATCGGATCTGCAAGGTGATTAGCAGTATCCTCATGCCTGGATCCATTAAGCCATCACTCTTTATCTTCCATAAATTAAAGCTGGAAGTATGCCACTGCCTTCCAACTAATCCCAGTGTCACATTTCTATATTAACCAGGAAATGGCTTTTCCAGCGCCGTTCCCTCTCTTGCCAATGCTAATGAGATAAAAGGTCACGCTTGGTTAGTCACGGCATACTTGTTCCACGTTGACAAAAGAAAACCATTGCTTCACCCATGCCGTTGTTGCACAAGATGCAGATGCCAGAAACGGCTGTAGCAAGGCTGATTAGGCAAGGCATAAGTATTCATGAAGTACCTATATAAGTATGTGTATTTAGCAACAGAGACTGGCAGTCTAAATATAGGCCTGCCTTTTGAAGGGGCAGAAGCTCATTCACCAGTTTCGTCCGTGGATTCACATTGTCCTTGGACAAGTGTTTCACAAGCAGCTTCTCATAAATGTGCACATATTTCAAAGAATGGTGAAAATAAACACTCTATTAGCAGCACACATGACATTTATTGGTTGTAGTGATGACTTCCCTGAATGGGTTGGTGCATCCAGTAGTGTTCAGCAGGGACCTCAGTGGAAGAGCCACAGATAGAGAAGTGAATACAGCATTGGAAATCAGCCAGATTAGTTTTATTATTCCATCTCTACATTCATGTCCATTAATCCTCTAGTAATCCCATTGCATATATTTCTACAGTGTAACTCATGCCTGCTGGCCAACTTATCATCATAGAGGACATCTTGCTTTAATCTTTTTGTCTTAGTTAAACTCTCACTTTTCAGTTCCATAATATACTTCTTGCATACTGGAGACAAAAAATCTACTTCTCCTTCCATGAGTCTATACTCTTTCTAACAAAAGGGCAACAACACCTTGGAATTAGTTGCTACATTTAAGTGTATTGTCCCAGGTATTCCTCCATTGAGGAGACAACAAATTCTACACTTGTGATGGTGCCCATTATTTATATAATCCAACTTGCTACCGTGTGTAGAATGGGGCTTGGGGTATTCACACTTTATGCACTCAAAAAAACACGGAGGACACTAAAAAAAACTGCTTGAACAACATCTCTGTCGCCGCTATCTACAACAGGAGTCCCCGTCCTTTTTTTACCTGTGAGCTACATTCAAATGTAAAAAGAGTTGGGGAGCATCAAAAAGGGCTGTGATTGGCTAATAGTAGACCCAATGAGACTTGCAGCCTTCTGTTTGGCAGTACATCTGCTTGTATACAACCAAAACCTGCCTACAAACCAGGAATTCAAAAATAAGCATCTGCTTTGAGACCACTTATTTTTGTAGTGACCTCCGTGGTTTGTCTGACTCCTGTTTTTCTTGTGGTTGAAGTACATGATTTTTAGGCACCCTTTGCTGAGGGTTAGAAGCTGGTGCACCTGGACCATGTTACAAGTTTGGTGAGATATTTTTTTACAGAATTTGTTTCTACTCAAGTTCTGTGTTTTACATTTTAAAATATTTTTTTTCCAGTCACACCTTAGGCCAACCAAGAAGAAATCTGCATAGTTCCATGTTTACTGGGATTTTTATAAGCCAGTGCCTGAGCAAAGTACTATGTGACTAAACATTACAGGGGGTAGAGAGTGAAGGGTAACTCCCACCATATGTATATCAAATAAACAGAAAAAGACACATGTACTAGTGAGATAATGTAAAGGTTTCTGTTTTTATTGTCTGCAGAGGCAGCACCAGGCTCCATAACTAATGGAGGCATCTGGAGAACCTGCGCAGAAAAAGATGTAACTACTTCTAATCCTGGCTAAATCCACTTCATTACTGGAGCAGAACACCGAAAAGAAATGATCAGGTTTCTCTTTTTCTTCAGTAATGTGAAACTGTATATATACACTGAGAGGTTTGTATGGATGGAATGTTTTCAGCTGTTATGTTTAGCCATTTCTGTAGACGGCCACCCCAAAGCCTTTGTGCACTGAGAATTTTCACGTTATAAAGGCTAGAAGTAATGGAGTACAGGCAAGCACAGTTTATCAGTCCTAACTTACTGCACCTAATCCTCTGTTTTGTTGGGACAAGCCTCAGGTGAGCTCATCAGATTTCACTTAATAACATTATAAGTGGTGCCTGGAAGATAGGGGTGATTTGATGGCTGTTTTGCTGTTGCAATAGCAAAAGCCTAGTGTGCCAATTGTTGTATGTTTCTCATTCTCTCTGATCCTTATGTGCTCCCTTGACTCAATCTTCTCAATATTTGCTTAAGCTATGGGCTGGTGTCCTTCATCCAACACACACACACACACACACAGTACATGATAGTCGTGATCAGGCCCGGACTGGCAATCTGTGGGTTCTGGCAAATGCCAGAGGGGCTGCTATAAGGTCCCATAGAAAGTCACTATTTAGTGGGCTGGTGGGGGCTGTTTGGGCCTCTGTGTGGGCTGATTGGGCCTCTGTGTACCTGAAATGCCAGGGCCTATTTTAATTCTCAGTCCGGGCCTGGTCGTGATATCCAGAAAAATGGGGGATATAATATATATTGTATATCCAGTACCTTCTGAATGAAGTTTCCTTCGGCCAGAGAGTGCCCTTGTTGGATTTAGCCATGAAAAACAGAAACGCAATAGGTCTACTTTACAAAAAAAAAAGAGGCAAAGTGTAAAGTGCAACCATAGGAAGACAGGCCCAGGGCTTTTTGCACTTTGCCCCAATGCAGATTTGCTCTTGGTGCCAAGAGGTGCATCTCTTTTTTGCTAGCAGAATAGAGGACAAAGGGTTGCGCCTGTCTCTGTGCGCAGAAGGTTGAATGCACGGTGATAGAGAGTATTGTACTGTCCGTCTAAGAGTTAAATACTGGGCTGTCATTGCTGTACTCTGCACCTTGCCATGGATATTTAATTGAGTGCAAGGTGCAGAAGTGATACAGGAAGAACTAGATGAAAGGGTGTCATGCATGGACCTTCCTGCACTTGCACTAAGCTTTTCACAAATGAGCTCTAATATCTATTCCTAATAAAACCAAGATTTTTTTGCAGTTCAAAGCTGCTTTCTTATTATGGTGCCTATAGAATGGAAGTTGTTTGGTTAGAAACATTCTGGAAACTCATAAACTTTGCTCACTTCATTTCTTTATGGCACGGTCTTCAGCTTCAACACTTGAACAGCGACTTTATGCAGGCCAAGCACCTTCCTAGAATCCATACGCAAGATAGTCAGCACTTGCACAATGTGCACCAACTTTAGCAAGCACCATCCTAGAATCTAAATCATGCAATCATGCACCCTCCTAGAATCCATACTGCATAAGTCATAGCACTTGCACACCAACCTTATCCAAGCCTCATAGAATCTAAATCATGCACCCTACTAGAATATTGACCAAGTACCCTCCTAGAATCCATACTGCATAATTCATAGCACTTGCACAAAGCACACCAAACTTATCCAGGCAAAGCACCTTCAGACCAAACACCCTCCTAGAATTCAGACCAAGCACCTTCCCAGAATCCATGGCAAGCATCCATCGCGCATCCAGGCAAAGTACCCTCTTATAATCCAGACCAAGCATCTATCCACCAATCCATACTGCATCATTTATAGCACTTGCACATCAACCTTTTCCAGACCAATCACCTTTCTACTATCCAGACCAAGGACATTTCTACGATCCGGACCAATCACCTTTCTACGATCCAGACCAAGCACCCTCCTCAAATTCAGAACAAGCATCTTCCCAGAATCCATGGCAAGCATGATACACAGCACTAGCACAATGCACGACAACCATATACAGACCAAACATACTTACTGCACACTCCACAGCATTAGGATAACGTCCCCCAAATTTTCATACAAGGAATAAAACACAGCTGACAGCTAGGTTACCATTTTGCTCTTTATTCTTAACAATTTTGCTCTCTATTTTTTTGGGGGGGTTGGGGGGGGGAGAATCATCAAATATATGTTTTCAACCATTTTTAATATGACAACTCAGAAAATAATTTCCATGAACAGGGTGGTGGTTGGGAAGAAGGTCGCATCTCTACCCCTCGCCTTGTCTGGGCTGTTAAAGATACAGTAGGCTTTGCACTAGAGAAGTGTGAGGCAGTGAGAAGATTAATACTTGTGCTATTACTCCATACAGAGAACCACTGGTTCAGCATCGCCTGATGTAAGAGTAACTGAACTGCTTTTGGCGCGCAAATGGTGCCCTAAAGATGCAATTGCGAGGAGGTAACCCCATACTGGAGTGATTTATTTTAACCAAGCAGCATAGACACCACCCCAGTGTGATTTGAAGATTCCTGAGGGTGACCCAGCAATGGCGTGCTTAGTGAGACGTCAAGCCCTGCTTGCACAAAGGTTTCTGAAAGCCCAAAAGAATGTCACCCTTATACAACAAAGGGTCTTGTCTGGGCACAGATAGGGATGGGAAATGCAAGGTGCCATAAAGAAAGGATTTAAAACGATTTCTTCCATTTCCATTCTTCAGTAAAACAGAAGTCACCAATGTGCTGCAAAACACTGTGTGCAGAGCCACCTCCCGCAGAGCGCTCTTTGCGTGCAGAACCCACCTTTGCAGAGGATTCTGGGTTCCACAGCGACTCTGTGTGCGCTGGAATTTGCAGTGCAGAGCCGCCTGCTGGGCAGGCCTATGTGCCGCACAATCATGGTGAGCAGCACTCTTGTGTATTAAGCACTAGCAATGTACAAGGCAGCATTAGAGCAACATTGCAAAATGGGTTCTTCTAACTATTCTAATGAGACGCATGCATCATTTAATACAGCATGCCCTAATGCACTTAAATCATATGTAGAGCCTCAGACGATGTGCTCTGCTCCTCAGTTATCCAATTAAATGATTTGTATCAAGATTTTGACATTTGTGGCCCCTTCACTATAAGGCTGATATCACACGGAGCATTATCTCTGCCGGCGGCCAATACCAACCCTGCCATCATGAACCACCCGACTCTCCTGAACTATTTGTTCTCAACCTAAAAACACTCATTCGAGAACGAACTACTTGTACTAGTGGGGTTCAAGTGGTTCCCATAAAAGTCCATCAAAGGCAAAAGAGATGGTTTTGTTCCCTGCCGGCTGAAATGCACTGATGGAAAAACCACGATGTGAGCAAATAGATGGGGCTACGTTAGCATTAATACTCACCATGATAGAATTCCTATAATACGAAGAATTAGTTGGATATTTCAAGTTTAATTGCCCATTGGCAGTTCATAGATGAACTCTTTGCAGGAATACGGCATTGGCATTTTCACGTATGGTTGCTTCGCTTATTTTTTTCCCCCTAATTCCAGCACTATACATTCCCCTTTTGTTCTGCACACGTGTCTCTGGTGAAAGAGAACTGTGCATGAAGAACTGCGGCAATGTATGTTCTGGGCCGGGTGTTCAGAAGCTGAAAGTATCCGAGCAGGAATGTCACTTTTGGCGTTCTGGCTAAACTGTTAACTCCCATCATGCCCCAAGAGATGAGGCTGAAGATCTAGAAGAGGAATGCAGTGCAGCTCTTATATATCAGCCTATATGTGAGGGTGGAAGGGTGTTTATAAGCGCAGCGTGACTCTCAGGAGGCTCTGCACTGTGGCAACGGGAGGCTCGCTACTAAAGTACAGCATTGCAGTTGGTCGCTAGACAAACCCTACGTTAAAAAACAGGGTCTTTATATTACACATGTATAAATATATATATAGAACGCAAAATGACATTTACAAAGAGAATACAAACTGCAGGACAGGCTGTTGGAACAGTATCTATGTTTGTGTGACGCTCTCAATTGGTGTGTGTGTGTGTGTTTGTGTGCTCAGGTGTGTTTGCGCTGATCTGCACAAGCATGTTTGGAATGGTATGAATGTACACGTCACTACTGGTTTGTGTAACTATTGTGTCTGGAGGCTTGTGTGTGTGTTTTGTATCTGTATTGTGTAGACTGTGTGTACAGGTCCCTGTATCTCTGGGCTGTAATTACACATGGAGCTGTAAGTGTAGCTATCCCTGTATGTGCCCTGTATCTGTCAGCCTGGTTATGAGAGTCCTGCCCTCACACACGCAGCTTTTGCGGAGGTCGGAGGGGGATAGTGAGCTGCAGATGCTGTGTCACTGCGAGCTCCTGTTGGTGCTGTTCTTCTCAGTGGAATTGAGGTTGGGGTCCAAGGGGGAAGTGGAACGACGTGGGGGCATGCGTTCATTAATGCGGTCTAACCCTCGGGCTTCTTCAAAGCTCTGGATTTTGTGCTGGGGAGAGAAGCCTCGGACTTCTGCGTGAGAAGGGGAGAAGAGAGGAAACATGGGGGGATGAAAGATAAAGGGACGATAAGGTTATAAAAGGATACGGGTGCCACAAGGGCACATAAAGGTAATATACAGAAGCAGCGGGGGAAAGAAAGGCAAAGTAGTACATGAGAGCGAAGAGAAAAGCAGAACAAATGGATGAGAAAGAGAATGCGGCAGTCTGATGTTGGAATGAGAGAGGCAATACATGCGGCAATTTCAGTGCATGTTCCAAAACAGAGAGTTTACTCTACCAGCTCACTTCATTATCTGCCCATGACTAGTGCTAATAATAGTGTATGGGTGCTACAGCAAACATGTCAAACTAATGGATGTGGCCAGGCCGTCATTTGGGAGGACCAATAAGCTGCCGACTCACTAAAAGTATTTTAAGGTAATTAAAACATAATAACACTATAATGTAGTGTTGCTGTGAACTGGTAAAAGTTATGTGTTTGCTTCAGACACTACTATAGTTCATATAAACAAGCTGTTGTGTAGCTCTGGGGGCAGCCATTCAAGCACAGGATACACAGCAGATAACAGTCTGCAGAATATCATTGTATTCTATTACACAGCTTATCTGTTATCTGCTGTGTAACCTGTGCCTTTTCTCCTTTTCAGCTTGAATGGCTGCCCCATGGCTACACAGCAGCTTGTTTATATAAACTATAGTAGTCTTTCTGAAGCAAACACACCACTTTTACAGTACATTATATCTAATTTACGTTAAAACTTTTATATTTTTTGCTGTCACTGTTCCTTTAATAAAGGGATCATGGAACTATTCCCACATACTGGCACAGTGCCATTTTTATATATCACACCCAATCACAGACTGCGCATGCCGGGCTCTGGTATCTGCAGCATTCGATTGGCTGGAGGACCAATGTAAACAGTCTATGACCTATGAAAGACATACACCATTCCTAACCTAGAATAGTGGGGGTGGGCGTTCACAGGAATAAGAACAGGACTAGAGTTCTGCAATGGAGATGTAAGCCATGGCTATGAGGGAGTATTCTGGAACCAGTTCTTTATTACACAGGACCATATTAAAGGTATTTAGTCAGCATCTATCACTTGAATTAGCTGGCAGCTGAATTAATGCAGTTAAAGTATTTGTTAAGTATAAAAACTCAAAACTGGGTAAATAGATAGGCTGTGCAAAATAAAAAAAAATGTTTTTAATACAGTTAGTTAGCCAAAAATGTAATGTATAAAGGCTGGAGTGACTGGATGTCTAACATAATAGCTAGAACACTACTTCCTGCTTTCCAGCTCTCTTGGTTTCCACTGATTGGTTACTAGGCAGTAACCAATCAGTGACTTGAGGGGAGGGGCACATGGTCATATCTGTTGCGTTTGAATCTGAGCTGAATGCTGAGGATCAATTGCAAACTCACTGAACAGTTATGTCCCATGTGGCCCCCCTACAAGTCACTGACTAACTCAGAGTTAGAGAGCTGAAAAGCAGGAAGTAGTGTTCTGGCTATTATGTTACACCTCCAGTCACTCCAGCCTTTATACATTACATTTTTGGCTAACTAACTATATTAGAAACATTTTTATTTTGCACAGCCTATTTATTTACCCAGTTTTATTACACTGAACTGTTCCTTTAAAGGGAACATAAAACACCAGCTCTCCAATGTATGTGGCCCAGAGGCAAGAGTAACCTTGCTATACTGCAACATCAGTCAGGGGCAATATCAGAGACGGCTGTTTAATTTTCTAAAAAAAAGGGCCACTCAAATGGGCAAATAAGCCCCATGGGCTAATACTGATATTGCCAGGCAATTACAATGTTGGTCTATTGGGGCTGTTTTGGGCCTTTTAGTTATTTGGGTATAGCTCTTACAGCATCTGTTCCTTGTGAGACTGCCCTAACAAAGGCCATTACTGGGTGATTTGGGTTTTGCTAAAATGTTGAGCATTAGAAGGACTGACATAGTGCTGATTAGGTAGTAGTCGCTAACAGTGATAACTACAAAACAACTGGACTTGCTGAAGCCGCTCCGATGAGTTCGAAACTTTTGCAACGTTGCTCAGCAAGTCCAGTTGCTTGACACCTATCACTACTAGAAACTGTATATCATGAGCTGGATGAATGAAAAGCTTCCTAGGCAAAGATGTGTCCTGGTGTAAACACACATGTAACATGCAAGCCCTTACCTTCCTGAGCCTCAGCCGCTTCTTCTGTTGCTGCAAGGAGAGAGAAATTACCTTTGTTATATATTAAATATGTTGGTCATAGATTAGATGATATGTTGGTTATCGATTAGATTATATATTGGTTATCGATTAGATTTATATATTGGTTATAGATTATATTATCTATTAGTTATCGATTAGATTATATATTGGTTATCGATTAGATTGATATATTTGTTATAGATTATATTATCTATTGCTTATCAATTAGATTATATGTTGGTTATTGATTATATTATCTATTGTTATCGATAAGATTATATGTTGGTTATCGATTAGATTATATATTGGTTATCAATAAGATTATATATTGGTTATCAATTAGATTATCTGGTGGTTATCGATTAGATTCTATGTTGGCTATAGTTTAGAGATTATCTGGTGATTATCGATTATATTATATGTTGGTTATCGATTATATTATATGTTGGTTATCGATTAGATTATATGTTGGTTATCAATTTGATTTTCTGTTGGTTATCGATTGGATTATCTGTTGGTTAATGATTAGATTATATGTTGGTTATCGATTGGATTATCTGTTGGTTATTGATTAAATTATATGTTAGTTATCGATTAGATTATATGTTGGTTATCGATTAGATTATATGTTGGTTATTGATTAGATTTATAAATTGGTTATAGATTATATTATCTATTGGTTATCGATTAGATTATATGTTGGTTATTTATTATATTATCTATTGTTATCAATAAAATATGTTGGTTATCAATTAGATTATATATTTGTTATCGATAAGATTATATGTTGGTTATCAATTAGATTATATATTGGTTACTGATTAGATTATATGTTGGTTTTAGATTCGATTATCTGGTGGTTATCGATTAGATTATATGTTGGTTATCAATTAGATTTTCTGTTGGTTATCGATTGGATTATCTGTTGGTTAATGATTAGATTATATGTTGGTTATCGATTGGATTATCTGTTGGTTATTGATTAAATTAGATGTTAGTTATCGATTAGATTATATGTTGCTTATCTATTAGATTATATGTTGGTTATCGATTAGATTATATGTTGGTTATTGATTAGATTATCTGTTGTTATTGATTAGATTATATGTTGGTTATTGATAAGATTTATAAATTGGTTATAGATTATATTATCTATTGGATATCGATTAGATTATATGTTGGTTATTGATTATATTATCTATTGTTATCAATAAAATATGTTGGTTATCAATTCGATTTTATATTTGTTATTAATAAGATTATATGTTGGTTATCAATTAGATTATATATTGGTTACTGATTAGATTATATGTTGGTTACTGATTAGATTATATGTTGGTTATAGATTGGATTATCTGGTGGTTATCGATTAGATTATATATTGGTTATAGTTTAGGTTATCTGGTGGTTATCGATTAGATTATATGTTGGTTATCGATTAGATTATATGTTGGTTATCGATTCGATTTTCTGTTGGTTATTGATTAAATTATATATTAGTTATCGATTAGATTATATGTTGGTTATTCATTAGATTATTTGTTGGTTATCGATTAGATTATATGTTGGTTATTGATTAATTATCTGTTTGTTATTGATTAGATTATCTGTTGGTTATTGATTAGATTATCTGTTGGTTATTGATTAGATTATCTGTTGGTTATTAATTAGATTATATGATGGTTATAGATTAGATTATGGCATATGTAAAACTTTGATTGGGCCATGGTGCTCATCCGGTATTTTACAGAATATACTGTGTATTTGATTAGAGCTCCTGTCTAGGTACTGCTGTTCTGCAGATTCATATTACAGTGGGTTTATGCAATGATCACAGGGAAACAGGTGGCATTATACAAAAACAATGCCATCTGATGTATTCTGTGCTATCTACTATTTGGTCCCAGTGATGAGTGAAAGAAGAGATAATAAACGCTGCTGTTACTCACCACTCTGCAGGGTTTGCCTTCCTCCAGCCAGAACCCCTTGGGGCAGTGTTCCTGTGGGGGTCAGCCCTTTTAGAGTCAAGACGCTCTCGCTTTCCTCCCTGTGAAGAAAGAAACACAAAATTTGTATTTGTAACTATGTATTTATATAGCACCACAAATATACACAGTGCTTAAAATGGCATAATCACAACAGGTAAGAGTATGTAAAAATTAGACAATGAACAATTATATATATATATATATATGTGTGTGTGTGATGAGAGTTTCACTACAGAGTTGAAATGCCCTGTCCCTGTGTATAAGAGCTGACAATCCATGAGATATGGGAAAATGTTATAAAAGCTGTAAAGAAAGAGCTTTGGATGGGATCAGGGGGAAAGGCCATCTAATTAGAAGCAAGAGAAAAACATTTTTAGGCAAAGGAATGAGGGGAAAACGATGCCAAACCTGAGCACAGAGAAGACACGGGCCATCTTTCCAATGGCTCTGATCTTATTCCGAATGATCTCTTTCCGCACTGAAGCGCCACCTAGAGACGAAAGAATGTATGTTAAGCAAATTGAGTATTATTCTAGTAGTTTGCTTATAAAGCAGTAACATATAATGCAGGACTTTATGTCTTTATTTATGTGAAAAATTAGTCCCTGCCCCATTGTGAATAAGTCTAATGTTCTTATAAGACTTCAGTCAATTTGGCCACTCACTACTGGGCCAAACCAGGCTGATTGTTGGCCCTTGGGGTCTTATTATAGGAATAACTGCCGTGCCAGTATATGGCCAGCTTTACACATATACACAAACACTCCCCCCATATTAGGGTTATCACAATTAAAGGAATCTACCCATATATTTTTATAGTGTTGGAGTAGCTCACATTCCGTCCATTGGCTACAGTATCATAAATGTGAACGGAAAGCATCACTCATACATAATAAGCAATTATAATACACAAAAGCCATGAATATCTTGTAAATTATATCCTTATAAATGGTTCTGATGTCATCAGTTATAAACGGTGAGTAGTGATGTCATTTCTGTCACATGACTCACTGAAACTTGTGTATTATAATAAACAAAGTACCCCCAGTTGCAAAATATGAGGATATTAGAAGTTACCTGAGTTCCATGACCTGTATAAAAGCACTCGGCCTTCAGCCTCGTGTTTTTATATGGTCATGAAACTGATGATATCCTTATATTTTACAAGAGGGGCTACTTTATTCACTATATATGCACTCAACTGAGATTTATGCTTATTGATAGCACAAGGCAGGGGGTCTAACCTGTTGTTCCCAAGCTGTTTCAAAACTACATTTCCCATCATGACCGCCCATGTTCTGTTATACCAACAATCACATATTAGGGAGAATACTGTACCTCCAAGTCAAATGCTTAAGCACGGAACACTGTCAAAATCTAAAGCACATTTTCTGTTCAGCAGACTGATCACTGTATTTAATGTAATATAAGCAGAGCTTTTCATAGACGTCAAGCTTCTCAGGTATGTGCAGGAATGAATATCTGCCAAAACACCTATTTCATTTTTATACATGAATGACTGTAAGGGTAGTTCACCTTTAAATGAACATTTAGTATGATATTCTGTGACAGTCTGCAGTTGGTCTTCATTATTTGACCAGGTAATACCCTTAAATAGCTGCTGTATTGTTCCTGAAATCCTTCCTAAACTTGTGAGTTTGTTCATTTGAATTTTTTCTTGTGTCACTTCCTAAGTTTCCCTCTTATTATGTAAAGCAGCCAAACAAATGAGCAGGGCTTCACATAAGGCTAATGAATGAGCATCTCAAATAAACCGGTGACTGGCTAAATGATAGAATGGGTGGCTGAATGCAAGGAACAGTGAGAGGATGATGGAGGCGGCACAAGAGGATCAGAAATAGACTCGTTCTTACTTTCCAGTGGGTCTTCCCCATCGGTGATCAACTCGTCATCTGAGCATATGCTGAGGATGTTCACAAGCATCTCGGTAACTGGAGACAGAAGAGAGAAGGCATTATTAATGCTAGGTACTGTATTTCTTCACCAACCGGAACTGACCTGCACAGTATTCCCCCCAAAACAGAAACTAGATCATGTGTGAAACGTGGTATTAAAGGATACGTAAACCTTTAAAATACGTGAATGTAAAATTGATGAGGGTGCTATTCTAAGCACTTTAGTCATTTACATTCATTGTTTATTTTCTTTTTATTCCAAGATATTAAAGGATACATGTACTGTTAATATGAATGTATTTTGTTACAACATCGCCACCTGCTGGTCATTTACTGACCAGTCTGACAACCAAGTAGTCAAGAAAACTGTCAGGAGAAAGAAAGAGGCTGCTCTGATGTTTTTCTGTTTAGGAAAAAAATTCTTATATCTTTCCTAACCAGAAAAACATCAGAGTAGCCTCTTTTTTTCACCGTCAAACAACTAGTTGTTTTCAGATAGATCACCAGAAATAATGACTTTTTCCAATTACTTTCTATTTTCTATGTGTCACCGTTTTTCTAATATTGAAGTGTAATTTTTCTAGGGATGCACCGAATCCACTATTTTGGATTCGGCCGAACCCCCGAATCCTTTGTGAAAGATTCGGCCGAATACTGAACCGAATCCGAACCCTAATTTGCATATGCAAATTAGGGGTGGGAAGGGGAAAACATTTTTTACTTCCTCGTTTTCCGACAAAAAGTCACGTGATTTCCCTCCCGCCCCTAATTTGCATATGCAAATTAGGGTTCGGATTCGGTTCGGCCAGGCAGAAGGATTCGGCCGAATCCGAATCCTGCTGAAAAAGGACGAATCCTGGCCAAATCCCGAACCGAATCCTGGATTCAAAATTTTTCCCTAAATCTTCTAAAGCAGCTCTGAGAGGGGGGTCTCCGACCCTGTAAACTGGTCTAAATTGATACATTTAGTTGATACATTTGTTATCTTTGTCCCTGCTGAGCAGAATCCCTGGGTTTCATTACAGGCAGCTGTTAGGGCTTTAGCACGCGGGCAGATTCGGGGAGATTTAGTCGCCTGGCGACTAATCGCCTCTTTTTCGGGGCGACAATCTCCCCAAACTGCCTTCTCCCTGCTAAAATGAAAAATCATCTGCGGCAATGCACTCACGGCGCTTCAATTTCTGAAGACGCCAAAAGTTGCCTTACGAGGAAACTTCGATCAACGTCGGAAATCGAAGTGCCAAGAGTGCCATGCCGCAGACGATTTTTCATTTTAGCAGGGGGAAGGCAGTTTGGTCGCTCCGAAAAAGAGCCGATTAGTCGCCAGGCGACTAAATCTCCCCGAATCTGCCCGTGCCCTAACAGCTGCTTGTGATGAAACCTAGAAGCCCTCAAAATTGATACAATAGTTGCAAATACTCCAGAGATGCTGCTGAGAAATGGATCAACTCAATGTTGCAAAATTGTAACAGTTCAGAGTCTGCGCCTGAATTACTGAGCTGCCAGACTCAAACACCAGAGACACGAACTTTTAACTTTAAACATAGATTTTGGAAAAACAGTAAAAAAAAAAAAATATAATGGAAAGTAATTGAAAAAAGTCTTTATTTCTGGGGAACAATCTGAAAACAATTGAGTTGAAAAAAGAGTTTGGAAGGTGAACAACCCCTTTAATACACTGCCCCATGCGCTCAGCTTTCTCCTTTATGTTTCCTCCTACAAAACCTTGCACTGACTCACAAAGCAAAAGGCTTTTATGATATTAGCTCTGTGTGGTTAGGAATAAACGACTATGTGCACGAGGTGCAACACAAGTAAAGTGCTAACAGGCACGCACAATCGCCTGCCAACTCTTAAAGGCCTGTGTGGGTACCGCTCTCAAGTTCCAGAGCTGCAAATGGTTTGGGCTCACACCAACTCCTTGCAGATGTCTCTGTTATGAATCACATCAACAGGCTAAATTGCTAGGGGCGTCACTGCGTTTAGATGAAAGGAACAGACTTTGCTCACAGAAGAACGCCCGACTGGCTCGCAGCCCTTGCCAAATGCAGAGTGACGGTGCATGTTTCCATGCGAATAGATCAGGAAATGTGCAATGTCAGGCTCTGTTTCTTCATACAGTCCCTTCACTTAGAATTATGTATGCACCAAATCCAGGATTCGGCCAGGATCCAGCCTTTTTCAGCAGGATTTGGATTCGGCCGAATCCTTCTGCCCGGACGAATTGTAATTTGCATATGCAAATTAGGGCGGGAGGGAAATCGTGTGACTTTTTGTCACAAAACATGGAGGTAAAAAATGTTTCCCCCCCTTCCCACCCCTAATTTGCATATGCAAATTAGGATTCAGATTCAGTTCGGTATTCAGCCGAATCCTTTGTGAAGGATTCGGGGATTCGGTTGATCCCTACTTAGAATATTATTTAATATCAAAACCTAGTGGTCTGTCTAGGTCAGTGATCCCTAACCAGTCGCTCACAAGCAACATGTTGCTCTCCAACCACTGGATGTTGCTCCAATAAGCAGGTGCTTATTTTTGAATTCCAGGCTTGGAAGCAAGTTTTGGTTTCGTAAAAATCAGATGTAGTGCCAAACAGAGCCTCCTGTAGACTGCCAGTCCACATAGGGGCTACCAATAGCCAATCACAGTAATTATTTTGATCCACATAGAAATATATTTTATCATGATTACATTGCTCCACAACTTTTTACATCTGAATAATGCTCATGGGTAAAAAAGGTTGGGGAGCATTGCCGAACTATAATTTCTGTCATAATGCAACATGCTTGGATATGGGCATAAAAGTGCCAATAAAATTCAGTGCTGAGGTCGGCTTCTGGCAGGTCAATGACGTGATTGGCTCTGCTCGGATCAATGAAGTGCTGCCCCCCACTAGTATCACCAATAGTCACGGATAAGTACTACAATAATACGAAATAGAGTTAATCCAGCACACGTAATCTGCTCAAGGGTTATTACCCGTGTTTAATGTCAAGCCAAACAGGTTACAACGTTTCGGGGCGTACCCCTTCGTCAGCACTGCAAATTATGTCAGGTAGAAACTGTGCCAACTTATGCATGGTCCCTCCAATAATCAGATTTTAAAGGAAAACTATACCCCCCAAAAAATGTAGTCTCTATAAAAAGATAAAACAGCTCATGTGTAAAACCCTGCTTCATGTAAATAAGCCATTTTCATAATAATATACTTTTTTAGTAGTTTGTGTCATTGGGTAATCATAAATAGAAAATTGCCATTTTAAAAAATAAGGGTCGTCCCCTGGAATCATAGGATTCACGGTGCCCACAAACAAACCACACTTGTTAGATCACATGAGCCAATTAACAGACAGAGTTGTGTCTTTTGCTTCCTGTTACAGTAAGAGCTGCAGTATAAAGCAATAAATCCAGCAGCACTCTGATATGTGAATCAATGATTATTTATTCATGCCATTAGCAGAGCGACGTTTCCAGCCCTTTATCAAGCTAAATGCACTGTGTAACAACACACTTAAATAAGTGATTTAGGGGGAGGGGTTACAACCTGGTTCCCACCTCCCAGTGTGGGACTCAATTCCCAGCATTCCCAGTGAGAATATCCAAAAGATTAGTGAATCATATACAATAATGGTGAATAATATAAAAATAGCTAAAAAATTTATATTATAACAAATGTTAAAACATATATATCGTAGCAAGTGTTAAAAATGTAAAGTGCTAAGTGTTCTCGAGATTCCAAAAAATTCAAAAGTTCGAAAAAAGTCCAGAAGGATCATTTGGTTCCAATGATCCCCCAATAATCCAAGTAAGAGCTGCAGTATTTCTGGTCAGGTGATCTCTGAGGCAGCACAGAGACCATCACAAAATGGTGGCTCAGGGGAAAAGATGTAAAAGGGCAATATTTACTGAAATATATATTCCAGTTTGGCAAGTTTCTTTAATATGCCACTTAAATTGATATCATTTGGTGTTCATTTTGGAGGTATAGTTTTCCTTTAAGAAAAAGTTGCTTGCTCAAGAACATGACAATGGGATCACTGGGATTATGCGTATGTATTTTTGCTTACCTTTCTCCCCTACAAAGGGCAGGGACCAGGTAAAGACATCCATAAAGTTTGGCAGCCAGTAGGGGTGTGGAGAGCAGTTAAACTGCCTGATGTTCATCACGTTGTTCTCATACTTCAACACTGCGGCTGCATAAAAGACACACAAAAGCAAGAGTGTAAAAGTGAAGTGCAAGGCCATTGTGTTTATACAAAAACTGCCCTCACGGAAATCAGGCAGCCGGTGTGATCACTGGCACTGTTACTATGAGCTGGGTGAGGGGTGACAATGCTGATTGTAATTGCAGTGTGTGAGTGGGTGATTGGCACTTTTACTATTAGTTGTGTTACACTACACTGCACATCCAAATCACTGCAATCACAGGCAGCAGTGGCACCTTACACTCAAATAGTAACAAGTGCCGTTATCCTACTCACATACTGCTAACAACCCACATTTAGTTAAAGGAAAACTAAACCCTAAGAATTAATATGGCAAAAAATGCCATATTTTATATACAGAACTTATTGCACCAGCCTAAAGTTTCAGCTTGTCAATAGCAGCAATGATCCAGGACTTCAAACTTGTCACAGGGGGTCACCATCTTGGAAAGTGTCTGTGACACTCACATGCTCAGTGGGCTCTGAGCAGCTGTTGAGAAGCTAAGCTTAGGGCTCGTCACTAATTATCCAGCAGAAAATGAGCTTCCCCTGTAATATAAGCTGATGCTACAGGGCTGATTATTAAATTCTGATGCTAATTGCACTGGTTTCTGTGCTGCCATGTAGTAATTATCTGTATTAATTACTAATCAGCCTTAAATTGTGACATTTCTATTCTATGTGTACTGTATATTGTGAGTGGGTCCCTAAGCTCAGTAAGTGACAGCAGCACAGAGCATGTGCAGTGAATCAGCAGAAAAGAAGATGGTGAGCTACTGGGGCATCTTTGGAGACACAGAGCTTTACTGCTAAAGGGCTGTGGTTGCCTTGGGCTGGTACAGAAGAACAAAACATAATGTACAACATTTCCAGCTACTTCTTTACACACTGCAGTCTGAATCCCCATAATAAACTGTACAGGCACCATCAGCAGATATCATTCATTTAACTGGTCCTGGTGACTGGTAGCAAGACTGCAGCCAGTGTTCCTCAAGTGCTACACGGATATGATGGGAATCATGCAGCCTGTCAGAAACCTCTTGGCACTTTCTCATGTGCACTGAGAGCTGGAGTCAGTGTTAACTGCCTCTTCCTTACACACTGCACTGACAATCCCCCGCACGCTACATTGTCACTTTCCCACTCTTGCCTTTGTTGTTGTAGACATCCAGGTAGTTGGGTGCAGAAAAGATGGTTATGAGAGAAGGAAAGCCAGTGGTCTGACTCTTACGGTACATGCGATAGCTGGGGACAGAGAGAAAACAAAGCTTGTCAGTTATCAGCACTGATACACACAGCTGGGTGGAGAGAGGCTCCAGGCCATGAATGATGTCTGCTTGTATAAAGCTATACATATATACTTCTTACTATGATCACTTAGGGCAGTCTGCAATACATACTGTATAGGTGAATTTTGATCTTATACTTCTGCCCTACATAAACCAGGAGAAGCAACAGGATACAAATAACTATATATTGTCTTTTTGTTATTCTGTGTTACTGAAGCATGTACATAAACCAGCACCTCCAGTCCTTTATCCTTTCTATGGAGTAAAGGGCAAGAAAGATGAAGCAGGAGAGGGAGGGGCATTAGGTGAGTAAGAAATCTCAATCTCTGTGTAGCCTTAAGTAGTAGGCAGATTACCCAGCATCCTGTGCTTCGTGTGCCCGGATCACGGACAGGAGATTGTTGCTCTGCAGGAACTCACAGACGGCAGGGTAACTGAAAAACAAGTGAGGCAGCAGTAAATAACGTTAAAGCCTTTGCTGGACATGGGATGTTCAATGAAGGAGAGGGTTGCTGCACCCATGCAGAATAATCATATACCCAGGGTGTTCTAGAGACCTTTGAACAAATCAAACAACTGTCACGAATAGGCCACTTAAATCTGAGGTTAAAGGGGAACTATTGGGAAAATGAAAATGTAATATAAGCTTCAGCATACTGTAGCATTTCTGAAATAATCAAGTTTATCTTCACTATCCCTCTCTCAGCATCTGTTTCTCTTCATCCTCTCTTTATGCAGCAGTTGGGTGTCAGATATTCATTGACAGTTAGATCCAATATATCTTATAAGGGGCTCCTTTTGCCTAGCAGATGTATTAGAGCTCACTCAAATACACTGATTCCAGTACAAACAAAATCTAACAAAATAACTGCCTTTTGCACTAATCCTGCATGTAGAGAGACATGATGTCTGGTGATTTTAATAGAGTGAGCTCTAATACATCTTCTAGGCAAAAGGAGCCCCCCCATAAGATATATTGGATCTAACTGTCAATGAATATCTGACACCCAACTGCTGCATGAAGAGAGAATGAAGAGAAACAGATGCTGAGAGAGGGATAGTGAAGATAAACTTGATTATTTCAGAAACAGTATAGAATATTTCATTGATTGTTTTTAGAAAGTTTCTTCTTTCGATAAGCAGAAGCTTTGTTTTTAGAAAGTTTCTTCTTTCGATAAGCAGAAGCTTATATTAAATTTTAATTTGCACGATAGTTCCTATCATAATCCTTACCTGTAGAAATAGGAGCACCCACGCACAGTGTTGTGGGTGAAGTGGTCCAGCGTCTTCTCACTACCATAATCCTCTGCTGGATCAGACCAGAGCAAGTCACACATGGGGCCAAAGGCAGGAGGTTCCTTGAATCTGTCTAACTGAGGAGGCAAAAGAGAATGGGACGGTGCTGAGGAATAAGCTACAAAGAACTAGAGAGGACAATGTATATACATAATGTGTTAATAAACCCCCACCACAGTATGGCCTCTGTCATGTGCAATAGCAAAACACAACAGAAGCTTCAGAGTGCTCAGGCCCCCACCCAGCCCGCTGAAACTATGGGGTACCAAAGTGCCTGCAGATTGCATAGGCTTAGCATCAGCATCAAATAACAGAAAATCAGTATTTAGCAGTGTTCCTATGAGGCAGCATGTCCTCAACAGCACATATTTCCTAATCACCATGGAGACCTGGCCACCAGCATTCAGTCTGGGCTTTCAGCAAAGAATTCTAAGGGAAAGGGCTGTAGAACGTGGCATATATAAGGTTTCGACAGGGGTTAAGAGATTTATAGAAAGAGCCTGGTGGGGAAATCTGGCTGCAATAAGTGGTAGTGAAGGGTCAGAGTATGACATGATACCTTGCTACGGGTTGTTATTATTCTCAATAGAAATGTGTGAGAGAAAGGATGGCCCTATAGCAAAGATGCCAGGCATGCGGTAGTGCCTGTGTTGGATTATTTCAGGGGAGGAATCATTTCTAAATGACAACCGTATCTATGCAGTGGTCTGATTAACCAACGTATTACAGGTCCAGGGGCCAGATGTTAAGAAAAAGAGGAGGCTATACAGAGAAGTCAGTGAGCTCTTGGGCACAATAGAGGAATGTGTCCAGGCTGGGGGGCGCCAGTTGGAGAACCCTCTAGATCTAGATTGCTTGCCAGTCCAAATGAAACAAAAAAAAACTAAGGGGAACTAAGGCGTGTAGAATAATAGAGTGTGATGAATTCTTTTTTTCAAATTATAACTTTTTATTGAATATTTCCAGGAGTGTGATGAATTCTAAAAAACACAGAGGGTATTTATTAAAAGGATGGAGCTTTAAACAAGCAAAACCTGACCTGATGTCAGTGCAGCAGCTGCATCCCATCATTACTGCCTTGGTAGAAAATTAAAGGGGAATTAAAGGCAAAACAATAAAATCCCATTTTTACTTTCTTTAATAAAAAAAAAAGAAAACTATCTCCAATATATTTAATAAAAAAATGTGTAATGTTTTTATATGTAACCTGAATGTATGCAGTAAAATTCCCCCTCTGTTTTACTTGCTCAGACAGCTGCAGATAGGAAACTTCACACGGTCCCTAACTGCTCTGCAGGGAAACTATCATACTTCCAAATGGCAGGGGGGAGACCCTACAGTACTTCCCTGAACTCGAGCAGCTTCGTTTGTTTCCCTGTAAAGCAACCGGCAACCATGTAGAGATTTGTATCCACAGACCCAGTGCAGTCTGCATATTCAGATTATTAATCAGTCTTGCTGTATCTGCTTCTATGGCAGCTATTATTTGACTTGTGTTATTTTAATAAATTAGTAGGGATGCACCAAATCCAGGATTCGGCCTATTTTAGCAAGACTCGGCTGATTCCTTGTGTCTGGCCGAACCAAATCCAAATTTGCATATGGAAATTAGAGACAAGAAGGAAAATCACTTGACTTTTCATCACAAAATAAAGAAGTAAAAAAAATTTTCCCAATTGTTTTCCTTCCTGTCCCTAATTTTCATTCAGTTTCGGTTCTGTATTTGGCCAAATCTTTCACGAAGGATTCGGGGATTCGGCTGAATCTCAAATAGTGGAATCAGTGCATCCCTAAAATATAGCAATATACACTTACAATATACACTCTTATAAATCAATATTTAAGTAATATTTTCCATGAAACATAATGTGAACAATGTTTTTATGGATGTAGATCATAATAGGACAACATCACTAAAAGTAGTCCTCACATTGTATGGAGACTCCTGGTGTAGAGAATATGAGTGGCTTACCTTCCTAATGTCATCTAAGCAGGTGATTTCCGGGGACAGCCCCCCGTGCACACAGAGAAACTGCTGATTGAGCAGAGCCGCCAGAGGAAGGCAGTCGAAGGCATCCATGCAGGAGTCGTACACACGCTCCGAATACTTTATCTTACCTAAGCAAAAAAAGAAAGAAATAAAACTGCATTTAAACAGGAGGTTCTTTGCAACCCACAGCTGGAGAGCATTTAAAATGAGAAAATAACTGTATATGGCATATTCTGACCATGAGAGGGAGCCAAGGTATAGAAATGCACATACATGCAAGGTAAGGTGCAGAAATGCACACACATGCAAGGAAAGGTGCAGAAATGCACACACATGCAAGGAAAGGTGCAGAACTGCACACACATGCAAGGAAAGGTGCGGAAATGCACATACATGCAAGGAAAGGTGCAGAAATGCACATACATGCAAGGAAAGGTGCAGAAAAGCACACACATGCAAGGAAAGGTGGGGAAATGCACACACACGCAAGGAAAGGTGCAGAAATGCACATACATGCAAGGAATATGCAGAAATGCACATACATGCAAGGAAAGGTGCAGAAATGCACACACATGCAAGGAAAGGTGCAGAAAAGCACACACATGCAAGGAAAGGTGCGGAAATGCACATACATGCAAGGAAAGGTGCAGAAATGCACATACATGCAAGGAAAGGTGCAGAAAAGCACACACATGCAAGGAAAGGTGCGGAAATGCACACACACGCAAGGAAAGGTGCAGAAATGCACATACATGCAAGGAAAGGTGCAGAAATGCACATATAGTACATGCAAGGAAAGATGCAGAAATGCACTCACACGCAAGGAAAGGTGCAGAAATGCACTCACACGCAAGGAAAGGTGCAGAAATGCACTCACACGCAAGGAAAGGTGCAGAAATGCACACACATGCAAGGAAAGGTGCAGAAATGCACACACATGCAAGGAAAGGTGCAGAAATGCACGGACATGCAAGGAAAGGTGCAGAAATGCACTCACACACAAGGAAAGGTGCAGAAATGCACTCACACGCAAGGAAAGGTGCAGAAATGCACTCACACGCAAGGAAAGGTGCAGAAATGCACTCACACGCAAGGAAAGGTGCAGAAATGCACACACATGCAAGGAAAGGTGCAGAAATGCACGGACATGCAAGGAAAGGTGCAGAAATGCACTCACACACAAGGAAAGGTGCAGAAATGCACTCACACGCAAGGAAAGGTGCAGAAATGCACTCACACGCAAGGAAAGGTGCAGAAATGCACACACATGCAAGGAAAGGTGCAGAAATGCACATACATGCAAGGAAAGGTGCAGAAAGCATAAAAAAGGGCAAGTACATGTGGCTTAGACAACAGAGGAAGAGGAGCATAAAAGTAAAAAAAAATGCTAAAAGCCTATAATGGACATATTTAAGAAAGCCCAGGACAAACTACAGGACATCATTCAAAATAAAACAAAAGGAAGACTGGGGGGGGCACTCACATTCTTGCTTGAAGGTGAAATACTCTGTTAAATGCCGGCACTCATGGTTCCCTCTCAGTAGGAACAGGGTCTTGGAGTGAATAATTTTCAGGCTCCAGAGGTACAGGACACACTGTGGGGAATAAACAAAGTATTAAAAAAGCCCAGAAAAATGGAATGAAAAGTGCCTGTGACAGGCAGTAAGTGCTCCCAGGCATTTCCCCGGAGATTGCAACACTGTGAATAATGAATGACACAATCACGGTGTGGCACTAATCACAGTTGTATGACAAGAGAGCTATGTAAGTAATGTAATAAAAGTGGACATGTTTGCATGAGTACTAGTAACCCAGAGCATCCACCAGATGATTGCAAACACTGCACATGTTATTAAAGCTCTTCATAAGTACCATCTTCCTTAATCCCAGTAGCACCTTCTCCCAGGATCAATAAATCCAACTTACCCGAGAAGTTACCCACACATTGCTTTGTTTCTCTGTACTTCCCATTCTAATCTTTACAGATGTTCAGGTACAGTGATGTTGGTGGCTGGAGTATGTTCTGATTGCTTTGAGTAGCACGGGCAATAAGCAAGAAGACAGAGCTTTACCCATTTAAAGCCACCAAACTGCTATACACTGCTTGCACGGAAACCAATGCAACTGGAAAGCCACCAGTCAGCAGTTTCAGACAGGCTCAAGCCTTCCTCAAGTGAATGGAACAAGAAAAATAAAGAATCCCAGCTCCTTACCCGAGTTCATTGAAAAAGCAGTCAGCACATCGATTATCTCTCCTTTTGAGAATTGGAGCACGTTCCTCAGTGACCACTTTCCACTGATATCACGACAGCATTTGTTTGCAGAACAGCACCAGACTATAAACCTTTTATTTAAAAAGCCTTTATTTCAACTTGATGCCCTAAGCTGAAATAAAGGATTTTTAAATAAAAGGTTTATAGACTGGGGCTGTTCTGCAAACAAATCCTTACCTGAGTTCATTCCGGAGATATGATTTGCTTACCCAATGGTTGTGGTTCTCAATGAAGCTAATGAGCTTCACAGAGGCTGGACTCTTTAAAGGAGAACTAAAGCCTAAAAATGAATATGGTTAAAAATGGCATATTTTATATACTGAACTGATAGCACCAGCCTAAAGTTTCAGCTTGTCAATAGCAGCAATGATCCAGGACTTGGTCTGTAATATAAGCTGATGCTACAGGGCTGATTGTTAAATTCTAGGGATGCACCGAATCCACTATTTTGGATTCGGCTGAACCCCCAAAGCCAAACCGAATCCGAACCCTTATTTGCATATGCAAATTAGGGGTGGGAAGGGGAAAACATTTTTTACTACCTTGTTTTCTAACAAGTCACGTGTTTTCCCTCCCCGCCCCTAATTTGCATATGCAAATTAGAATTTGGTTCGGCTGGGCAGAAGGATTCGGCCGAATCCTGCTGAAAAAGTCATAATCCCGAACCGAATCCTGGATTCGGTGCATCCCTATTAAATTCTGATGCTCATTGCACTGGTTTCTGAGCTGCCATGTAGTAATTATCTGTATTAATTACTAATCAGCCTTATATTGTGACATTTCTATTCTATGTGTACTGTATATTGTGAGTGGGTCCCTAAGCTCATTAAGTGACAGCAGCACAGAGCATGTGCAGTGAATCAGCAGAAGAGAAGATGGGGAGCTACTGGGGCATCTTTGGAGACACAGATCTTTACTTTAAAGGGCTACAGAAACCCAAAGCATAATGAACAACATTTCTTGCTACTTCTTTAGTTAAGCTTTAGTTCTCCTTTAAAGGAGAACGAAAGGTCCAATTGATGGGGGGGGGTGCCAAATTTAAGGCACCCCCTCAAGGACTATAATGACTTATCTGATACCCTGGGCCTGTGTTCCTGTTAGCAGAAAACTGCAGTGACCTGGGGCACCTGCAAGCGAGCAACCCTTTTCCTCCCTTCTTCAATATGCAGCTTTTTGTAAAAGTCTGGTTTATAACTGTACTGCGAAGGGTAAAAGAAGAAGGGTAAGAGGGTCACTCGTTTGCAAGTACCCCAAGCCGGTCCAGTTTTCTGCTAAAAGGAGCACCAGTCTGGAGAATCAGTTATTACAATCATTGGAGGGTGCCAAATCATATAATGGAGTTTTCCTTCTCCTTTAATGCCAGTGAATGCATTTGCAAAGTCCATGACCCTATATACTGTTTATGGAAACCAAGGCAATAGTTAACTTCATTAATATATATGGTATATTTCCCCTTGAAGTGTCCAGTTCACAAGCAAATGAGACAGACTGACCTCTATACTGAAATATCCTCTGTCCACGTAGTCCCCCAAGAAAAGGTAGCGTGTGTTTTGGGGGGAACCTCCAACCTCAAACAGCTTCATGAGATCAAAGAACTGCCCGTGGATGTCCCCACAAACTGGAGAGAGAGAGAGTTTAGGGAAGATGGCCTCAGCAACAAGAAGATATTTGGTTTTCAGACATTTATATTTTTATTATGCTACTGCTCTTTCTCAGTTGTCATTTGTTATCATTATTTATGGATACAGCTCCAGCAGGTTATGCAGAGTTTTACAATACATGAACAGACAAGGGTTATAAAATAGTAGGATTGTTTTCTATTTCTCCCATGCCTGGTTTATGGGCTGCTAATGTTAAATATAATGTGTTTCTCATACATTAGTAGGGAAGCAGTGACGGAAAGAGGGATGTTTTTACTGCAGTTGTTTTCTGTCTGATTCCTATGGTGGCCCAGATCTCCCAACTAACATTAACCTAAGGCTTGAGTTTCAAGGAGCAAATGTACCTGTAAAGATCAGGAATAAATAGTATGTCAGGTTTACTGATCCTTTAAGCATTTCATTAGATGAACGGAAGAGAAAAAGAAAGCTAGAGAGGTCAGAAAAAACAAAACCACTGCACTTTTGGGATAGAGAAATAACACAGGCCTATCCCTAAACAGATAACCGAAAAGAAGTCAGGGAATATATTCTGACAGCGCTGACCTGTGCAAATGGTACCAGAATGGAGGAACAGAGAGGGTCAGGCTAAAACCTGTCACTACTACATTAATGGGGTTGTTCACCTCTGAATTCACTTTTAGTATGATGATATTCTGAGACAATTTGCAATAGGTTTTCATTTGTTATTATTTGCGTTTTTTGAGTTATTTCGCTTTTTATTCAGCAGCCCTCCAGTTTGCAATTTCAGCAGTCTGGCTGCTAGGGTGCAAATTACCCTAGCAACCATGCATTGATTTGAATGAGAGACTGGAATATGAATAGGAGAGGCCTGAATAGAAAGATGTGTGATAAAAAGTAGCAATAACAATACACATGTTGCCTTACAGAGAATTCGTTTTTTATATTGGCTGTGACCCCCATTTGAAAGATGGAAAGAATCAGAAGGCAAATGATTAAAAAAAACTATAAAAAATTAAGGCCAACTGAAATGTTGCTTAGAATTTGCCATGTCCACAGTAAAAGTTAACTTAAAGGTAAACCACGCTGTTAAATATGATACAAGACCCAACACAACCCGCCATTCCTCCATAACTTATATACCTGTGCCTAGGGTTGCCACCTTTTCTGGAAAAAAATACCGGCCTTCCTATATATTTATCTTTTTTCCCTATTAATAACATTGGGATCAACCATCGTTTTTACGGGAGGATGTCGGAGGGGCTAGGCTGGGGTGACGGTGCAAGGGGGCAGAGCCAGGCCCATGCAACACTAGAATTTTTTGGACAGCGCACTCTTCGGATCACATCAAGGAATCATCGAAAAATTGGTAAAAAAATTGAATTTTATTAAATATTAAATATTTTAACAAACTGTTAAGCCCTGCGCCATGAGGTCTGACGCGTTTCGTGTCACTGCCCTTCATCAGAGATGCCATGCAACACTAGTACAAAAATAAATCCTACATTCAGCGTGTTCCTACACTTTGAAGTAGATGTTATCATTTATGTATAGTGTTTGTTTCTGACAACAATGGCTGAAAATGTCTTTATATAGGGTCAAAGCTTTCAGTGTCCGTTTGTTTCACTATATCCTATATTTGAAGGCAAACATTTTTTTTTACTTTAATTTCAATTTTATATTTGTGAGCAATTTTATATTTGTGATCATTTGTCTAATATTGAATTTTAAAGTTCACCGTCTTATGTCTTTCTGAAGCAGCTCTGGGAAGGGGGGTTGTCAGCTCTGTAAAGCTGGCCATACATACAGAGATCTGCTCGTTTGACAAGGTCGCCAAACGAGGATACTATGGACGGTCGGATCGAGGGCCGCATCAACAAACCAATGTGGTCCTCGATCCGATGGTATTTTTAAACCTGCGATGTCGCCAAACGAGTGGATCTCTCCGCGATATGCCCACCTTGAGGTGGGCAATGATTGGATCCTAACGAATAGTAATGGGCGGTCGGATCGCGGGACCGCATCAACGAATAGATGCGCTCGTGATTCGTCGGGATTTTTCATCCCATCCGATAGAGATCTGCCCGACTTTCGGCCAGATCTCGATCAGGGAAGCCCGTCGGGGGGCCCCATACACGGGCCAATAAACTGCCGACTCGGTCTGTCGGGAGCTTTTATCTGCCCGTGTATGGCAACCTTACATCTGCCGGCAGTTTATATCTGCCAGTGTATGGGGACCTGTTCTAAATAGATTTTTTATCTTTGGCCCTGCTGAGCAAAATCCCTGAGTTTCATTTAGGGCAGAGACACACGCTCATATTCGGGGAGATTTAATCGCCTGGTGATTAATTGCCTCTTCTTCGGGGCGACTAATCTCCCCGGATTGCCTCCCGCCATCTAGAATCTAAATCCCCGGCGGGATGGCACTTGGGCTTTGTTTTCCGAAGTCGTCTGAAGTTTCCTCGTAAGGCAACTTCGGAAAACGATGAGCACCCATTGCCATCCCGCCAGCGATTTACATTCTAGCCGCCGGGAGGCAGTTTGAGGAGATTAGTTGCCCCGAAGAAGATGAGATTTGTCGCTGGGCGACTAATCTCCCCGAATCTGAGTGTGTGTCTCTGCGCTAAAGGCAGCAAATATCAGCTACTTGTCAATGCTACAAAATACACAATAGTAATAATTGGCTTTGCTAAGATACTACGAGGGTACTAAGCTTTCCCAGGAGCAGTAACCCATAGCAACCATGTAGAATTTATTGGTCACCTGTTTGGAAGCAAACATGTTATTGGTTGCTATGAGTTACTGCTCCTGGGAAAACTTAGTGCCATTTATTATATATGGGGGTAAGTATGTTTTAGCAAAGGCAATTCTCAGCATTGTCTATGGCAGGTTATTTTCTGGCCTTTTGTAGCCGCTACTAGTATGTGTTTCTCCGTGTGTCTTCACCCTTCAGCTTTAAACTTAAATTTAGGAAAGACGGTAACACATAAAAGATGGAAAGCCATTGAAAAAAGTCTTCTATCTGAAAATAACTGAAGTGAAAAAAATTGTTTTGAAGGTGAACAACCCCTTTAAGTTGCAGAGGTTTGGGAGACATTCTCGATGCAATTGTCTAATGTGACCCTGGACTCATACAGCACAACCTCTATTAAAACTACCCCCCCCCCTTGAAATTGACTACAGGACTTTACATGCCCTTATATAAACAGCATTACATCAAACCTAATGAGATATATGTGTCATAAGGGAAAGTTCATTTCCACTTCTGGAATAATGTTTTGTTGACCTTAGAAAGAGATAGTATGTAACAGCTCACAGAAGAGAGGGAGCAGCTTTGTCACCTGTTATAGGGGCCTCCACCTCAAGCATGGTCTTCTCCTGGCGCAAAATGGCTGCACCCTCGCGTATAATGCGCAGAGCTACTTCTTCCTCCAGTCTTCCCTCCTTGATTAAGTGATTCTTGAGGGTCTCCAGTTGAGGACGCCCCTCGACAAAAACCTCATTCATGGTCAGGCGACGGGTAGGTGGAAAAGGGACAGCTACGAAGAAAAAGAAAACCCATTAATATTTAAAGAAGTAGAGAGAAAAAGGGATAGGATAAAGGACAAGGATATAGGATGATGGAGAAAAATCTGATAATGAATACATTTTGGAGGCAAAATGTCTACATGGGACATTTATGGTCTTGTCACAGAGACAATTTACAGCTTCACAGGCAAAAAAAACACTTGGTCAATGACATTTGGCTTTAAAGATGTACTCGAGGGTCAAGTGACAGTTGCTGGTAAATGCGTCAGTAAGAATTTGACTTGTGATTGTATCCTCAAACCCAGACAATTGCTATCAAAATAATATGGAGCAATACGTATATTTTTGTCAAACCTGCCCCACTCAGTGCCCAGAAACAACCAGTGTGCCTTAACCAAACAAATAAATGGATAATAGTGTGTCAAATTGTATTTTATCACTAGAGGCTACCAAGAACCATTCCTACAAGCAGTGACCCCCAACCAGTGGCCCGTGAGCTACATGTTCCTCATCAACCCCTTGGATGCTGCTCCCAGTGGACTCAAAACAGGTGTTTATTTTTGAATTCCTGACTTGAAGGCAAGTTTTAGGTTGCACAAAAAACAGGTGTACTACCAAACAGAGCTGCCTAGGAACATTTTACACTTGTGTTGCTCCTCAACTCTTTTTACATCGAAATGTGGCCCATGTGTAAAAAAGGTTGAGATCTAAAGTAAGGATGTCCACCTGGAGCGCCTTGAAAGGATTTCTACAGGCATCAGACTCCCAGACTTCTCCATCATGTCCTTTTGACATTCTCTGGTCCCATGCTATAGCTCAGATCACTGATCTGGTTCATAGAAAAGGCCTAACTTCTATCAAGATATGTCATTGACACACAGAGCCATTCATCTCACGGGAAGCTCCATTACCAGCGATGAAGACCACAGGATACACATAGAAGAACACATCATATCAACAGAGATATAAACCAGGAAAGAACTAAAGCTTTGCTTCCATTGATTTTATTCGTCATATTCCTCCACATTTATCACCCTCGTTCTATCAAGGTAACAACAATGTTACAAAATGCTCTCAGCTCGTGCTCCTGGCTAGATTTGCAGTCATGCCAGTTATAGAGTTCTGCAAATATACAGGAGAGGCATAAAATACAAGCAGCAAATTATAGCCCAAGGCTAAGCAAACAGAGGGAGTATAAATAAGATTCAAACTGCCAGGAGCAAATACTTGGCGGCAAAAAAATGGTCTACCAACGCCTGTGAAAGTATATAAATACTTTAGAGATCAGTTAGAAATAACCTTTAAGAACAATGTCCCATGTGGCACTGTGTCACCTTCAAAAAATCTTGGCAACAAAACATCACAAATTCTCTCAGTAATTGGGGGGGGGGATCATCAACCCTTTTAGGTGATACTACTTGCTAAGCAACAGTGATGATCTGCATGGTCTATTTCTATACCACGAGTGTAGGCCAGTAAATGCTTCACATGGCATTCTGTCCATGTTATCTCCATAGGAAAAACTGCCATATGCTATTGTCCTTGGGTGGGGAAGTGGGAAAGTAAAGCCTGAAGAACCTTGTCCTGCAAGCAATCATCATGCTTTATTTATACTGCATCTTCTAAAGAGGTCAACGTGTTCACTTCACAGCTCTTTCACCAAAGGATAATTCACAAGAGCAAAAATGCTGCTGTAAGTCTTGTGGAATTAGGCATGGAGTCTGAAAGGAGTATTATTTCCAGATCCCAAAATAGTTCTTCCTATTCAGCTAGCAATTAAGGCTTTTTTAGCTTACACCTCTGCCAAAATGAGGCACAATTAAGAAGACTAGTCAATCCTAACATGCTCATGGACTCCTTTCTTTAGTAGGGTTCTAAGGTAAGGATAACATAATCAGGATTCTGATTGTAGGAAGATTTTGTTCTCGGGCCCCAAGAAGTATCTTGGCTCCTATTTTGCTGAGCAAAAATGTAAAATGTTTCTTCCAGTTGAACAGGTGGTTCTTTGAAAGCTCCAGATCAACATGACTAATCCTTAACATGATATATTGAGGGTAAGCCACTAAATGTTTGACATTTACACAATATAATAACTACATGACAAGCAAAACATCATCATCGCCGTCAGTCATGTAATGGAATGATATGACACAGCCATGTAATGGAACGATGTGACAGAATCCTTAGCGTAAGACTCCAGAACAATGTCAATAATATAAAAAATGGTAAGGAAAATCACAGTGTCTCCAAACACTTTAAGGAACACCATAAAATGAACCCCGCAGGTCTGACATATTGGGGTATAGAAGTTATAAAAAATCAATGGAGAGGTGGAGACTTGATAAAAAAGACACTACAAAATGAGAGCAGATGGATATATAAATTGGAATCATATATTCCAAAGGGGTTAAATATTGATATCAATTTGAGGGCCTTTTTGTGAACTGATATATTGAATCAAGAGAGGAATATACAGATAAAAGAAAAACCCAAAAAGAAAAAAATCAGTCACTTTATGTAGTTTATTTTAGAAAATACACTTGGTTTATCAGATATACACTGTAGAATTGAGAATGAGAAACGAAAAACATATGTGGAAGATATTGTAAAATTTTTTATGTTAATGGTGTAATAATGTAATTATGTTTGCATAAAATTGTGGTAACTATGGTATATAGGCATAGCAACGGGCGGACCGCATCCTCAAGTGGGAGACCGCCAAGTAATGTAAGTAGAAAAGGCGTCATGCTTGCGAAAACAGGAAGTACGCAGAGAGCGTTGCCATGGTAGCAGGACAGAGTAAAAGGCGCATTTGCGCAGAGAAGAACTGTAGCCTTGAGAAAGTCTTTTGAGACGAAACGCGTCGGCTTGTGGTGACGTCATCCAGAGGGGCCCAGTAGGACACGCTGTTTTATGCTGGCATCTTTTAAGATCTTTTTACACAGCGTAACATCTTTTAAAGACTGGGGAAAACCTGTGGATGAGTGACACGTTTATTTTAAAGAAAACCCAATGTGAGTGTAATTTTAACTTGTATCTATTTAAATTAAAAACGGTTTTATACGATGTTAAGCCTGTTTCCGTAGAATTGATGCGAAGGGTACTTCGAATGAAGAGCTGTAATACCTTAATGCAAACAACTACTTTAAACGTTTGTAAGTATAAAACTTATAAACACGAAAGGTGAAATAATTGAAAGTGGTGAAGGCATATAGGGTGAACTGACCCCACCTGTAAAGGAGTGAAACTCATAAAGAAATCTGTGACACAAAGGGTGCTTATACGTAAAAGGAAAATACTACACTATATATTACCATCTTTTGCTTTTTTCCCCTCAAAGCTTTTAGCGCTGGTTTTTTTATTCAGAATTTCCAGAACAATGTGCCCAGGGATGGATACTCGGATAAAAAATCAGGAATATTGCCTTTAGGGTCAGGTCATCCAGAAATCCAATATATTTGTTTAAACTACCCCAAGATAATTGCATGCATTTTCAATCAGAATATGCGTTTGTGATAAAGCATTGGATTCTAGCTTCATTCCATGCCCTTTCTGAATACTAGGAACTCGCCTCTATGGAATGGTCATCTACCAAAGAAAATATCAAAAGGCTGATCTTTTGTGTGTTTCAGACACAAACATTCATGTGCTTCTTCGTCCAGTAATTGATGTTCTCAGAGGACTGATGCGTCATTGACAAAACATTTGTCCTAGTCTAGATAAAAAACCTCCGGGCACCCTCTGCTCAGATAGGTCCGTTTTTAGAAGGGAATGGCCTCTCAGGTAGGTGCTATAGCTTATAGAATAAGATAATTGCTTTTCTAGCATAGAATTATGAAAGCCTCAGGAAAATATGCTGGTACCTGCCAAGAACTTTGTTCTCAACCAGTCCCAGGAACCATGCTTCAGCATGTTTAAGTTCTTCACTAGAAAGCTGGCCAATTTTCCCTAAAACATAGCTATCAAAGGGCAGGCCTAGAATGTATATAGAAATGTACCTGGGCTCACCCCACATTTGTAATATAGGATGTCTGGTTTAAGGCCCATGGAATTAAGACGTGTAGGTGTAAGAAATATTGTTTGTATTGTATGGTATACGATGAGTAGGATTGAATAAGCTCCTTCTAATCATCAGTATCTCTAATAGCCCTACAAGTTTCTGCCCAACAGGCACTTAGTCATTAGTTCATGACTCTTTAACGTTTCACTTTTTAATTGAACAGTGGTTTTGACCTCTGGCCCTGTGTCTGGAGGCCCCTTTGCCAGCACTGCTCCCCACTCCCCAACCTAATGGTCTGAGGCTGTTGTTTATGCTAGTTACTTATACTAGTCACTTACACCAGTCCTCTGTTGCACCTTCTCTGTTGTTATAGAAATCTGTAGAACTGCCTCAAGCACAGAGAGGCAGATCTTGGGGGGCAAAATGACCATTGTCTGAGCTGAAGATACCGGTGATACAAAGAGACTCCAGCAATCAAGTTGAATTTCAATCCTGCGATAACCCATGTGTTTACGTGTATACACCCAACAATACAATATTTCAGGGGTGGGGCCCTTCGTCAGGATCCAGCACAGTGTCTTAGTGTGGGGTTTTCACGCTGTACACGGAGAGACTGTATTATATTCATTGTATTTTGTATCATACCTAAGGGACTTTGCCCACACCAAGGCTAGTACTTTTAGGGTAGAAGGAGGACCTTTTAGTCTCCCCACGTAACGGAATATTGGTCGCAGGAAAGACCATAAGTTTTCAATACAGCGTCTTACTGTATATACAGGTAGAAACAATAGAATTCTATCGCCAAGTCACATACATTATCATGGTCCAGTTACTAAGGGGCCTGTTTACAGAGCAGCCTGTGGAATCTGAAAGGTCAATTATGAAACAATCTTAAACTGTTGACCAACAAAACACACTGTTGCTCACAGTAAACAAATTCTTATGCAACAGTAATTTGTGGGATAACTGTTTTTCATTGACATTTTAATGACTTAAACCAAGATATTCCTTAGGGACAGTGCAAAGGAAGAACTTGCTACATCTTCAGCGAGCAGAGGAATCTCACAATCATTTTCTAGGAAAAACATCCCTCATAAACTTGCCATAAAGTATTTTAATTTAAGGGCCTATACAGTCATATGGAAAAGTTTGGGAAACCCTCTCAGCCTGCATAATAATTTACTCCACTTTCAACAACAAAAATAAGTGGTATGTGTTTGATTTCCCAGGAACATCTGAGTACTGTGGTGTTTTCTGATCAAATATTTTTAGTAAAGCAGTATTCAGTTGTATGAAATTAAATCAAATGTGAAAAACTGGCTGTGCAAAAAGTTGGGTAATTTTGCCAATTTGAATGCATCAATACTGAGTACTGGCAACACCAAATTGGTTGGATTAGCTCGTTAAGCCTTGAACTTCATAGGCAGGTGTGTCCAATCATGAGAAAAAATATTTTCTCTTGGCCTAAATTTCTCCACAGGCCAAGAATGGGCTCCTCTACTGCTGCTCTGCTAATTGAAGTTCCTGCACCCGCAAACATTGGCTCCGCTTGAATGCAGAAGTGGGCGGCTTTTGGCGCAAAATCTCGCGTTTTGGAGCTGGCCGAGATCCGAATCATCTGGCCCTAGCCTTAGTGCAAGTTAGCACTTTTCTGCTACCCAGTACCATGTGTAATGATGATGATGTTTTAAAGTGGACCTGTCACCCAGACATAAAAATCTGTATAATAAAAGTCCTTTTCAAATTAAACATGAAATCCAATTTCTGTTTTTTATTAAAGCATTCATAGCTGTTGTAAGCTCATTTCAAAATCTCAGCTGTCAATCAAATATTGCCTGCCCCTCCTCTTTGCCTTAGGCAGACAATTACTTTCACTTTCCATTCAGCACTTCCTAGGTGTCACTGCTCTCCCCACATTCCCCCCGTTCTCTTTACCATTTAATTGTGTAGCCAGGGCATGGGGATGAACATCAGGTCCCCCATTCTGGTGCACAAACAAGATTCTGAGATGATACAAGGCTTGTCTTAATAATAGTGTCCACAAAATGGCTCCTGCCTGCTTGCTATAATTTTGAAATCCCAGACAGAAAGAAGCAAGATTCAAATAATTTATATAGTGTAATTAAAGTTCATTTTGCTTGACTAATGTGATAAAATAGGATTTTGAATAATTTTTTTGGGTGACGGGTCCCCTTTAATAAAGTATCCATTATCTATTAAAACTCCACCTATAATCTATTACTAAAGTGGAGAAGAATTTTGCAAAAGCAACCCCCCTTTTCCTCTCAGTTCATTTATGTTTACTTCAGTAAAGCAGGTTCAACAAACCTACAGTAGACTTCTCGATAAAACTGTACAAAACAACATTTTCATACAATTGTCAGTATGTGTATGCTGGCCTGACGACCCCCTACTGATAACAGTACACTTTGGATCATAAGCAGATCTTGGAGACCACATGTGATCCAACTATTGGAAGGAAGTGCCTACTTCATTTCCTACTGTTCTGTTGGCCTGAATGAGTGGAACAACAGAAAGGTGACCAAATCTTCAGAAGATCGGTTGGGTACTGTACGGGATGTGCCCGTGTAAGGAGGATCCTAAAATAACATCTTCTACCGCACTGGGAAATGCATATTAAAACAGTAGTAAATACAGGTTCTTGGGCATCTCATGCATTTTATATACCTCTCTTGCTTGCCTTTAGCTCTGCTTGGAAGAGTCAGACCTAATGCCAAAGCTGCCTGCATTTTTCTTTCTTTTGCCCCTGAGGAAGACCTTTTTGTTAAAAACGCATTGGGCTCATGATGATGTTTATTTTGGTATCTTTTTTGTAACCCTATTTTTTTTTTTGATGTAATAATTACCCTTTATTTGAGCCTGAGTGTGTAATCCTTCATTTGATTTTTGTTCATGATATTTTTGGAGACTCGCATGGGGAGCCTCCCTTGGATTAGCACCTCAAACTTATTCCCTGGGTGTGCAGCTCCTAACCTCATATTTTCTAATGCCAAGGCTATGATGCACAAAGGAATTTCTAGCTGATCTGTGAAGGAACTAACCATACAAAGGTTCCAAATCACTAAGAACCGTAGAGTAAATATACTGTACATTCTCATGGCAAAGATAAGAAGGTAAAGGACAGATGCCCTTGAGTAAATCAGTGTGCAGTCACGTCAGAACATGAGCAAACACTACATTTAACTACAGCGAGAATGGAATGTTCATTGCTAGACAGACAATGGACCAGAACCATCTACCATGTCAAAGACATCACAATGACATCATTATCACATTTATACATCACCAACATATACTGCACTACTGCAAACACAGAATAAACAATATATACAATAAAAGTGGTTAAGGGGGCAGTGCTCAATAGAGCTTACAATCTAACAGTGTGCAATCTAACTGCATGCACCTGAACGCTGAGAAATGACTTCACTGAGCAGCCATGACTGAGAAAAAGAAAAATCACAGCACCTAAATACAGCGAGAGCAGTCAGTGAAAGTAGGGCACTGCATGGAAAGCTGACAAGTGTATTGGGGACACTGTCAGATAAACCAAGCTATTGGCTCATATCAGAGAAAGAACATAAAACGTCATCTGCTTACACTGCACCCCCAGTAGATGACTCCCTACAATGTAAAGTACCAGCAGGACAGTCTCTGGGTCGGTGAACACAGTCACAGTATAAGATAACCCACAGGCTAAAAAGATATTATATAAATTGGATTTACATTGGAGATGCATCCTATACCAGTGAATAGTACTGGATAAAACAACATAGCCTTGACCTTATCCTATCCTGCCTAGACTACTGCAACTCCCATGTTCCTCTTCCTCCTTCATTAGTGTGTGAAACTAATCCTCCTGCTCCCTTGGTGGGAGATAACCTGCTCCTCTGCTGTTAAAATCTTTAGTATGCCCCTTCCCATTAACCAAAGCACAGTTCCAAAATCCTTTTCTTTACTTTCAAAGCCCTTCACTCCTTGTATTATATACAGAAGTTCTCCGCACTGCCTTTGTTCGTTACGAATGCTTTCACTCCTCTGCACCTCTGCTCCTGGCCATCGACTCCAGCCATGGACTGGGAGTCAAAATTGGCCCTGGCATTTCAAGGCCCAAACAGCCTCCCACCAGCCCAATAAATAGTGACTGTCTATGGCATCTTACAGCAGCCCCTTTGGCATTTGCCAGAATACATATATATTAGGGATGCACCGAATCTGAATCCAAATTTGCATATGCAAATTAGAATTCGGTTCGGTATTCAGCCGAATCTTTTGCGAAGGATTCAGGGGTTCGGCCAAATACAAAATAATGGATTTGGTGCATCCCTAATATATATATATATATATATATATATATATATATATATATATATATATATATATATATTATATATATATATATATATATTCCGTTATCCGGAAACCCGTTATTCAGAAAGCTCCAAATTACAGAAAGGCTGTCTCCCATTGACTCCATTTTATTCAAATAATCCATACTTTTAAAGCCGATTTCTCTTTTTCTCTTTTTCTCTGTAATAATAAAACAGTACCTTATACTTGATCCAAACTAAGATATAATTAATCCTTATTGGAAGCAAAACCAGCCTGTTGGGTTTATTTAATGTTTACATGATTTTCTAGTAATCTAGTAGATCCAAATTACAGAAAGATCCATTATCCGGAAAAGCCCAGGTCCCGAGCATTCTGGATAACATTTCCCATAACTGTGTGTGTGTCAAAGGCAGGTAATGGGGCAGGGGATGGATGTGTATATATATATATATACATACAGTATATATATATATATATATATATATATATATATATATATAAACATGCACCTTCATAGATGTGTTTCTATGTAAATGTGTGTGTGTGTATGTGTTTATATAAACCATATACAATTGGCCACACACATAAGGCACACAGTATTCCCAAATATAGGGTATGTCTGTAGATTTTCTGTGGCAATGCCAAGGTGCTGTCAGTGTGTGAGAAGCAGGGTGCTAATTACATGGCAGGGAGGGAGTCAGCCCCCACAAGGCATGGGCGCCTCCATGCACAAGTGTATGTGTGGGATAGAGATGTGTACAGCCCAGACAGGCAGAGTAAATACACAACACATGCAGTGTAACCCTTTCTGTGCATTCACTGTAACATAAATGTGCACAATAAATAGAAAAAAATCATTTATCTAATGGATTAATAAAAATATATGGTATGGATAAGCGACCTGTTATCCAGTATGCTTGGGACCTGGGGTCTGGATAACAGATCTTTCCGTAATTTGGATCTTCATATCTTAAGTCTTCTAGAAAATCATGCAAACGTTAAATAAGCCCAATAAGATGGCATTGCTTCCAATAAGGATTAATTATATCTTAGTTGGGATCAAGTACAAGTTACTGTTTTATTGTTACAGAGAAAAAGGAAATCATTTTTGAAAATTTGGATTATTTGATTATACAGTAATAGAGTCTGTGGGAGATGGCCTTTACATAATTCGAGTTTTCTGGATAACAGGTTTCCGAAAAATGGATCCCATACCTGTAATAGATCTTGTAGGAATTTAAAAGCACATGGGAATCTACCATGCAGAGCACACACACACTGTGGGACCTGACAGCCATCTGGCTATGCTAGTATTGTGTATAAAGAGAGTTACATGGTTTAAAGGAGAACTAAAGCCAAGCTTGGTGCCAGCCATTGCAGAGAATAAGGACTGAAGTGGCTCAACTGCCAGATCCCACTGCTTTTCTTAAGTTACAGAGAATAGGGGCATTTATCAGGTGGTTCAGTTGGGGGAGGTCAAGGTGTAAACTGGGATGCACCGTATCCAGGATTTGGTCTTTTTCAGCAGCATTTGGATTCGGCCGAATCCTTCTGCCCTGCTGAATCCTAATTTGAATATGCATATTTGCCTTTTTGTCACAAAACAAGGAAGTAAAAAATGTTTTCCCCTTCCCACCCCTAATTTGCATATGCGGATTTGGTTCGGTATTCGGCCGAATCTTTAGTGAAGGATTCGGGCGATTCCAAAATAGTGGATTCAGTGCATCCCTAGGTGTAACATAAGCTTTTGTTCTCCATAATCTTGGGTATACATGAAAGATTTGCCTGTTTAGAAAGGATGTCCAGATTGGGCTGACTATAATAGACCTGTTAGTAGAGTACAGGGCCAATGTGGTCCTCGTCCAACTGGATTTTTCACCCACCCAATATATCTCAGTCAAGCAGGCTGGTGGGTTGGTCCCATTTATAGTTCAGATGCACCAAATCCACTATTTTGGATTCGGCCAAATACTTCACAAAAGATTCGGCCGAATACCAAACTGAATCCTAATTTGCATGTGCATATGCAAATTAGTGATTGGAAGGGAAAAAGTGGGAAAAAGTTTCTTTCCTTGTTTTGTGACAAAAAGTAACATGATTTCCCTTCCTGCCCCTAATTTGCATATGCAAATTCGGATTCCAATTCGGTTTGGCCGGCAAAGAGGATTTGGCCAAGGCCGAATACTGGCCAAATCCTGAACCGAATCCTGGATTCATGCATCCATAATTTATAGTCCAATAATTGGCCTAAAATCCAAGCTCGATGGTTTGTGGTCCAAAAAACCTCCTGATTTCCATAACACTCCCACTCCACAACACTAAACAAGGTGTGTGATAGGCAGTTTGGGGCCTTATTATATAACCAAGACCTCTGTCGAATTGGATAGTCAGGGGCCTGAACTGCCATGAATAGGATGGGGAGTCTAGTCAAGGAGCAGCGGCTTGGGCAGATCAGGGGTGTAGATACGTGGGCATAGCGTGCACCTGTAATGTTTAGGGCAGCCATATATATACCTGCTATTATTTCAGCATAAAAAGTCATTAAGGTGGGAGGTTTCAAGAGGACATACTGGAACGCATGATCATTTATTAACACTGGAGCTATGTATAGTACAGGCACACAGGATAACGTCACCACAAAGAACTAGATGATATATTACGGACAGAAACGTATCTTGCTGCTCAATAGATAGTTGTATTAACATGTACAGATAAGTGAGGGCAAAGGGCAAAGTCACACACAGTGTTGGACCCATGGCAAACTGCAAATAAAATGGGGACTTCCCAGTTCACAATGCACCAGAAAACAAAGGTGATATTATAGTCTCCTGGAATATTCTGTAGAATATATCAGAGGACTTCCCACCATGAGCATGTCCCACCTACAAAGAAAGGTCTCACCCATAACGTCCCTCCAGAAGCCTCCTAAATCGCCATCCTCCCTCTTTATAAGATCACCTTGGCATTTTCCAATATGGCCGTGTTCTTCCCCGGCATGTGCTCCACCTCAAACAAAACTCCATGGCGGTTGTCTACTTTTCCCAGGGGCAAGTCCTAGAACACTAAGGATGATGGTATATGGGTAGATTTGTCGCCCTGGAGTGTGAAAGTTCCCAAAAATGACTTGCCATTGTATAAATTAAAATAAAAACCTATTACTCGTGACGATCTTGCTCATTTGCAAGAAAACATGAAGGGAGGCAATTTCCTTTATTAAAGGAGAAGGAAAACTCCTGGGCGCAAAACCCCTCCCCCCTCCCCTGTGTTTCCCCCCCTCCCTCCTCCCCCCTGGCCTACCTGTCCCCCTGGGCAAATGCCCCTAACTTGTTACTCACCCCTCTGCACAGGTCCTGTTCACGGAGTTCACAGGTGCCATCTTCTCCTACGCGGTCTTCTTCCTGCTTTGACCAGCGTCTTCTGACGCATGCGCAGTAGGAACATTTACAGGTACGTATCTACTACGCATGCGCCGAATGTCACTAATTTTTCCGACATTCGACGCATGCGCAGTAGATCCCTACCTGTAAATGTTCCTACAGCGCATGCTGCAGAAGACGCCGGTCAAAGCAGGAAGAAGACGCGCGAGGGAGAAGATGGCGCCTGTGAACTCCGTGGACAGGACCTGCGCAGAGGGGTGAGTAACAAGTTAGGGGCATTTGCCCAGGGGGACAGGTAGGCCAGGGGGGAGGAAGGAGGGGGGGAAACACAGGGGAGGGGGTTTTGCGCCCAGGGGGTTTCCTTCTACTTTAAGCTGGAACGCTACACGTAATAGGTTTTTACTAGCAAAATTGTGTGTGCTTCAACCAGCTTATTTAACCTTGTAGTTGGGTGCAAAGGAGTCCGGCAACTCTTGCCAGGGGTTTTCATAGACATACAAGAAAAAACAAATACAGCTGCAGCACCTCTTTGTTGCCAAAAGTGCAAACTTGTATTTCCTTGAGAAAGGGTGAGAATAAGCCCAAAACTTTGCCTGGTTGTTTGACCTAATAAATCCAAGCAACAAAGAGGTGCTGCATCTGTATTTTTTGCCTGTAGGCTTTACTTGCAGCAATCTAAATATTATACTATGGTAAGTCACTGCAGTCACAGTAGCAAAGATTTAATAGTGGGTGATAAATCTCCCTGTGTGCCATCACCCTATAACGTGCAAGAATTCAGGCCAGCCCTGACCGTACAAAGCTCTGTTGGGGGCTGCTTCTCCTGTTGCTTCTGATTGGTCGCTCGCCACATCAATTATAGGAAATCCTGCCCGGTTTTCCTAATTTGGAAAACCAGGCAGGCAGTTGTGAGTCAAAAAACTGGGCTGTCTGGGTGAAAACCGGGCAGATGGCAACCCTAGTTAGGGGTCAGTTGGAGGGAACACCTAGGTGCCTCCTGCCTTTCATGAATAAAGTGCTAACACAGCCAACACCATATTCAACACAAGCCTCAGTGACCCTAAACAGAGGACAGAGACCTGCAGCAATTCTTCAATGGCCAAAGGCAGTGCACAAAGTGCAAAAAAACGGATATATTGCAACCAGTTTTTGTACTTAAAGGACCAGTAACATCAATTTTTTTTTTAAAATTCGTTAATATAGAACAAAAAACAAAAACACAAAGACAAATGAAACTTGTAAAATCGCTAAGTCTTTATTAAGAAATAACTTACCGAAATTCTGCCTGTGCTCCTCTTCAGAAAAGGCGATCCATCGTGCGGCCCTCGATTTCTCCTCCCTGCCTTCCTTATAGGAGATAAGACAGGGAAGAGAAATCGAGCGCCGAATGATGGATCGTCGCCTTTTCTGAAGAGGAGCACAAGCGGGGCTTTGGTAAGTTATTTCTTAATAAACACAGCGATTTAAAAGTTTAATTTGTGGGGGTTTTTTTTCGTTCTATACTAACGAATTTAAAAAAAAAAATTGATGTTACTGGTCCTTTAAGCCTTATGGTGGAGAAGCGACACAATCACTTCCCTTCTCTAAGCATATGGTTAAAGGCTTCATCTACTCTTTTCAGAATATCTAAACCAATCCCCTTACAGGACGTCAAGCTGAAAATGGGAATATTATGTTGATACAATCGTTCATTAGCAATGTTCATTTACTGAGCACTGCCTATTTGTGTAATATCTAAACAGCTGAAAGCTCATTATTTGGATAGCTATTATCCCCAGAATAAATCCGAGTCGGATTTCTGGGGAAATTTCCCACATATTGCTATCCATCTGCTTAGGCATGCTCCCTGGTGATCAGCATGCGCCGTACATGTGGGAAACCATATCATGTTTTTCGAGACAAGTCTATGATTTCCATATTTGTTTCACTTGGGCTCCGGCTTGCCATGTGAAAAGAAACTGCCATCAGATCAATACCGTGGCTGGGTGTATGTAGTGTACATTTATGTGACTATCTATAATACACAAGAGCCATGAATAAGCTATCAATTATATCCTTATAATACACAAAAGCCATGAATGTCTTGTAAATTATATCCTTATAAACGGTGAGTTCTGATGTCATCAGTTATAAACTGTGAGTTCTGATGTAATTTCAGTCACGACTCACTGAAACGTGTGTATATTAGAAGTTACCTAGGAGTTCCATGGCCTGTATAACAGCACTCGCCCTTCGGCCTTGTGTATTTATATGATCATGAAACTCCTCGGTAACTTATAATATCCTTATAATTTACAAAAGGGGGTACTTTATTCACTATATATCTCACTGATTATAAAAATTGAAACGTGTACGTGAGGTTGTGATGTGTGTACATAGTGTGTGTATCTAATCAAATGTAAGTGGTAATGTAGAAACAATGTGGCTACAGGGAGGGTAATGTACAGAACACACTATAAAAGCACAAAGGACAATGTAATAACCTCTGTGCTGATTCACTGGGTAACATAAGAAGAAGCAGAGTAAAACAAAGGTACACAGAGAAACATAACAACTCTAGGAGCAGTGCATATACTCTCAGCAATGTAAATGTACTCAGGGTTATAGAATAACACTCACCGCTACTTTATGGTTCCCTCAGTAACATGACACCAATCACATCAAAATACAGACGGACAAATCCATTATATCCTACTCATAAGATTATAAAGCCTCACAGGGATATGCAGGGAACTCTCAGGGCCGAGTAACAGCAACAAGGCAAAATTAACACACAACACAGTTAGGATTATGGCATACATAGTGTATTTTCTGCTGACGCTAAAATACAGTCGGAGCGGTAGAAAACCCTCACTTGTGCCGTTACTGCCAGAAATGCTTGAATAGACAGGCAGAAATCAGTTAGTTGTGTGAACTGACAGGCAGAAATCAGTTAGCTGCGTGAACTGACAGGTAGAAATCAGTTAGCTGTGTGAACGGACAGGCAGAAATCAGTTAGTTGTGTGAACGGACAGGCAGAAATCAGTTAGCTGTGTGAACGGACAGGCAGAAATCAGTTAGCTATGTGAACGGACAGGCAGAAATCAGTTAGCTGTGTGAACGGACAGGCAGAAATCAGTTAGCTGCGTGAACGGACAGGCAGAAATCAGTTCGTTGTGTGAACGGACAGGCAGAAATCAGTTAGCTGTGTGAACGGACAGGCAGAAATCAGTTAGCTGTGTGAACGGACAGACAGAAATCAGTTAGCTGCGTGAACGGACAGGCAGAAATCAGTTAGTTGTGTGAACGGACAGGCAGAAATCAGTTACCGTATATACTCGCGTATAAGCCGAGATTTTCAGCACCCAAAATGTGCTTGAAAATCCTACCTCGGCTTATACGCGGGTCAGCTGCCTTACCGGTAAATTTGTAGAGATCATGAATCCCACATGATCCCCCTCCCAGCTGCAAAGAAAGAACAACAGCGCAAGGAGTGTGTGTCACGCTGCCGGCTGAAGTGCGCACGCTGATCAGCTCAGCGACGTGACAACTCCGGCGCCGGCTGCAGGAAGCAGTATCCCCGGCTCTCCCCTTCTGCCTGCCAGCATCTCCGGGCTGCCCCTAACCCAGCGATCGATTAAACTTTGAAGGGGCCCAGCAGCAGAGAACAGCTTCCCCTCCCACCCACTAACAACTCAGTTAGCTGCGTGAACTGACAGGGAGAAATCAGTTAGCTGTGTGAAATGACAGGCAGAAATCAGTTAGTTGTGTGAACGGACAGGCAGAAATCAGTTGGTTGTGTGAATTGACAGCCAGAAATCAGTTAGTTGTGTGAATTGACATGCAGATTCCATTCCTATAAATGTGTACAGCTACAGCTGGGGGGGGGGGCAAATGTTCTTTACACACCGTTGTAAAAAATAAATATGTGGCATAGGCTTTAGACCATTGATACAATAAAAATACTATGTTTATGGTGCACAGTACTGGATGTGAAGGTCACAAAAACTAGGATAAACACTCAAACCTAACCCACCACTAGGGAAGCCACACCCACTGAAGCCTGTGTATCCTTGGACATAGAAAGATCTGGTTGTTAGGCAAGGTTGCAGTTCTTTCCCTTGCTGGGGATACAGGCTGTTGGGGCAAGGACCACGTCAACAAGATGATGTTTTCATTGGCCCAATGGGGATTTTCAAACCTGCCCAATCGACATCTGGCTGATTTTTGGCCACATTTCAGTTGGGTATTGTGGTCGCAGGGCCCCATACAAAGGCTGATAAGCTGCCACTAGGCCCGTTGTTAGCCCATGTATGGCTACTGTTACTTATCCCAAACCTACTATTGACGCCACAGAGGGGTAGCGGCCTTCCGATGATGTAACACACAAGGAGGGCTTGCTGGAAGATGACAGCAAAGACAACACACCAGCAACCCCAGCGTGTGCCCTGAGCATGTTCAACCCCTGGGTACTGAATATACATCATAAAGTGGTTGACTAATATATTTTCTTCCATCAAGCAAAGAAAAGAATATTTCTATGGACATCCCCTTTAACGGGAATTTATATGCAGAACGAGTTGTAAATCAAATAACAATTTCTTGGCTGCCTGGGTAATGTGATACTTAGAATATGTAAGTACAGGCCAAGTACAAGACAATCGCTGAACACCGAAGGTCTTAAAAGAGGCACAAAGGATATTACAGTCACTCCCACATGCATGTTTCTGCTCAGGGAAATGGAACAATAGTTGAATGTATAATACAGGCAAAAAGAGGAACACGATAACAGCATTTTGCATGCGCCCAACGTTTGATACAAGATTGTTTTATATAAGGAGAAGCAGCAGGGTATGAGAGAAGATAATATCAGGGTCAGGCAGGGTTACTGCTACACTTCCTTTTTTAAAGCACGCCACGTTCAGTTGGAATTATCAGCAAACGCCATAGCCATGAACAACCTGTAAAATGATATCCTAAAAGTGGCTGCCTAGTGATGTCATCAGTTATAACAGATGCCTAGTGATGTCACCTGCATCACGTGACATTATATGGAACGCTTCAGAATCTTGTAATATCCCTATGTCAGATATTAGTGCTGTCCAACTTATTACATGTAGTGGGTCGATTATTTCTCACATAGCATGTTCGAAGGCCTGATTATATGAAAATGATGATGTCATACAGTGAAGTCTTCAAGTAGACTAGGGGGGGGCATAAAATCTGGAAACCCAATATACAGGAATCTCCAAATGATGGCAAGGCCATCTCCTATAGACTTCAATTTAATCAAATAATTCACATTTTTTAAAAAAAATGTTTGCTTTTTAGTACAGGTATGGGACCTGTTATCCAGAATACTTGGGACCTGGGGTTTTCCAGATAACAGATCTTTCCACAAATTGGGATCTTCATACCTTAAGCCTACTAGAAAATCATCTAAACATTAAATAAGATGGTTTTGCTTCCAATAAGGATTAGGGATGCACCAAATCCACTATTTTAGATTCGCCCGAACCCCCGAATCCTTTGCGAAAGATTAGGACCAAATACCGAACCCTAATCTGCATATGCAAATTAGGGGCGGGAAACTTTTTTTACTTCCTTGTTTTGTGACAAAAAGTCACGCGATTTCCCTCCCTGACCCAAATTAGTATTTAGTTTGGCCGGGCAGAAGGATTCAGCCGAATCCTGCTGAAAAAGGTCCTGGCCGAATCCCAAACCGAACCCTGGATTCGGTGCATCCCTAATAAGGATTAATTGTATCTTAGTTGGGATCAAGTACAAGGTACTGTTTTATTATTACAGAGAAAAAGGAAATGATTTTTAAAAATGTGGATAATTTAGTTAAAATGGAGTCTATGGGCCATTCCATAATTTGCAGTTTTCTGGATAATGGGGTTTCCGGACAACAGATCCCATACCATTCCAGGAAAAACAGTTCTATTGAGTTTCATATATGTTTATGGTTTTTTAAGTAGACTTAAGGTATGGAGATTCAAATTACTTATCCAGAAAACCCCAGGTCCAGAGCATTTGGGATAACAGCTGCCATAACTGTATATAACATTTACCAGTCAGCTATAGAGGGCGCCTGCGTTACTACCACCATGGCTGCCACCTGCGTTGCTACCACCATTCATCTACATTCAAGGTGCAAAGTACAAAAAACATGGCAGCTTCTCTCATGTCATTGGGATTGTAGAGATTTTAGAAAGACATGGTGGGTCATTTCCAGTATTACAGCTTGGACGTTTCTTTACATGATTCCTATTCTACGGACTAGGAGGTCAGTATGTTCTGCCCCCGTGTTTTAACCGTTGGAAAGTCATGTTCACCATCAATTCTACACATCCGACATGATACCAGACAGGCTTCATGTCAACAGAACTTCCCTCCGCACAAGAATTTAACAGACATTTTATGACATCCATAAAAAAGATGTTGATGCAGAAAAATGACAGCTGCCGTTGAAAACAAGGAAATGTACCTGCTGACCCGGCCAACCTGTGAAGGTCAGAGTCTGTGTACGAGGGATTGGCACGAAGGCAGGTTACAGTTCAACATAGAAGATACTGGGACAATATGAGCAAATCACAATGCAGCAGTGTCCTTGAGCAAGAATTCCTATCCCTTGAACTAGTGTGGCATTCGGCCCATTGTTTGGCATGACAAATATACCAGCTCTGTTATGAAGAGCTATTTCCTGCTCTGACCCCCGACCCCGTTCATATAAGAGGAACATTTTGACAGCAATTGCACTTGATGAAGTTTCATCAGGTCGGAGAGCACAATTCTAGAGCTGCCCTTGGAGAACATTTGCAGTAAGTAGTGATCAGTCCAGATAGTAAATCCTGTAATATCCTGCAAAAAATACCGACTCCTGGCTAGGCTACAAATGTTACACATTGTGTTCTGTCTTTACAAGACCATTGTGACCCCATCCCTTTTACAGTAGAAGATCTGTGCCTCTGAAGATCCCCCCCAGGAGCTCCTCATCTTCTTTCCTGCTGATTCACAGCAAAGCGCACTGAGCATGTGCAGTGTCAATGGCACTCAAACAATGGCCTAACATGATCCAAGATGGGGAGCTGCAGTGGATAAATTTCACATTCATATTTAAGTTTAGTTCGCCTTTAAGGCAGGCTAATAAACATGATAATGACAGTTATTTAGAGCAAATGGCACTTTGAGGGGATTGATATTTTAGTATATTTATACTTATATCAATTAGCAATCAGGTCCAATCAACATTTCCAACTAAACTATATATTGTGTGGCCCCTTTCATCTTCTACTCTTGTGAGGTTACACCACAACTAAGACGGAAACCAGGCCAACTCAAAACTGCCTGGGAACGCACCACCAAAAACTGAGTGAGCAATGGCCACCAAATCACTTCAAGTCATTCATATCTTCCGTCTTATTTTCCTCAAATCTAGTGGCTCTATAGGAGAGACAATGGACACCCTGGTATGATGCCCCCTTGCGTGGCAAGAGACTAATGAAAGCGAAAGTCTGGCTGGTTGCTATGGGTTACTAGGCAAGACTAGTACTGACACTTTTAAAGGAGCAACGCATTGACAGTGTGGGCTAGAGTATGAAAAGAAAGGACACTGGATGTGGAAGGAGGGAGTGGAGAGTGAAAGCTGAAATTAGGGAAGGCATGAAAAAAAAAAGAGTAGAGGGTAGGGAAGAAAATGGAGATTGAGCTAAGCACACCATATTATTATAATCATTTATTTATAGAGCGTTCCTTTCATATTCAGTAGCTTTGTGCCACAGAGCAGAAACACAGCATAGAAACAGCAGAAACGTTAGGCAAGGGATTTTTAGCAAACTGAGATCTCCCTCGCCCTCCTCATCTGCAAAGAGGGGCATAGCTGCACCAAAACATGGCATTCACTCAGACATCGGCTGCCACACCCAGATCCAGTTCTTTTGCTGTGTTGGGGGGGCTGCAGAGGATCCAGAACCAAACATATATATATATATATATATATATTATGTTCTATATACTGTATACTGAATCATCAAATGTACATACTTCTATTTTTTGGGTGGGTAGCAGACAAGTGGTGGGCAAATATACCTTCCCCACTGCTCCAATAATGCCATCTCACATCCCCATCTCAACCCCCACTGCTGCATTTAATGTACATTCTCAGCCCAGACCTGTTCCAATCGGAGATGGGTGAACCGTGCGTGGGTACATAAGCAATTACAGCTGATAAGCCCAGGCTGGGTTCGGGTTTTGGAAAGGGTGGTATCACTAGACAGCACAGAAATACAAAGAATTGCTCTTACAGCCAAGCAGATGGCTCTGCCCTCCAGGGTACTAGTGACCAAGGCTAACTTCAGAACAGAATCCATCCAAGTCAGGGGGGCTCCCGGGGGGAATCTGCATACACAGAATTTCATTCTCTCTCATCACAAATTACTATCTACTCATTTGCAACATACTTGTTTAAAAAGTTAAATAATTTCCTGTGCAAATATTCCACATTGTGACATCACTTGTGCACATTGAAAAAATCATTGTCAACAAAAAACAAGGTGTGCAGTACAGTGCCATTGCCTTTTAAGGAGAAGGAAAGGCTAAAATTAATTAAGCTTTATCAGAAAGGTCTATAGAAATACACCAGTAAACCCTGCTCTGTCAAAAGAAACACCACATTTCTTTCCTTCTGTTGTGAACACATGGGCTTCTGTATCAGACTTCCTGTTTTCCAGGGCTAGGGCTTGAGCATGCTCAGTTTGCTCCTCTTTGCCTCTGCCCCTCCCTTTCCCCCCCTGCCTGCTGTAATCTGAGCCCAGAATTACGAGTGAGGAGGGAGAGACTCAGACAGGAAGTGATGTCACACCAAGCTAATATGGCAGCTGTTATCCTAAACAAACAGAGAGAGCTTCTTGAGCTGTTTACTCAGGTATGGTAAAGCATTCTGCAGAATAAATATAGTGTTATAGATTGCACTATTGTGGCTAATCTATTGGCAATAAACTGCTTTGGTAGCTTTCCTTCTCTATAAAGGGTTAAAGTGTTTTGCTTTTTTTTTTTTTTCAACATTCAAAATAATTTTCTAAAAATAACTAGAATTTGTGTTTGCCGGCAAGTTGAGGACGGTGAGATACAACTGAAAATGAATACAATTATGCTAATGCCGTGAATGCTGTACAAGCAGCAAAACTGGGTCAAGACACTCTCTAGGTATCTACCTGCCATCCAGGGAAACGTATGCCGATTGGCCGAAGGAGAGTTTCTCGACCTTGAGTTTATCCTATTGCTAGTCTGAGCTTATGTCCAAGCAAAATAAAATATCAACTATCACAGAATGCACAACATCCACATTTACGTTCAGAATATAACAAAAGCTGCTGACGGGGTATCTAATGTAAGCACAGGTGCAACTGCTTCAGCCCCTAGCAACGTAACAGTTGCAGTTGGTTACACCGTGGTCCTGTATAAATGCAGTGAGCTGGTGGCAATGACTGACTTTACATGTTACAGGGTTACTCCCACGTTGAAGCCAGATGATCCAATTAGAACGACTCAATTAGCCACCGCTGTGCCGCAACCCAAAACCCTCACAGCCAGTCGACTGCTGAGAATTCCTGGAGGTGTAATCCGCCAATGGTCAGAGAGCTCGGGATTGGCCATCTCTGGGTAAGACGCTTGCAGCCATGCAAGGAGCAAAGTCGCCTTATTAGAGGAACTATTAAGGAGGAGATATGGTTTGTCCCAAGTAAAGGCACAGTGACCTAATTCACTGCCATTTGTTATGTCGGATCGTTTTACACCCTTAATAGGTTAGTATAGCCCTATTAAAATCCATTCTGTGGTGGAAGCATTTTGTTTGCCCTGTATGACACATTCTCCTCTTTTCCCAGGGCAGAAAGGGGTTAATGACAGCAACATATAGATCTGTGCTCTAATAACAACAGCATGCTTAATTAATGTGACCAATGACATCCTGGATACAGTGCAGCAAGGGTATAGTTCATGCAGCAGTATAGTTAAGGGGTTAATGCAGAAGTATATTTAAGGGGTTCCCAGGACAGAAAGTGAAGGACAGCAACATACAGTGGATACAGTGCAGCAAGGGTAGCAATATATTTCAAGGGGTTAATGCAGCGGTATAGTAAGGGGGTTAATGCAGAAGTATATTTAAGGGGTTTGCAGGACAGAAAGGGGTTAAGAACAGCATATATATATATATATATATATGCGATCAATCCTGGGACAGTGCAGCGAGGGTAACAATATATTTCAGGGGTTAATGCAGTGGTATAGTTAAGGGGTTAATGCCGCAGTGTATTTAAGGGGTTCCCAGGACAGAAAGGAGTTAGTGACAGCAACATATAGAGGGGATCTGTGTACTAATGACAGCGACATGCTTAATTAATGTGACCAATGACCATCCTGGATACAGTGCAGCGAGGGTAGAGATATATTTCAGGGGTTAATGCAGCAATATATTTAAAGGATCAATCCCTTTGATAGAAGGAGTGCACCAATAATAGTGTTGGGTTCAAGAGCATTCCAGGCATCAAAGGGTTAAGAGACAGTAAGCTATATTAATATTATTCTTCTGCTTTATTTATATGGCACCAACAGATTAGGCATATATCATTCACATCAGTGCCTGCCCCAAGGAGCTTACAGTTTAAGTCCCTAATACTAATAATATTAAGCTTGGTTCAGAGGGAGCCAAAGTCATGTTGCACTTGTTCTATTTGGGAATAAAGTGGTCTAACAGGACTATCACACGCAAGGGATCAGGCTGCATACATATTGTATAGGGAATGTGCCAGAGCCAATCACTTGTAAGCTTAAAGCAAAGCAATGGGAAGTCACTATATTAAAGTGGTACTCACTGCCCGACTGCTAGAGATTAGGGGTGAAAATCATAACCACACCCACTTCCAAATAAAATGACCCCCATACCGATCACTGCCCTTTCTGCTTCTGGAGTCACCCGAGGGGGCGTCGAGACAAAGATCCTGTCCTCTCCCCCAGCCTGTCCCCCTGAGTTGTCCCTGTTAGAGGGCGGCTGGCTGTTACCTGTCCCCATGCCGCATCTATCCCACCGGTGGAAGGATTACAGCAGGGATATAGGCACTTTAAAAGCAGTTGTGTGGGGGAGGAGGAGGAGGAGGAGGACAGTTGGAAATCCTATTAGGGTGTTAGGGAGGAGGGGGAAGGAGATCCCCTGATCACAAAGAGATGGCAGCTTACCTTGCACACGGCTGCCTATTGAACAGAGGCACTTGGCACATGCATTGGGCAATGCCAGGAACCCAAATATTATAATTATCCACGCTCCAGGGCAGATAGACCCTATAGATGCCCAGGCAGTCCCTGACTCCAAGGATGGCACCTTAGTATCCTTATTGATTACTACTATAACACACAGGAGCCATCAATATCCTGTAAAACATATTCCTTATAAACAGAGCTTAGTGATGTCATAAGTTACAGTCAGTGCTCAGTGATGTCACTGTCATCACTTGTAATATTGTTTCACACAATAAAGTGCTCCTTGTTATCCTTGGCAAGGTTGTCCGAGACAAGCGGTATTACTTATCAAGTTTGGAGTAATAAAGATTACTGAATACCTAATCCTAATTTGCATATGCAAATTAGGGGCAGGAAAAGAAAAAGTGGAAAAAATTCTTCTTTTGTGACGAAAAGTTTCGTGATTTTGCCTTTTTCTTCTGACTCTTTCCAGCTTTCAAAGGGGGGGGGGGTCACTGACTCCATCTAAAAATCAAATGCTCTGTAAGGCTACAGATGTATGGTTATTGCTACTTTTTGTTAATCCTTTTTCTATTCAGGTCCTCTCCTATTCATATTCCAGTCTCTTATTCAAAGCAATGCCTGGTTGCTAGGGTAATTTGGACCCTAGCAACCAGATTACTGAAATTGTACAAATAATACAGAATGAAAACAAATTGCAAATTGGCTCGGAATATCGCTCTCACATCATATTAAAAGATAACTCAAAGGTGAACAAACCCCTTTAAAGAAAAACTATACCCCCAAAATTAATACTAAAGCAACAAATTCAAATATCAAGCATATTAATGAAACTTGCCAAACTGGTATATATACTGCATTTAAGTAATATTGCCCTTTTACATCTCTTGCCTTGAGCCACCATTTCGTGATGGTCTCTGTGCTGCCTCAGAGATCACCTGACCAGAAATACTGCAGCTCTAACTGTAACAGGAAGAAGTGTGGAAGCAAAAGACACAACACTGTCTGTTAATTGGCTCATGTGACCTAACAAGTATGGTTTGTTTGTGCGCACAGCGAATAGTATGATCCCAGGGGGCGGCCCTTATTTTTTAAAATGGCAATTTTCTATTTATGATTACACGGGTGGCACATACTATTAGAAAAGTATACTTTTATAAAAATGGTTTATTTACATGAAGCAGGGTTTTACATATGAGCTGTTTTATGTAGGGATGTACAGAATCCACTATTTTGGATTCAGCCGAACCCCCGAATCCTTTGCGAAAGATTCGGCCGAATACCAAACCAAATAATAATTAGGGGTGGGAAGGGGGAAATATTTTTACTTCCTTGTTTTGTGACAAAAAGTCACGTGATTTCCCTCCCCACCCCTAATTTGCATATGCGGATTAGAATTTGGATGCGTTTCGGCCAGGCAGAAGGATTCGCTTGAACACGAATCCTGCTGAAAAAGGCCAAATCCTAGATTTAGTGCATCCCTAGTTTTATGCAATATAATTTTATAGAGACCTACATTGTTTGGGGGGTAAAGTTTCCCTTTAAAGGCTGCCTTGTGGCCAACGGTTCTGCGCCTGGTGCTAGATTCTAATTTCGGGTGCAGCCACTGCCACTTACTGCTCTTGTAGATGCCTGCAGGGGTAATATAAATAAGTCGTAAGGCCTCAAAGGCAATGTACGTCTCGGTAGCTACTTCTGAGGCAAATGGTGGAAGCCCAAAAGCATTTGAACAAAAGAAAACTCAATGCCAGTTAAATCCAGCTGGTGGGAGATGCTGCCAGTTGCAGCTCAGCAGTTGTCAAGGGTCAGACAACACTACTTTACATTAATAACAGGGCAGCACCAGCAGCAAGTACAGCCCTATGAATGGGTTGTGAGTGTGTGCAAGACTTGGCATTGGTTCAGTCTCACAGCGAGTGCCAATGAATCCAAATAAAAGCCCCGGCGCAGCACAGCACTGCTCTGTTCTATATCACTGTCACTGAGACGTGTCCTGAGACTCCCTCCTTTTATTTCCACGCGCCGCTAGTGAAGATGGACTGAGTGCTCCATAGATGCCGCATGCCTTTACCAGCAGGAACGAGCTGGGTGCCCGTGATTAAAAAGCCGTGGAGCAACAATTCAGGGGGTTCTATATTTGGAGCACTGGGCGGGGGTTAATGTAAATAAGCTGGTACAATGGGCCTGCAAGTCTAGCACTGACACCGCACCCAGATAGAACTGACGTTATATAATGACATTAACTTCATTATATTGGTTAGTGGGGTGTAGCTATAGAGACTGGGGGACCCAGGAGGTACTAAATCAGAAGCTTATTCCCCCTAAAGGGAATCTGTCATGATTTTTATGATGTCGTTTTTATTTCTAAATTACACTGTTTACATTGCAAATAATTCTCTCTACAATATAAAATGTCAATCCTGAACCAGCAAGTGTATCTTTTTTTGTTGTAATATTGGTGTGTAGGCGCCATCTCATGTCATTTTGCCTGGTCATGTGCTTTAGGATGGAACTGCTTTCTGTTGATTCTCCTACTCAATGTAACTGAATGTGTCGCAGTGGGACGTTAACTATTGAGTGTTGTTCTTAGATCTACCAGGCAGCTGTTATCTTGTGTTAGGGAGCTGCTATCTGGTTACCTTCCCATTGTTCTGTTGTTAGGCTGTTGGGGGGAGGGGTGATATCACTCCAACTTGCTGTACTGCAGTTAAGAGTGACTGAAGTATAGCACAAGGCACATGACTGGGGGCAGCTGGGAAATTGACAATATGTCTAGCCCGTGTCATATTTCAAAATTAAAAATAAAAAAATCTGTTTGTTCTTTCAAGAAACTGATTTCAGTGCAGAAGTCTGCTGGAGCAGCACTATTAACTGATGTGTTTTGAAAAAAACATATTTTCCATGCCAGCATCCCTTAAAGAGGCCCTAAAATGATTTTTCTGTGGGGCCCTGTAACTTCTTGATACGTCCTTGGCTATATAATATATGCAATGCTGGTAATTCCACCTGCAGCCCTCCAGCACAGCCCTATGCCAAGCAGCACTTGAACTTCCAGTCTTTCTCTATATCCTGCTCAGGATATTTGGTTCAGCTCTGCAAGTGAAATCCCGTCCGAGGGGTCACATGGCGCTACAGTCAAGTCACCCTTTCATTCAAGGGAGGCATATGGTGCACATGCTGTATCCCAAAAATACAGAAGCAAGGGTGCACCAGAGCAATCTGTGGGGCAAAGGGCAGTCTCTCCCAAAACATAGATTCAAACATCAGAGTCTTTAGTTGCCCTTTAAAGCAGAAGTTCAACTTTAAATTAACCTCTAGAATATTATACATAGACCTTCTAACAAACATACTTTTTTAGTACTCTTGACATGCTTTGCATTTATACACACTACATAGTTGCCAGGGTCACTGAACCCCCCATCCCAGCAGCCAAAAAAAGTAACACATCATAAGGTTACATTGTGGTATTTTTATATGTCATTACTTAGCTTCCTACCCAGACCATCTCCTGTTCGTTTACATTCTGATACGAGACAGCAGCTGAAATCAAATTGTTTTTAATCTGAAGATGAGCTTCCCCTTTAAACTACTGCTGAATTATAGAATTATGAGAGAAGTATTGCTTTCGTGGCGGTCAAGCTGCAGGTAAATGTGTTTATATGCAGCTGAACCAACTCTACCCTCTTCTCGGAGGATTAAGTTGTAAAGGTAAAAGACACCCAAAATCAAACATATTGCTTTCAATGGAGAAAGCTACACTAGAGAAAGAAAAATGACACAATATGTGAAATGAATATGGAACAACTTCCACTGCTCCACAGACATCTTTGGGGACGAACAGCCATGTGATCTATGAACCCCAAAGTAGACATCAATGCCAGTGACACCAACATTTCCCCAATACCCTGTACCAGGAAAAAAACGGTGCATGAACAATGTACATATCTACTCACCATACCATAACACATTACACTTTTTAACAGGAGGATGGAAGGACATGTCCACAAGAGCTTACAATCTAGATGTGCAATTAAACTTAAAGAATAGCCTACAACTATAAAAGCAGTAAATAATTAAGAGCACTAATGAAGCCCTGGCCTGTTAATGATCCCTGGAGCACCACATGGCCTCAGTACATGTACAAAGACTACCAGGTGTAATGATGCCAGTTCAAGTCTTGGCACTTGCTGAGTGTAATAATGAAAGCATTGGCAAGATGCCATACTGAAGCACCACCCTGTATGTTATAGGTGTATTAGGTTTCCCTGCAATATATGTAGCGCTAGGGATTAGATGGTATGGGTGAAATGGTGTCATGAGCTTGTTGGTCAGGCTAGCTTCTGTCACCTGTGTGGGCACCAGGACAAAATGAATGTCCCTCTCTCTGATGTGCCTCCCTGGTACTATTACTAATTCACAAGTGGAGGGAGATGTAAGTGGTGGTGCATGTGATGTGGGTAGAAGGTGCCATGGTACCTCTGACAGGGCGTTCTGTGCTGGACATCTTGTTCTGCGCCCGGGGTCCAGACATGGTGCCAACTGCCCAGGGATGTCTCTTTCTGTGACTGACCAGATGTCTCTCTGTCACTTCCACACCATTTTCTACGGCCTCTCGGCGTGTCCCAAAACGTTAGCCCTTAGGCCACAGCAGCCAATAGCAGGTTGTGTCTCCCCAGCTGACCCTTCTGTGTCTAACTCTCCCCTGCCCTCAGGCCAGTCCCTCTTGCAGTAATTAGCCCTGGGCTGCCTCCCACACTAGCCTTAGGAATGGCTCACAAGAGACGCCCCTTCAAGCCTGGCATCCCCTCTAAACTGATCATCCCTTTCTTGTTCCCTGGCACAGGCTTGCTAGGCTGGATTAGCTCCCCACCCAGACTGTCTCTTGAGCCTCCCTTATGTCATCTTCTCATTGTCTGCCCAAGTGTAACCTGTCAGCTCTGCCTGTCTCTTCTTCTCTAGGTGTCACTCACGTGTCAGGAGGCTCTTCCTGTCCCCCCCGAGGTTACCTGTCAATGGATGTCTCTTGCCTTGCTGCACCCCTCCCCTCCTCAGCTAGTGGTCTCTTCCCCTCTCCCCTTCACCTTCCTCTCCCCCTAATATTATGCGGCTCAAGCTCGTGCTCTATTCCGATCCCCTCTCTTTCTCTCCAGACTGTCTCAATAGGCTACTGATGTCTCCGGCTGTCTCTTTCTCTCTCTCTCTTTCTCGGCCGCGCGATCCCGCCCACCTGCCGGTCTCGTGCTCGCGCTTACTGGCCACGGTCTCTTGCGTCACAAAATCCGCCCACGGACTACACGTCCCAGAATTCCACTGAAAGGGGAGCGCCACTTCCTGAGGTGGGACTGCAGGCAGCGCGAGGCACGACGGGAAATGTATTCGCTCCTGAGCAGGGTTGCCGGGTTGGCCGTTTTCCAGCCAAATTGAGCTACTAATTTAAAGCCCAGGCTGGTTGTGAAAGTACAAACTAGCCAAGGTACGGATTTGGGCCTTTGGCTGGTTTGTACTTTGGAAACCAGTCGTTTCTTGCCCTAATGTGCCAGGCCTGTGTCCCAATGCATGTTGGGTAATGTAGTTTTTGTTTAACAATTTGGCAACTGTCAAGTTTAATGTAAGACTACAATACCCAGCATGCAATGGGACTGACGTGTAGAAGTCTGGAGCTACCAGATTTTGGGTTCTGTGCCCCAGTCTCATTGTCACATTTTCTGGTGACTATCCCCAATTTCAGACAATTTTGGGCAAAAAAATCTGCTGGCCACCATGGCTAGAGGTTGATCTGTTTTACTAATATTTATTGAAATTGTTTACAATTGTTTATGGGGCCGTATACCTCCTGGGCCCCCTTCTCTATTTACACCCCTCATGACGGGCAAATCTGTCCCATTTTGCATCCATGGAAATATTTGCGAAATTTTAAAAAGGTATTTTCACATTTATTCATTTATGTTTTAGACTTTTTTTCGCTGCACATATTGTGCTATTTTTAGGCTACTTTGGCTAGTTTGGAAAATTAAACCTGGCAACCCTGCTCCTGAGGTGTTTTGAAATGGCAGAAGCAAGTACTTTCCATCCTTATATTTCAAGTGATTGTGTTGTAATAATATTTTATTAAAGGAAAACTATACCCCTCAAACAATGTAGGTCTCTATAAAAGGATATTGCATGAAACAGCTCATATGTAAAACCCTGCTACATGTAAATAAATAATTTTCATAATAATATACTTATTTAATAGTATGTGCCATTGGGTAATCCTAAATAGAAAACTGCAATTTTAAAAAATGAGGGCTGCCCCCTGGGATGGTACGATTCACGGTGCACACAAACAAACCAAACATGTTAGGTCACATGAGCCAATTAACAGACAGAGTGCTTTTGCTTCCTCACAGTTACAGTTAGAGCTGTAGTATTTCTGGTCAGGTGATCTCTGAGGCAGCACACAGACTACCACCAAATGGTGGCTCAAGACAAGAGATGTAAAAGGACAATATTTATTTAAATATATAGATCAGTTCAGTAAGTTTCTTTAATATGTCACTTAAAGGGATAATGTCATGGGAAAAAAAAAATTCAAAATGAATCAGTTAATAGTGCTGCTCCAGCAGAATTCTGCACTAAAATCCATTTCTCAAAAGAGCAAACAGATTTTTTTATATTCAATTTTGAAATCTGACATGGGGCTAGACATATGGTCAATTTCCCAGCAGCCCCAGTCATGTGACTTGTGCTCTGATAAACTTCAATCACTCATTACTGCTATACTGCAAGTTGGAGTGATATCACCCCCTCACTTTTTCCCCAGCAGCCTAACAAATGAACAATGGGATGGCAACCAGATAACAGCTCCATAACCTAAGAACAACACTCAATAGTAAAATCCAATGTCTCACTGAGACACATTCAGTTACATTGAGAAGGAAACACAGCAGCCTGCCAGAAAGCATTTCTCTCCTAAAGTGCAGGCACAAGTCACATGACTGAGGTCAGTTGGGAAATTGACAAAATGTCTAGCCCCATGGCAGATTTCAAAATTAAATATAAAAAAATCAGTTTGCTCTTTTGAGAAATGGATTTCAGTGCAGAATTCTGCTGGAGTAGCACTATTAACTGATGTGTTTTGAAAAAACATGTTTTCCGATGACTGGATCCCTTTAATATGATGCAAACTATCTGTTGCTTAAATATATATTTTGGGTAAAGTTTTCCTTTAAGTAACAGGTTTTTTTTTAGATAGCAGTGAGCAAATGCCAAGGGATGTTATATATATTTTGTTTCTGTAAATAACATGCCATGCCTCATAATGTAGGGATGTAGAATCAGTAAAAACACATGACTGCCGACAAACTGCAATGTTGCTCAGATCACAGACTGCTGTGTAGTGGTGGGGGCAGCCATTCAAGTAAAAGGATAAGTAAACCTTAAAAATAAGTGAATGTAAAATTGATGAGGGGGCTATTTTAAACACTTTTGCAATGTACATTCATTGTTTTGTTTTTTTTTTTTAAATTCCAAGATATTAAAGGATACATGTCCTGTTAATATGAATGAATTTTGTTACAACAGCGCCACCTGCTGGTCATTTTCCCACCAGTCTGACCACCAAGTAGTCAAGGTAGTTGTCAGGAGAAAGAAAGAGGCTGCTCTGATGTTCTTGTGCTTAGGAAAAAAACTAGAAACCTTTCTCAAATCTTTCCTAAGCAGAAGAACATCAGAGCAGCCTTCCTTGACTACTTGGTGGTCAGAAAATGACCAGCAGGCGGCGCTGTTGTAACAAAATTCTTTCATATTAACAGGACATGTATCCTTTAATATCCTGGAATTTAAAATAAATAAATAATGAATGTACATTGTACAAGTGCTTCGAATAGCCTCCTCATCAATTTTACATTCACTTATATTTAAGGTTTACTTATCCTTTAAAACAGGGCAAGATCAGCAAATAATCATGGAGAAAGTGACACCAACAACCATGGTGGCTGGGAGAAACATTTGGCCTTGGCCAGTTTTTAGCCCTACCACCAAAATGCCAGTCCCGCTGGACAATGTTCCCGTCTAATTGCATCTCGTCTATGTGCACGAAAAAAATCTTTTGGGCCTACATTTTAAACTTGTGGGCACATTTTTTAAAACGATGTGCTCAGGTCAGAATAGATGCAAAATGTGTTTTCATACAAAATTCTTCTGGCTGGCTTCAAAAATTGTAGGCGGACACAGTTTAGAGGCGACATTGATGATGGAACAAAATCCCTCTTGTTATGACGTGAAAGAACGGCAGCATCACGGCTGAAGATTCTCTAGATGCATCAGAATATTATGACTCTGTGGCCCCCACATTACATTCACCATGGCCCAAGCGTTTCATTGGCCTTTCTGACACAGGTCCCGAAAATTCTTTTTAATGCCTTTATTTTTCACGGCAGCAAATTGACACCAACATCGCAAGCAACATTCTGCTCTTTATAACATTCCATACTGACTTATTGGTCTGCACCATCTAGTGGTAAAGTCCTTAATAGCTGAACCATTCTGCAGCATTATTAAACACTGATCTGATAGTCCAGCTGTAATGAAAAGGTTCATAGGAGGTTGGATAAGATGGAACAAAAATGTAAGCTAAGAGGATATATCGGTGATGTCCTACAGGAGAAGGAAAGCCAAATCTAATCATCATCCTCCCTGAATAGGTCTCATAGAGCAGCATTAGAGTGCTAAGTTTACAGCTCACCTTAAAGGAGAAGGAAACCCAGTCGGCGCAAAAACCCTCCCCCCCTCCCGTGTGTTGCCCACCCTCCCTCCTCCCCCCCTGGCCTACCTGTCCCGCTGGGCAAATGCCCCTAACTTGTTACTTACCCTTCATGCGCAGGTCCAGTCCACGGAGTTCACAGGCACCATCTTCTTCCACACGATCTTCTTCCTGCTTTGACCGGCATTTTGGCGCATGCGCAGTAGGAGCATTTCGCTGGTACGGATCTACTGCGCATGCGCCAAAAGTCACGAAGTTTTCCGATTTCACTTCGTGACTTTTGGCGCATGCGCAGTAGTTCGTACCGGCGAAATTCTCCTACTGCGCATGCGCCGGTCAAAGCAGGAAGAAGAACGCATGGAAGAAGATGGCGTCGGTGAACTCCGTAGACGGGACCTGCGCAGAAGGGTAACAAGTTAGGGGCATTTGCACAGCGGGACGGATAGGCCAGGGGGGAGGAGGGAGGGTGGGCAACACACGGGAGGGGGGGAGGGTTTTTGCGCCGACTAGGTTTCCTTCTCCTTTAAGGAGGCCATACACGGAGAGATCCGCTCGTTTGACGACCTCCCCGATATGCCCACCTTGAGGTGGGCAATATCAGGCTGATCCGATTGTGAGCCCTAGGGCCAAACGATCGGATTCTAACGGTGGCTTTGCGGCCGGTCAGATCGCGGGACCGCATCAATGAACAAATGCGGCCGCGACCCGACGGGATTTTTAGTCCCATCCTTAGCTGGTTTTTATTCAACTAAAACTTGCCTCCAAGTCTGGAATTCAATAATAATTACCCGCTTTGAAACCCCTGGGAGCAACATCCAAGGGGTTGGTGAGCAATGTTGCTCATGAGCCACTGGTTGGGGATCACCACACTAGAGTAATACCTTGAGAAAGGATTGGGACTTGGTGACAGAAGCTGAGACAGCTTATTGGCTGTGAATGGGGAAGCTGATGGGCCTGCCTGCCTGATATCTTGCCAAAAATTGGGCAGTTGGATTTTTCTTTTAGGGCCAAGAACCACATTGGAGCATTGCTCACATCACGGTGCTCATCCCCCACCTCAAGGTGCAGTGTAGGTTTAAAAATCTTGTCAGGGTAAGGACTGCATTGGCTTGTTGATGCTGTCCCCAGCTTGACTGCCTGAATTTCCTTCATTATGATCCCAACCGTTTCATCCAGACATCACCCAACTCAATATGCGCATATTGGGTACAGGTCCACTTGTTTTGCAACCTCCCCATATACAAAGTGTATGACCAGCTTTGCACTGGAAACATGGCACACACCCGTGTTAGGTTTGTAACCAGTGGAAATGAATGGTTAGATCTTCCATTGAAGGGTTTTTGTATCTTCATTTGTTGTTTTTATACAGGTCATTCTACACTCATGGTTGATGGTATACAAAATATCTGTACAGTCAAACCCATATAGGAGAAACTACAAGGTCAGCCAGGAATAGAATATCAGAATATAAATCAGCAATTTGGCAGAACGAGGATCAACCTGTGGCCATACATTTCGAAGAGTCAGTTTCATTACTCAAGTAATAGATTCAGTTCCCAGATTAACTCAGAGTTAGAGAGCTGAAAAGCATAAAGTCCAGCCTTTATAGATTACATTTTTGGCTAAGTAACTATATAAGAAACATTTTTTATTTTGCACAGCCTATCTATTTATCCAATTTTTATTTTTACACTAAACTGTTCCTTTAAAGGGGACCCATCAACCAAAAAAATTATTCAAAATCCTATTTTATCACATCAGTCAAGCATAATGAACTTTAATTACACTATATAAATTATTTGGATCTTGTTTGCTCCAGTCTGGGAATTCATAATTATAACAAGCAGGCAGCTGCCATTTTGTGGACACTGTTATTAAGACAAGCCTTGCATCATCTCAGAATCTTGTTTGTGCACCAGAATGGGGGACCTGATGTCCATCCCCATGTCCTGGCTACACAATTAAATGGTGAAGTGAATGGGGGAATGTGGGGAGAGCAGTGACATCTAGGAAGTGCTGAATGGAAAGTGAAAGTAATTGTCTGCCTAAGGCATAGAGGAGGGGCAGACAATATTTGATTGACAGCTGAGATGTTTAAATGAGCTTACAACAGCTATGAATGATTTAATAAAAAATAGAAATTGTATTTCAGGTTTAATTTAAAAAGGACTTTTATTATACAGATTTTTGTGTCTGGGTAACAGGTCCACTTTAAGCTTTGTGAGAAATCTCTCTAAAAACCTGTCACTCTCACAGTGATGTCCATGCTGAAAAGATTGGGGTACAAGGGAATTTTTGGTGTTCTGTCTCACCGATTATACTGATAGCCTACAGCAACCCATCAGGTCAGGATCACATCAAAGTGAAACCATCTTCAACTGAGAGGATTATCAAACCCGCTTCATAGATATTTGTTACATTTACACCTATGATTTTAATAACAGCATCTGCCCCACCTTGCACCATGAATTCAGCCCTAGCCTTGAAGTTACTTACACCCATTGGAACAAAAGTGAGAAATACTGTGAATGTCACCAGGCAGAGACTGCTAGAACGGCATTTTATTAACTGAATCTCTTTCATTGGGTTTCATTTCTCTGCACACTGTGGTCGACGTCAGCCAATCTTATTAAAGTTAATTTAAGGAAATTGTATTAAAAAAAAATTCACGTCTAATTTACAGAAAAAAAAAAAAAACGTAGCTTGATAGAACTTAACATATGTGCTAATTGTACGCTAACTTTGGAAAGCACCTTTCACATCCACATTTGTACAATAGCGGCAGCATGTAGAACACAAATAATGCAGCTCGTCGTATTCCTAGGAAACTCTGGGATATTCCTTGAGCCTCATTTCACTAATTTGAACCTTTTAGAATATTTACTTAAATGACCCCATGCGAATGTAAAAGTAAGAATGACTGTATCTGATTTCCAAAATAATTTATCGCATGACCCCGGTAGACACATCCAAGAACAGACGGGACCTTATCGAATTTATACGACTTTATTGTTGAACCTGAGATGGTAAATCACACAGGAAGGAGCGAATAGAACACTACTGTAAGCCTTGCGATCCGCACATATTTAGGAATGTGAACACTTCGGCGGTTGTTAAACAGAACCCTCACCTGTTCACATGCTGGTGTTTAGCGGCATTAGTACTAACACTGAGCTTCCCTGTACAACATAAATGCCAATGTAAAAGCTCTGGGTGTGTTCTTTTTAGATTCAAACACCAGAGTTACATGAAAAATTATGGCAAAATCATACACTTGAATGGACTCAGCAAAATGGTAGCTGAAAAGGAAGCCGTTAATATTACTAATGCACACTAAACATTTTGCTTCCATACAACTCAGCACACAAAGTTTCGCTTCTCTTCTCCTTTTCAAGACAAACACTGTTTTCGGTTTGAAAGAATGAGGAGCAGCAACAAAGTCAGGACAGAATCTGGAACGTGCCGAAGGGCGGTTACCTTGACATGCTGCACGGAACAATCATCAGAAATGAGCGGGAATAGGTTTTAGGAAGGACACTGCAAGAGATGAAAGCCCGAAGGAGTCAGCTGTGCAATATTCCTTGGGCCAGACAATGTTCTTGCAGCCAACTACATAAAGAATTGTCCATTGCAGTTAAGGGGATTGGTCCTTTCTGAGGTGGGTATAATCCCATTAAGTTATCAATATGATAAGATAAAACTTCCTGGAGCAGTCACTAAAAGGACAGGATCCTCCTCTAGGCCCAATGGTGCTTAGGAGAAGAGGTGATGTGGTTCACTATTGTACTCACCTGTCTCCCCGAACAAGACAATCACAAAGGAAATATGGGCCAAGATCTTCAGAAAAAACTAGATCAGGGAAAGGGCAGTGTAAGATGGAATACAGGGGACGATGTAAGTTGTGGTCCATGAGACGAAGGGACAATTGGAGCAGAAAGTTCTGTGCTCAGCCATGTCATCACTTTTATGATTTCACAAGCGCCAAGTTTTGTTCTACGTTTGAATATAAAGGTAAGACCTTCTACTCGTTTGTTCATAGGAAAAGAAGTAGCAGCACTTGGTAGCACCCTCCAGTCCTTGCTCACATGAGGGTAGAAGGTAGTATTAGCGTTGTACTAGTCCCTGCTGGCTATTGCATTTTGTGCAGCAGCTCTACCTTTGGTCCATTCCAAAAGGGAAGTCTGGGAATCTCCCCTCACTGTATAATGTAGAAGAACAGGGGAGGGGTGGATAAGGGAAAGCTACCCCAATCCCTGTCATTAGCCCAGCTGGATCTGGCCAGAAAACTTTGTCAGTAACAGCATAATGGCGAAACCAGTGAGGAGGCCTGCATTTTGGATCAAAAAAGCAGAAAGTGCCCTCCCACCTTCTTCATCTTCTTTACTCACTTCATTCATCTCTGGAAACTATGGAGAAAAGGCAAAACAGAGTTTCATGAACAAAGAAAAGAACCACTACATGTTTACACACTTCCACCCTGTCTAATGAGATTCAGTCATCACACAGTGAACCTCATTTATTAAAATTCTATTTGCTTTTACGTTGTTTAAATCTTTGGTTCCTCTATTTACCCTGCCTCAGCCAAGCTTCCTTCTCTCTTCAATCTGTTCTTAAATAAACTATAGAAATCTCCAGTAGCAATGCAGTAAATCTTAACGAATCTTTCAGATAAGTCTGCTTTGCCAGATCTTTAAGCTGGCCATAGATGTTGAGATTTTTAAAAGATCAGATCCTGATCATGAGACCACGATCTTCTCAGAACAATCGTACGATTCTACGAATTTACCATCAACTAAAAAGACCAATTTGCCAGGAAAACAAAGGGGAGCTGCCTGCTTGGCCCTGCAAACATAGATAGATTGCACTGGGACCGACAAAGATTTTTTGACCTGCCCGATCAATTTCCTGACAGTTGTCGGCCGAAAAATCGTACGATGTACAATCGTTCGAATCCCACTAACCGCACGATAATCTTGAAGGATTGGTCGGGCTTCCCTAAAATCGGTCGTTCGGCAAGAAGAATCGTCTATGGGGAGCTATAGAGCCATGAAGCAAGAGACAAGACATCTGTTGTCTTCCAGAAAGGAAGTAGAAATAGTCACATGGGTACAAGAAAATGGATTCCTTCATACAAGCAAAACAATGTCACCTTCTCCCAGGCAACTAAAACACTTTTCCCAAAATTATAATTATTCACACAATATTTTATAACTTCCACATAATATATAAGAGAGGCCTAGTATACTTTTTAATACAAAAAAAACCCCACGTTTATTGTATAGCACTCATTGTATAAAGCAGGCCATACACCTTATGGTGGGCAATATGGGGCTGATCCAATCATGGGCCCTAGGGCCCAACCATCGGATCACATTGAGAAGAATACAGGCAGCTGGATTGAGGACCTCATCAATGAACCTATGTGGTCCTCGATCAGACTGGATTTTAAAACCTGCCCGATTGACATAAACAGTGAGCGCTACCTGGTGTTTGGTTGCTATAGGCTAGTAGTCATGTAACAAGCAAAGTAAGAATATTGTTGATGTAACTTGGCCCATTGCTAAAGCCTCGCTGTCCCAGACTTACCATGTCAGAAAGTGCAATGTAAAGGAACATGCCTCCTGCCAGAGCAAAGATCCAGCTGGAGGAGAAATGACTTCCAGCAAGGATCCCAAAAACCAGGCCCAGATAACAGCAGCACGCAGACAGGAAGTTAAAAAACAGAGCCTGGGAAATACTCATACCTGCATTCAGCAGTATGACAAAGTCTCCTGGAAATGAACAGAAGAAAAGAAGAATGTGAGCACATGATCTGCTTTAAAAGCATCATGGGGTCCTGAAACGTTTATTAAACTACAATTACGAGAAGATCTAACAGATGGATACAGAGATATATGGTCCTGTGAGTGCTGGAGGCCACAGGTTGGATAAGCCTTTGTTCCTTCACAGGAACAGGTCAGCGTAAAAATAAAAACTGGGTAAATAGGCTGTGCAAAATAAAAAATGTTTCAAATATAGTTACTTAGCCAAAAACGTAATGTATAAAGGCTGGAGTGACTGGATGTCTAACAGAACACTACTTTGTGGTTTTCGGCTCGCTAACTTAGCTTTAAAGGAGAAGTAAACCCCATGCGGCACTAAAGTCCCTCCCTCCTACCGTGTTGCCCCCCCCCGGACAAATTCCCCTAAGTTATTACTTACCCCTCGGCGCAGGTCCTGTCCACAGAGTTCACAGGCGCCATCTTCTCCCGTGCGGTCTTCTTCCTGCTTTGACCGGAGTTTGGCGGCGCATGCACAGTTGTAGTATTTGCCGGTCCAGCTCTACAGCACATGTGCCGAAAGTCACAAAGTTTTTCGATTTCTTTTTTCTGAAAATTTGTGACTTTCGGAGCATGCACTGTAGAGCTGAACCGGCAAATACTCCTACTGCGCATGCGCCTCCAAACGCTGGGCAATCCAGGAAGAAGACCGCACGGGGGAAGATGGTGCCTGTGAACTCCATGGACAGGACCTGTGCCGAGGGGTAAGTATCAATTTAGGGGCATTTGCTCGGGGGTGGGGGAGGGATTTTAGCGCAGAAGGGGCTGACTTCTCTTTAAGCAGGGCCACATGGGACATAACTGTTCAGTGAGTTTGCAATTGATCATTAGCATGCAGCTCAGATCAAAAGCAACAGTTATGACCCATGTGGCTCCCCCTCAAGTCAATAATTGGTTACTGCCTGGTAACCAATCAGTGGAAACCAAGAGAGCTGAAAATCAGGAAATAGTGTACTGACTATTATGTTACACATCAAGTTACCCCAGCCTTTATATATTACATTGAAAATGTTTTTTATTTTGCACAGCCTATCTATTTAATCAGTTTTTATTTTTATACTCAATAATTCCGTTAAGATGGTCATGCACAGCCAGATACCCCTGTTATCTGCTCATTCAGACTAAGCCAATCTGGGGTACACATTGCACGCAGAGTTGCAAGGCACAAAGGGGAATGGGGTTGACATTAGGTTGTAATGTGTAGCAGGAGATGGGATAAAGTAGGAAACCAGTGGTATGGAGAGGCGTGGGGGGGATTGGAGTCCCATCAGTTGTGATATGCAGCAGTGGGGATGTGGAGACAGATGGAGGTGTCTGGTGCAGTGAGGTGCACAGGGGAATTAGGGTTTGTGCTGGGGCAATGATGTGCATGGGGGTGTTATCACTAGAAACCAGGGCCCTTGGGGGTTAGCTTTACTGGTGGACCCCACATACCCCAGTTGGCACTGGTCTGCAGATCCTATGCACGTGCCAATGGCTATCTGCACCTGACCATATTATTCAGGGATCATCTTATCAGAAAAATGTAACTTGTTTTGGCTGGAACTAATTTTTATCATTCTTATTATACAGTTCCCAGGGGCCCAATCTGAACGTCATCAAATTTGGCAGGGTGGGCCAGTGTCACAGTTTTATTAGGCTGAGCAACAAGGATACGAGTAGGTAGAAGGTTTGATCTTTTGAGGAGTTCATTTTTTTATGGTCCCTTAACCTCGTGTTTTAGTCACAGTGGCAGCTGCCCATTAACTATTAAGTATTGTCTGCTTACCCAGCTCATGGGGAAATTCCTCACAGAGGATGGCGATGGACGTGCTGATTCCCTGGAAGACAGACACAGTAAAGGAGGCTCCGATGGCCAGGCCATCTATGAAATTGTGAAGCCCATCACTGAGTGTGATCATCCATGCCAGGGTGCCAATGTCAGAATAACGGATGCCTTTCAGCCAATAGCAGGAACTTTGCTGCCCAGGCAGATCCTGTTGCTGGGAGAGTGGGTCAAAAATAATAGGCTTCTTGATAACCATAAAAATGCATTCATGCAAATATACACACACGTAGCTACTCAGGAAGATCAGGCACATAAGGGATCTTAAATGATGACTAGGCTCTATAATGGGCAAACAATTTTGCTGGGCAAAAGCAGTGTCCATCTGGGCATCTATGGCTCATAGCCACCTTGCCTCCCTCTGCAAATGTAACTTGAGGGTTTATACCAACACATGGTCATCTGATGTAAAGCTGGGCAAAATCAGTGCCTTGCATACAAGAAAAACTCATGGTAATACTCTGCCAGCTCAGAGCCTGTGGAATTGGAATATCTCATATACTCAGCAAAGTGTTAACACCTGAATCATTAATAACAGGAACCCCGCATGATTTTATTGCAAGTGGAAAAATCAAGCACTGGCTTCTTATAGTTCTGTTATTTATCAAGGCAAAAAACCTGGCACTTTCTCAGGGTCCAAGCTCTGAGGCCATTCTTGTTTGTTTGGCTTTTATTAGCATGAGGCTGTACAGGAGGGATTCGTTTGTGGAGCAATATAAATAAATATGCCTTAAAAAATTTAAAGTGAAGCAGAACTTCCCACACAACTTCCAGTAAACTTGCTCAGAGTAATATGAATTGGTAGCAGGGGCACCCGCTACAGAACAACTGATGAAGGAGGCGTCTCCTACACTTTTCTGCTGAGGTTGATTGCTCAGAGAAGCTTCAGGAGACATCTGCATCAGTAATTGGTGGTGTACTACTGTATATGGCTGACCAGTCTGCATAGTACATAGTTACATAGTTAAATTGGGTTGAAAAAAGACAAAGTCCATCAAGTTCAACCCCTCCAAATGAAAACCCAGCATCCATACACACACCTCCCTACTTTCACATAAATTCTATATACCCATATCTGTACTAACTATAGAGTTTAGTATCACAATAGCCTTTGTCCAAGAAATCATCCAAGCCATTCTTAAAGGCATTAACTGAATCAGCATCACAACATCACCCGGCAGTGCATTCCACAACCTCACTGTCCTGACTGTGAAGAACCCCCTACGTTGCTTCAAATGAAAGTTCTTTTCTTCAAGTCTAAAGGGGAGGCCTCTGGTACGGTGATCCACTTTATGGGTAAAAAGCAAAACTTCCAAGCATATATATATATATATATCTCTATCCTCTGCTTAACTGACCTGCACAGCCTTCTCATCACCATGGAGGTCAGTCTCGCTGCCCCGAGGTGGAGGGATCATGTGGTCCAAGTCTCCATTTTGCAACTTCTCCGTCACACCCTCCTCGGCATCCCGCTTGCTTGCATCAGCGGAATAATGACTGTGCCCATGCTGCAATACAGGGGAAAGGAGGGTTATAACTGAGAACAGTGGGCCGTTATTAAAGGAGAATTCAACCCATAGTTTAAAAAAAAAAAAAAAAAAAAAAACTTCCCCCCCTACCCTAAGTAGACCCCCCCTCCTCCCCCCCAGCCTACCTGCCCCTACCCCCAACTGCGCATGCGCCGAAAGTCACAGAAATTCTCATGACTTTCGGTGCATGCGCAGTGGTTCAGGACCGGAAATTTACTCCAACTGCGCATGCGCCGAAACTTCCGAAAAAGACCGAAGGAAGAAGATACAACCCATGAACTCTGAGGCCAGAATCTGCACAGAGGGGTGAGATAAAAAATTAGGGGCATTTGCCCAGGTTGAATTCACCTTTAATGGTCATTGTTGCAGTTGGAATAACCCCCTGCCCAGCAGAGACCACCATATGTATGCCACTGCCCTCTGCACAACACAGCAGTATATCATTTACGGACTGCTCCAGTTTACACCCAACACAGATGTACCAAGTAGGGATGCGCTGAATCCACTATTTTGGATTCGGCCGAACCCCCGAATCTTTCACGAAGGATTTGGCCGAATACCGAACCAAATCCTAATTTGCATATGCAAATTAGGGGTGGGAAGGGGAAAATATTCTTTACTTCCTTGTTTTGTGACAAAAAGTCACGCGATTTCCCTTTCTGCCCCTAATTTGCATATGCAAATTAGGATTCGATTCGGCTGGACAGGAGGATTCGGCCGAATCCGAATCCTGCTGAAAAAGGCAGAATCCTGCCCGAATCCCAAACCGAATTCTGGATTCGGTGCACCCTTAGTACCAAGGCTGGGCAAAATATTAATAGACAGGGGAAAACTTCTTGCACAGTACAATCTAGGCTAATGCCAAACTCTGTACCTCATGTTTCTGCTTGAGTAGCATCTTCAGGACCTTCTCGGTGAAGAAAAAGAGATAAAAGCCACCAAAGATCACGGATGAGGTTAACACATAGGAGTCTTCCAATGGATTAAACCCAAAGGCCTAGAAGGAGGCAGACGTACACTGTAAATTTTGCCAAGGGGACACTAAGCAGTTTACTGTATATGTGAAAAATGATGTCCCCCACCCCTGTATAGATGGATCAAACAGTACCCCACAGAGTTGATCAACCGATCCGGTTTTTGTTGTTGAATTACAGTTCCTAGCTCTGTAGGATAGGCAAGATTAGGAGCTGTAGTCCAACCACAAGGTGGTAATTCCTGAATCAGTTCATCAGCACATGAAGTAACAACTGTAATTATGTTGGTGTGATGTGGGAGCCTCTGCTATGATGTAAAGAAGTGATCTTCTCCTCGTGACTCTCCTGCTGTTGCTGAACAATTCTCAGCATCCTAAAGACTGAAACTGTAGTTCTGCAACAGCTGGAAAGCCAGTTTTTTTTTTTATTACTAGTGTGAAAAGAATGTAGCGCACATGCACCCTCACAACTAAAGCTGCCCATACACACAAAGATATAGTCATACGAATCAAAGTTTCTTACAATGTTCAGACCGTGTGTGGATCGTCCCAACATTTTTCGTACCATGGCGATCAGAAAGGTTAAAAGATTTCTGACGGGTAACGATAATTTCTCTGTATGTATTGCCTGTCTGATAATATCAATGGGAGCTCGTCACTAGAATTTGTCGGACATAACTTTCGTATGATTGCGGTCACGGGAAGAATATCAATGATAAATCTTAAGTTTTAGGGTCTCCAAGTAGAAAGTGATTACTCACCACATAAGGGAAGAGGCCCAGGTGCACCGCTCTAAACCCTCAGCACGGGGAGCGGACAAACCAAAAATTTTTGGAGCAGGCACTCAATGAAGGCAAAGTTCCACCAAGCAATTGGTTCAAAGTGAAGAGAGTTTATCGTGTCCACAGCCTTACACTTTTTGTGTCATAAACGCTTAATTTTAGGCCTATGATTAAGTGTTTATGACATGAAACGCTTAAGGCTGCGGACACAAACTCTTTTCACTTTAAACCAAATCCCTGGTGGAAGTTTGCCTTCATTGAGTGCCTGCTCCAAAGATTTTACGGGCAGAATATCATCTGATTTGTTCTTTTACTACTTTATTTACTCTGAATGGTTAGTGGTAGGTCGGTAGATTGGGACGTCCGATCGTTCGTCGGATACAAAGATAAAATCTCCACGACTTTGGCCAGCTTTATCCAAATGCTCCCACTCACTATGGGAGATAAACAAGCCTCCTATGAACGTGCAACACAGGGTTGCTTTTTCTTATACAATTTATATTGGCTGTCGGCTTATTTCAGCAATAAAATCAATACAGGAGCAACCGGTTATCTTTCTGCCTTGAATAAAAATGTATTCTGCTTTAGAAAAATTCTTCTTCTTCTATTAACTTCACCATAGACTATATTTGTGCAATCCTGATCCAATATGGTCTGGCAGCTTGAATATGCTAGCCTGGTGATAAACAGGTCTTAGGTCAACCCAATCATCACTAAATGGGGATGCTATGATACCTAATGACTGGCTCAGATACATGTGTCTCTACATGGAATTACTGCACTGGAGATCGTTAAACCAATCACAGCTGACGAACAATAAGTTCAATTGGCAATTGACTGGTCGGCCTGACAGCAACCAGATGGCAGTTGTGGAGTGCTTGTACCCTTACAAGCAGGGGATAAAAGATTCATAGCAATAGTGACTGCTCTTGTTGGAATGTTGTTTTCCATGAGCGAGTATAAAGTTCAGTCTCAGCTATATCTGACTGTAATACATGGCCCAGACATCAGTATAGCGAGTTCATTAAGTCCATTGATACTATGCAATAAAAAGAGATTATCTGCCATAAAGGAAGTTTCATGAAAACCCAATGAGCCAATAGCTGTTAAGCCATTCCAATTTCAAGCTATCTTGGGGGAGGGCTCTGCTCTTGCCAGGCAATTATTTCCTTACTGATATTTTTTTTCATACTGTGTGGTAGATTCCTTTTCTGTCATGGCAAGAAATATGCTATCTTAGTGGCCTTGAATTTCTGCTCAAGTGGAACTGTGAGTCAGCACTGTATCAGGGTTTTTGTATAACTTCTACCGACTGTGGAACATTTGCGTGTGGGATGATAAGTTTTATAAAACTTTTAATGCTTCCATAAAAAGTGTCTGATTGTGTTTGTTTCCCACACACTTCAATCTGATAATCCCCATCCCAGTGCTGAAGTTGCTCTGTATATTTAGTGCTTTAAAAAGCCAATTTTGACCTTGCTTTCCTGAGCATAACAAACACAAGGAATGTTTAATCTCCCGATGACCCATGCTTTCAATAAACAAGGCTGCAAATATACACTGCACTGGATACACGGACAGCTTTGTGGCTTACCTTACGCTAGATACGCTACAGTGAAGTATATAGATACTCTCTAGATAATATATAAATAAATAAATAAATATATATATATATATATATATATATATATATATATATATATATATATATATATATATATATAGTGAAGTAAATCGATACTCTATATACAGTGAAGTATATAGATACTCTCTAGATAATCTCTATATACAGAGAAGTATATAGATAAAGTATTTAGATACAGTAAAGTATATAGATACTCTAGATACAGTAAAGCATAGATACGCTCTAGATACTCTATATATACAGTGAAGTATATACTCTAGATATTCTATATATACAGTGAAGTATATAGATACACTCTAGATACTATCTATATATATATATATATATATATATATACACACACACACACACACACACACACACACACACACATATACATACACACGCATACATACATGCATACATACATACATACATACATACATATACACACACACACACATATACACACAGTGAAGTATATAGATACTATAAAGATACTCTATATATACAGTTAAGTATATCTATCTGCCTGTTACACTTGTGTGCAGCAAGATGCTAATAAACAGGAAGGTGACAAACGTGATCTGTAATGTGGATTCTACATAGTGACTAATAAAATAACTTAAAGGGGTTGTTCACCTTCGAGTTAACTTTTAGTATGATGTAGATAGTGATATTCTGAGAAAATTTGATATTGTTTTTTATTTTTTATTATGTGTGTTTGAGTTATTTAGCCTTTTATTCAGCAGCTCTCCGGTTTGCAATTCCAGCAATCTGGTTGCTGGGGTCCAAATTCCCTAGCAACTATGCAGTGATTTGAAAGAGAGACTGGAATATGAATAGGAGAGGCCTGAATAGAAAGAGGAGGAATAAAAAGTAGCAATAACAATACATTTGTAGCCTTACAGAGCATTTGTTTTTAGATGGAGTCCGTGACCCCCATTAGAAAGTTGGAAAGAGTCAGAAGAAGAAGGCAAATAATATGAAAACTAAAAAGAATAAAATGAAGGCCAATTGAAAGGTTCTGTAGAATTAGCCATTCTACAACATACTAAAAGTTAACTTAAAGGTAAACCACTGCTTTAAGACCATTCCAATTCCCAGTGCAAGGGGAGACGTAATGAGCACCTCCCCTACAGCAAATAGGAGCTTTAGGAGCTTCTTGCAGATAGGATTGATCTGAGAGAGAAAGTCAGACTAAACACACACACACAAGCACACAAGAAGTGATGGTGTATATAAGTAACTAGATGTGTGAGACAGGTGCATGTGCCCCCATACCTCGGGGATGAGCTGAAAGAGAGCGTTGGAAAACAGTGTCCCAATGGCCAGAGCAATGCAGAAGAGGAGCAGACGCTTGTAACATGATTTCTTCATAAATGGGACTAATCCAGCCCCAAAGAGGGAGCAGAGAGAGATGACGGTGACACAGAGGAATCCATAACCCCACACTGTAGAGCACCAGTAGCCACACAAACAGACCATGGACAATAACACAAAAAGGGACAGAAATGGGGGGGGGGCAAAATGGATCAATAGGGAGAGACCAACATCATAATGGGAAGGGGGGGATGGAGAGAGAGAAAAAGAAGAAGTCATTAGTCATTTGATTCCACTGATATCCATCTGATCATTTCCATGCACAGGAGAGAAGAGGCAGTCTGCTCTGGAAACTCCGTGCTATCAATAAGAACCAGAAATCTTTGGTGACCTACAACTCCCAGCAAGCTCATTCAGACACTGAATAGTCCCTACAGTGAATATGTAATGGGGAGGAGAGGTAGAAAGAACACACATATCTGCAGCAAGTGTGTATTATGGATCATATAGATATATTCTATAGATAGCATGGCATTTACAGGCAGACTGGCTCGATTTTACCTCTTCTGCTTCCAGGACCATCTGACAACCTGTAGTCGCTGCGACCTACAACTCCCAGAATCCACCAGGAGCTAAATCAGAGGAGACTGCAGATTGTCACATGCACCAAAGAAAGAAGACATTATCTTGATTTTAGACATTTCAACAGGTAACAATCATAGAGAATTTATTGTATTATACCAGGACTGCATCTTGCTTGTTTCAACCTGGAGAACCAAGGACGAGACAAACAGACGGATACAGGCTTCTGCTGCTGGGGACCCCAGGCAAACTCAGCCCTATTACACTCCCAGTTACCCTTGAAATGGGCGTCTGCAGCAGCAGAAGTACAATCCAATGATTTCCCCCTAGAAATAAAGACAATTGATTATAGAAAATGAATTATGCTGTCGGATTATGACACCGTATCACCATAATAACGAATAGACGGCAGATCTCCCTATACACCGCAATGCTGAATATTTAGGGAGGACCAAAAAAAAAAAAAAAAAAAAAAAAAAAAAAAAAAAAAGGATCAGAAGTGAAAAAAGGAAGGGAATGAGCCTGGAGGTTAGGGGAGATATTGAATGCATTTTTACTATGTGATCAATTGGCTGTCCTGTATGTGCAGAGCTCAGGTCCCACCAGTGAATACATATTAAAGAATAACACTGCATAGAGTCAGTCAGTTTGGGGGTGAACTCCCTTAGTAGATGGAGCTGGTGTCTGAGTTTATCCCTAGATTGTTACCAGTCTGTGTTTGTTGCCCCCTAGAGAACAGGCTTCACCCTTGAATGTGGTCTATGTGTATTTAGAGCAAACAGTGACATTCCTCAGTGGTGTGGGCAGGTACTGCACCTCGGGGATCAACTGCAGGAGGGCGTTAGACAGCAGGGTACCGATGGATAGGGCGATGAAATAGGTTAGCAGGCGGCGGAAGAAAGGCTTCTTTACACAGGGGGCGACAAAAACACCCAGGAGTGAAGCCAGGCTGATCACGGTGACGGCCAGCAGCCCAAATCCCCAGACTGTGGGACAAGAGCAGAGCATAAAAGAACGGTGGATGAAGGAACAACAAAACACAGACTAAACACAGAATGTAAAATAAGAAGGAAATGTCAGAATTCGTTCATATCGGAGATACATAGAGAATAATTGATTACGGAAGGGGGAATAGGCAACTGGAGAGGTAAAGGAGGGATCAAGAGAGAGAACTGATAACATATGCAATAAAATACAAAATATTTAACAAGACAACAAGGTATATTCTAAAGATTGGGAGTATTAGGGACTTTAATGTAGTTGCAGTTGAAAACGGAATCTGTCCTCTGCTATTCCCTGCAATGATGGTTCTGACCACTGGGCCCTGCCAAGACTCTTAACTCCCATAATACTTTACACACTTCTGTGAGTCTCCTTAGCAAGACTGTTAGGGCTGAACTCCACGGAACGTTTCATCGCACAGCGATGAAAAGCATGCGACGTGTCCGACACGTCGAATATAATGGGACGGATAGAGAAATCACAGGTACAAACTACATACGATAGGACTGTTGGATGAAGACGCAGCTTGCGGCGTTCAGATCCGACAGTCGTGTTGGATACATGTAGTTTGTACCTGCGATAGCTCAATCAGTCCCAATATAATTAACATGTCGCATGCTTTTCATCACCGTGCAATAAAACGTTCCGCATTGTTCCGTGGAGTTCAGCCCTAAATCACAGAACATGCAAAGTGCTGTGGGAATTGCAGTCTTGGCTGCAGGAGAGGCGACTGTTGCAATACTGAGTCGGACAGATACACACACTTAAAATACTTACTGCGAGGTGCCAATTCCACAGCAGGCTACCCATGCAAGTCTCTGTACTCAAAATTAGAAAATGTGGAAAGCGCGCTGTATGAAAAATCAAAGTTTTATTGAGTCAAAACACAATCACAATCAAAATATTTGTCCCTACGCGTTTCGACCATAATCAAAGTAAAAATTATATTTTTGTGCCCCCAAGAAATATCGATTACGCGTAGGGCAAAATATTTTGATTATTTCAAAACTCATTTTCACTTAATAAAACGTTTATTTTTCCAGAGAGCGTGCTTTCCACTTTTTCTAATGTTGCAATACTGAAGTGGGTCAGCTAGCTATGGAAGCACTCGGGATTATGGCTCACCGACCTCTTCCATCTATACTTGCGATCATAAAAGGCTTTGAGACATATGGAAACGTTGGTGTATCAGCCATAGTTCTAGAACATTTAGGGCAGTAAATACATTTTCACCCAAAATCTCACCCTAACTGGCCTATAAGGAGTGTTGGAGTGCACTGTAGTCACAGCAGGAGATAAAGAGCAGTAGCACTGCTGCCATAACTCAATGAAAGTTCAGGGCTGGAGAATACGTGCCATTTCCAAGGGCCTTTTTTATCTTGGATAAGCATTTGTGTCCTTGGATAGTAAAAGGCTTCAATTCGCTCGCACAAGGGATCGTTTTTAGATTTCCATGCGCAGAGTTGACTTGGCCCGGTACAAACAGGGGTCTATTAAAGGAGAACTAAACTCTAAAAATGAACGTGGCTAAAAATGCAATGTTTTATATACTGAACTTATTGCACCAGCCTAAAGTTTCCACTTCTCAATAGCAGCAATGATCCAGGACTTCAAACTTGTCACAGGGGGGTCACCATCTTGGAAAGTGACTGTGACACTCACATGCTCAGTGGGCTCTGAGCAACTGTTGAGAACTAAGCTTAGGGGTCGACACTAATTATCCAGCAGAAAATGAGGTTGGTCTGTAAATAGAAGCTGATGCTACAGGGCTGATTATTAAATTCTGATGCTAATTGCACTGGTTTCTGTGCTGCCATGTAGTAATTATCTGTATTAAATTACTAATCAGCCTTATATTGTGCCATTTCTATTCTATGTGTACTGTATATTGTGAGTGGGTCCCTAAGCTCAGTAAGTGACAGCAGCACAGAGCATGTGCAGTGAATCAGCAGAAAAGAAGATGGGGAGCTACTGGGGCATCTTTGGAGACACAGATCTTTACTGCTAAAGGGCTGTGGTTGCCTTGGGCTGGTACAGAAGCCCAAAACATAATATACAACATTTCTAGCTACTTCTTTAGTTTAACTTTCCTTGTCTTAACTGAATGCCTCACAGCAGACAGGCCCCCAGAATAATAGAAATTCTAAGCAGCAAAAGAGGGGGGTAGAATGTAAAGCAGAGACAGAGCGTCAGAGAAGGACAAGACAGACACATTAAACTTTACAGCTGACCTTCCTATAACCCTTCAGCTATTGTTGAAGCAAAACTCCCAGTACCCCACAACAGCCTAAGGCTGGGAATTGTTAGTCGACAACTACACTGCTATGTGTCGATAATAAGCTGCCCTCCAGCTTTTTACTGAGCTGTGATTCCCAGCATGCTTCTGATGACTGTAAATTTCAGTTCAACAAGGCTGACAGGCTGCACATATAAATATGATTTATAATATTTATGATGTAAATATTATAAATAAAAACGATTAAGCTAACCAGCAGCTAATAGGTTACAAAAAGTTATCAACCCCTTCCAACTGCTCCATAGCTGCACAATCTTCACGTGACCGAATTGGCCAGTGCCCTACAAACATGTGATACTGTCTGCTGCCTTACCCTCTCCAGTGCTGGGTCTTCCCTCAGGGGAGGTCTCATTCTGGAATGCAATGGTCTCTTGGCATGCCCGGGTCTCTAGCTGCTGTAGGATTGTGGGACAGAAGCTTTGGAAACCTTCAGCGTCCATCACCGACCCAGAGGTCAAGTTGTGCGCTGCAAATAGTGCAGAGGAGCCGAGACACTGGAAGGCAGAATATAAAAGTAGAAAAAAAATGGGACAGATCAATACAGTCAGTGGGGAATATCATTCTCTTCTCCTAACAAATCTTTGCTTGCCCTCCCCAGTGTATGATGAGCTTATTTCACATGCTCGGCATCAGGCCTGACTTTTTCCACACAAAGATCGATATCCCAAACGGCGGTGTTATGGCATAAAGGAGTCTATGGAACTCTTGAGTGTGGCATCCAGCCTGTAGGCCTCCATTGGACAACCATGATCTATAGAACCACATCTCTATTAAAGGGATAAGGTCATGGGGGAAAAAACAGGAAATTGTTAATACATACCGTAATTTCTGTTTCCTGGTCGCTTCCATGGCAGCATTCACCACATGGGTTAATTCCTCCCTGCAGGCCAGTGGACAGGACCTCCCCCAATAGTTCAAAAGTTCTGCTTCCAGCCCCCACTCTCCGTATAAAAGCTGTCCCTACTAGGGTGGGAAACTCCCTGGTAAATGCTGCCATGGAAGTAACCAGGAAACAGAAATTACGGTATGTATTAAACAATTTCCCATTTTCCCCAGTCACCATGGACAGCATTCACCACATGGGAACTCCCAGAGCTTAACCAGAGGGCGGGAAACAATAAGCTTTTAACAGAACTTTTTAATCCGCAGAATATACTACAGACTGCAACAATTTTCTCCCAAATTTCACTTCTTGGGAGGATAACTTATAATGGAAGGATCCAACTTATAATGTTTAACAAAAGTATTTAATGACGACCATCTTGCCGACTTGCTAATGCTTTCTGGCGACTCCCTGGCTTGTGCCGCCCAGGAACTTGCCAATGCCCTGGTAGAATGTGCCTTCAACCCTTTGGGAACCTTTCTCCCTGCCACATTATATGCTTTTGCAATCGCTGCTACAATCCAGGAGCTAATCGTTCTTTTAGCTGGAGCTTGACCTTTCCTGGACCCATTGGGAACTATGAAAAGCCGTTCTGACTTTCTCCAAGTCTTTGTTCTTTCCAGATAAACCTGGGCTCTTACCAAATCGAGCGTGTGCCATACAGCTTCCTGCATAGACACAGGATATGGAAGGAAGGCAGAACTACTTCCAAGTCCATATGGAACTTCGAAATCACCTTGGGTAGAAATCCAAATGCAGGCTTCAACATTCGATCTTCGAAAATAACTATGTGGTTCGGATGTCGCCAAGGCTGCTATCTCTTCAACTCTAGAGGCCAAGGTTATTGCTACCAAGAGCACCACCTTCAATGTCAGGTTCCATACGGAAGCCTCCTCCAAAGGCTCAAACGGTACTTCAGTCAAGACCTTTAACACAGAGGGAAGATCAATTTCTCTTGACCGGTCTAACTCTCACCAAGGCATTAAAAAAATCTTTGTACCAACGGTTCTTGTGCCCAAGCTCTCCCAGTTAGGGCTGAAATTGCTGACACTTGACCTTTTAGTGTATTAGAATGCAATTTTTTCTCATACTCTGAGAACAAAAATTCTACCACAAGTGTGGGTGATGAAGACAAAGGATCCTCTTCTTTCCTTGACAAAACCACATTTTTTCCACACTTTGTAATATTGTCTGGAAGTGCTATTATTCCTTAACCATAGTAATAGATCTACGACTTAATTTTTAAGCTTCAGGCGTTTTAATCTTCTCCTCTCACCCTCCAGGCCATCAAGGACAAACGACTGTGCCCTTGTATCTGAATTGATACCTTCGACAGCCATCCTGGAAAATTCTGAATCCTCATTGGATTCTCTATGGCCAATCTCCAGAGAAGAGGAAACCATGGCCTCCTTGGCCAGAAGGGAACTATCGCTATGGCTTCATTTAAAGGAAAACTATACCCCCAAAATGAATACTTAAGCAACAGATAGTTTATATCAAATTGAATGACATATTAAAGAATCTTACCAAACTGGAATATATATTTACATAAATATTGCCCTTTTACATCTCTTGCCTTGAACCACCATTTCGTGACTCTATCTGTGCTGCCTCAGAGATCACCTGACCAGAAATACTACAACTCTAACTGTAACAGGAAGAAGTGAGGAAGCAAAAGGCAAAAAGGATTTCTTCCAGTACAGAAGGATATGCGGAGGCCTCTGAGGTTCTCGCTAATCGCTTCTTGAAAAAAGGCTATAGACCTGAGTCTATTAATAAGGCAATTAAAGAAACAGATTCACTTTTAAGGGATGACCTATTGGTCAAAAAACAAAAAAAATGGGAGTGAACAAAGAACAGCATTTGTATCCACGTATAGCCATCATAGTGATAGAATAGAAAAGTTGATCACTAAATATTGGCCGCTATTACAAACAGATAAACAATATGGTCAGTTGTTTGCTAAGCCGCCATTATTTTGCTATAAACGTGGTCGTACACTAAAAGATATGCTTTGCCCTTCGGACACAAGATCCAAAAAAAGAAAATTCCTAGGTAAACCTAAATATGGAACATTTCCGTGCCTAGGGTGTAATTGCTGTTCGTCAATAATGAAAGGAGCTAAAATTTATCATCCAACAAAGGGACACGAAATTAATATAAAATGTCATGCCACTTGTAACTCGAAATATGTAGTTTACATGTTGAAGTGCCCATGCGGCATGGGTTATGTGGGTCAAACAAAAAGAGAAGTTAAAAAAAGGATCCAGGAACACAGAGGTTATATTCGAAATTTTAAAGAAGGAACACAGAATGACACACAGGTATCGAGACATTTCTATGAACATAGACACAATCCAATGCAACTTAGGTGGTGCGTGCTAGAAGAGATTGTTATAAATCTAAGAGGAGGGGATAGACAGAAAAAATTACTTCAGGCAGAAGGGAAATGGATAAAAAAGCTGAATACACTAACCCCTGATGGGTTAAATGACAGTTGGAGTTTAAAACCATTTCTATAAAACATCTCATGCTGTATATATTTTTTCTTTTTTCTTTTGACTTTGCAGGCCTTGAATTTACTTCAACATAGATGAATAAAGTATATGGTAAGATTTATTTATAGCTGGAAATATGCTAAATAGATGGCGACATAGCTATGCTGAATAAGAATAGAGTATTCTATTTGTTGCAGATTAAGTGAGCATAGTATGATGTTACATTATAGATTGATACTGTCTGTGACTAGAATACATTGTTTCAAAAAAGATAAGATAAGAACAGCAGTAGGTTCTATATGCCTTGTACTCATGTGGATTTTATATGTTTTTAAACAGTGTGTATGTATATTATTGTTTTACAGCACTGATGGGAACATTGAAGATTTTAAAGCACAATCTATGTTGATTTTTGGATATACGGATATAAATGTTTTTTCGGAAGTTTTATAGCACACTAATGTTTCTAAGAATTTTTAAAAAATTCGCTTTTTATATACGATGTTAAAAATCCTTTTTTATATATGATGTTAACTTAATTGATGGCACGCCCCTTTGGCTAATTTCTCACTTGATGGGAGGGCTTTTATAGCCTTGTTTGTTCTGTGTTAGTTACACTTGAGAAAGGGTATGTAATAACCCGAAACATGTCGTGTAGTAGCCTTTAAATAAATACAACCACAGCGTTTTTGCTATTGAGAAGTGCTCTCCTCATTTTTGAAATTTTGTCAAAAGGCAGAACTCTGTCTGTTAATTGGCTCATGTGACCTTACATGTGGTTTGTATGTGTGCACAGTGAATCTTACGATCTCAGGGGGCGGCCCTTATTTTTTAAAATGGCAATTTTCTATTTATGATTACCCAATGGGACTACTAAAAAAGTATATTATTATGATAATGGTTCATTTACATGAAGCAGGGTTTTACACATGAGCTGTTTTACTCGGTATCTTTTAATAGAGACCTACATTGTTTGGGGGGTATAGTGTTCCTTTAACACTTCGGCTTTGTCCCTTCTTATCTTCTTTAATACTCTCCAAATTAGAGGAAATGGAGGAAAAACATAAATTAAGCCTTCTGACCAAGTCTGTCTTAAACCATCTATTGCCCATGCCTCCTTGCAGGGGAATCTTGAAAAGAACCGAAGACATTTCCTGTTTTGTAGGGATGCCATAGCATCTATGTCTGGCTGACCCCATTTCTCTTCAATCCCTTCAAAAAGGTCGTTGTGTAGACTCCACTCCGCCGGATCAATTATTGACCTGCTGAGGAAGTCTGCTTTTAAATTTTCTCTGCCTGGTAGATGAATTGTGGTTAGCCCTTCCAACCATCTCTCTGCCCCAGAGCCGGGCCACGCTGGCCAGGCGCCCTACGCAAGCGAATCTCACATGCACGAAATGGAGTTTGCGAACATGCACAGAAGCGAAAGAGACGCGATAATAACCAGACAGTCAGGCAGAGAAGGGAACAGGACTTGGGGTAGGTGACAGTGGAGGTACGTGCCTAGCGCCCCCCCAGCTTTGCGCCCTAGGCACGTGCCTACTCTGCCTACCCCTAGTTCCGGCCATGCTCTGCCCATTGAAACAGTGGTTTTACTTCTTCCAACAGAGTCAAACTTCTGGTACCATCTTGCTTCACTATATACGCGACTGCTGTTGTATTGTCGGTCATCACTTTTACCTGCTTTTCTTTTAGTAAGTGATAAAAAGAAAAAAGCGCTTGTTTTATGGCTCTTAATTACAGAATATTTGATGATAGATTCTCTCCTTTCCAAGTGCCTTGTACAAAGTTCTCGTCTATGTGGGCTCCCCAACCCACACTTGATGTGTCGGTGGTCACTACCACCCATTCTGGTTCTTCCAAAGGCATACCCCTTGCCAGATTTCCTTGGTTGCACCACCAAGACATGGTTCTTTTAATCTCTTGTGGCACCCTTACTTCCCTTGTCTGTCTACTGGAAGGCTGACTACATTCTGATCTGTTTGAAAGAGAGCCCCTACATATTTTAGGGCTTGAGTGGGAATCAAATTGCTTTTTTCTTGATTCACTATCCACCCATGGTTCAGCAAAAACTCCTTTGTTCTGGCAGTATGAACTTCGGCTTCTTCTCTCGAGCTTGCTACCACCAGGATATTGTCCAAATAATGGTACACTGCTAGTCCTTCTTTCCTCAATTCTGCAATGAGTGTTACTAACACTTTTGTAAACACTCTTGGGGACTGGGCTAGGCCAAATGGCAGACATTTGAACTGTACATGCCTTTTTTCCCACCGCAAACCTCAAGTACTTCCTGGGTACCTGTGCTATCGGCACATGAAAGTTAGCATCCTTCAAATCTGTGCTTGTTAGCCAATCTCCTCATGAGACGCTTAGATAATGGATGCGAATGATTCCATCTTGAATTTTTTCACTTGAAGAAATTTGTTCAATCTCCTCATATCCAGCACCGGCCTTAATGTACCTGATGCTTTCATTACCAGAAAGAGTCTCGAATAAAAGCCTGTGTACTCTTTTTGAGGGGATATTTTTTCTATTGCCCCTGACTCGAACAACTGGTTTACGTATTCTTGAACAATACTTGTGTTCGACTCTGTTCTTTTGAAGACAGACTCTATAAAGAAATCTTTCCTGGGTAAAACGTTGAATTCCAGGAAGAAACCCAAATCTACTACCTTCTGTACCCATGTATCTTGAATGGTTGTGGCCCAGACATGAGCAAACTTGGCTAACCTGCCTCCCACCATGTTCTGGGCCTTGCCACCTTCATTGTTGACTAGAGGTGGACGGGTTGGAGGAAAAAACACCAGGTCTTTCTGAACTTTGTCGACCAGATCTCCATGAGGACTGCCTGGAGTATTCTCTCCCAGGCTTGTACTGTTTGGAAGCTCTAAACGATTTTTCTTTACCTTTGTTGTATCCCGAATCATAGCAAGCTCACTTAGCTTGGTTTTCCTGAGGCAGAAACACACTTTTCCACCCAAAACCTTCTTTATGATCGCATTGAGCTTCTCTCCAAACAACATCCCTCCCTCGACCGGTAACTGGCACAGGTTCACTTTTGATGCTGTATCTGCTGCCCACGATTTTAACCACAGTGCTCTTCTGACTGCCACAGATAACACCATGGATCTAGCCGAGAAATGTACTAAATCTATAGATGCTTCTGAACACCGATGTTAATGCCACTTACATGCTGCTCCTGCTGCCCCAAATGATTTTCTCAAATTAAATTCCATCTTCTTCTCCATAGGCTCCCTGAAGACTGCCGCATCGTCCATTGGGAGGGTAGTTCTTTTAGCTAGCCTCACCACAGCCGCGTCTACCTTCAATGGAGAATCCCACGACTTTGAATCCTGCTCATCAAAGGGATATTTCTTGTGAAACTTCCCCACTGTTTGCGCTCTCTTCTCTGTTTTCTTCCACTAATCTCTTTAATCGATGAATGTACTGGAAAACAAACAGATTTTTTCTTTGATGATGGAAACAATCTATCTGCTGGAGACATCTTCTGTAGGAAAAGTTAAAGTATGCCTCACTGCCTTTATCAATGGCTCGATTACTGCCAGATCAAAAGTGGATTCCTCCTCCGAATCAATTTAACCTTCCTCTAATCCTGCTTGAGACAGGACATCTGAATCGGGTGACAAGTCCCCCTCTGACACAGACTCCCCTTGTCTTGCATGATAATGTCTTGGCCTTTTCTTTGCTTGATACCTCTTGAAAACCTTGGATGACTGCCTGTTTTATAACTGAGGCTAAAGACTCCGCAAATAACTGGTTTTACTATGATAATAATGTTCCAGGCTCCTGTTGTTTTTCACCAGAGGTTGTTGATTTCTCCGGAGACTTGTCCTTCTTAGACTCTGCATATAAATAACATACAGTTAATCTCTGAGCACCTTCGCTCCACCATAGTTTTTCTCTTTCATACTTCACCTTTTCCCTTTAGGGTGAGAGGCTTTCGTTATACCAGGTTCCATTGGTAAATATTTTTAAGAAAGGAAATAAAAAATTAAAATCAGCTTTTTTCCTTTAAAACTACAGGAAACCTGCGCTGATTACTTTCACTCCACACATACCTGTACTTGGTGCTTTGACATGCTCAGCGTGAATGCTTGGCAATGGCACCTACAGGAAGTGCTTGTTACTGAAATAGTATTGGCAGCCCTCTGGATGTTTAATATAAAACTCCCCTTTGCTGCATAACTGCCACCTTATACATAAGTGGGTCCAAACGCCACTCTACCCCACTTTCTGGCATTCACTTCATTATCTCCCATAGCATCTCATTTGCCAGCTTCCAAGATGGCCGCCCGGGCACTTCCGCTCTGACGTCACATCCTCCTATTCCGATGTCGGCATTATGCAGCGAGACAGCAGCGCATACACTCTCCTTTTGCGCATCTCCTCACGGGCTATCGGCATTATCTGACCCGCACAGCGGGAGGAATCTAGCCTTACTAGGGAGGAATTAACCCACGTGGTGAATGCTGTCCATGTTGACTGGGAAAAATTTTTTCCAAAACGCATCAGTTAATAGTGCTGCCGCTTCAGCAGAATTCTGCACTGAAATCCATTTCTCAAAAGAGCAAACCGATTCCCTTTCCCCCCCAGCAGCCTAACAACAGAACAATGGGAAGGTAACCAGATAGCAGCTCCCTAACACAAGATAACAGCTGCCTGGTAGATCTAAGAACAACACTCCATAGTAAAATCCAGGTCCCACTGCAACACATTGAGTTGGAGAAACAACAGCCTGCCAGAAAGCAGTTCCATCCTAAAGTGCTGGCTCTTTCTGAAAGCACATGACCAGGCAAAATGACCTGAGATGGCTGCCTACATATTACAACTAAAAAAAAAAAATACACTTGCTGGTTCAGGAATTAAATTTTATATTGTAAACTGAATTATTTGCAAACAGTATAATTTAGAAATAAAAACGACATCATAAAAATCATGACAGAGCCCCTTTAAGTATGTTAGATCGCAGAGTCTTTATCCTTCTCATGAACCCACATATGGTTTCTTACCATCATCATCCCAACAACCCCTCTGCAGAAAACCACCCAAGATCCCTAAATCTTACCTAGACGCCCAACTGCGATCACATTGGTCTTCGAGACCAACTGTATTATCCTTAGGCAAGTCATCTAAGCTCTTGGGGACCGGGGAATCAGGTATCCCCTTAATTTCAAGGGGAGGGAGAAGTAATAGGAAAATATCGGCTAATAGGTCATTACCTGGGACATGTTGCGTTGGTTGCCTCCTCCCTTTCCCACCTCTAAGCGCTCCAGCAGAGACTGAAGCTGGTGCATTGAGAGCCTCTCATTCTCTCCGTATCTCTGAAGAATGTCTTGGAGGAAGGAAGCAGCGCTGAGTTCTCTACCTGTAGCTGTTGTGGAATCCAACGTCAGGGTGAGCGGCAACAGTGTGCTGAGCAAAAGCAAAGGCACGGCGGGAACGCATGGTAAAGACATGACCACACCTAAAATAAAAGGTAATATAGACACTGCATTGATATAACACTACAAGTAGATAAGCTGGAAAGTGTAACTTTTATTAAAGGAACAGCAACACCAAAAATTATAGTGTATTAAAGTTATTAAAATATAATGTACTGTTTCCCTGTAATAGTAAAACTGGGGTGTTTGCTGTAGAAACTATAGTTTATATAAACAAGCTGCTGTGTAGCCATGGGGCAGCCATTCAAAGCTAAGGTTACATAGCAGATACAAGATGCACTCTGTAGAATGCCATTGTATTATATTGCAGAGCTGCTAAATAACCTGTACCTTTTCTTCTTTTTCATCTTAAAGGCACCCCCAAGTGAATGTATTTACTTACCTGAAACCCAGGGCCGGTGATATTCCAGCAAGCTCCAAGTGGTAAACGACTTTCCTTCTCCTTTAAATGGCTGCATCCATGGCTACACAGCAGTTTAATCATTAACTATAGTTGTCTTAGTAGTCTTATTTCTTTTTTGGTTCTACTGTTCCATGTCCCTCTCAGTTTAAAGGGGAAGTATTATTACCCCCCGTGGATATGCCTACGATTAAGTGTCCCATTGACATGAAACGTGTTAGGCGAGAGATGTTTATATAAATAAAAGTTCTCAATTTTTATCTAACTGTTATCAGTCTGATCTATGTGTGACCTACTAGAGTGCCTTGCACCAAAAATACTGCCTTTTTTTTTTTTTAGGAGTTGCTTATTCCAAAGTTATTGCACTGATAGTACAGGTATGGGACCTTTAATCCAGAATGCTCGGAACCTGGGCTATTCTGGGTAATGGATCTTTCTGTAATTAAGATCTTAAATTTGTACTAGAAAATCATGTAAACATCAAATAAACCCAACAGGCTGATTTTGCTTCCAATAAGGATTAATTATATCTTAGTTTGGGTCAAGTACAAGCTACTGTTTTATTATTACAGAGAAAAATTAAATAATTTAAAAAAAAATTGATTATTTGGATAAAATGGAGTTTATGGGAGATGTCCTTTCCGTAATTTGGAGATTTCTGCATAACGGGTTTCCGGATAATGGATCCCATACCTGTACACGACTAATAGCTCTGCTGCTTTCTGTTTGCTATAGCTCAACTTCTTGCCGTTAATACCAAAGGGCAAAGCTTTACTGTCATGGGAAAACATGTTTTTTTCCAAACGTATCAGTTAATAGTGCTGTTCCAGCAGAATACTGCACTGAAATCCATTTCTCAAAAGAGCAAACAGATTTTTTTTTTATATTCAATTTTGAAATCTGACATGGGGCTAGACAGATCAATTTCCCAGCTGCCTCCAGTCATGTGACTTGTGCTCTGATAAACTTCAATCACTCTTTACTGCTGTACTGCAAATTGGAGTGATATCAACCCCCCCTAACAACAGCAGCAGCCTAACAACAGAACAATGGGAAGGTAAGAAGATAGCAGCTCCCTGGAAGATCTTAGAACAACACTTAATAGTAAAAGCCAAGTCCCACTGAGACTGATTCAGTTACATTAAGTACGAGATATAACAGCCTGCCAGAAAGTAATTCCATCCTAAAGTGCAGGCACAAGTCACATGACTGGGGCAGTTTGGAAACTGACAAAATGTCTAGCCTCATGTCAGATTTCAAAATTGAATATAAAAAAAATCAGTTTGCTCTTTTGAGAAATGCAGTGCATAATTATGCTGGAGCAGCACTATTAACTGATGTGTTTTGGAAAAAACATGTTTTTCCATGACAGCAGCTTTTCTAGGAAATAAACAACTCAGGAAAAGCCGAACTAACCAACCACCAGCAAATCAGACAGTGTGCGGTGACTCGGGGCACATGAAAGAGATAAGAGAATATTAGGAAGGATGAATAAGCCAGAGGTTACTTAGGGAGACTGGCGGCACGAAGAAGCAGGAGTCACATGCACACAGGCCACGACCTGACACTATTGTGATCATGGAAATAGTGGCCTGAGCACACAATCATTCACAAACACTGAGCCACCGGTAAAGGTTGGGAGGCCCTGGACAAAAGGAAACTTGCAGGACCACTTATTTCAGCAGAACAGACCTAAAGCCCTTCAGCTGCAGTTGGACTACAATTTCCAGCCCCACCCCGGTCAGATTTTGGCTGCGGGAGAAATAGCAGGGGTTCAACTTCAACACAAATCAGAGTCATACAGTGCCACAAACAAGTATGGGAGTATATGTAATAGGTATACAATATAATATATATAATACATTATTATTAGGGATTCACCGAATCCTTTGCAAAAGATTTGGCCAAATACCGAAAAAGTGGAAACATTTTTTTTTTACTTCCTTGTTTTGTGATGAAAAGTCAAGTGATTTCCCTCCCCGCCCCTAATTTGGATACACAAATTAAAGGGTGTTGTTCACCTTTAAACTGACTTTTAGTATGATGTAGAGAGTGATTTCTGAGACAATTTGCAATTGGTATTTATTTGTTATTATTTGGGGATTTTCCATTCTTTAGCCTTTAATACGGCAGCTCTCCATTTTACAGTTTCTTTAGTCTGTTTGCTAGGGTCCAATGTACCCTAGCAACCATGCAGTGATTTGAATGCAACACTAGAATATGAATAGGAGAGGCCTGAACAGAAAAATCAGTAATAAAAAGTTGCAATAACAATACATGTGTTGCCTTACAGAGCATTTATTTTTAGATGGGGTCAGTGACCCCCATCTGAAAGCTGGAAAAAGTCAGAGGAAAAAGTTGAATAATGTATAAATTATGAAAAATAAATAATGAAGACCAAAGGAAAAGTTGCTTAGAATTGTCCATTCTAGAACATACAAAAAGTTAACCTAAGGGTGAACCACCCCTTTACGATTCGGCTTCGGCCAGGCACGAGGATTCTGTCGAATCTAAATCCTGTTGAAAAAGGAAGAATCCTGGATAAGGTGCACCCCTAATATGTATGGAGCCTCATGTTTGGGGTCGCCGAACAGGACATTTTTTCCCAGATCTCCTGGGCTATATCACACTGATCCGATCATCAGGCCCTGGGGCCAACAGTCAAATCGTAATGCAGACCTAGCCAATAGAGATCTGCCCAGCAGTCCCCATACATGCTGGTCTGGAGGGGCTTCTTACATTGGCCAATGTATGCCAGCTTTATTGTCACACTACATTCTGTTTTGTGCCAATAGCCCACTGCTGTGCTTCATACATTGACTTTGGGACTTTCTAGCTTTCAAATAGGGGTCACTGACCCCATCTAAAAAAACAAACGCTCTGTAAGGCTACAAACATAATGTTATTGCTACTTATTACTAATCTTTCTTTTCAGGCCTCTCATATTCATATTCAAATCAATGGATGGTCATTATGGTAATTTGGACCCTAGTAACCAGATTGCTGAAATTGCAAACTGGAGAGCTGCTGAATAAAAAGCTAAATAACTCAAAAACCACAAATTATAAAAATAAGAAAAAACAGTTGAAAATTGTCTCAGGATATCACTGTCTACTAGTGATGTGTGGGCCGACCCAATACCTGCAGGTTTACCCGCAGGTCGGGCGGGTTCGGGTCGGCCTCGCACTGCTCCTCGCGGGTGGCAGGCGGGTGCGGGTAGAGCTCTTCTCCTGCTCTCCCCACCCGCCACCTTCAAATGCAGGCTTCCGACTTCCGGTCTATAAAAGGACCCCGCAAGCGCAGGTGGGGGCTGGAGCAGGGCGGGTTAGGGTCGGGCGCGGGTCAGGAAAACCCTGACCCGCACATCCCTACTGTCTACATCATACTAAAAGTTGACTCAAAAGGTGAACAACCCCTTTAAAAGGACCAGTAAAATAAAAAAAGAAATTTTAAAAAAATTCGTAAGTATACTATGAAAAAAAGACACCAACACATATTAAACTTTAAAATCGCAAAGTCCTTATTAAGAAATAACTTACCAAAACATAGCTTGCGCTCCTCTTCAGAAACGGCGACGATCCATCATGCGGCACTCGATTTCTCCTCCCTGGCTATCTCCTATAAGGAAGGCAGGGAGGAGAAATTGAGTGTCGCACGATGGATCACCCAATCTGAAGAGGAGTACAAGCGGAGTTTCGGTAAGTTTTTTCTGAATAAAGACTTTGCGATTTTAAAGTTTAATATGTGTTGGTGCTTTTTTTTTCAGTAGTATACAAACACATTAACAAAAAATGATGTTACTGGTCCTTTAACTTGAATATTACATACAGGAGCATCCAATTGCTACTGCTTTTCTTTCTATTCATTTCTCTCTACAGTTCATCATTTGTTGTGAATTTAAATCTGCTGCCCGGTTGCTAGGGTAATTAAGCCCTAGCAATCAAGACATCTATTTGAAATTCTGCCCAGAAAGCTGCACAACGTAAAGCTCCTCAAAACCACACACATAAAAAATTAAAAACAAAGACCAACTGCAATTTGTGTTACTGTCAAGATCATAATATATAATTAAAAAACAACAGAGGAGATCTACCAAGTTATGCCTTTTTAGAATGAAAGCTACTTCCTAGTAGAGATTAGTTCAATTCTAATCATATGTACATATAACTTAAACATCACAAAAATATTTTTAATGACTGTATATTGCTCAGAATTACATTTCCTTTCCTTACACAAAAATATAATTTGGGTGAACTTCCTCTTTGTGATGATCTGCTCCTTAAAGAAACAGTTGCACAATGACAAGTGGGACAGAGAAACGGACTGTTATGATGGAGCAGTGACAGACACACAGAGTTATTACAGTATAAAGAGATCACCCAGCCTGACAGTGGGTACAATAGCATACCTCCCAACTGTCCCTTTTTCGGAGGGACAGTCCCTCTTTTGACAGCTCAACCCGCAGTCCCTCATTTGTACTGGAAAGTCCCTATTTTCTCTGCACTGTACAGCCAGAAAAAGAAACAAAATTTCTAACGTAATTGGCTTTTAGCAGAGAGCCCAGAACACTAACAGGTGCAAATAAGATACTTTGTAATAATTTTGAGACACAAAAAAACAGTTTACATAAGGATAAATATTTTCAAACTTTCATAACCTGCCAAATTTTGTAAAATTAACATGGTAATTAGGGGGTGTGGCCAACGAAAGGGCATGGTCAAAAAAATTTGCTGCGCTATGTGCGAAAAAAATGTTTGTCCCTCTTTTTACTTCCAAAATGTTGGGAGGTATGCAATAGTGTAACGTGGCACCATACAGATATAGGGCACTCAAGCATAGGCACAAGTATTGGAAGAGGTCATGGGCACAGATCTCAGTTGTAAGGCATTGGACTCCTGTATTTGGAAAGTGGCAAAGGAATGGGGAAGCGGCACAGATCTGTTATAAGGTCTAATCTGAGGGCGACAGTTATTGGGAAGGGGAAACAGATCTCAGGTATAAGGTTTGTTGTGAGGGGAATAGGTATTTGGAAAGTGGCACAGGTATTAGGAAGGGGGACTCAAGCACAGATCCCAGTTATAAGGTAATGTGAGTGGCACAGACTTTGCGGAAGGGGCACAGATATTGGGAAGGGGGCACAGATCTGAGTTAGGCTATGGACACACATGCTGTTTTCAGCGGCTGTAGTGAGCCTGTGTATTTGGGCTAATCTAAGCCTGAGTGTGAGTGTGAGTGCACCAGGCCCGGACTGGCAATCTGTGGGTTCTGGCAAATGCCAGAGGGGCTGCTATAAGTTGCCATAGAAAATCAGTATTTAGTGGGCTGGTGGGGGGCTGTTTGGGCCTCTGTGTACCTGAAATGCCAGGGCCTATTTTAATTCTCAGTCCGGACCTGGAGTGCACACAGACTGATGGGAATCAAATCAGTGGGGCAGGGGCACTGAGCAGATCTGCTTCTCACGGCCTGTAGAATGAAGTCAGTCTGACAGCCGGTGTGTCCATAGTCTTATAATGTTTATTGTGAGAGGAATAGGTATGTGGAAAGTGGCACAAGTATTGGGAAGGGGACACACATCTCAGTTATGGAGGCGGGGGCCCAGGTGTTAATGAGGGGTGAATGGTGTGGGTGAGGGGCACAGGGTCAGGTGTCAGTTATAAATGTGAAGAGAGGTGGGACAGCGTTCAGTTGAGGGGTGAAGGACACGGGCATTTAAGAGGGTGACAGGCACAGAATCCAGAATTGTGGAGAGCGCGGAAAGCGCAGGGGCTCAGTTTTACACAGATACAGTCTCTCTCACACAGTCTCTCTCACACAGTCTCTCTCACACAGTCTCTCTCACACAGTCTCTCACACACAGTCTCTCACACACAGTCTCTCACACACAGTCTCAGACAGACGCACAGTCTCAGACAGGGAAATAATGGTTTGGTCTCATACAAACAGGGGACATAACGGCTCCACAGACCTGAGCGATGACAGAAAACAAAAGCGACGGACAGCGGCTCTACAGCTCACCCTTGCGGACAGACGGCCGGGCTCCCGGAACGATTTAGGCCACTCGCAGAGTCCGTGACACTCAGCTCATAGCGGCCCCTCACTCAGCAACGTGGATCACAGGGTCTGGTTCTTTAAGCTGTGTCGTCAGAACGCACTACCGCCCGCCTACTTTCCGTGACGTCTACGAAAGGGAGGAGAAAGCGTCACCTTTGCCGGCTGTGAATGGAGCCGAACGGGAGCGCTGCCCACAAACGTAACTCTACTATTGGTCAGTGAGAAGCACGTGACTAAGAGGCTAGCGGACGGATAACAAGGGATTATTGTATGTGTCAATGTATATAGTCACCTTCTGTAGCTAATGAGTGCTGCCCTCTGCTGGCTGATAACGCTTGGCTCTCCTGTGGAACGGCTCATTACAAGGGGTGGTCTCTTGACCGCTGCCTTCTAATTAGCTGAAACCTGCTTAATTAACATAATTACACCGACCATTATGGTTGCCCAGTAATGGCCTTCCTTTGTAGGAACATCTTTATTAAAGCACTGGGGAATACTCAAACCTCTTGTTCTCCCAAAATGACTGTTAGTGTAATGTTAAAAGCAAGTTAGGCCCAATCATAGAGTTTGGTTGAACGGAATGTAAACAGGACTTTAATGCATTGCTGAACAGCTTCTTTCAGGGCCTCTCACATTGATGAGGTTTTGCTTGTTTACACCACTGACAGGCCAAACCTTTATACAATGAGGACCCTCATTCCCGTCATTCACAAACACTGGAAACAGAGACATTTGACTTACATTTACTTCAATTACAAACTTAAATGCATTTTTCACCTTAACTTTTAGTATGATGTAGAGAGTAATATTCTGAGACAATTTGCAATTGGTTTTCATTATCATTTGTGGTTATTTAGCTTTTTATTCAGCAGCTCTCCAGTTTGCAATTTCAGCCATCTGGTTGCTAGGGTCCAAATTATCCTAGCAACCATGCATTGATTTGAATAAGAGACTGGAATATGAACTGGAGAGGCTTGAATAGAAAGATGAAGAATAAAAAGTAACAATAACAAGAAATATGTAGCCTTACAGAGCGTTTGTTTTTTTAATGGGGGCAGTGACTCCCATTTGAAAGCTGGAAAGAGGAAAAAGAGCAAAGCAAGTAACTCAGACTATAAAATATAAGTAGTTAAGACCAACTGCAAAGTTGCTGGGAGTAGGACATTCTATAACATACTAAAAGTTACCTCAAAGGTCAACCACCCCTTTAAAACAATCCTAAACCACTGTAATGTGCCTCCCCCCACACACAAACTGTGTGTGGGGGGAGGCACTGCTTCCTGTCTGTGGGCTGAGCCCTGCCCAATGTTTAGTCAGAGTTGGAGAATTAGTCAGTGACAGAATGTCCGGGAACAATGAAGGCTTGGTGAAGGTGAAAGATTCAGCCGAATTCAAAACCGAATCCAAATCTTAATTTGCATATAAGAAAAAAGCTTTTTTTACTTCCTTGTTTTGTGACAATTTCCCTCCCTGCCCCTAATTTGCATATGCAAATTAGGATTTGTTTCAGATGGGCAGAAGGATTTGGCTGAATCCAAATCCTGGATTTGATGCATCCCTAATACAAAGTCTGTTTTGCCCTGGGCCCTATCATTTCTTACGTCAGTCCTGTTTAGAGAAACAGATGAAGTGTATAGAGAGCAGACAGACAATATCACAGGCTGCTGACAGAGGGACATACATGTTAGTAAACAGGCCTGGACTGGGAGTCAAAATAGGCCCTGCCATTCCAAGTACACAGAGGCCCAAACAGCCCCTACCAGCCCAAACAGCCCCTACCAGCCCACTATATGGTAACTTTCTATTGAACCATACAGCAGCACCTCTGGCATTTGCCAGAACCCACAGATTGCAAGTCCGGGCCTGTTAGCAAACACTTCACTGGGAACTTCATGTAAAGTAAATAAAGTCTTTATCACCGCCTGCTGCCTGTGCTTGGCCTTTTCTACTACAGATATGGGATCTGTTATCCAGAATGGTCGGGACCTGGGGTTTTCCAGATAATGTATTTTTCCATATTTTGGATCTCCATACCTTAAGTCTACTAGAAAATCATGTTAACATTAAATAAACCCAATAGGCTGGTTTTGCTTCCAATAAGGATTAATTATATCTTAGTTGGGATCAAGTACAAGCTACTGTTTTATTATTACAGTGAAAAAGGAAATCATTTTTAAACATTTGGATTACTTGGATATAATGGAGTCTATGGGAGACAGCCATCCCATTATATCAGAGCTTTCTGGATAACGGGTTTCCTGATAACAGATCCTATACCTGTAATAGAAGGAAGGCAGATTTGTTCTACAGCTCCTTGTACTAAATAGTGTGACATAGGGCTGTGATATATACACATAACATAGAGCACATACACACTGTATAATCTATTCACTCAAGAGGGCAGGCAGCATCTCCTGAACTGTAAAGCAAATAATTGTTTAGTAATTACAGATGTGTTAGTAACAATGCACACTGATATATATATATATATATATATATATATATATATACACACACACACACAGCACCATTTAACCTACTAATAACATCATATTTAATAACTAATAACTATTATTATTAACTAAGGAATAGGAATTAAGGTGATGATACATGAGACAATCCTTTGCACCATCCAATCCTCAGGGTACATCACAGATTACCATTTACACCATGCCAGCGGCCATAAACATACCCAGTATCATACACATTTTGTGTGGCCATCTTTACCAGCAGATCATAACATCTTATACAACTGACACTCAGGTTTCAGGTTGCCAGAACCATAGTTTTTACATTTCGGGGGTTACTTGTCAGAACCATAGTTTTTACATTTCGGGGGTCACATAATAAATAAAGGCTCACGTACACAGGCCAATAAAAGCTGCTAACAGATGGCAGCTTATTGGCCCATGTGTGGGGCCATCCAACGGGGGTCCCTTATCAATATCTGGCCGAAAGTCGACCAGATGTAGATCGGGCAGGGTAAAAAATCCTGTTGGATTGCGGTCCTACTATCTCACCTCCCATTTTGACTCCATTCTGATCCGATCGTTGGGCCCTCAATGTGGGCATATTGGGAAGAGAGCCGCTCGTTTGGTGACATCACCAAATGAGTGGATCTCCCTGTGTATGGCCACCTTAAGGCAATTACAGCTCCTCTGTTCTTACTGAGGTCTGCTACCCCAGCTCCAGCTGGCCCATAAAGTAATGAGCTGCGATGCAGCGTGTGGAGCGTTCCCACATGTGCGCAGCTTGACCAGTGTCGGACTGGCCCAGGAAAACTCCCGGTGGGCCAAGGTGTCAGTGGGCCCTCCTGCTTCTAAACATTTGGCTTATTTCATGGCCATTTCCCTATTTCTATGAGAATAAAGAGGCAAAATAGACGGAATAATAAGTAATAGTATGTAAAGAAAAGAGAATAGGAGAATAGAGGTTGAGTAAGGAAAGGAAGAAATTAATACTGAGAGTGGGCCCCTGGTCTAAAGGTTTTTTGGTGGGCCCCTGTTCTAAGGGTTTTTGGTGGGCCCCTGGTGTCCCAGTCTGACACTGAGTTTGACTATTCGGGCAACCAGGCAAGGAATTGGAGGTCAGGAGGGGGCCCCTGGGTAGGGTTGCCACCTGGCCAGTATTTTACCGGCCTGGCCAGTAAAAATGATGATTGATCCCAATGTTATTAATAGGGAAAAAAAGATAAATATATATAGGAAGGCCTAAAAAGGTGGCAAACATACCCCCGGGGACTGCCAGGAGGGCCCTTCATTTGCAGTCCTGGTGGGCCCCCAAGGCTCTAGTCCGACTCTGGTTGCAGACCACTGGTGGGCCGTGGGCTGTGCCAAACTGGGCCGCCTCTGGTCCCAGCTGTGCGAAGTCCAGGAAGCTTTCTACTGGTCAAGATAAGGACCAAAATACTATTTGGACATTTTTTTGGTAAGCCGGAAATGCACTACATGCCCCCCCCCCCAGGTCCTCGTAAAAATTGTCTTTCTTGAAACTAGTCCGTGGTGCAAAAAAGTTGGGGCTCGATGGTTTAGATGAAACACCAGTTGACAGTAACCTCTTTTTCGAAGCCAATATATGGGGCCTAGAGTGAATGACTGCCAACATTTTAGGTTTTCAGTTTTGTCAAGCTTCAGTCTTGTCATCCCATTCAAAGTCACCACTTTCTTGCTCTGAGAACTGCTTGTGCTGCAGTAACGTCTGCAAATTGCTCTTCTCAGATAGAGATGAGGGCGCAGAGTTCAATCAACAAGCACAAAGATAAAGACATCAATGATAAACTCAGACTAGATAATTAAGATAAGGAATAAATGCTTTATAATGAATTGTTATACTTCATGTTTCTCTTGTGCTGCTTTGTATAAGCAACTAGTCAGCAACCTCTGGGCCAGGGATAATGGTGGTCCCAATGGTGGTCCAAGATGATGTGTAAGTACAAAATACATGATGCCAGATCATCTTCTCAAGGTTTGAAGGGCCATAAAAATGTTGCATGTACACTCAGGCTGTTTGATAATGTTACTAAGAAGATGCTGCCGTATCTAGAAGCAAGTGAAACAATATGTGGTGGCTCAGAGCAGGGTTGTCAGGTTGGCGTGTTTCCAGCCCAATTGGGCTACTAATTTAAAAATCAGGTGGATTTGAAAGTACAAACTAGCCAAGGTATTGATTTGGGCTATCTGGTGTGTACATTGGAAACCAGCCAAAGTTTTTTCTTGCCCTGTGCCAAGCCTGCGTCTCCCAATGCATGTTGGGTAATGTAGTTTTTGTTTAACAATTTGCCAACTGCCAAGTTTAATGTAAGACTACAATACCCAGCATGCAATGGGACTGACTTGTGTAGAAATCGGTAGTTAGCAGATTTTGGGCTCTGTACCCCAGTCTCCCGTCCCTCTTAAGCATTCCTGCATTTTTCGGTGACTTTCCTCAATTTCAGACAATTTTGGGGCAAAAATCTGCTGGCCACCAAAATGTCTAGAGGGTGACCAATAATTATTGAAATGTTATATGTATTAGGGCCTTATGGGGCACCTATGCCTCCTAGGCCCCACCCTCTGTAGTTACACCCCTGGTGAAGGGCAAATCTGCCATTTTGCTTCATGTAAAAATTTGCAAATCAGTGAATATTTGAAACAGGCGTATTTTCACATATATCAATTTTTTTTCAACTTTTTTTTCACTGCACATGCTGTGCTATTTTGGGGCTACTTTTGAAGTTCCTCTTGGCTAGTTTTGGACTGGTTTTGTAGCTGAGTCTGGCTGGTTTTGAAAATTAGACCTGGCAACCCTGGCTTAGAGGGAAGCAATTGAACGTTCATCTCTGGGGCGAGTTTGGTTACAGCCCTCCTTACCTTCGGGAAGATCATCTATCAGCACGTATATTGTACTTATTTCTTTCAATTTTCAGTCAAAGCAGGGCAAGAAAGCGGTGACTTTGGATGGTATGACTCAGCACCACGAACCTGAAATATTGCTTGTCATTCACTCTAGGCCTCATAAATCTGCTGCTGAAAAGAAATTACCTGGCAACCAGTATTACCTCTAAACAAGTGTAGGTCATGTTTGCAGAATAGATTCTTGTGTAGTCTTTTGAAAAATGGAAACGGTGGGTCTAATCAAGTACTGAATGTGTGTGTGCAGTGTACAATTACTAGTTTAGTTGGTTAAAATAACAAAGATTCCTATATAATGATGTAGGGTATAACTAAAGGCACGTGACAAGGATGTCCTTTGTACCCAGTACTTAGGGCCTGATTTAAATGGTAAATCACCACAGAAAAATTCAACCACTTTCTATTTATTCCAATGAGATTCTTAGAAGCATATTTATCAAATGGTAAACTCTAACTTTCACCCATTGATAAATACACTTGAAAAAAATCCCATAGGAGTGAATAGAAAGTGGATGAATTTTTTTTGTGGTGAGCTATAATTTCACATTTTAATAAAGCTGCTTCTAATTGTTCTGGCTGTAAATTCTCTCTCACAATTTTGGCAATAGTCCCATTCCCTGACACCCCCAGTAGTCCCATCACTGTTTTTCAGCCTATATGTTCAGCTTCTTAAGAAATATTAAAAAAAACTCTTCTTCAACATGAGTGTGATGAACAAAATAAACTGGGATGGGGGTCCCCAATTAAAGTATAGTTTTCACTAACCGCATTTTGGAAGTGAGTGGCACAGGTGTACCGCCCTGAGCCCTCAGCACGGGGAGCGGGACAAACTGGAAATTTCAATGGAGCAGGCGCTCAGAATAAAGGCAATCTTCCACCAGGTTGTTCAAAAAGGGCAGAAAAAGTTTATTGTGTCCTCAGCCTTACGCGTTTCATGTTTTACAAACACTTACGGGCAGATTTATCAAGGGTTGAATTTCGAATTTCGAGCTATATTTATGTACTTCAACTAGGGCATAATCCAAATTCTATTCGAATTTCAAAAAAAATTTGAATATCACAACTTATCATGTACTGTCTCTTTAACTTCAACTTTGACCATTAGCCATCTAAAACCTGCCGAATTGCTGTTTTAGCCTATGGGGGACCTCCTAGAACCTATTTGGAGTCAATTGGTAGACCTTAAAAAAATCTAAGTTTTTTTTTTTTTTAAATACTTTGAATCGAATTTGATTGAATACGATCTTACTTCGATTCGAATGATCAAATACAGTCTATTCACCCGCAGAAAAAAATGTTTTTATAAATTTCAGTTGGCCTTTTTTTTATTCGAAGTTATGGCAGTTCAAAAAATCTCCCATTACTTCGAAATTCAACCCTTGATAAATCTGCCCCTAAGTAATAGCCTATGAGCCTATGAATAAGTGTTTGTAAACACGAAATGCGTAAGGCTGAGGACACAATAAACTTTTTCTATTTTTTTTTTTTGTGATGAACAAAACCCATAGTTATTTCATGATTAAAACAACAGGCAAAAAGTATGTACATGCGCTATTTATTGCACTCATGTTGAACAAGGGGTATACTGGCCCTTTAAGGATTAGGATCAGAGCAGGAAGACAACAAGATGCTGGATTGGAGAATAGTACTAGAGAGGTACATGATGTTACAGTAGTGAAAGGGTTATTCCTACCAAGGTTATTTGGATTGGGGGAGTCTTACAATAATTTACAATTTCTGCCGAATTCATTTACAAGTCAATGGCAGAGGTTCGTTGAACCATTTGAAGATGTTAGTAGCCTTCCTAGCATTTGAGGTTTTTTTTTTTCAGAATAAAATGCATTTCAAATTCCATTCTAGTATTTGAATATTAAACATTCACATTTTTTGCCTAGATAACCTCCCATTTGAGTTGTGAGTACATTCAAATTTATTAGAGTAAAAAAAAAATTCACAAATTCGAAATTGACCTTTGATATATAAACCCCTAGGTATCCCTTTAAGTATTCCCCATAGACTACACTAGATCAGCTTTTTTTATGCCAACGAGCTGACAATGTTTAATTGTGATCTATGGCGAACACCCCAACCAAGACCTGCAACATGGCAGCTCCCTATATAAAAAGGAGGAACCACTCCTAAATTTAAAATACCAAAAAAGAACCATTGTCTGTATACAACTGGTAACAAAAAACAGAATGGCATTGAAGTGAATGTCACAATATTAACTTTTATAAAAGTCCCCAAATATTACAGGAAATCCTCATTGTACTTACCAATCAGCCAGAGAGAATCAATAAGTGTTTATTAGAGAATAAGGAATGTTGTGATACAGTGAGTAAGTTCTGTACTGTGTTATTCTCTACCACTGTGTCACAGCTTTCTACCCAATCATTATGTTGCATGTATGACGGACAGTTTATTTTGGGTACAAGTGATTTTGGGCACCCACTAGGTGTGTATATGATGTAGGAATGCAGCAATGCGGGTAATCTATTTATAGGGATATATGGGTGGGGCTGTTCTTGCATTGAATTGTGAGTCACATTGCAGAAAGTGGGCCAGAATCAAAACACCAGTTTCCTTATCTGATGACGAGTCATGGCTTGAAACACTGCAGAGTTTGCAAAAGAGTAATAATGTGTTTATTTATATCATACACAAAAGCCATGAATATCTTGTAAATTCTATACTTATAAACGGTGAGTACTGATGTCATCCGTTATAAACGGTGAGTACTGATGTCATTGGCCTCGTCCTTTTATATGGTCATGAAACTGCTTGGTAACTTACAATATCCTTATATTTTACAAGAGGGGGTACTTTATTCACTATATAATACACAAGAGCCATGAATATCCTGTAAATTATATAGTGAATAAAGTACCCCCTCTTGTTATATATAAGGATATTATAAGTTACCGAGGAGTTTCATGACCATATAAAAGGTCATGGAACTCCGAGGTAACTTCTAATATCCTCATATTTTGCAACTGGGGGTACTTTATTTATTATAATACACAAATTTCAGTGAGTCATGTGACAGAAATTACATCAGAACTCACCGTTTATAACTGATGACATCAGAACTCACCGTTTATAAGGATATAATTTACAGGATATTCATGGCTCTTGTGTATTATATCCTTTTAAACCTGCTTAGTGATGTTATCAGTTATAATCAGAGCTTAGTGATGTCATTTCTGTCACATGACTCACTTAATTTGTGTATTATAATAAATAAAGTACCCCCTGTTGCAAAATATGAGGATATTAGAAGTCACCTCGGAATTCCATTATCTGTATAAAACACTAAGCCTCCAGCCTTGTGCTTTTATATGGTCATAAAACTCATCGGTAACTTATAATATATTTATATTTTACAATAGGGGGTATTTTATTCACTATATTATATGCGGGGGTATACAGAGCAATAGGAGGAGTTATGGAGGGTAATATAGAAATCCAATAAGAGTTATGGCTCTGTCATAGCCTGAAAACACTGCAGAATTTGCAAAACAATGTGATTATATATATTTATATTATATTTGGGGTTATACAGGAGGAGTTTTGAAGGGAAATATAGAAATTCAGGAGGAGTTATGGCTCAGTCCGGCCTGGAACACTGCAGAGTTGGCAAAAGTGGGTAACAAGTAAATATATATATTTATGTTATATGCAGGCTTATACAGAGTAATATAGAAATAAAGGAGGAGTCATGGCTCAGTCATAACGTGGCAGGTATTTACATATTGAGTGGGGGAGGATTAATTTTATGGAACCAATGCTGGGGTCTAGGTTATCTCTCCCCTTTATAAAGCTAATGGCGGGGGAGGACTAAGCCCTATGATGAAAACCAATGCCCAGGTCGGGAGACCTTATTTTTCAGGTAATGCTCTTATGCCGGAGGCTTTAGCATTTGAAATTATGACCAGAGGTAAATTGTTAGGGACCGCCATATGGGTTTTACCTTGATGTGGTATGGTGGCTTATCACTCTTACGATCATAATTTTGTAACGTAAAAACCCCTGTATTTGTAAATATATGCATCTGCATAGATTACTGACATGACAGGGGACAAAGGAATGTGCATTGATCAATTTTTCTTCTTTTTCTCTATGTCTGTAGTTAATTTGGCCAGATCAGTATTATTATTAGTTTTTATTAAGCCATGGAGTGCTCCCACAACCTTTCCTTTTTGCATTTTATTTACATATTGACCTGTGTATGGGGATAAACCAATAAATATCTATTATGCAGCTTTAATAATCTCATCTGGCGAGGACTGCATTGATGCACTGATGTGGCCATTGCGGGTTTCCATAGGCCGAAAATTATGAACAAATAGATGGCCCAGAGTCCAAAATGTCAGACCAGTCTAATTTGGTCCAGCATGTTGGTGACCACATAGAGCAAAGATGTGCCTTTTTGTCAACCATGCCAAGCAAATGTATCATTTTATGTATTCCCATCATTATGTGGAATCATGAAGCTTAGGATGAGGGTGTTATATGGAGCAGTAGGAGGGGCTATAGAGAGGGGCAGTATGGATGAATAGGAGGAGTTATAGGAGATGATATAGGGTATTCCATATACTGGGGTTATAAGGAGCGATATAGGGAGTTATAGGGAGTGTTATTGTGGTTATATGTATCAAGAGAAGGAGTTATAGAGATATGATATAAGTTTAGACAACAAGGGAAATTCAAGGATAACGTCTATTGAGCCATAGAGAAATGATAAGGGAAATGATAAGGAGAGTGCTCATGCAGTGAAAGGGAAAAGTGTATAGAGCAACAGGGAGATTTAAATAAATGGGGGGGGGGGTGTAGGGAATCATAACAGGAGGGTGAGTTAGATCAGTAGCATTCCAGCAATGTGTTCATCTCACTGGAGAAAGCAATGTTATCCTAAGCCTCATACAGTAGGTACCAATGTGACTAATCATATGCTCATCTCACACCAGTTCCCTCTTGTAACACAGAACGCCGTGCCGGAGAGCCTGTAAGGAGCAACACTTCTATATAATAAAAGAGTTATAGTTACAGAATCCAGTCACCTGAAAGGCAGGGAATAACTCATCTCTGCTAATAGGAGGGTAAGAGTAACAGGTTGTGCCCTACAGTATGGCAGCCGCCAGCCTCTCAACCCACTCACCTGTGCCTGGAGGTAAGAGATCCGCTGAGTGTGTATTCTCTGCTGGATTGCACACCTGCATGAGACTGACTGACTGTGCTGCACAGGTTACTAATTAATAGATGGGAAGGTATTAGCCCAATCAGTGCCACGTTGGCTGTAAAATATAGCAGGCAATCAACTCACGCAAATGATCTGCCAATCATCTGGTGCTCACTGTGTCATGTGATGCAAAAATCTGCAGAAAACTCACCATGTTTTATTTGGCACCTAGAATTCAGCCTCCATCTGGCACAAAGCTTTGAGCCCAATGACAGAGGTTGAAGGGTTAAGTACAGGGATCTCTGGTGCAGAATAAGCTACACACAGCTGGTATAACAACATATTGCCCACAGGGACCAGAAATTGCCGTTTTAAAGGGGAGGTTCACCTTTAAGTTAAAGGGGTTGTTCACCATAAATAAAGACTTTTTTCAATTACTTTCCATCTTTTATTTTTTACCGTTTTTCCAAAAGCTTAAGTTTAAAATTCAATGTTCATGTCTCTGATGTTTGAGTCTGGCAGCTCAGTAATTCAGGTGCAGACTCTGAACTGTTACAATTTTGCTACATTAGTTGATCCATTTCTCAGCAGCATCTCTGGAGTATTAGCAACTACTGTATCAATTCTAACAGCTGCCTGTAATGTAACCCAGGGATTCTGCTCAGCAGGGATAAAGATAAGAAATCTATCAAATAAATGTATCAATTTAGAACAGTTCGCAGGGCCTGTGACCCCCCCTCCCAGAGCTGCTTAAAATGTTGAAAATTAAAATTTAGGGTCAGGGTACACAGGCAGTTTTGGGGGGATTAGTCACCCAGTGAAAAATCTCCTCTTCTTCGGGGCAACTGATCTCCCTAAACTGCCTTCCCGTCGGGTAAAATGTAAATTGCCGATTTGTTTTCCGAAGTCGTCCGAAGTTGCCTCAAGTGCCATCCCGCCGGCAATTTACATTTTAGCCATCAGGAAGGCAGGGGAGGCAGTTCTGGGAGATTAGTTGCCCTGAAGAAGAGGAGATTTGTCCTCGGGCGACTAATCTCCCCAAATCTGCCTGTGCCCTGACCCTTACACTTAAATATTAGAAAAACAATCACACATACAAAATAGAAAGTAATCGAGAAAAGTCTTAATTTCTGGTGAACTATCTGAAACCAACTGAACTGAAAAATGGGTTTGAAGGTGAACAACCCCTTTTACTTTTAGTATGTTATAAAATGGCCAATTCTAAGCAACTTTTCAACTGCTCTTCATTTTTTCTTTTTTTATAGTTTTTGAATTATTTGCCTACTTCTTCTGACTTCTTCTTCTGACTCCTCCCAGCTTTCAAATGGGGGTCACTGACCCCATTTAAAAACAACAAAGGTCTCTAAGGCTACAGATTTATTGTTATTACTTATGTTTCTATTCGGGGCCTCTGCTATTCATATTCCAGGGGAATTTTGGACCCTAGCAACCAGGTTGTTAAAATTGTAAACTGGAGCACTGCTGAATAAAATAAAGACCCACAAATAATAAAAAAAAAAATGAAAACCAACTGCTAATTTTCTTTGAATATCACTCATCGCACTAAATCATACTAAAAATTAATTTAAAGGTGAACAACCCCTTTAATTGGTGCAATTTTGAATATTTTTTCTCAGACCTGTCTCTGCCTTATGATAAATAAGTCCCCATGTGATTCTCCTATTGCATTACGCAACACCACAAATACAGTGACATAACAGATGGAGCAGACTCCAAGGAGCATTTGAGGAGGAGGCAGGAGATACCAATTTTAACATGGTAGAATCAACTGTTCCTGCTGTGAGTGTGAAGCTTGCAGCATGTGTTATTTGCAGCAGGAAAAAAAACCATTAGGGCTCTTACAGACAAGCGTTTTTACCTGCGCTCCCCTGCGTTCCAGTTTCATGCGTTCAGCCGCAGGGGAAAGTGAATTCTTTCCAATATGGCTGTACTCACACAGACGCATGTAAGTGCAGAATGCAGGTAAAATGCAACATGCTGTGTTCCAACGTTCGAGTGAGTAAAGCCCCATTGGAAAGAATTCAGTGCGTCTACTCCTGCGCTCCCCTGCGGCTGAACGCATGAAACCGGAATGCAAGGGAGCGCAGGTAAAAATGCTTCATCTGTAAGAGACCTTAGGGTAAGGGCAGACGCTAAGATTTGGGGAGATTTAATCGCCCGGCAACAAATTGCCTCTTCTCCGGGGGATTAATCTACCTGAAAAGCCTTCCTGCTGGCTAGAATCTAAATTGCCGGTGGGATGGCACTCGGATCGCTTCATTTTCGGAAGGAAACTTCGGCGACTTCGGAAATCAAAGTGCTCCAAGTGCCATCCTGCCGGCGATTTAGATTCTAGCCAGTGGTAAGGCTTTTCGCCCGAAGAAGAGGCGATTAGTAGCCGGGCGACTAAATCTCCCTGAATCTTCCGTCTGTCTCTGCCCTTAGATTGCGGGAGCTCACTAGTAATTAAACACTTCAAAAGATATGAATAGTGAAGAAAGGAAAACCTTCATTTAAGCTCTAGTAAAGGGGGATATGGTGACAATACACAATTCCTTTTCAGGAAAACTCAAGCCGTACCACAAAGATAATAGAGCCGTTTGCTTTTTGCAGAGCAGCTACACAACTGTTTATGCGGTGGATCTCCCCTTTAACACCCATTCCTGAATGTCTGAGATGCCTTTATTTAGGGCTGAAGTCATATATTTCTAACTGTCAGGGAACGGCTTGTGCCTGTGGGGCTGCTTCTGCTAATAGATTCATAGCTTGCAATCCCAGAGAGAGACACACAACAGTTGTTATAAAAATAACTGAGGTGAGTGAAGAGGAAAAAAATCTTAATCGTATGAATTCCAGAAAGGGCCCCTAATTTGATACACCTGTCTCTGGGGAGCCCAGCTGAAAGGGGTTTGAATTCAGTGTGATGTAGAGAGTGATATTCTAAGACAAATTGCAATTGGTTTTCATTTTTTTATTATTTGTGGTTTTTGAGTTATTTAGCTTTTTATTCAGCAGCTCTCCAGTTTGCAGTTTCAACAACCTGGTTGCTAGGGTCCAACATTCCCCAAGCAACCATGCACTGATTTGAATAAGAGACTGGAATATGAATAGGAGAGGCCTGCATAGAAAGACGAGTAATACAAAATAAACAATAAATGTGTAGCCTTACAGAGCATTTGGTTTTTTTTTTAGATGGGGTCATCTAAAAAGCTGGAAAGCTGGAAAGAGTCAGAAGAAGAAGGTAAAGAAATCAAAAACCATAAAAAAAAGAAATAATGAAGGCCAACTGAAAAGTTGTTAAGAATTAGCCATTCTATAACATGCTAGAAGTTAACTCAATGGTGACCCCTTTGAAAGGCCACTATTAGCTGACGTTTTTATGAACAGAATTGTGCAAAAAGCAGGGGATAGACATGTTAACATAGACTTATGTTCCATACGGAACAGGCTGTATAAACACCCAGGGAGAGATCTCTGGCATATACAGAGTCTTGTTTCTCCTCAGGCTGAGATCTGTGTCATGTGGCCCTAGCCTTAAAGGAGAACTAAACCCCTAAAATGAATATGGCTAAAAAATGCCATATTTTATATACAGAACTTATTGCACCAGCCTAAAGTTTCCACTTCTCAATAGCAGCAATGATCCTGGACTTCAAACTTGTCACAGGGGGGTCACCATCTTGGAAAGTGTCTGTGACACTCACATGCTCAGTGGGCTCTGAGCAACTGTTGAGAAGCTAAGCTTAGGGGTCGACACTAATTATCCAGCAGAAAATGAGGTTGGTCTGTATATATAAGCTGATGCTACAGGGCTGATTATTAAATTCTGATGCTAATTGCACTGGTTTCTGTGCTGCCATGTAGTAATTATCTGTATTAATTACTAATCAGCCTTATATTGTGACATTTCTAGTCTATGTGTACTGTATATTGTGAGTGGGTCCCTAAGCTCAGTAAGTGACAGCAGCACAGAGCATGAGCAGTGAATCAGCAGAAAAGAAGATGGGGAGCTACTGGGGCATCTTTAGGGCTCTTACACACGACTGTTCTGACCTGCGCTCCCCTGCGTTCCGTTTTTTGGCGTTCAGCCGCAGGGGAGCGCAGGAATAGACGCAAGTCATTATTTGAAATGGGGCTGTACTCACTCAGGCGCGTGTAGGCGCCGAACGCAGGAAAAATGCAGCATGTTGCGTCTGAACCTGCGTTCGGCGCCTACACGCGCCTGAGTGAGTACAGCCCCAATTCAAATAATGACTTGCGTCTATTCCTGCGCTCCCCTGCGGCTGAACACCAAAAAACGGAACGCAGGGGAGCACAGGTCGGAACGCTCATGTGTAAGAGCCCTTAGAGACACAGATCTTTACTGCTAAAGGGCTGTGGTTGCCTTGGACTGGTACAGAAGCACAAAACATAACGTACAAAGCAGTGGTTTCTTTAGACAAGGTTCCCTGCAGCCTGGAAACAGTCTCCTTATCACAGGGCTCTATTACAAGAAGAGAAAGCCAACAACCCAATCAGCCAGTAATACCTTCCCAGAACTTTTGGACAAATAAAGCTAATGGCGAATAAATACATCTTCGACTCATACATGTAACTGTTCACATGTTCAGAAAATATTCCTTTAAAGGGGAACTACACCTGTCCGAATAACTTCATGTGAAAGTGCCCTTTTAAACACTTGACATTATTTTTATGGTGATATTAGAAGTTTTACACTGCGGATATCAGGAATGTGGCGCCCTCCTAAAGAAGATGAGAAGAGGCAGCAGAGGCCTCCTGCATCAGTAAGGGCAAGGCCAGACGTTTTTTTACGTTGCGTTTTTAAAAAAGAACAACCAGGCGTAAATACGCCACTGAAACCACACGCGTTTTTCAGCATATAGGATTCTATACCCAACATGCACTTCTCATTGTTCTCATTGAGAATTTGGACGCCATATTTGAAATACGCTGCGTATTTATGTAAAGTGAGGTTTCAAACGTGCAGATCCCATAGAGTCTATTGATTTGGTAGTTTCTTGACGTATTGGCGTTTCTGCTAAATAACACCAATACTGGCGTCCTGTGGCGGATTTCAGCTCGCAAGCGCCCTGTGTGAATTGCCATAGTGCGTTTTCCATTAGTTTCAGTGGTAGTGCAGTTTATGCGTATTTACGCCTCGCTGTTCTTTTTTTAAAAACGCAACGTAAAAACGCTGCAAAAACGCCACGTCTGGCCTTGCCCTAACATAAGCTTCTGGTAAAAACTGCAAGGGGGTTATTTATTTATTTCTCCAATTCGAATAAACCCACAATTTTAACAAACTCAAATTTGTGAAAAAATCCAAATGTAAAATGCAATTGGGAAAAAACCCCCAGAATACTTGAATTTATAGGCTTAAAAATTATCGAGTTTTTCAAGTGAAAACTAGTGTAAACACCGGAAAATCGTGAAGGCAAAAAACATCTTCAAATGGTTCAAAGGGACCTCTGCCATTAACTTTTACATGAATTCATTGGGGTATATTTATCAGAGAGTGAAGTTAGAGATCACCACAGTCCTCTAGAGTGAAATTCCGCCATTCTCCATTCATTTCTATGGGATTTTTTAAAAGAGTATTTATCAATGGGTGAAAGTGAAAGTTCACCCTTTGATAAAAACGCTTGGTGGAAAAAAATTCCCGAAAATTTAGAGTTTTTAGTGTAAAAAAAACCAGGAATTGTTCAAGAAAACACAGCTCGACCTTTTATACGTAACCCCCTTAAATCACAACTAAAAGGAAGAAAACGCAAAACTACCCAGAAGAGCACTATGAGCAAAGTTGTTTGGGTGCGTCTAGTTCCCCTTTAAGTGCTACCTGTCATGTGACAACATTAGCTTCATCGTGTCAGTAAAGCTGGTCACAGACACAATGATACGATCATAAGCAAAGATTCGTATGATTTTCAGATCGTGTGTGGATCGTCCCATCATTTTTCGTGCCATGGTGATTGGTCGTTCAGTCATCATGAATCATGGGGGGGGGGCGCACTATTAAGGGGAATTTTTTTTCATTTTTTACAACTCTGTTTTACTTGGCCTTTAATAGTTTTTCAATTTTATAAGCAGACCGTTTTAACCCCCTCTTGCCCGTGATACTGATTGAAGCCCTTGCCTATGGTGGTAAAATACCTTGGCCCGGCGCTTCCTGTTAATCAATGGTCCGAGCATCATGTGATTTGTTCTCTTTACTATTTTATATTAATCTGGTTAGTTGCAGGTAGGGTTGCCACGTGGCCGGTATTTTAATGGCCTGGCCGGTAGAAATGAGGGCTGATCCCAATGTTATTAAAAGGGAAAACAGATAAATATATAGGAAGGCCGGTATTTTTTTCCTGAAAAGGTGGCAACCCTAGTTGAAGGTCGGAAGATTGTCGGACAATTGTTCATTTGACTTTAGGATAATAATCATCAAGTCTATGGGCAGCTTAAACCAGTTTCTATCTGAGCTGATATCAGACACAGCAGCAGGAACAGCAATAACCTGACATGACAAAGTGTACCCATATACAATAGCAATGGGCCGACCCATCCCAGCGGTACAGCCTGTTCAGACAAGATAAGCAGCTCTTGCAGGAAACATGACATCGATGTTTGTGTTTGTATCTCACTCACCTTTACTCCCAAGTCACGTGTGTTTGTGGCCACAATGGGCTCGACGAAATATGTTTTTTTACCTGTGACTTTATTGTGTTCCTGTGACTGTTACGTTAGTGAGGACACACACCCTTATCCTGCCCCGTAATGAACTCACCTGTTTGTCTTGTGACCTGCTGAGATTAAAGGTCTCATGGGCTGCTGCCGAAACTCAGCCTCCGCTACCTCCCACATGGAATCGAGGAACAAGGACAATACCTGTCGGTTGAACATCTATCCTGGCATGGGATCCGTTATCCAAAAACCTGTTATCTGGAAAGCACCGAATTACAGAAAGGCCGTCTCCCATAGGCTATAGAAGGAAGAGCTCTCGCATTAATTAACTAGTAGCTTGGTGCTCAGTGATAGGGAAAATGGCAGCCTCCGGTTATCTGTAGAAAGCAAGCACACAAGACTGTAGCTCCATTTTATCCAAATAAACATTTTTTTAAATGATTCCTTTTTCTCTGTAATAATAAAACAGTAGCTTGTACTTGATCCCAACTAAGATATAATTAATCTTTATTGGAGGCAAAAAACAGCCTATTTTGGTTTACCTAGAGCAGTGATCCCCAACCAGTAGCTCGTGAGCAACATGTTGCTCTCCAGCCCCTTGGATGTTGCTCTCATTGTCCTCAAATCAGGTGCTTATTTTTGAATTCCAGGCTTGGAGGCAAGTTTTAATTGCATAAAAACTAAGTATAGTGCCAAGCAGAGCCTCTTGTAGGCTGCCAGTCCACATAGGGGCTATCAAATAGCCAATCACAGCCCTTATTTGGCACCCCAAGGGACTTTTTCATGCTTGTGTTGCTCCCCCAACTCCTTTTACATTTGAATGTGACTCACAGGTAAAAAAAAGGTTGGGGATCCCTGACCTAGAGGTTTCTTTACTGAAATTTATGTCATTATTTTATTTTAAAAAAACCACGACCAAACTCCCAATGCAGGATTTGACTTTATTTATTAATTACAAACTCAAATTAATCAGATCGGGAAAAACCTAATATATTAGTGCGAAAACCAGAATTTTCAGTTTTCTTCTGACATTTTTCCCGAATCACTCAAATTTTTTGGGGGGGGGTTTTGTCTGAAAACCCCGAATTTCTCAGATTTTTGGGTTAAATCACAATACAACGTCAAACTGAGATTGGTGCCTCTCCCATTGACTTCTACAGGACCTCAGCAGCTTTGAGATGGCTGATTTTCAGATTCTGGCTTTTTGCTGTATAATAAGACTCAACGATTATAGGTTTTTTCTCCACGATAAATCCTGCTTTTTGCCCCAAAAAGGCTGACCAGATAAATTTGAGGTTCAGTAAATAACCCTCTTAATGTTTGCATGATTTTCTAGTAGACTAAGGGGCAGATTTATGAAGGGTCGAAGTGAAAATTCGAATTTTTAAATTCGAATTTTGAGGTATTTTTAGGGGCAGATTTATCAAGGGTCGAATTTCAGAGTACAAAAAACTTCAAAATTCGACCATCGAATTAAAAAACTTCGAATTCGTTATGTTTTGTCTGTTGTTTTGTTTATGTTTTGTTTGATTTATAGCAAATACTAGATCTTACTCCTTAGAGAAATATATGATGATACTATGTATGTATTTGTTGAAAAAACACAATAAATAATAAGAAAGAAAAAAAGAAAAAACAAACAAAAAAACTTTGAATTCGAATATTGAATTTAAAGTTTTTTCAACAAATTTGGCAATCCTGCGGTCGAATAAAAACGATTTTAGCGATTAATCGGATTTTCCTTCAACCTCTAAAAACTTAGAAAATGGTTGTAGAAGGTCCTCATAGCATAGCTAACATAGCAATTCGGCAGGTTTAATTTGGCGAAGTATTGAAGTCTAAGTTTTTTATAGAGACAGTACTTCGATTATCGAATGGTCGAATATTCGAACGATTTTTACTTCGAATCTAAGTCAAAGTAAATTCGATTCGTAGTATCCTATTCGATGGTCGAAGTATCCAAAAATTTACTTCAACCCTTGGTAAATCTGCCCCTTAGTGTACATCGACTAGGGAATCGTCCAAATACAAATCGAATTTGAAGAAAATTCGAATATCGAGATGTACTATCTCTTTAAAAATTCGACTTTGACTATTCACCATCTAAAACCTGCCGAATTGCTGTTTTAGCTTATTGGGGACATCCTGGAGTCATTTGGTGGAAAATCTTAAGTTTTTTTTTGAAAAATACTTCGATTCGAATCAAATACAGCCTATTCGCCCGAAGTTAAAAAATTTGATTTTTTTAAATAAATTTCGGTTGGTCTTTTATTATTCAACTTTCGAGGTGATGGGAGTTTAAAAAAATTCCCATCACCTCGAAATTCGAACCTTGATAAATCTGCCCCTCAAGGTATGAAGATCCAAATTACAGAAAAAAAAACAGGTCTGAAGCATTCTGGATAGCAGGTCCCATACCTGTATGTGGCGCATGGGTTCTAAGCCAGTGAAGAAAACAACCCGTGTGCCATTAGCCTTATTGTTTGTCTTTGCTGAGCTTCTGGGCCTCCTTCAAAATAACCCAGACCCATAAGGAAAACCTTTATGGAGAGGGTATAAAATCCCAACAGCTAGACAGCAGCTAGTGACGACCCCAGATAATCCTAAAAGGGTGAAATAAGTAGATGGTGGGGCAAATAATTCCCCTGATTTGAGAGTAGAGAATTGTTACACTGTGACCCTCTCTCTCTTGGCCGAGCCCTCACTGGAGGTGTCTGGAGGGTGGCATTGCTGAACTGTAACAGTGGAACTAATGGAAGTAAAAGTGTGCCAATGGTTGTAACCATAAAATGAAGGTTTATTGAACAGGAAAATACCTTTGTACAGCCACACACCTAAGCTGGACTGGACACCAAAGGGCTTTAAAAACCAGCTGCCCCCAGTCATGTGACTTGTGCTCTGATAAACTTCAGTCATTCTTTACCACTGTCGGACTGGGACACCAGGGGCCCACCCAAAAACCTTAGACCAGGGGCCCACTCTCAGTACTATTATTATAGTACTATTATTATTCTCTTCCTCACTCAACCTCTATTCTCCTAGTCTCTATTCTTTACATACTATAATATATTATTCCATCTATGTAGTCTCTTTGTTCTCATAGAAATAGGGAATGGCCTTGAAATAGGCCAAATATTTAGCAGCACAAAGGCCCCCTGACACCTGGGCCTACCGGGAGTTTTCCTGATATCCCTGTGGGCCAGTTCCGACATTGCTCTTTACTGCTGTACTGCAAGTTGGAGTGATATCACATCCCCCCAGCAGCCTAACAACAGAACAATAGGAAGGTAACCAGATAACAGCTCCCTAACACAAGATAACAGCTGCCTGGTAGATCTAAAAACAGCACTCAATAGTAAAATCCAGGTCCAAGTGTGACACATTCAGTTACACTCAGTAGGAGAAACAACAGCCTGTCAGAAAGCAGTTCCATCATAAAGTGCTGGCTCTTTCTGAAAGCACATGACCAAGAAAAATTACACGAGATGCACCTACACAGCAATATTACAACTAAAAAATACACTTGCAGGTTCAGGAATGAAATATTATATGGTAGAGTGAATTATTTGTAGTGTAAACAGTGTAATTTAGAAATAAAAACGACATCATAAAAATCATGACAGAATCCATTTAAGTTAACTTTTAGTATGTTAAAGAATGACCAGTTCTAAGCAACATTTCAATTGGTCTTCCTTATTTATATTTTATAGTTTTTGAATTGTTTGCCTTTTTCTTCTGACTCTTTCCATCTTTCAAATGGGGATCACTGACCCCATTTTAAAACAAAAAACGCTCTGTAAGGCTACAAGGTTATTGTTATTGCTGCTTATCTTTGTATTCAGGTCCTCTCCTATTCATATTCCAGTCTGTTATTCAAAGCAATGCATGGTTGCTAAGGTCATTTGGACCCTAGCAACCAGAATGCTAAAATTGCAAATTGGAGAGCAGCTGAAAAAAAGCAAAAGAACTAAAAAATGCAAATGATAAAAAAATGGAAATTGTCTGAGAATATCACTCTCTACATCATACTTAGTTATTTTAAAGGTGAACAACCCCTTTTGGAAGCCTCACTAACCCCACTACTTCTCCTAGTGCAGCACAGGAATGCTCTCTTCACATCCCTGGGCCATATTTATATATAGTCACTCGATGGCCTGTACCCAGGGCAGAAGCATTAAGGGGCAGCCCTCAGGTGCATATTTAAAAAATATATTTTTTTAAAAAATAAAAAAATGACCCCAGCCACCTCGAGACTTGAGGGAAATTCTGGTAGCTAAGCTGAGGGGTTAGGAGAGCAGTTTTCACACTCAATGGTGGAAATGATGCGTTGACTTATGATGTCACTTGCACAATGGAGGGTCGCTGAGGTCCAGTGCCAGGGGTAGCACTGTATTCCAGATACATCACTGGGGTACTATGACAGGAGGCTAGTCTTTCATTATATAGTTCTCTTTCCCTGTAACCCAGCTTCACTATAGGTTGGCAGTTTTTGGCTTTGGTCTTGGCCTCTTAAAGGAAAACTATACCCCCTAAATAATGTAGATCTCTATAAAAAGATATTGCACAAAACAGCTCTTATGTAAAAACCCTGCTTCATGTAAATAAACCATTTTCATAATAATATACTTTTTTAGTAGTATGTGCCATTGGGTAATCATAAATAGAAAAGTGCCATTTTAAAAAATAAGGGCCGCCCCCTGGGCTCCTAGGATTCACGGTGCACACAAACATACTATACTTTAGGTCACATGAGCCAATTAACAGGCAGAGTTCTGTCTTTTGAAGAACATAGGTCACTGACCAGAGACTTCCTAAACAGTAGAGGTTAGTTCACCCTACAAGGTGTCTTACAAAGAGTTAATTGCACAAAAGGAGATTTTAATTTTGACTGTATTTGGTTACAGGTTGAATTTTGCTGGATTTATGGACTGAAATACATTATCACCAGGGGATCTAGGCTGACTTTTGGCCCATTTATGGATTAGTATGTTGTTTCAATGTTAGGAATTTAGAGTATGAGAAGGCGTATTGTTGAGACAATGAAAGCAAAGTTATGTTATTTATGTGTTACGTGATTGGCTTATTGGAGCAGTGATTATATAATAATTGATATTTCACACCTCTTGTGTATGAGAAGGGAGAGAAGGAAATATGTCGGCGCAAAACTAAACCCTAAACAAAGATGTGGCTAAAAATGCCATATTTTATATAGTGAACTTATTGCACCAGCCTAAAGTTTCAGCTTGTCAATAGCTGCAATGATCCAGGACTTCAAACTTGTCACAGGGGGTCACCATCTTGGAAAGTGTCTGTGACACTCACATGCTCAGTGGGCTCTGAGCAGCTGTTGAGAAGCTAAGCTTAGGGGTCGTCGCTAATTATCAAGCAGAAAATGAGGTTGGTCAGGGCTGATTATTAAATTCTGATGCTAATTGCACTGGTTTCTGTGCTGTCATGTAGAAATTATCTGTATTAATTACTAATCAGCCTTATATTGACACATTTCTATTCTATGTGTACTGTATATTATTGTGAGTGGGTCCCTAAGCTCAGTAAGTGACAGCAGCACAGAGTATGTGCAGTGAATCTGCAGAAAAGAAGATGGGGAGCTACTGGGGCATCTTTGGAGACACAGATCTTTACTGCTAAAGGGCTGTTGTTGCCTTGGGCTGGTACAGAAACCCAAAAACATAACGTAGAACATCTCTAGCTACTTCTTTAGTTAAGCTTTAGTTATCCTTTAAGTAAAAGAACCACACTGTTGCTGGTGCAAAATGTACAAACCCCTTTGTCATCGTATGTATTAGGGAGTTCTACTGGGCCAGTGTCAGACTAGCATGCCCAGGGCTTAAAGGGGAAGTTCACCTTTAAGTTAAGTTTTAGTATGTTACAGAATGGCCAATTCTCAGCAACTTCTCAATTAGTTGTAATTTCACTGACCCCATCCAACAACAATTGCTCTATAAAGGTGGCCATACACGGGGCGATAAAAGCTGCCGACAGACAGCTTATTGGCCCGTGTATGGGGCCCCCCGACGGGCTTCCCCGATCGAGATCTGGCCGAATGTTGGCCAGATCTCGATCGGTTGGGACTAAAAATCCTGTTGGATCGCGGCCGCATCTGTTTGCTGATGCGGTCCCGCAATGCGGCCACCTGTAAAGCCACCGTTAGGATCTGATCGTTGGGCCCTAGGGCCCACGATCGGATCAGCCCGATATTGCCCACCTCAAGGTGGGCATATCGGGGAGAGATACGCTCGTTTGGCGACATCGCCAAATGAGCGGATCTCTCTGTGTATGGCCACCTTAAGGCTACAGATGTATTGTTATTCTACTCAGGCCTCTCCTATTCATATTCCAGTCTCTTATTCAAATCAATGCATGGTTGCTAGGGGAATTTGGACTAAATAACTAAAAAAACACAAATAAAAAATGAAAACCAATTGCAAATTGTCTCAGAATATTACTCTCCACATCATACTAAAAGTTAACTCAAAAGTGAACAACCCCATTAACACAAGACCATATATTAATAATCCCGCCCTCGCTGCCAATTACCAGATAATCTGGCCCCACTGTGTGTGCCGGGTACATTAGTGACCAACAAGAGCAGGGCCCATTAGGTTTTCTTTCTGTGTCCCAGTTGGTCGGTCTGAGCCTGTACTGAGTCTGAAGTGAGCTCAAGCCAATCAGGATAGGAGGAGTGCTGTGAATGTGTTGATAGTGAGCAGTGGGATAGAATATATTTTGAGAAAAATGTAAATTGGTATTAGAAGGAGCCAATGATGTCGTGACATAGTAAAGGAGTCGCACCCATGAGCATCACATCAGGGTTGTTTATGTTCTCAGCCCATAACCTTTCCCATTGGATGTATAATAGTTTATCACATTGTGTTATATTTGTTCTGATATGGGACGTTGGCAGTATCAAGCGAATGTGATCTTTGAGCTCATTTTGGTTTTGCACAGTAACTGTTCAGTACGACTACTGCCAAAAGTACTAACTCTGAGCCAAAAGTACTTACTCTGAGCTGCCCTTCCTGTTTTCAACAAAGGATTTGGTGCAACTCCAAGCAGAGATACTTGGATTTGGCTAATAAAAACATAGAATAAGCAAAGCTACAATATTAGCCAGAGCAGCCCAACTAATGCCGTGATGTTGGAACAGGCAGACTGCCAATATTCTTATGTTTTTCAAGTTAACCTAAGGGCGGGGGTCACGCCTGACGTTTTTACATTGCGTTTTAAAAAAATGTGCAGCCGAGTGTAAATATGCACAAGATGAAGCCCTGTTGAAAATAATGCAAAATGTACCATAGCAATTCCCACGGGGCGTTTTTGAGCCAACATGCACCATGCAGAAACGACAAGGGAACGCAATATTATTGAACTCTATGGGATCCGCAGGTTTGGAAATACACTGCATATTTTCTATACTGCGGCCAAAAATTTGTGAGATGGATTGTGCATATACATGTATTTGTGGCATTGTATGGTGGTGACGTAATTATGTTGCATATTGGCACTACATTTTGCATGTCAATCGTTTTTCCGCTTGGCTTTTTTTCACAAACGTTTACTAGAATTCTTCCGAGTGGAATTGCGGGTAACGAGGAAAACAGAAATGTATGTTGGGAAAAGAAAACTACAAGCTGAAAAAATGCGTGTGTGGTTTCATTGGCCTATTTACTCTCAAATGCCCGTTTTTTTAAAACACAACGTAAAAATGCCATGTGTGAACCTCGCCCTTAGATACTGAGGCCTATGAAATGAAAGCCAGGCCAAGTAGAGTTGACGTCCAAAGTAATACTACTTAGCCCAGCAAAACCCCTACCTTTCGCTCAGTCCACATGGCAACCCCACTGCTGGCTCCCCCTTTTGCCCTCTCTTCCTTCTTTTCCTTGTTGATCTCCTCCCTTTCAATTTCATCCCCACCCCAATTGAGCTTGAGACACCCATTTCTTCTGCCAACCCCAGTTTGGATGAGTCTTCATAGACAGTGACACCCCAGTTTGGATGAGTCTTCATAGACAGGGACACCCCAGTTTGGATGAATCTTCATAGACAGTGACACCCCAGTTTGGATGAGTCTTCATAGACAGTGACACCACAGTTTGGATGAGTCTTCATAGACAGGGACACCACAATTTGGATGAGTCTTCATAGACAGGGACACCCCAGTTTGGATGAATCTTCATAGACAGTGATACCTCAGTTTGGATTAGTCTTCATAGACAGTGACACCCCGGTTTGGACGAGTCTTAAAAGACAGTGACACCCCAGTTTGGATGAGTCTTAATAGACAGTGACACCCCAGTTTGGACGAATCTTCATAGACAGTGACACCCCAGTTTGGATGAATCTTCATAGACAGTGACACCACAGTTTGGATGACACCCCAGTTTGGATGAGTCTTCATGGACAGGGACACCCCAGTTTGGATGAGTCTTAATAGACAGTGACACCCCAGTTTGGACGAATCTTCATAGACAGTTATACCTCAGTTTGGATGAGTCTTCATAGACAGTGACACCCAGTTTGGACAAATCTTCATAGACAGTGACACCCCAGTTTGGATGACACCCCAGTTTGGATGAGTCTTCATGGACAGTGACACCCCAGTTTGGACGAGTCTTAATAGACAGTGACACCCCAGTTTGGATGACACCCCAGTTTGAATGAATCTTCATAGACAGTGACACACAGTTTGGATGAGCCTTCATAGACAGTGACACCCCAGTTTGGACGAGTCTTAATAGACAGTGACACCCCAGTTTGGATGAGTCTTCATGGACAATACTACCAGTTTAAATGACCAACTGTCTGTCTGCTCATGCATTCTGCATTGATGTCAATAGAACTTTAATATTTCAGTTCCAATATTTGATCAGAGCCCTTGGCCCAAAACAATGTAACAGACACTAGAGAACACTGCTCTATCAGCCAGAATTTCAACAGGATCTTGGACAGCAAATAAAGGTTCAGCACAAGTCTCAACCCCAATGCCATTCAATATAAAATAGCCTTTCTCACCCGAATCTCATCCTAAATGGCTGATTAGTTGTTCCTGTTTAACAACCTCTGGCCCCCAAAGCATTATGAAGTGCAGATGAGGGTTATAGTTCATTGGGAGAGCTGTCCATACATTATTCCTACAAAGACCCAACTGGGAACTGTATATAATACACAAAAGCCATGAATATCTTGTAAATTATATCCTTATAAACGGTGAGTTCTGATGTCATCAGTTATAAACGGTGAGTTCTGATGTAATTTCTGTCACGACTCACTGAAACTTGTGTATTATAATAAATAAAGTACCCCCAGTTGCAAAATATGAGGATATTAGAAGTTACCTCGGAGTTCCATGACCTGTATAAAAAACACTCAGCCTTTGGCCTCATGTATTTATATGATCATGAAACTCCTCTGTAACTTATAATATCCTTATAATCTACAAGAGGGGCTACTTTTTTCACTATATAAATCCTTTGGATGGGTTTGACTATGAACACAGCAAAGACTAGTATTTACCATAATCACCTGTCACTTGACCCCAAGGTATTTAGTGTGTGAGATGTGCCTGCAGGTATATAATCTGTAGCTGTATATTTAACCATGCTCTGTGGCTCCGACAAATTGCCTCTACCATTCTTGTACACACAAAGGCAGTTTTTTTGACTTTTTTGACTTTATCAAAGGTCGAATTTCTAATTCATTTGAATTTTTTAAATTCCAATATACTCACAGATATACTATTACAGAGAAACATTTAAAAAAACAACTTGGATTATTTAAAGAAAAAGGAGTCTATAGCAGACAACAATCCCGTAATTCAGAGCTTTCTGGATAACGGATCCCGTAGCTGTATTTAGCACCTTGTTCCCCCATTGTACCCTCCAATGTTATGTAAATATAAAACAAGACATGCTTTTATGTACTGATGTCTACTAAACACTGTTTGTTTAAAAGTGAAATCATGTGAAGACGTTTAAAAGAAAAACTGCAAAAAAACACAGCCTCAAATATATTCGAGAATATAGTGATTATAGAAACACCCCCCAAGGAAACAATGTGATTTTCGCTTGGGCTAATGATGATAGGCTACTGTGACTATTCTTTTTCTTAAAGGGGTTACTCACCTTCCAAACACTTTATTCAGTTCAGTTGTTTTCAGATTGTTCTTCAGAAATAAAGACTTTTTTTCAATTACTTTATATTTTTTTACAGGTTTTCCAAAATCTAAGTATTGCCAAAGTCATTATTTATGGTGAAAAATCTGAACCGACTGAAATGAAAAAAGTGTTCGAAGATGAATAACCCCTATAATATGTAAGTGCTTAAAAATAAAATACTATAAAAAATTCCACAAACCTGAAAATGTAGACAAATGAGGGAATACAGGGTTACAGAAGATAGCTCATAGTACAAATTGATCCAGGGACATTTTGGAATCAGGAAGGAATTTCTTCCCCCTCTGAGGCAAATTGGAGAGGCTTCAAATGGAGTTTTTTTTGCCTTCCTCTGGATCAACTGGCAGTTAGACAGGTTATATATACAGACTTAAGTTTGAACTTGATGGACGTGTGTCTTTTTTCAACCTAGTCTACTTTGTTACTACTGGGGAAGGGGGTTACTCTCGTCATCGTACTGTAATAAAAATTTTGTAAATACATTCAATTTAAAATTCTGTGCTGTTTCTGAAATAATCAAGTTTATCTTCACTAACCCTCTCTCAGCATCTGTTTCTCTTCATTCTGTCTTCATGGGGCAGTTGGGTGTCAGATATTCATTGACAGTTAGATCCAATATATCTTATAGGGGGATTCCTTTCCTAGATCTCAGTCAAATAACTGATTCGAGTACAAACAAAATCTAAAAAAATAACTGCCTTTCGCACAAATTCTGCATGTAGGGAGACATGATGTCTGGTGATTTTAATAGAGTGAGCTCTAATACATCTTCTAGGCAAAACCAGCCCCCTATAAGATATTTTGGATCTAACTGCCAATGATTATCTGACACCCAACTCCTGCATGAAGACAGAATAAAGAGACAGAAACTGAGAGGGGAAGAGTGAAAAGTAACATGAATATTTTAGAAATGGCTTAGAATTGATTATATTTAGAAAACTTATTTCAGTATGATGTTAGTTCCCCTTTAAAGTGACAACAGTGCCACAGATGGTTCTAGAATCGCCCACACATATGAAGGAACACAACCTTGTAAACCACAGGTTGTGTGTTTTGGGTTCACTGCACTATAAACATTTACTGATTCACTGTCAAAGAGGTGGTATACCTTTAAGACAACTTTTAGGATGTTCTAGAATTCTTACTTTTCAATTGGTCATCATGTTGCTTATTCTTCTGACGCTTTCCAGCTTTCAAATGAGGGTCACTGACCCCGGCAAAAAGAAAAAACGTTGCTCTGTGAGGCTACAATTTATTGTGATTGCAACTTTTTATTATTTATCTTTCTTTTCAAGACCAATTGCAAATTGTCTCAGAATATCACTCTCTACATCATACTAAAAGTTCATTTAAAGGTGAACAACCCCTTTAACTTTAGGCCTTTGCCATTCACTTGCAAAATGTAACATACAGTAGAACCCCCATTTTACCTCCCCAGGTTTTAAGTTTTCCCTTATTTTACATTGTTGTTTTGTGGTCCCACATATATATTATGCATAATACATTTCCCGTATTTTACATTTCCCTGGATTTTACATCTTTTTTTCTGGTCCTCTGAAAAACTTAAAAAAATGGGGGTTCTACTGTATGTGGAATTACATTGGTCAAGGGAAATCTATCGCTCCGTTTTCTTTGAGAATTCTTGCATTGCTTTACCAACCAAATCAATGGGAATATATTCCACAGGCACTTGAAAGTTGAAAAAATTCACATGCCAAATACCCGAGGTCAGAAAAAAAGTTGAGAAACCCACTGCATAATTTTGTAGCAAGGAAGATTGCAAGGTTTCACTTCAGTGGCTCCAACATGACTGATACAGGCATGGGACCTGTTATCCAGAATGCCCAGGATCACAGGCTTTACAGATAATGGATCTTTCCATAATTTGGATCTTCATACCTTAAGTTTATTAGAAAATCATGTAAATATTAAATAAACCCAATAGGCTTGTTTTGCCTCCAATAAGGATTCATCAAATCTTAGTTTGGATCAAGTACAAGCTACTGCTTTATTATTACAGAAAAAAAGGAAATAGTTTTTAAACATTTGGATTATTTGGATAACATGGAGACTATGGGAGACTGCCTTTCTGTAATTCAGATCTTTCTGCATAACAGGATTCTGGATAGTGGATCCTATACCTGTACGAAGACCCCCCTACAGTTCGCATACCGTCAAAATCGCTCAACAGACAATGCAATTGCCACCACCATCTGAACCAAAAAAACACCTACGTTCGAATGCTGTTCACAGACTTCAGTTCAGCATTCAACACGATCATTTCTCAACATCTGATAGAAAAGCTGAGCCTGCTTGGACTGAACACCTCCCTCTGCAGTTGGGTTCTGGACTGCCTGACCAACAGACCTCAGTCAGTCAGGATTGGAAACATCATCTCCAGAACCACCACACTGAGCACCGGAGCCCATCAAGGCTGTATGCTTAGTCCTCTACTGTTCACTCTGCTGACACATGACTGTGCAGCCACACACTGCACAAATCACATCATAAAGTTCACTGTTGACACGACCATGGTTGGTCTCATCAGCAATAATGACGATTCACCATACAGAGAGGAGGTGCAGCGGTTAACAGACTGGTGCACTGCCAACAACCTGTCTCTCAATGTAGACAAAACAAAGGAGATGGTTGTTGACTTTAGGAAGACTAGGAGTGACCACCTGCCACTGTACATCGATGGCTCTAATATGGAGATCGTCAAAAGCACCAAATTCCTTGGTGTCCACCAGCGAACCTCACCTGGTCCCACACCACCAGCTACTTAGCCAAGAAAGCCCAACAGCGCCTCTACTTCCTGCACAAGCAGAGGAAATCCCATCTCCCACCATCCTGAGCAGCTGTATCACTGTCTGGGCTGGGAACTGCACTGTCATGGAGCGTAAGACCCTACAGAGGATAGTGAAGACAGCAGAGAAGATCATAGGTGTCTCTCTTCCCTCCATCGGACATTTACACCACTCGCTGCATCCATAAAGCCACCAGCATTGTGGCTGATCCAACACACCCCTCACACTCACTGTTGACACTCCTGACATCTGGAAAAAGGTACCGAAGCATTAGGGCCCTCACTACCAGACTGTGTAACAGTTTCTTCCCCCAAGCCATAAGGCTTTTGAATACTCAGGGACCGGACAGATCTCTCATACACACTCCATCTGACCTTACTATATACCACAACGTTACACAGCCACTGTACACCATTGTATAAATAAATAGCCATTGGATACAATTGTTCTCTATGAGCACATCTGCACTTTATCCTGTTCTTTATCATGTTCTTACTAATATCATATCACAATGATACACCCATCATGTCTGACGTTTAGCATTATTTACTTAACATATTACATCTGTGAGTGTGCACTGTCTTGTCCTGTCCCTGCACTGTGCTGACCTGTCTTGCAGGAGTTGCATATTATTGCACTTTTTGTCTGTTGTACATCTATGTTGTGTGTAGCACCATGGACCTAGAGGAACGTTGTTTCATTCCACAGTGTACTGTACAAACGTATATGGATTAAACGACAAACTCACTCTGGACTCTCTTGAGAATTCCACTTAATGCTATAAAAAGTGGAAGGTGACAGTTTGTTAGAATAGTAGATATTTCCTATATTTTAGCACTGAAACCAAATCTCAGTAATATCATTTTGCCTGTACAGCTATGGGATCTGTTATCCAGAATGCTCGGGACCTAGGGTTTTCTGGATAATGGATCTTTCCATACTTTGGATCTTCATACCTTAAGTCTCCTAGAAAATCATGTAAACATTAAATAGACCCAATAGGCTGGTTTTGCTTCCAATAAGTATTAATTATATCTTAGTTTGGATCAAGTACAAGCTACTGTTTTATTATTACAGAGAAAAAGACATTTTAAAAAACATTTTTTTTAAAAATTGGTATTATTTGGATAAAATAAAGTCTATGTCCGTAATTCAGAGCTTTCTGGATAACGGGTTTCCGGATAACAGATCCCATACCTGTACAAGTTTTCCGTGTTTGGCCCGTGTCTTGGGGGGTTATTGACCCACAGGCATCAATGGAATCAATAAATTCGTTATATGACAGAAGGGTACCAACAGTGAAATCCAGCATTTCAATTTCCCCAGCAAATGTCTTTGTATGATTATCTAACAACTGACTGAAAGCAAGTAGAGCACACGGGGGGCTCCTCTGTTATTTTGTTTTAACCAGCTTGTAAGAACCAGGAAGTTGAAATGATCTTTACTTTCAATTTCAGCCTTTCCTCTGTGCAGGAAGAACAAAAATCCTTTTCTGTATATATATATATATATATATATATATATATATATATATATATATATATATATAAATAAATAAATAAATAAATATATATATATGTTAAGTAAAGATATAGACTATCATAATAAGGAAATGTTACATTCAACCTTCTTTTATTGACCCCTCTGCATACATTGCGTGGGGCGATACCAAGGAAGCGTACATACACGTCGGCATACACGTGCTTCTGAACAGTTAACGTAAGATTTTTTCAGTGTGCCAAACCCACAACAAGTGGTTTACAAGTTCAAACATTCAAATAAAACTGGTCTCTGTGCAACAGAAACGGAAATATTTTACATTGCCCAAATACTTGTAAGAATAAATGAAAGTCAAAGAAGAGCAGTATCAGCACAGCAATACAAATAATCCCTAAATGCATGTCCCGATGCCTCTGTTTCAAATGTTTAAAGAAAAAAAGCAGAAAAAGGGTCTAGTTAGAAGCTCTGGATAAACATGAATCATTATATGGGGCTGTTGCACCCATCATGGACAGCAGCTTAAAAAAGAATTCAACTTAAACTTAAAAAAACCCCTACCCTACATAGACCCCCCTCCCTCCAGCTGTGCAAAAACGCTTTGTCTTAACCCGACAGTAGCGTCGCGTTGCATCAACAATGCAACACGATCTGACAATAGCATTACTTACCTTATTTCCGTCGCATCCGACGTGACGCCTGCGTTTTTGCGCAGTGTCGGATTGCACCGGAATCGTCCATGGAGTCCTGCCCTAAATGTTACCCTAGGCAAATGCCCCTAATGTTTTACTTACACTTTGGTGCAGATTTAGACATCTGAGTTCATGGGTGCCATCTTCAGCCGCTTTGGAAATCTTCAGAATGAGACCGGCATGTCGGCGCATGCACATTTGGAGCAATCTTCTTTTTCGCGACAACTGCGCATGCACTGAAAATTGCAGAATCGCCAGTCTCATTACGATTTCAGAAGCGGCTGAAGATGGCGCCCGTGAACTCTGATGCCTGAATCTGCACCGAGGGGTAAGTAAAACGTTAGGGGCATTTGCCCGGGGTAACACTAAGGCTGGCGGGAGGGCTGGTCTATGTAGGGTAGGGTTTTTATAAGTGGAAGGTTGCATTCTCCTTTAAAACAACATAGAGGTTTGGACAAATAAGATCTGACGTTTCTTAAAATGTATTTGGATATGTTTTTTGTTTTGGCTTTTTCTCCTGTAGCAAGCACTGGCTGCAATGAGCACTATTTTGTTTTTAGGACATGCAAGAGAGGAAACTGATTGTGGCTCATTTGCCAACACCAAGAACATTTGCATCTGGTATTTTACTGGCCTGGGAAAAAAATGAAAAAATTATGGCTGATCCCAATGTTATTAATAGGGAAAAAAGATAAATATATAGGAAGGCCGGTATTTTTTTCCTGAAAAGGTGGCAACCCTAGCAGTAACCCACAGCAACCAGGAAATGCCAGCTGCAGGTAGATCAATGAAAGACTAAATTGTATTGGTTGCCATGTTACTGCCTCGGTGCAAATTTGCCCGGCTTTGATATAAGCTGTATTGTTGGAAGGAGGATGGTAATGAGTTAAAGGACCAGTAACATTATTATTATTTTTTTTTTTTTTAAAACGCGTTAGTATATAGCAGAATAAAAACACAAAGACATATTTAACTTTAAAACTGCAAAGTCTTTATTAAGAAATAACTTACCGAAACTCCACTTGCGCTCCTCTTAAGAAAAGGCGACAATCCATCGTGCGAAGCTCAATTTCTCCTCCCTGCCTTCTATAGGAGATAACTCACAACAAGGATTCCTGAGTCCCCAGCCTCTCCAATCAATTAGCTTGGTGTCCGGAAAAGAGGTCGGCACCTCTCCAACACACATGGAAGCGAAAAAATCACCAGACACTCAACAGCAAGTGAAGCGGGGTGGACCCCTGCATGTTTATTCAAGACTTGAATAAACATGCAGGGGTCCGCCCCTCTTCACTTGTTGCTTGTGATTTTTTCGCTTCTATAGGAGATAGCCAGAGAGGAGAAATCGAGCGCCGCACAATGGATCGATGGCCTGTCAGCTTTTCTGAAGAGGAGCGGAAGCGGAGTTTCTTTGAAGTTATTTCTTAATAAAGACTATGTGATTTTAAAGTTAAATATGTCTTGGTGTTTTTTTTCCGTTATATACAAGTTTTTTTTGACATTACTGGTCCTTTAATTTGCCATGCACAACCAATAGATACTAATACTGTTATCAATAAATGGTGGCAGGAAAAGATATTTATAACTCAGAGGGGCTGCTGTAAGATGCCATAGACAGTCACTATTTATTGGGCTGGTAGATGGCTGTTTGTGCCTCTGTGTACTTGAAATGCCAGGTCCTATATTGAATCCCAGTTGGGAGATAGTAAGGGACATAACATACCCACAGTCATAAGGAAATCATACAAAAAATGTCCACATATCTATCAGACAGTTTTAAAAATCCTGTTGGGACAAGGAGCACATCCACTCGTGATGAGATTGTCTCTCTCTGATTCCCATCATTGTGATCTAACAGTTTGGTCAAATGATCAGACCAATGTCACTCACCTCACTGTGGGAATATTAAGGAAAGATCCGCTTGTTTGTTGATCTGGCCAAATGAGCGGATCTTTAAATGTACGGCCAAGCTTTAAACTTCTGGACTGGTGTCACTGATGTCTGCAACTGGAAGTTACCCTTGTGGCATTATCCAATAAATGAAATATGTGCCTCATCAGCATCACATACTTGTCTCATCTGGATCCTGAAGTGATGGTTCCACTGCTGCTGCAGTGCCTATAGGGAGTGTATATGCCGTCCTGCTATGCACACAATATGCAGAGAATAGGAGTCTGATCTCAATAAACTCCTTCTGCCTCCTCAGCATAATTACGAGCCTATACACAGGAGAATAAGTGCTTTTGGCTAGTTGTATTCGTTTTTGCAACTTTACTGGAATGTATTATATGTTTCCAACCAAAGCCCAATCATGCTTTCCCGTTTCCTCATTTATACCCATATACAATAAAAGGCAATAAGTTTGCCCAAGAGCAGTAACCCATAGCAACTTTTGCTTTTAAACAGTGACCAGTCGATTCCTCATTTCTGATTGGCTGCTATGGGTTACTGAACCTGGGAAAGCTCAGTTCATTTTATTACATAACCCCCTAAGTAGCTTACTGTCCCATGTGTGGGGACAAAATAATGGCCTCTCATTTCAGCTTAGGACTTAACCATTGATCTGGAATGATGGAATATCCTATTGGTGATGACATCATGGAGCCAAATTAGGGCAAAGATCTGATTATCTTTTTCTGTCTGAGAAGCATAAAATTAAAGACAGCTTATTTATGGGCAAAAGGATGTGAATCCTTAGTGACACCGTTTCAAATAATATCATCTTCCCCAAAGTACTAAGGGGCAATAAATAGATTTTGCTGTGGGGCCTTAGTACTTAAGTTACCCTAATTCTGCCAACAAAAAAGACCGATTACTGACATCAGTTGGAAATTATTAGTGCAGGTAGAAAAGGAAGAACCGACAGTAGTCATTATAGCGGGGTAAGGTACTCATAGCAGTTAATCTACTTCCCTCTAATTAACTTTTGCAAGCACAATGAGTGAATTCAAGCGAGTACTGAGAGAATGTTCCTTGTCATTAACACCCTTCTGTGCAAGATCCTACTAACTTATAAAGCGCCAACATATCCTGCAGTGCTGCGTGACTTAATTTCCCCAAATAGGTGGAAACTGGCAGATGACATTAATGCTTGATGTGAACACAAGAGCTTGCCTTTGGATTGGGAAATGTCAGGAATTGTTCAGTATAAAATTAAAATCTGGGTAAATAGATAGGCTGTGCATAATAAAAAATGTTTCTAATATAGTTAGTTAGCCAAAAATGTAATGTATAAAGGCTGGAGTGACTGGATCTGTAACATAATAGCCAGAACACTACTTCCTGCTTTGCAGCTCTCTTGGTTTCCACTGATTGGTTACCAGGCAGTAGCCAATCAGTAACTTGAGAGGGGGAGCACTTGGGTCATAACTGTTGCTTTTGAATCTGAGCTGAATGCTGAGGATCAATTGCAAACTCAATGAAAAGTTATGTCCCATTGCCCCCCTTAAAGTCGCTGACTTAGAGAGCTGCAAAGCAGGAAGTAGTGTTCTGTTCTATTCCTCCAGCTTTTATACATTATATTTTTGGCTAACTAACTATATTAGAAAGATTTTTTATTTTGCACAGCCAGATTTTTTTTACACTAACCAATTCCTTTAAAGGATCCCCTGACATTATTTTTACACTGACCTGTTCCTTTAATATTACTTTAAGGGAATTCTAGTCCCTAAGGATGATTTAGGAATATCCATTGGCCTCATCTTCCTACTATTAGGCCAAGCTTCCTTGATGTACTAATAACATGTCACTCATAATAACCGAACTGGCCCAATGGCGACATCTGTATGGTACAAACCAATCTTTATAGGCACCAAGGCTCCAATGGCGATGCAATTCTCTTGGATATTTACCAAATGAAAAAAAAAAAATCTGTGGCTCAGCCAAATGGTAAAGCCCCATGCGAAATATGCAATGTACTTTCTGTCGCCTGCAGAATGAATGTGTGGCTTGAGAAAGCTTATTTGCTAAGGCCTGATTATGCTTTAAAGGGAATGTATTGTCTAAAATTAAAATCCCCCTTTGCCTTTGGGAAACGGACATAAGCCTTTTTTTAATTGAAATCCATAATTTTTAATCAGCCGTTTTTCATTGCGCTTCAGTTTAAAGTTGAGCGCAATCCGTTTCCCCCACACACCTGCCCTTTCAGTTGCGAGCAAAACATTCATGGCCTGTGGCCGTCTCTGCTGTTGGACCCGCCCATCTCTTCTGCTATTTCCGCCATCCTACCAATGAAAAATGAGTAGGCAGTCTTGTTTGCAGACCAGTCACTCCCACTGTTGCTTGCTACCTACTCGGTTTTCATTGGTAGGCGGGCGGGCGGGCGGGAACAGCAGAAGAGATGGGCAGGTCCAACAGCAGAGACGGCCACGGGTCGTGAAGGTTTTGCTCACAGCTGAAAGAGCAGGTGGAACAGATTGCGCTCAACTTTAAACTGAAGCCCAATGAAAACCGGCTGATAAAAAATAATGGACTGCAATTAGAAAAAGGCTTATATCCATTCCCCAAAGGCAAAGCGGGATTTTAATTTTAGACAATACATCCCCTTTAAATTCTTTTCTGAAACCATAAAATCAGAATAATTTTACACTTACGGCTGCATTCACATTCCTGATGATCTTTAATAGTAACTGTAAGTGTGAGGCTGGTTTGCTAATTTGCTGAAAAACGCCATCATCTGGCAGCTGCCTTGGTGCCCTGGAAGACTGTTAGTACAGTAAATCCATACAAATAGGGCATGCAACATTTTAACGGGGTCAAAACCATGTTCTTGTATAGATGGATCATCTTAAAGGCATGTGATACATTTCTGGTCCTCTTAACAAATAAAACTGAACAGCCTGTCCTAAAATGAAATGGATCTCAACTAAAGGTTTGGACTTGGAGGAGGGTTAATGGGCATGATTTGGATAAGAGTGGGATAAAAAATGAAGATACTAAACCAGAAACCAGAAACAATAAAAAGGGATAGAGGAATCTTATCCTAAACTATTTTTTTTTTATGTTTTGGGCTCCATTAAGGTCTGGTTCAAAGGAAGAAAAGCTTGTCGCACAGCTTTATGGAAGGTTCGTGGTGCAGAAACTGGCCTGAAAGGAAGGCTAGCTTGTGGGCATATTTACATGGAGCTGGCACTCGGATGGTGCCAGGCCAGTTCCAGTACATGTGGCAAAGCTTGAAGGTCAACCTGAGAAATAAAAATATAACAGACTGTCAGGCAAGAGCAGAACTAGAAAAGAGTGTATTACATGAGATACATCGAGGCAAAGGAATAATTTAACTGAATTTAGAGGCTACCCCTAGCTAACACAGTGAAAAGCTATGGAAGATATCTCCAACATTTACCTCTGTAAATGGTCAGCGCCCATGTTTGCTGTATTCATGACACAGATGTAATGGGTGGGGATCCCGCAGCCTTGCCTCACATGATGAGACATCAAGAAGAAATCTACCCTGGAAGAAATGGAATGGGATTAGAGTACAATCTTGTTATAAAGCCAGAGCAGATGCCTAGTTAAAGAATAGATGTAGAGAGACACTATACAAACACAGAGGAAGAAAGCACACTAAGGATTGTGCACTTCTAGAGCATATGTTTTTTTTTGTGTGGTCAGTGAAAGAACATTCCTAGACCTAATAATGCCAATACCTCTGGTAGATAACCTTTGTGCGACCAGATCTAAGTATCAAGTTAAATGCAGTTAAAGTTTTTGTATCTAGCTGGTATAGCTTTATCTAGCTGGCCCTGGGTCATCAGATCTGTTGTGAGGATCAGGCAGTATGGAGTAGAAAATGACACGTGATAGATCTGAAGGCCACATTCTGTTGGGCCAGTTGGGTGCCTTTAAAGGAGAACTAAAGCTTAACTAAAGAAGTAGCTATAAATGCTGTACATTATGTTTTGAGCTTCTGTACCAGCCCAAGGCAACCACATAATTTAGCAGTAAAGATCTGTGTCTCCAAAGATGCCCCAGTAGCTCTCCATCTTCTTTTCTGCTGATTCACTGCACTTCACAGTCACTTACTGAGCTTAGGGACCCGCTCACAATATACAGTACTCATAGAATAGAAATGTCACAATATAAGGCTGATTAGTAATTAATACAGATAATTACTACATGACAGCACAGACACCAGTGCAATTAGCATCAGAATTTAATAATTAGCCCTGTAGCATCAGCTTATATTACAGACCAACCTCATTTTCTGCTGGATAATTAGTGACGAGCCCTAAGCTTAGCTTCTCAACAGCTGCTCAGAGCCCACTGAGCATGTGAGTGTCACAGATACTTTCCAAGATGGTGACCCCCTGTGACAAGTTTGAAGTCCTGGATCATTGCTGCTATTGACAAGCTAAGACTTTAGGCTGGTGCAATAAGGTCATTATATAAATATTGCATTTTTAGCCACATTCATTTTTTGGGTTTAGTTCTCCTTTAAACCCTTAAGTCACAGTGGTGAAATGTTTTTATGTAGAAAAAGAAAAAAACTCTAAGGTGCAGATTTATCAAGGGTCAAGATTTCTAATTCATGCAAGTTTTTAAAAACTCCCCTAAATTTGACCAATCGAAACTTATTAAAAAAAAAATATCACATTTTTCAAACTCGGGTGAATTAAAAAAAAAAAAAAATTGAATGTCATGAAGGCTGGAAACATCTCCAAATTGATCCCTGGACATCTCCCTTTGACTAAAACAGCAATTCGGCAGGTTTTAGGCGGCGAATAGTCGAATTTGAGTTCTTAAAGGACCAGAGTATGATAAATCTGAAAAATCAAATAAAACTTTTTAAAAAAACTCAAATCGAATTTGAATAACTCCCTAGTCGAATTTGACCGTTTTGAAAAAAAATAAGAATTTTCAATTTGACCCTTGATAAATCTGCCCCTAAATGTCCAGTTGTCTTTGACTTAATTCGACTAGATACTATAGTTAAGGGTCTGTTATCAAAAAAATAAAAAATCCCCAACACTTTCTAAAATAAGGAACCTCCCAACACTCTTCCATTTAGTGTATTAGCATTGTAGTTATTTGTGCTGAAGTGCAAAACTTTGCGTTTCTCAGCACCGATCAAAATATGCCAATTTGCTGCACTTAAAACGGAACCATCCTGAACAGAAGCTGTTGCTCTACACCAGGGATCAGCAACCTTTACTATCATAAGAGCCATTTTGCCCCTCTCCCACTAAAGAAAAATAGTCTGGAGCCGCAAAACATAACACAGCTTATAAACTTTTTTAACATTGTTTTAATTTTAACTGTTACAAAAACAGAATACAACAAACAGAAGTGTATTGTGTATATGTAGGGTTACTTTGAAATGAATTAAACACTGAATAGCCCTATTAAATGCCAGTGTTCTCATCTGTTTAATGTGACTTCTGTTTCTGAAGCTCCATGCTGATCATCCCTTCTTTTCTTGAGTGTGTGACCGCGGTAAGGACCAAGATGAATCATCTTGCTGTGCGAGGGCTGTAAATATGACCTGACAGGCAAAGCCGCAAGACTGAGCCGCAGCAAGCAGGATGAAGAGCCGCATGCGGCTCTAGAGCCGCAGGTTCCCTACCCCTGCTCTACACAGTGTAGCACCAACAGAAAACACAAAGACAATGGCGCTTACAATGGCAACGTCAACGTATGAAACAGTTAAAAAGCAACAGACCAAGGACAGACCCCCTTAGGCGCTTCATTAACAACTGGTCCAACCAGAAACGCTTGCGCTCTTTGTAATCGTTCAACCAGCTCTCTATACAAGTACAAACAGTATGTTTGAGGCAAATATTTCTCAAGTTAATTGGTAACTTTCAGGATACTATTGTATCAAATGCTTTAGCCCAGGGATTCCTAAACTTTTTTTTTTACCTGAAAATCACATTCAAATGAAACAAATAGTTGTGGAGCAACACACGCATGAAGTCAGTCCCTGGGGTGCCAGATAAGGGCTGTGATTGGCTATTTGGTAGCCTCTATATGAACTGGCAGCCTACAGAAGCTTGACCTGGTATTTATGCAACCAAAACTTGCCTCCAAGTCTGGAATTGAAAAATAAGCACCTGCTTTGAGGCCACTGAGAACAACATACAAGGGGTTGGGGAGTAACATGTTGCTTGTGGGACACTGTTTGGGGATCACTGCATTAGCCCAATCTAAGTACATTACATCCACTGCAAACCCAAAGTCTAGGTTTCTGCTCATCATGGATAGCTATTAGATTTGTCTGGCAGGGTTCAGTGTAGTGATGTGCGGGACGAGCCGAAACCCGCTGGTTGGGCAGGTTCGGGCCGACGCCTGCACAAAATCTTCGGCGTTCTTCTCCTGCTCTCCCAGCCCGCGACCTAGCACTTCTGGCACCAAGATTTATAGACTTGCGTCCGCCCCCTTTGTAACGTCACTGTGGGGCGGGCGCAGGTCTAGAAATAGAGGGGTAGCAGCAGGCTGGTGCGGATTGGGATGGGGCAGGTTAGGGTCGATAAATTCTCAACCCCCACATCACTAGTTCAGTGATGTGACATGAGGTGCATTCCAATGTCCTGTCCTATCCTTTAAAGGGGTTGTTCGTCTTTAAATTAACTTTTAGTATGATGTAGAGAGTGATATTCTCAGACAATTTGTAATTGGTTTTCATTTATAATTATTTGTGGTTTTTGTTATTTAGCTTTTTATTCTCTCCAGTTTGCAATTTCAGCAATCTGGTTGTTAGGGTCCAAATTACCACAGCAACCATGCATTGATTTGAATAAGAGACTGGAATATGAATAGGAGAGGCCTGAATAGAAAGATTAGTAATTAAAAGTGGCAATAACAATACATTTGTAGCCTTACAGAGCTTTTGCTTTTTAAGATGGGTTCAGTGACCTCCATTTGAAAGCTGGGAGAAAGAGTCAGAAGGCAAATAATTTAAAAACTATAAAAAAAAAACAATGAAGGCCAATTGAAAAGTTGCTTAGAATTAGACATTCTATAACATACTAAAAGATAACTTAAAGGTGAACCACCCCTTTAACATACCCTCCAAAAGCTTTCCTTCCACCAATGTTAAACCAACAGTCTAAGAACAGACTCGCAGCGGCACATTAGCAATTCACCAGTTTCCTGATACAAATTCATATATCAAGGAATCACACAAGGATAAGTAAAGTGGTCTGGTAATCACTGGAATTAATACTGGCAGCTCCTGGACTTTTTTTTTTTACTTTCAAATAATCTATTCTCTTTTGAACTTCCTAATGCGTCAATGGGTGACCTATACTTTAACTTAATGAACTCGGCCTACTAATAAGCCATCATTAACTGATTCTTGCAAACAAAGGGAAAATCATCATTGTTTCCATCAACCAATTTACCTACTTCTGACACCAAAGTTCCTCACCCACCTAACTTTTTTTCTTAGATACTTTGGGATTTGTTTTACTCTTCTCGGTAATTCAATTTCCAATTCCAGCTTGTACTAGACTGAGGTTTTTTTCTTGCGTTAAATGGCTTTCTGTGGTTTATAAAAGTTTCAAATAACACAAGTAATGAAGATAACAAATGTATCAGAGTTCAGCAACCTACATTTTTTCCCCAGCCATAACCTTCACACTCATGCTGTGAGTGGCTGGATGATAGATTCCACCAGCTCTACCTGGCTGATTTGAAATGCGCTACAGACAGACTGCGGCCATCTTGTGCAAAGTGCATGCGCATAATGAGCTTTTGACTTCACACGCATGCGCATAAAGAGCAAGTGGCGGCATTCACTCATGTGTGTGCCTCAACATGGCTGCTCGAATCGGGTGCTCCCACCTGATGCAGGTGTCCTAGTGCTAGGATACAACAGGCAGTGTATTTTTTTTTAACAATTCTTTTATTAGATCTTAAAGGGTTGGTTCACCTTCAAACAACTAGTTGTTTTCAGATAGATCACCAGAAATAACTTTTTCCAATGACTTTCTATTTTCTATGTGTCATAATGTTTCATCTTCTGAAGCAGCTCTGGGAGGGGGGGTCGCCGACCCTGTAAACTGTTCTAAATTGATTCATTTAGTCGATACATTTCTTATCTGCTGAGCAGAATCTCTGGGTTTCATTACAGGCAGCTGTTAGAATTGATACAATAGTTGCTAATACTCCAGAGCAGGGATGGGCGAATTTGACCCGTTTCGTTTCGCCAAAAATTCGCCGCCGGCAAAATGTCGCAGACGCCCATTAAAGTCTATGGGCGTCAAAAAACAATTTGTCGCGCAGTGAAATTATTTTGTCGCGTCTTTTTTTTTTTACGCACGTCTCCATACAAGTCTATGGGTGTCATTTTTTCAGCGAAACGAGGCGAAAAAATTTGCCCATCCCTACTCCAGAGATGCTGCTGAGAAATGGATCAACTAAATGTGCCAAAATTGTAACAGTTCGAGCAGGGGTGTCCAAACTGCAGCCCAAGATGCATATGAATGTGGCCCAGCTTGAAACGCTTGGTTCCCGAGGAAATAGGTGGAGGGGGGACTCTGCCCATTGCCCAGACAGTAATAATAATATAATAATACGTCTATTTATAATCCAGGTGTCCCATATTCCAGTGTATAGCTCCATCTGGCTATCCAGCTGCCATTGTAGTTCTTTTCTGTGTATTTCCTTTACTTTTACAAATCAAACGTGTTTGTGTATTTCATGTGTGGCCCCAGACAATTTTTCTTTTTCCAATGTGGCCCGGCAAGCCAAAAGTTTGGACACCCCTGGTTCAGAGTCTGCACCTGAATTACTGAGCTGCCAGACTCAAACACCAGAGACACGAACATTCAGCTTTAAACTTAGATTTTGGAAAAACAGTTAAAATAAATATTGTAAAATATTTGAAAAAAGTCTTTATTTCTGGGGAACAATCTGTTTGGAAGGTGAACAACCCCTTTAATGGATAAGTAAACCTTTAAAATAAGTGAACGTAAAATTGATGAGGGTGCTATTCTAAGCTCTTTTGTAATTTACATTTAATATTTACTTTCTTTTTATTCCAATATATTAAATAATACATGTACTGTCAATATTAATGAATTTTGCTACAACAGCGCTGGTCATTTTCCAACCAGTTTGACCACCAAGTAGTAAAGGTAGTTGTCAGAAGAAAAAAGAGAGGCTGATCTGATGTTTTTCTGGTTAGAAAATATTTAAGAAAGGTTTGTATTTTTCTCCAAACCATAAGAACATCAGAGCAGCTTCTTTCTTTCTCCTGACAACTTCCTTGACTACCTAGTGGTCAAACTGGTTGGAAAATGACCAGCAGGTGGTGCTGTTGTAACAAAATTCATTCATATTAACAGTATATGTATCCCTTAATATCTTGGAATAAAAAGAAAATAAATAATGAATGTAAATGACTAAATTGCTTAGAATAGCCCCCTCATCAATTTTACATTCACTTATTTTAAAGGTTTACTTATCCTTTAATGTACAAATTTTTACAGTGTATAAAAAAAAATCATTTGCTTATTGTACAGTAAGTTGAACATACAATACACTATTTTTTTTATAAATAAAAAGCCAACATTGAGGTGTCATTAATCTCAAACTTGCGTATGATTGCCGTTTGTCCTTCCTTAGCATGCCATCTTAGTACTAAGCGCTTGAGCACATACCATTTTGCTGGGGGGACATGTCTAAGAGAATAGTGGCAGTTTTATCTCCAGGTTTATGATATTGTTAGGGGTCCATGTTGCCCATATCTTATCAAATTCTTGCAGGCAGCCTCTCCTCATGTATGTAAACTTATAGAGAGGGATTGCTTTGTCAATCATGGCCTCCAAAGTTGTGATATTTGGACCTCTGGCAGATTTCCAGTGAATTGCTATTGTTTTTGTGGCATACATATATAATAAAGTGAGGGCAGTGCATTTTTAAAAAAAAGAAGAGCAGCAGTATGGGGAACAAAATGGCTGAAAAAATCTGCCAGTGATTTTCTGTGAATAATAGATCAAATGCAGCAACTTACCACTTGCGGTTGGTGACTGTGTGGTCTATAATGGTCCCAGGTTGAGGGGTAACAAACTGACCAGTGCCAGAAGAGTACAGATTAGTGCTGACCCTTTTCTGTACCACAATCACCACCATACGAGGACTGTAGTCATCGAATGTCTTGAAGCAAGTCTGAAGCTGTGGGATCTCATAGTTTTCCACTGTGTTAAGTTGGCCATCAGATACCCCATCTCGATACACCACAATCTTCTCTGGAAGACTGTGATTCACCTGCATGATTATGACGCATACAGAAAAGAACTGTAACAAAATGTTAAAGGAGACGTATAGGATAAATGGAAAAAAAAACCCCCTAATTTTGTAGGCAATTATAAGTAATATTTGGGGTTGCTTTTACATTAATGTTATCTTTAAAAATAGCCCCTTTATTGGAGCTCACTATAGATGTTCTCTAGTCCCTGCTTGAGAAATGAGGGGTGGGCGTGTCCTAATGGTCCCTCCCAGTAGCACAGTAGGAGGGGGACAGCCAATCACAGCCCTGTAGTCACACAAGCACAGACAGGCTATAGTTCTCTAACAGGTCCTGCTAGCTGCTGATTGGTTCCTGTCCTACAGTGCGGTGAGCTGAGTGCCGCTGGCTCCCCTGCACAGCCTGGGAATTCTGGGAGCAGGAAGTGGAAGAGAAGGGAGAGATTATTAGGGTTTTTGCAGAAATATTCAATAAATCAGCCTGAAAAACTACTTTTTGAAGCACTGGTGCATTCTTATTTTTTACACAAAATGTCTCCTTTAAAAGTAAATGGGGTGTATGTGTGTGACAAAGACTGGGTAAGTGGAATGTCTAAGTATAAGCAGCATTGCATACAGATACTCGAAAAAATGGATGTCGAGAAGTTGCACAAGTACATTCAGCCAAGGCCACTCAAGCCCTTTTTTTTTTGCTTAGATATATATACAGTAATTAAGTACAGTGTATGACTTTAAAGGAGAAGGAAAGCTACCAAAGAGGTTTACTGCCAATAGATTAGCAACAATAGTGCAAGCTATAACACTATATTTATTCTGTAGACCACTTTACCATACCCGAGTAAACAGCTCTAGAAGCTCTGTCTGTTTAGGATAGCAGTTGCCGTATTAGCTTGGTGTGACATCACTTCCTGCTTGAATCTCTCACTGCTCACTTATAGCTCTGGGCTCAGATTACAGCAGGGAGGGGGGAAAGGGAGGGGGAGAGGAGCAAACTGAGCATGCTCAAGCCCTAGCCCTGGAGGTTTTCGCTGAAAACAGGAAGTCCGATACAGAAGACCATGTGTACACAATAGAAGGAAAGAAATGCTGAGTTTGTTTTGACAGAGGACATAGAGCAGCATTACTTTAAGGGTTTACTGGTGTATTTATATAGACCTTTCTGATAAAGCTTACTTAATTTTAGCCTTTCCTTCTCCTTTAATATTGTAAGTGCAAAGCACTATTCTGTAAGGCATATTGTGTTTATGTCAAAAGGCAGCTTGTGTCTATACCATCAGTACTATATAAGTTTGCTGCTGACTATAGCTATAATTCAATGTTCTATTATAGATTTCACTGACAGGTTGTTGCTAAACGTTCGTCTCCCACCTCAAAGAATTTCTGTAGTGCAGCCACAAGGCAAAGTTTTAAGCCATCCATGATCTCCTGGTTGGGAAGCTGAAATACCACACGAGAATACCAGGCAGTCAGGCAGCTGAGGGAAAGAGAAGTGAGAGGATGGCTTTAAAATCACAAATGGATGTATATTTGTACTCTGTACAGAGAAGGTTGCATGTTTTTCTGGAAGTTGTTCAGATCAGCAACCCAGCATCTTCACAGGCACCACAGGACAGCTTGCATGCTATCAGTATACTAATATCTTTAGGTAAATCAGAGCCACAACCATGTATGTATGGTTCAGGTGAATTTTTTTCAGTAAATTTGGCAATGGCACTCTATAATTTGTGTTCAGTATATTTACATTAGCAATGATGCAATGAATAGGAATTACTGTACAATCGGAAAGATCAGATTCTAGTTCTAGTACAGGTATGGAGAATCCTTGGGACCTGAGGTTTTCCAGATAAGGTATTTTTCAATAATTAAGATCACCATTATCTGTTAAAAATCATTTAAACATTAAATTAATCAGAAATAAACAGAATTGTTTTGCCACCAGTATAGAGTATGCAACTTTAGTGACGAGGAAGTATAAAGTACGATTTTATTATTACAGAAAAAAATTTGAATTATTTGCTTAACTTGACTATATGGGAGATAATTCGGAACTTTCTTCATTATGAGTTCTGGATAAGGGATTTCATACTTGTATTCACTTCCATTATTAAACATGCAATACTATTCCCAAATAATGTTGGTTAACGCTTCCTTACCTGTTGATGCTAGCAACAAAGCCTACTACAGAACGCATGCCTCTACTGGGGTCATGATACACATCCATCCCAATCACCATCAGACTTTTCTAGGGGAAAATTGTGCATATACAAGCCAATTACAAGACAGAACCAATAATCATAAGACTTTTCTAGAGGAAATTGTGCATATACAAGCCAATTACAGAAAACACAATACTTAAATTGGGGAATTTGGCTACGTATGTAATTTTCTACAACTGACTTGACAGTATACCTAACTGAATCTGAGCCTTAATGTGTACTGAATTTATACTCTACTTTATATCTTTTCACACCAATTCCTACTAGTACTACTACTATATTCTAAATTAGAACATTATTCTGTGCTGAGCTCCACTGATAATAGCAAGCCTTTATAAAAAAAAGATACAGGTTAATTGCTCAGGGATTTAATAGTCTATTTTTAGATTGGAAAGGGAGAATAAACTAAGGGAAATTGCACATGGAATGCACCTACCTGTGGAAAGCACCACATGTCACACTACACAGATAATTAATGGGGTTGTTCACCATCAAAACTTTTTTCGGGTCAGTTGGTTTCAGATTGTTTACTAGAACGTTTTTCTGATATTGAAGTGGAAATGTTAATTTTTCTGAAGCTGCTCTTGGAGGGGTTGAGGGATCGCTGATTCTGTAGCTGTTCTAAATTGATATATTTCTTACCATATCTTGACCCTGCTGGTTTCATTAAAGGCAGCTGTTAGAGCTGATACAACAGTTACTCATATTCCACAGATGTTTAAAAAATGTATCAACTACTGTAGCAAATTGTAACAGTTACAGTTTTGCACCTGGATCACTGAGCTGTCAGACTGAAACACCAGAGACATGAACTAGAGTCCAGCAGCGGGTCGGGTACCCGCGTGTTAACTGCAAAAAAAGGAGGGTACCATGTGGAATGAGGGGGGGATTTTCAGGTGCGGGTTGCGTTGCGGGTCTCATCTAAATTTCTTATCTTGTGTTATATTATCTATTGCAGCAACACCACTTCCTGTTTGATGGTGGTCAGCGGGTTGCGGGTCTGGGTCAGGTAGCGGATCAAAGTGGGTAAATATGCGGGTAGCAGTTCAGGTCTTAGAAATTGGTTCTGCGCAGGACTCTAACATGAACATTTAACTTTGATCTTCAATTTTGGAAAAAGCCGGAAAAAAAAAAAAAGAAATAGAAAAAAGTCTTTATTTTTGGTGAACAATCTGAAAACAATTCAACTGAAAAAAAGTGTTTGTAACTACCAAAGAAAGGCATTGGAGCAAACAAGTAGAACGGTCCTCATATATTAAATAGAAAAACAGTTTGCAACTGCCAGCTAACACTATATGATGTATTTCAAACACAGTGGTAAAAGTTGAATCCTTGTATTTCCAGTGTTTGTATATAAGGCTTCCAGGCTGCTCAATACTATCCATATAGTGCAAAAAAAATTTTTTAAAAAAATGATGGAGCTCATAGAACTTATGTACTGGTTATTAAATGGGGAAATTGGGAATTACAATTAGAATGGGCAGCTCACAATTATAGTGTAAATTAGAGAAGGGATGCCTTAAACATGGAGGGATGCTGATTTTCAGACTCTAGAACTGTGATCCCCAACCAGTGGCTCATGAGCAATATGTTGCTCACCAATCGCTCGAAGCAGATGCTTATTTATTTATTACTGGCTTGAAAGATTTGGTTGCATAAAAACCAGATGTTCTGCCAAACAGAGCCTGTTCCATGCCCAACTATCTATACCTGTGCCACCCCCTGTCCTTTATTTTGCCAGTGTCAAGGAGAACTGCTAAAACAAGTATTGAAATCATTAAGAGAAAAGACATGATCCAATAGTGTAACAGCACAACTGAGAATTGATTCAGATGGCAAAATGATAGGCACATCATTCTTTATTCTGTGCTGCTTCTGTAGTGAAGCCAGTTTGTTAATATCCTCAATGGCATTCTGTGATAGTGTGAACAGTGGCCAATAAAATACTGAACAGGAACATGGAAAATGAGCCATCAAACTGGATAAACTCACTGTGTCGTGTTTCCTAAAATCTACATGAACACATGCATGCTTTCATCCTATCCCAACTAGATTACTGTAACCTTCTACTAACTGGCCTATCAAACTCCCATCTCTCCCCTCTACAGTCTGTATTAAACACTGCTGCCAGAATTATCCTCCTCTCATCCAAAAGAGTACAGGCCCCTCCCTCACCTGCTGAAGTACTTATCATGGCTTCCTATAAGGGTCTGGCCACACGGACAGATTCGGGGAGATTAGTCGACAGGCGACAAATCTCTTCTTCGCAGCGACTAAACTCCCCGATCTGTCTTCAGCCGGCTAAAATGAAAATCGCTGGGGGCAGGCACTCAGAGTGCTTCGTTTTCCGAAGTCGCCCAAAGTTTCCACATGAGGCACTAATCTCCCCGAATATGCCCATGTGGCCAGACCCTTATAGGAAGCCATGATAAGGACTTCAGCAGCGGAGGGGCCTGTACTCTTTTGGATGAGAGGAGGATAATTTGTGAGTCACTCTACATCATCTACTAGTGTTAAAAACTTTAACCACTAGTAGTGGGTGGAATTCTAAGGTATTACAGGGTCTTTAAAGGGGTTGTTCACCTTTAAATTAAATTTACAGTGATATTCTGAGACTATTTGCAATTGGTTTTCATTTTTGATTATTTGAGGTGTTTGAGTTATTTAGCTTTTTATTCAGCAGCTCTCCAGTTTGCCGTTTCAGCAATCTGGTTGCCAAGGTCCAAATTACCCTAGAAACCATTTAAACTGGTATATGAATAGGAGAGGCCTGAGTAGAAAGATGAATAATAAAAAGTAGCAATAACAATACATCTAAAAGCTGGAAAGAATCAGAAGGCAAATAATTAAAAAAAACTATAAAAAAAATGATGAAGACCAATTGAAAAGTTGCTTACAATTGGCCATACTACAACGTACGAAAAGTTAACTTAAAGGTGAACCACCCCTTTATTGGGCACTTTAGTAATGTGCAGGCTGGCCTGATACCCATGGGTGGGTGGGTTTGGGCCGACCTCAGCACACCCATTATGGCTTCCTGCCCTCTTTTTTTTACTCCTGTGCTCGTCCCGCCCCTTTTGTGACATCATCGGTGGGGCGGGTCTATATATAGAGGGGAGGAAGCAGGTGCGGGTCATTTTATAGTCTGTCCATGATTAATCACTAAATTGTTATGCTTTATGTTCAAACAAAAAATTGCTTACTACTGCCCTCACTTACCAGAGGGATGTCTACTCCCCATAGTTCCCCTCCAAGCTTGCAATTAATCTGAAGCAGAATTTTCTGTGCAATGCTCCTGAGCTTCTGGGGCTGGGAGATAGTTCTTGTATTAATCACCTTATCAGAGAAAAAGGTCAGAAGAAAAGATGTCAGTGCAAACATAAACCAGTTCTTTTACAACCCAAATGTAATGCAATGATGACAAGCAAAGCTACCTTTTGGAGAAGCACAGAGACCTCTAATTGAATTTAGTGAAATTAGTTCTTACATTTTCCTTCTGGCAAAACCTAAATATACAAGATCTGAAGCCTGTGTTTTTTTTTCTTTTAAGAGTTTTACAATGTAATGAGGACTTTAAAGTGCAAGAAAAGAATTAAGAGTGCAGAATTAGAGCATGGAGCAGCATGACTAAGCATTGAAAATGTGAGGAGAGAGAAAGAGAATAATAAAGGCATTCTTTACAGGCTCCACTTAATTCCATAGCTAATACTCCCAGGCATTTTAAATTAATAGGGTATATATCTCTGTGAAACCAAGCATATTGTGCTGTCAATAAAAATTCTGAGCCATTATAAACTGTAGTACAGATGTACGTATAAAATATCTAATATTATTATGGGAAGAAATAAAAAAAAATAAAACACCCTAATGTGTCGATCTGGGATTATTATAATGCAAACATGTTTAACAAACAAAGGATATTTTCTCTTCCAGACATCAACAGAAGTCTAGCAAGCAGTGGCTCAAAAATGAAGGCCCAAAGCTTGTGAGATATTGGGCTACAGCGGAGTTTTGATTGGTAAGCAGAAGTAATTTGGTTAAGGCAAAGACATGTATAGAGCTTATGGAATGGAAGCAGGCATGGTTAAACAGAATTGTGGAATTATTTTGTACCACAACGGAGGTTGTCACCTTTAAGCATTTTTAGACTACGTTAAAACATGACCCCAGCACTCCATTATACAGCCTAAAAAAAATTAATTTTGCACTTGAACTTAAAGGGAAAAAAAAGACACTTTTAGTTACGCTGACGCATATGTCTATGCGTCAGTCTTAACTGTGGCACTGGGACACTAGTGTTTATCCATGATTTGACACAGGACAGAAGCACAAAAATGAATTCTGAGCTGTTCAGAGACACTGTCTGCTCAAATCCCGCTACATGCAGTCACATTGATTGGGAGGCATTTCATAATGACACAAAACATACAGCCAAAGCAACTCCAGAGTTTATTAAAGCAAAGAATTGAAATATTCTTCAATGGCCAAGTCAGTCACCTGATCTGAAGCCAATTGAGCTGCATTTCACTTGTTGAAGACTAAACGTCAGACAGAAAAGCCACAAACAAACAGCAAGTGAAAGCCGCTGCAGTAAAGGCCTGGCAGAGCATTAAAAGGAGGAAACTCAGAATCTGGTGATGTCCATGAGTTCACGACTTCAGGCTGTCATTGTCAGCAAAGGGGTTTCAACCAAGTATTAGAAATGAACATTTTATTTTCAGTTTTTTAATTTGTCCAATTACTTTTGAGCCCCTAAAATGAAGTGATTGTGTTAAAAAAAGGCTTTAGTTCCTCACATTTTTATGCAATCTTTTTGTTCAACCCACTGAATTAAAGCTGAACGTTTGCAGTTCAACTGCATTTGAAAAAAAAATCATCTGATGTAAAAGTGTCTGTGGAAAATAAGCATTTTTACACCTATATATCATCTAGGTTTGTTTATAAATTACACTTGACCTGTTGTATTTTTCCACACACATTTGCTTCAATTCAAATTTCCCACAAACCACCAAGACATCAGTCAGTTCGTCATGCAAGTGACTAGTGATGTGCGGTGCCGACCCGAAGCCCAGAGGACCTGAGGTTTGGGTAGACTTCCGCACAGTTTGCAGGCAGGTGTGGGATAAACATTAGCACACAGGGTTGGACAGGGTCAGCTCCCTGCACTCCGTCTCCTAACCTCCCCTTTCCAGACACTGGGATTTGTGCATTGTAAAAATGTATTCGCGGGACGACTTTGCGGCTTGGGGGCCCCCCAGTCTGACAGTTAGCGCACCACCTAGCTCCCCACTTCCACCAGACATTTTATATACTCGCGTCAGCATGCCATGCCGTTGAGGTGGGCACACGTATATAAAAACGAGCACACGGCGGGCCTGGGTCAGGTTCTTGGCGGTCATACAAAAAAAAATTATTTTGATTGAATAAAAATTGTGAAAAAATGTAAAATGCATTGAATTTATTGTCTATGCATCATTTTCAAATGATGTACAAACTCAAACTTCAAAAAATAAAAATTGAAAAAAATAAAAATACATGTTGAATTTTGCGTGAACTCACAAGCTGCCAGGTGTTGACGTTTTACATTCAAGTTTAAGGGGCTTATATATCAAAGGTCGAATTTTGAATTTATGTGAATTTTTTTTACTCTAATAAATTCGAATATACTCAACAACTCGAAAGGGAGGTTACTTATGAAAAAACTCGAACGTCTAATATTTGAGCGAATAGTCCCAACCCGAAAATTCAAATTGAATTTGAATGGAAAAAAAAACTTGAATGGCAGGAAGGCAATTAACATATTCTAATGGTTCAACAGACCTCTGCCACTGACTTGTCAATTAACTCGTAGGTGTTAGATGGTGAATATTTGAATTAGAACTGTTTCCATGGACGAGGTGTCACATTCAAATTTCGAATTGGTGCCAATTGGTGCCAATTTGGTGAATTTACATTCAAATTGAGTTTTGACACACACAAAAATTCATTATAGATCAGACCCTTAGTGTTTTTATAGGTTTCATCGGTTCCCATTTAATTGGCAAATTTGCCTATTTTCTATGATATTTATAATATAATTTTTGGGAAAATAACATATTTTCAACTACTAGCTGATCTTGTGTCCCTGGTGATTTGTCCTAAATGGATTCTGATTCGCTGTTTAGTAGAATTGGGTGCCACGTTTCTGTTATTGCCAGCAGCAGGTTTTTTCCAGTATGAACGATTTTGTGTGGGAGGTAATTATTTGACAACATTATTGCTTTCAGTTATAACGCACATGTACAATGAACAAATCTTGTTTCATAATGCAGCTCGCTATGGACAGAAACATACCTGTGATGGAACCGGGGTCTGCACACAGCACAATTTCTTTATAGCACCATACAGGTCATCTCTGGTGCCAGATATAAGGCACACTAATAGCTGAACCTTACCCTGTGACATGGGAGACACAACTTTTAGATAAGCAAACACAAAAAATATGTATATCTCTATACAGATACAATAAATATGTATATCTCTATACGGATACAATAAATATATATATCTCTATACGGATACAATAAATATGTATATCTCTATACGGATACAATAAATATGTATATCTCTATACGGATACAATAAATTTGTATATCTCTATACGGATACAATAAATATGTATATCTCTATACGGATACAATAAATATGTATATCTCTGTAAGAAAAATACCTGTGCGGCGGGGTCGCCCGCTGCGCCATCGGCGTGTTTGCGCCAGCACGTTTTGGCGCAAATTTTGAAAGGTATTTAAGGGCCATTCAATGTACAGCCCTTGGCCCGTGATAGAACTTGTTTCTAGTAGTTTCCTGAGCCTTGTGCGTCTGATCTGTATCTAGTCTGTTTGATTACCCGTGTTTGACTCCTGCCTGTTCCTGACTATTTTGCATTCTGTATCCTGACCCTTGCCTGCCTACGACAACTCTTCCTACTTAATCCCTTGATTGACAACTCTGTTTGACCCTTGCCTGACGATTCTGATATCCGCCTGCCTCGACCCAGCCTGTCTGACCATCCTTCTGCCTAATCCTTTTGTACTGTGAACTTCGGCCCAAAAGACTTTGCTAACAGCCGTTCGTTCCCCTTTGCCAGCCAGAACATCTCGCCTTGCACCCCTCGTTAAGTCCAGGTGGCACCCAAGTAAGCTGAGGTCTCCTCCCGAAGCCCAACGGTGGTCACACTACTGGTGAAGCCGAGCCGAGACCATGGTGCTTGGCACTTGTTCTGGTATTGGGTGCCGGTCGTGACAATCTCTATACGGATACAATAAATATGTATATCTCTATACGGATACAATAAATATGTATATCTCTATACGGATACAATAAATATGTATATCTCTATACGGATACAATAAATATGTATATCTCTATAAGGATACAATAAATATGTATATCTCTATATAGATATAATAAATATGTATATCTATATACGGATACAGTAAATGGATTGACACTGGGTTCTTCACAGTTTAGTTGCACCTGCAGAAAAACCAGTGGGGCTCCTCCACCCCAGGCCCGGGATAGGGGGAACAGTTGGAGCAAATTTTCACTTGCAGAGGTATACTCTGGGGTGGTGGTGTGTGGGTGTTGGACTTTTGCCGGTGCTCCCCCCCGCCCGCAAAACCCCATCTCAACCCCCCCCCCCCCACTGTGCACCTGCAGTACTGAAACAAAACTGGAGAAGTTTTAATGCTCCAGGCAGGCACAGCGTCTTCAGGAGCTGACTCCTTAGGAGGGTATGAAACATGAGGCACATACAGTGAAACCTATGATTTTAAGAACCCTCATTTTAAGTAATGTTTTCCCGGATTTTAAATCAACATTTTGTCCTGATATTCCCAAAAACCTGCCTTTTTTCCTCTATTAATATTATTATTCCAATTATGAATGGTTAATTCCAATTAGTCTGCCCCTTATAAAGTCCTGCACCAATCACTTATTGCTTTAGGTTGTGTATGTGACTGACAGAGAGGCCTTGTACATGCCCCCTATAGTGTAACATTTACGCTGCAATGCTTAACCCTTGTTATTAACACAGTAAATATTGTATCTCAAAGTAAAACTGACTCCTGTGCTTATATCCTTTCAGTACTTGAAGAAAAGGTTACTTAAACACATTTCCCTGATTTTACATTTTCCTGGATTTTACATATTTTTTTCTGGTCCCCTGAAAAACATAAAATAGGGGATCTACTGTATTGCAAAAAAAAAATACACGGTTATAGAGATCAGGCATCAATTACAATCAAAGCAATTGGATAAAGCTATATGATATGATGCGTATTTGTTTACAACACCCAGCTATATTATATATGTACACTTACATTACATTAAATATGTACACTAACATTCCATAACCAAACTATCACTAAGCAGTTGTGGGACGCCTTCATGATACCCCAACTCACCCGGGCTCTATAATGCACTGTGCAAAATTAGCTCTATTCAGGGTAGCTATGTAATAGTTCTGAAACAGGTATGGGATCAGTTATCTGAAAACCCGTTTTCCAGAAAGCTCCGAATTACAGAAAGGCCGTCTCTCATAGACTCCATTATAATCAAATAAGCCAATATGTTTAAAATAATTTCCTTTTCTCTGTAATAATAAAACAGTACTTTATACTTGATCCCTAAGATATAATTCATCCTTATTGGAAGCAAAACCAGCCTATTGGGTTTATTTAATGTTTACATGATTTTCTAGTAGACTTATAAAGACATACTGACATCAGAAAATAACCGTTTTTATTATATATCATAACATTGTCTTTGAATGCTATTTATAAATTTGCCTGATGCTTTTACATTACCTTTCTTACTCCCATTTTCCTGTATGAGGAGGCTGCCATATTTGTGCAGCAAAAGTCCGTTAGCATTAGAAACTCTGACAGGTTAAAGGAGAAGGAAACCCCCTGGGCGCAAAACCCCTCCCCTCCGTTGCCCCCCCTCCCTCCTGGCCTACCTGTCCCCCTGGGCAAATACCCCTAACTTGTTACTCACCCCTCTGTGCAGGTCCTGTCTATGGAGTTCACAGGCACCATCTTCTCCCACACGGTCTTCTTCCTGCTTTGACCGGCGTCTTCTGGCGCATGCGCAGTAGGAATATTTACAGGTATGGATCTACTGCGCATGCGCCGAATGTTACAATGTTTTCCGACATTCGTGACATTCGGCGCATGCGCAGTAGATACGTACCTGTAAAGGTTCCTACTGCGCATGCGCAAGAAGACACCGGTCAAAGCAGGAAGAAGACCGTGTGGGAGAAGATGGCGCCTGTGAACTCCGTAGACAGGACCTGCGCAGAGGGGCGAGTAACAAGTTAGGGGCGTTTGCCCAGGGGGACAGGTAGGCCAGGGGAGAGTAGGTACAATACAGGGGAGGGGTTTTGCGCCCAGGGGGTTTCCTTCTCCTTTAAGAAGGGACAGTCAGGTTGGCAAAACAGTCAGGTTTAGGAACGTCATGTGACATACAAAAGCAGAACTATCAGTGAAAAACAATCAACATGATCTATAGATAACTTTTAATATAGATTAATATTTTGAAAAGGAAATTTTTGTGTCAGTATCACTTAAGGTATGAAGATCCAATGTATAGAAAGATCCATAATCCGGAAAACCCCAGGTCCCGAGCATTCTGGATAACAAATCCCATACATGTACTACTCAGCAATAAAATGTTAAAGCAATTCCTTAGTCAGGATAAATTACAATATAAATCATTATTTTTAACAGCTTCGGGCACGAATTACAGTGGAACCTCAATATTACATTGTTGTTTTGTGGTCCCACCTACATATTATACATAACACATTTCCTGGATTTTAAATTTTCCTGGACTCTACACCATTTTTTCCAGTCCCCTAAAAATGTAAAATGGGGTTCTACTCTAGTTTATTATTTAACGGTTACTGTCTATTGTTTTAAAAGGACTCCAAATGTTATAATAATATAGTAACACAATAAATTAGGTTGAAAATAGACACACGTCCATCAAGTTGAACCTTTCATTAGAAACAATATAATAGGAAATATTACTAAACAAAGATCTGAGGGCTGAATTAATCCTTTTTTTGCTGTATGTAACTGGAATACAAATTCCAGTTTTAATAACAGGATTAGAAGAAAATCAGTTGCCTTGTGAGACTGCTAATCTGGATAATGTGAAGCCAAACTCTGGTTTCTTTTCATAGAGAAATATTATGAGCATGTGCTTGTGTCACATCATATATACGTATCACGTGCACTTCGATTACTGGTCATTACATTAATTTGCCATTTAGCTAGAAGACCAAGATCTTATCCATAAAGTTCTGGAAAACATTTTTGCAGAGGATGAAAACCATGATATGGTACTAAAATGGCTGAAGCAAATGTCAGAGTCTAAACTCATTCAACGGTCCAGAAACAGGACAACTGAATATACAGTTCTTTGCAAATGTAGTAGAGTTCTCTCCTATTACTGAATTAAAATTCCTATAATGCAACCACAGTGTATCAGAAGGACTATGGTAATACCGTTCAGTATACCAGGCTTGTCAGAAATAATGACCTGCACAATTAATTAAATCCATCCAGAAATCATATGTTACTGGAGTAATATTTTGAAACCCTGCAATATGAGAGCATATACCAGCCAGGATATCTTACCTCACCCTCCAACAGCGACTTGATGCTGCGTGCGTAAGTTTCTACACGGTCATCCCTGAGTTCCGCACAGTTAGGACGGTTCACTCGTATTCCAATAGGCCCTCCGATCCTCTCCAGCATGCCAGACAATTCCTGTGCCTGTGTGGAGGCCCGTTTAGGATAAATAATTGCCCAATAAAGAAGATGCACCTGAAAGATACAGACAATAATAATATACAATGAAGCAGATAAAAAGCAGCATGTTGCACTTGGTTAGCACCAATAGGATGAGCTTGATCCCTAAGGTGATTGGGCAGTCGGGGGAATTAAAAGTCCATTAGAGGTTTTTTAGTACAGAAGCAGTAGTAAGTACAGAAGTAGTTTTAAGTACAGAAAAAAATATCAGGATCACTGTCTTTAAAAAATGTGTACTGTCATCCCACATCTGACCTTAACCCACAAAATGTTGTCTTTGTAAAATACACAACAACCCATACTGTGTCTTCCAGCTCTGTACACTAAATCTGTGCTTACCTCTGGCTCCAAACCCGGAGGGCCTGATTTAAAAACTGTGTGCCCCTAGGCCATTTACCCCATCTGCCCTAGTGATGGAAGTGAGGAAAACCCTGACCCGCACCCGATCCTAACCTACCCTGCTCCAGCCCGCCCGTACCCACGCTTCCGGGATCCTTTTATAGACCCGTGCCGACCAATGACGGCACAATGACGTCACAAAAGGGGTGGGACGAGCAGACGTGAGACTATAAAACTGGAGCCTGGAAGTCGGCATTTGAAGGTGGAGCAAGGAGCAGTGCGAGGTCGACCAGAACCTGCCCGACCCGTGGGTATCGGGTTGGCCCGCACATCACTAATCTACCACCAACCCACCCTACTCGCAACCCCCCCACCTACTTCATTGTTCCCCTGAATCCTGGACTGGGCAAATGGGAGATTCAAACAACAGTTAAAATCTCCCACCCAGTCCCAATGTGGCCAGTGGGCAGTATGCCATCTCCAGCTCTGTTGCCCTATGCATGATCCTTTGTGGCTATCCCACAAATCCGGCCCTGAATCTTCGGGAGCAGAGGAGGAGTGTATTTCCCCAGTCTGCCCTGCACCCAAACCAAACTGCAATGGTCATTCAAAATTCATGACAGACTTGTGGGTTTTCGGTCAATCCGAACATCACTCCTGTATATATCAACATGGGAATCATTTAAGCTCACAATATCATTTTCGTGAGGTCAACCATTCCTATTAGAAGAAAGGAGGTTCCATCTAAATATTCAGAAGGGGTTTTTAACACCCCTGTGAAGATGTGGAATTCTCTCCCTGAATCAGTGATACAGGCTGATACATTAGATAGGTATAAGAAGGTGTTTAGCAAGTGAGGGAATACTGGGTTATGGGAAATAGCTCATAGTACAAGTTGATCCAGGGACTAATCCAACTGCCATTTTGGAGTCAGGAAGGAATATTTCCCCCTCTGAGGCAAATTGGAGAGGCTTCAAATTGGGGGTTTTTTTTTTGCCTTCCTCTGGATCAACTGGCAGTTAGGCAAGTTATATATTTAAAAGGTTAAACTTGATAGACGTGTGTCTTTTTTCAACCTAACTTACTATGTTACTCACAATTCGACTAGGAAGTTATTTAAGAAAAATTTTGAATGTCTAATATTTGATTGAATGGTTTCGATCCGAAAATTCTAATTGTATTCAAATCGAGTTTTTTTCCGGAAAATAACTCAGGAAGGCTATTTACATTTCCAAATGGTTCAACGGACCTCGGCCATTGACTTGTAAACAAATTCGGCAGGTTTTAGGTGGCTAATATTAGAATTAGAACTGTTTCTATGGTCAAGATGTGATAAATCTCGCATTCAAATTTATATTCAAATAGGGGGATTACATTTAGAATGTATGAATCTTGACACTCAAAAATTCTCATTTACATTTTAATAGGGATGCACCGAATCCACTTTTTTGGATTCGGCCGAACCCCCGAATCCTTCGTGAAAGATTCGGCCGAATACCGAACCGAATCCGAACCCTAATTTGCATATGCAAATTAGGGGTGGGAAGGGGAAACCTTTTTTTATTCCTTGTTTTCTGACAAAAAGTCATGCAATTTCCCTCCCGCCCCTAATTTGCATATGCAAATTAGGATTCGGATTCGGTTCGGCTGGGCAGAAGGATTCGGCCGAATCCGAATCCTGCTGAAAAAGGCCGAATCCTGGCCGAATCCCGAACCGAATCCTGGATTCGGTGCATCCCTACATTTTAACCCTTGATAAATCTGCCCCTAAATGTACATATATCTCATGTTGACATTTCATTTTTTTAAACTCAACACCTGAGAAAGGAAGGAGTGTTCTAGGAATTGTGGGAAGTGGAATTTTGGCTGAAGGAAAGTCGATTACTGAAATACTGCTTTGATGAAACATGTAGTCAGAAGAAGCAGCGGAAAGAAATAGTAAATTACAGATACAGCTTATGATTTGATTTCCAATTACTAGGTATAGAGTGTAGCCAGAGTACACATGCAAGTGCTTTTTGAATGAGCACAGCGGTTGGCTGACAATTCATGCATGAGGTTTCTCTGTATTTCGGTCCAAAAACTTTCAGTGAAGGCCACAATCTAACGCCCTGTATGGCCTTGGTTTCCTGAGTAGAAACTGGAGGCAAAGTTTCCTGTAATTTCCTTTTGGCTGTGTGCAAAAAAAATGATGTTCCGTTTGCAATTTTAAAGGATAAGTAAGCCTAAAAAATAAGTGAATGTAAAATTGATGAGGGAGCTATTCTAATCACTTCTGCAATGTACATTCATTATTTATTTTTCTTAAATTCCAAGATATTAGAGGCTGCTCTGATATTCTTCTGCTTAGGAATAAAATTAGAAACCTCTCTTAAATCTTTCCTAAGCAGAAGAACATCAGAGCAGCCTCTTTCTTTCAATCCTGACAACTTCCTTGACTACTTGGTGGTCAAGTATATGACCAGCAGGTGACGCTGTTGCAACAAAATGCATTCATAGTAACAGCACATGTATCCTTTAATTTCTTGGAATTTTAAAAAAAATAAATAATGAATGTACATTGCAAAAGTGCTTAGAATAGCACTCTCGTCCATTTTACATTCACTTATTTTTAACGTTTACTTTAAATTAATTTCTTTGTGTGCGCCTCAATTTGTTGTGTGCTTTGGTTTCATAATGTGTGTGTGTGTAAGTGCGCACAAGTACAGGGCTAAAGGCCGACAGATGGGCTTCCCTGATCGATATCTGGCCATAAGTTGGCCAGATGTAGATGGGGCAGGGTTAAAAATCCCGTCAGATCGAGCAACGCATCGGTTTGTTGATGTGGTTCTCAATCCGACTGCCCTTATGCCTAACGTTGAGATAAGATTGATGGGCCGCTATCACCCACCTCAAGGTGGGCATATCCGGGAGGCATTTTGGATTGCAGGTGTTTCTAAGAGAAAGAAGAAGAGCAAAAAGAGGGTCCACTGACAGCTACATTTCTAGTGATACTTGATATATGATATGGATGCTAACTGGGGTGCTCAACTTAAGAGGTCGGTTCCAACTGGTCTTTGATGTGATTAAAGGAGAACTCAACCCCCCCACACTAATAAAAACACCTACCCAGTAACCCTACAGTCCCCCTTTCCTGCTTTCCCCTATGCATAGGCGATAACATCTTTAAGTGCCCCTAATCCTTCACTCGCCTAGAAGTGCAGAGTAAGTGAAGTTGAGCTCGTGGGCGCCATCTTCTTGCTCTTCAGTACTCTTCTGGTCCTCTTCCTTCCCTTCGGCAATTTGCGGCACTTTTGTCGCATGAGCAGTTGCTACGAACCGGAAGAGTGCGCATGCACCAATATGCCGCTCACTTCCAGAAGAAATCCGAAGAGCCAGAAGATGGCGCCCAAGAGCTCCGCTGTGCTTAATCTGGACCTATAGGCGTGTAAAGGATTAGGAGCAGACCTATGTGGGGGGGGGGGGGCTATGTAAGGTACTGGGTAGGAGTTTTTATTAGTGAGTTCTCCTTTAAAGGGACACAAGGTGTCATCCTCTAATCTTTGAGAGTGTCCTGAACAGAAAAGTTTAACCAGAAGCTCAGGTCTCTTCTTCTATTCCTAATGTAAGTAACATGGGCAGCATTTTTGAACATCGCTGATATGGTAAATTCCAATATATCTTATTTATGTTAATTATGAATTGAGACATCACATTGTCTCTATGCAGGGTGAACTTTAAGCAAGTAGCTGATATCTTTTCTAATGAACCCCTAATGCCCAAAAAATTTAAATAAAATTGCAATTGTCAGTGTGTAGTGCTTAAGGGTAAGGGCACACCCTAAGATTCGGGAGGCATCTTCGGAAAACAATGCGCTCCGAGTGCCTTTCCACCGGCGATTTTGATTTTAGCCGGAGGGAAGGCAGTTCGGGGAGATTAGTCGCCCGAAGAAGAGGCAATTTGTCACCTAATCTCAGTGTGTGCCCTTACCCTTATATGACAGTGAACCTCTTGTCCAGAGGTCCTGCAGGAGCACAGGGACATCTATTCTGGACTATTTAGCAGCAGATTGACAAACATCTAATGGTCTGTTTTTGTTGGTGGTATTCTTGCTGTCTGTCTCAACTGTTGATAGTAAGCATGTCTGGTTCTGAAGCGTTAACATGTAGCCCATTGTCTGCTGTGCTACCTAAGGACACTAAAGAAATATTTTACAAAATAGACACGTTGAATTTCTTCAACTGGCTGAGCAGCTTTAGATAATCTCAGATAAATGTGAACAGAACTATCAAGGACAGTTTGACTCTAAAGCTTTTTATAAAACACCTTGGGATATGTGCCAATGAATGATATAGACAGCACTGACTATATAAAGTTAATTAAAATCAGTTTCAAATCTAATCTTCAGAACATAATATAGCAGACCAAAATAAAAAAAAAGAAACATCTGCATTTGTTACAAAGTTGCCAGATTTGTGACACGCTGTCTCATTTAAAACACCAATTACCCCCAAAATTATAATTATATCCTCACGTTAACAGATTCTTCCTGTTGTGATGATCTGTTTTTTCCATTGCCTTCCAACTCTTAGCTACTTGATTCCTTTGTTGACTTTCATCAAATGCTACCATGGCAACCAGTTATTTTAGAGGAAATATGTTGAATGTGTGAAATTTAAAAAAATAATGGCTTTAAAGGAGAACTAAAGCTAACCAAAGAAGTAGCTAGAACCACAGCCATTTAGCAGTAAAGATCTATGTCTCCAAAGATGCCCCAGTAGCTCCCCATCTTCTTTTCTGCTGATTCACTGCACATGCTCTGTGCTGTTGTCACTTACTGAGCTTGGGGACCCACTCACAATATACAGTACACAGAATAGAAATGTCACAATATAAGGCTGATTAGTAATTAATACAGATAATTACTACATGGCAGCACAGAAACCAATGCAATTAGCATCAGAATTTAATAATCAGCCCTGTAGCATCAGCTTATATTATAGGCAAACCTCATTTTCTGCTTGTAAATTTGTGACGAGCCCTAAGCTTAGCTTCTCAACAGCTGCTCAGAGCCCACTGAGCATGTGAGTGTCACAGACACTTTCCAAGATGGTGACCCCCTGTGACAAGTTTGAAGTCCTGGATCATTGTTGCTATTGAAAAGCTAAACCTTTAGGCTGGTGCAACAAGTTCAACTTATAAAACATGGCATTTTAAGCCATATTACTTTTTAGGCTTTAGTTCTCCTTTAAGTCTTTGTCAGTTATAAAATACTGTAGTCTATCCTTATATCTAAAATGATTTATTATATTCTTCAAATTTTCCCATTACTGATGGCAGTTACAATTTCCAGAGGCGGATATATTGTTGTTTTTCCAGCCTTACTCCATTTCTTCCGGGGTATACAGTAATGTCTGTTAATATTATTAACACATATTTATAAAGTGGCAACATATTTGTGGGCACTGTACATTAAAATGTTATGAGAATATGTACCTAAACTGGGTACAAATAGATCAGACCAGAACAATGGTAAAGATGCACAGGAAGCAGGTACTGCCACTTAAAAGGGTTGTTTTTAGATGGGGTCAGTGACCCCCATTTGATAGCTGGAAAGAGTCCGCAAACAAAGAAGACCAATTGAAAAGTTGCTAGGAACTGGCCACTCTATATAATCTTAAACGTGAACTGCCCCTTTAAAGTGGCCAAACATGCACAGATATTATATTACAAAACTTTTATTTTATATGATATTCTGCGCATGTATGGTGGGAAACAAGGCAACCGATATTGTAAACAGATTTGGATATCTGTTGTCTTGTTGATCAGCCAAGACAGAAAATTCTGAAAGTGCCTGAACATCGACAAAGGGTTACTTCTGAATCATCAGATAGAGGTAAAATTCAATTGTTTCTACCTGTATATCTGACAATTCAGTGAAAACTAATGATCTTACCTGTGATTATATATACGTGTGTGGGTGGGGTAATCAGTTAAACTTCCATCGGTGTTTGTGTTATCTGATTTTCAACCTTAAGGGTACCGGCACACATGCCTCGTAAGGAAACTTCGGAAAAACAAGCTATTTTGAATTCGGCCAAACGCCAGAATCCTTCGTGAAAGATTTGGCCGATTACCGAACCAAATCCTAATTTGCATAATTTGCATATGCAAATTAGGGGTGGGAAGGGGAAACCATTTTTTACTTCCTTGTTTTGTGACAAAGTCACGTGATTTCCCTCCCTGCCCCTAATTTGCATATGCAAATTAGGATCCAAATTGGCTGGGCAAAAGGATTTGGCCGAATCCTGCCCGAATCCCGAACCGAATAATGGATTTCGGTGCATCCCTACTTTAAAATAAGTGAATGTAAAATTGATGAGTGTGCTATTCTAAGCACTTTTGCAATGTACATTCATTATTTATTTTTATTTTCATTTCAAGATATTAAAGGATACATGTCCTGTTAATAAGAATGAATCTTGTTACAACAGCGCCACCTGCTGGTCATTTTCCCACCAGTCTGACCACCAACTAGTCAATGAAGTTGTCAGGAGAAAGAAGGCGTGCTAGTATGATGTTCTTCTGTATAGGAAAGACTTGAGAAAGGTTTCTAATTTTTTTCCTAACCAGAATAATCAGAGCAGCCTATTTCTTGCCTACATTAGGTAAGTGCCACACGCAAACACACATTTATACCAGCTCACAATTTTTTTTGTGGGTGAGGGGGCTACTATACACTCACAGCACCAAAAAAATCCCCAAAAAAACCCAATTAGACACATTACGTATGTATGTATTCGTATTTATTTGCTGTACTGAGCGTTTTTTGCCCAAAAAATATTATTGTGTGTATGACAAGTGTCGGCAATAATAATCATATGCATAATACCTTTTTTTAAATGTTATTTTGGTTATTTCTGTGTAATTTTAGGCATTCCAACAACATATACTTTTCCAAAGGCAACTAACTGTTAGGGGGTCTTATAAAATATATAACACAGGGCTTTGTTTGCAGGATCTGAAGTGCCAGACAAGAACATTTGTATCCACTATTTAAATTTGGGTGGTCTCTACATGCTACTTAGTTTTGCAACACTATGCATACCATGTATCAAATTGCTGGAGTACTGGTTTATGAGTATTTTTTTTTCTTGTCCCGTAGAGCATGTCAGATAGGAAGCAAGTTTGAGCCAATTTTTAGAAACTCCTACCGACTTTTTCACTCATTTCACTCTGAATTTGGGTTTTCTGGGGGCATCTTACTGTTGACCGTAGCGTTAAATGGGCTAGACAAAACCATGAATGAACTTTTGAGTTATTACTCACTGAGGAACGGCATTGCTCACGGGTCACTTCCCTGGTCCAGTTGAGATCTTCTCCCGGATGAAATGAATTATTACGCAGGTTTATTTTCTCTATTGGTAAAATTCTACCAGTGGTCTGTGGGAAGATGGAAACCAACACTGCTAATTTTAGCCAAAGAAATGCAGATGCCACTTGCTGAATCCTAAAATTCACGAGCCAGTGTTGATATATACGCATACATATTCAGTACCGTGGTGTACACATCTATCGGCGGATTTATCAAAGGTCGAATTTTGAATTCATCTGAATTTTTGTTTACTCTAATAAATTCGAATAAATACTCACGACTTCAATGGGAGGTTATTTAAGAAGAAATTAGAACATCTAAATATTCGATCGAATAGGAACGATCTGAAAAATCTATTCGTATTCGATTCGAGTTTTCCCTATGAAAAATACTTGGAATTTCAGGAAGGCTATTAACATCTTCAAATGGCTAAACGGACCTCTGCCATTAACTTGTACATGAACTCGGAAGGTTTTAGGTGTCAATATTCGAATTAGGACGGTTTCCATGGTTCAGGTGGGATAAATTTCACAATCAAATTTACATCTAAATAGGGGGATTTTAACATTTTGACAAAAAAAATATTCAAATTTACTATTCCACCTTTTATAAATCTGCCCCAAAGTGTAAAATGATTTGGATATCTGGAGTCACATTATCATAACAATACATGGAAGCCTCTTTGATTAGAATTGGTAGCCTTGACAGACTTTTTTTCAATTATATTGGGTGGGTCAATATGTTAAGACTTTCCCCAGTGAATTGAACCACATTTAGGAACAAAATGCACCAGCCAACTTACCTTTCTCAGGCCTAGACTGAAGAGGCATTGTACTTTATGATCATGTCTACGTCTGCACTTGGTATGGATGAGAAACACAAGTAATATGAGAACACCGCTAAGGAACTTCCTTTCCAGACTAGTGCATTTTGTTCCTAAAAGGTGCACTAGCCTTAGGAAAAAATGTAGAAATTTAATTCTCAGGGGGGTGCATAGCATATAAGCACTCCCAATGAACCAGGGTTTGCATGTCCTTTATACAGCTGTCCATTTTCTGTTTTTTCAATATTTGACTTGCTGCTGTACTTAAAGGGATTGTTCACCTTTGAGATTTGTATGATGTAGAGATTGATATTCTGAGACAATTTGCAATTGGCTTTTATTTTTTATTATTTGTGTTTTTTGAGTTATTTAGCTTTTTATTCAGCAGCTCTTCAATTTGCATTTTAAGCAATCTGGTAGCTATGGTCTAAATTACCCTAGCAACCATGCAGTGATTTGAATAAGAGACTGGAATATGAATAGGAGGGGGCCTGAATAGAAAGATGTGTAATAAAAAGTAGTAATAACAATACATATGTAGTTTTACAGAGCATTTGCTTTTTACAAGGGGTCAGCGACGCCCATTTGAAAGCAGCAAAGCGTCAAGAAAAAGGCAAATAACTCGAAAACTAAAAAATAATTAATAAAAAACAATTGAAAAATGTATTAGAATTGGCCATTCTGTAACATGCTAAAAGTTTCCTTAAAGGTGAACCACCCCTTTAAATAAGAATCCGGTTCAAAATGTTGCACATTATATTGAGATTGTGTAACAGTGTAAAGAGAGATCCACTTGCGATATCACCAAACGAGTGGATCTCTCCCGGATATGCCCACCTTGAGGTGGACGATATCGGACTGATCCGATCGCGGGTCCTAGAACTACGTGGGGTCGGATTGCGGGAACTGATGGAATTTTTAACCCGACTCTTGGCGCAATAACAATCGGAGAAGTCCGTCGGAGGGCCCCATACACGGGCCAATAAGCTGCCAACACGGTCTGTCGGCAGCTTTTATCGGCCCATGTATATCCATCTTTAGACAACTACAACCCTTTAACAGATAAAATCTGTGCCTTCAAAAATGCCCCCAGTATCTCACCTTCTTTTCTGCCGATTCATAGTACATGCCCAGGGCTGCTTTCACTAACCTGAACTTAAAGTGAAGTAAAGACTAAAATAGAAATGCTAGAAATGCTGTATTTTCTATACTAAACAAAAACTTACTGCACCACAAGCCTAATCAAACAAATGATTTATGCTTTCAAAGTTGGCCACAGGGGGTCATCATCTTGTAACTTAGTTAAAGGGGTGGATCACCTTTAAGTTAACTTTAAGTATGTTATAGAATTCTAGAATGCTAATTCTAAGCAACTTTATAGTTGGCCGTCATTTTTTATTTTGTATAGTTTTTAATATATTCACCATCTTTTTCTGAACCTTTCCAGTTCTCAAATGGGATGGGGGGAGGGGTCACTGACCCCATCAAAGAAATCCTCTGCAAGGCTACAAATGTATTGTTATTGCTTTTTATTAGTTCTCTTTCTATTCAAGTCCTCTCCTATTCATATTAGTCTCTTATTTAAATTAAGGTATCGTTGCTAGGCTAATTTTGACCCTGGCAACCAGATTGCTGAAACTGCAAGCTGGAGATCTGCTGAATTAAAAGCTAAATAACTCAAAGAAACAAATAATAAAAAATTAAAACCAAACGCAAATTGTCTCAGAATATTACTCTCTACATCATAGTCAAAGTTCATTTAAAGGTTAACAACCCGTTTAAGCCATCTTTGCAAGACCATGCACATGCTCAGTGTGGTCTGGGTGTCTGTTGGGAGGTTAAGCTTAGGGATTGTGATAAATTATCAAAACAGCACAAATAATATCTGCCAGAAGCCGATACAGCAAGACTGATTAATCATCATTTATTTATATAGCGCCAACAAGTTAATAATCAGAATATGCAGACTACACTGTTGTCATATAATCGAATGTGGATTTTATAGTTTTTGTATTGTTTAATACAAACTTTCTCCAACTCTGCAGAACCAGTGGTTGCAGCAAAATAATCCTTCAAATAGAATCCCAATGTATCTGTTTAAATCTGGCTACATGATGTCCCTGCAGCTGGAGTTGAAAACATTGAAGGGGATGTAAAGGCAAAAATAAAATCCAATACAAATCTCTACACAGTCGCCGACTGCTCTACAGGGAAACAAACAAAGTTGCTTGAGTTCTGCATGCCTGGGAAGTAAGTTGTGTGTGTGTGGGGGGGGGTCCCACTGCTGTTTCAAAAGAGAGATTTTTGTACTTACCGTTAAATCTTTTTCTCTTGTCCTATATTGGGGGACACAGGCACCATGGTGATGAAGATCCTGCAGCTGGAGAATGGACACTAAGTTGTTATACGTGACTCCTCCTCCTGCTCTGGGCTTCATCCCCTGCCTCCTCCTATTACAAACAGTTTCAACCGAAGAAGGAGCATAACAGCCCAAAACAGAAGAGGAGTTCCACAACTCCCTCAAAACATGAAAAAACGTAGATGTAAAATACTAAACTCCCAACATGGAGTAAACAGAACACAACCTAGTTGTGAAAATCAGTATCAATACCGGGAGGGAAAGCATATGTCCCCCATTATAGGACAAGAGAAAAAGATTTAACGGTAAGGACAAAAATCTCTCTCTCTCTTGCCTAATTGGGGGACACAGGCACCGTGTGGATGTCCCAAAGCAACCCATTAGGACGGGACACTGTGATCCCAGTCGGTGCTTAGCTGACAACAGCCCTTAGCACTTTTCTCCCGAAGCAGGCTTCGACTGACCCGTGTGTGAAGCCTGTAGAATCACATGAAGGTGTGCCCACGTGGCCACTCTACAAACTCTGCTGAAGCCTGATGCCGAACTGCCCAGGAAGTATGTGTACTGCGGATAGCGCTGGAACGTTGTTCTCTGCCCACTTTAAGATCTCGTGTGATTCCTTTAGGGCCGCGAGGCTACTGGTGCCTCCTTGGTGGTTTATGTATGCTACTGCTGTTACATTGTCGGACTGAATCCGTACCGCCTGCCCCCGGAGCAATGATGCCATGCTTTCCAGAGAGTACCGTATCGCTCTCAATTCCAGACGATTGATTGGAAGTTTTTTCTCGTCCTGGTCCCAGAGGCCTTGGACCGTGGTCTGGCCTAGTACTCCGCCCCACCCCTGTAAGCTGGCGTCTGTTGTGAGAACTGTCCAGTGGTGAGGAGGGAAGGATTTTCCCCCGGCTGTCCGATGGGGTTGCAGCCACCAGTCTAGAGAGAGTTTCACCCGTTCCGGAATGACTATCCGGCGATCGAGATTGTTCCGATTCCTGCGTTGATGTAGTAGTATGGTGTGCTGGAGAGTTCTGGTGTGGAACTGCGCATAGGGAATGGCTGGAAAGGAGGCGACCATAGTGCCCAGTGTCTGCATGGCAGATCAAAGGGAAATACTGTTGGCCCCCATGAGTGACCCTACCTGTCCCTGAAGGGTTCTGGTCTTGTCTTGTGGTAGGAAGGATGACACAAAATTATCCAGCCCAATTAATTCCATCCAGGATGTGGCATACTTGCAACATGATCTTGACAAACTGGCAATCTGGGCAGCTAAGCGGCAAATGAGATTCAATGTTGATAAATGTAAAGTCATGCACCTGGGATGTAAAAATATCCAAGCCACTTATACCCTTAATGGGACTGCACTAGGCAAATCCATTATGGAAAAGGACCTTGGAGTCCTTGTAGATGATAAACTTGGCTGTAGCAGCATCAAGGGGTAAGGGCCCGAAGGCGCAGTAGGAGTGCGGACCAAGGAGGAGGCAGGTAGTCACAAAGTTCGTGGTACAAGGGATCAGGCAGAAGAATAGTCGAGGTTCAGGCAAAAGGTTCAGTCCAGGCAGCAAAGGGTCAATCCGAATAACAGGCAAGGTGGTACACAAGAAATCAGACAATAATACAACACCCAGGAATCACGAAGATAACCTATACTTGGGCAAGGTTTGCAATGTCCAGGGGGTTTAAATAGGCAGTTTTTGGCGCCAAGATTTTGGACGCGATGACGTCATGACGCTGACGCCGGCGTCAAGACGCTTACGTTGTGACGCCGACGCACGTTCTGACGCCGGCGACCATTCCGTCGCCGGCGACCAATCGGAGAGCGAGAGGCAGCCGACGTCATCACACTGGGACCAGCAGGATCCACATGGGGAAGGAAGGAGTCGCCATCTTGGACGCCGTCGCCTTCTTGGACGCCATGGCCATCATGAAGCTGAGAAACTTCAGTTTCCATTACAGTACCCCCTTCCTTAGGGGGGGCCTCAGGACCACCAAAACCGGGACTAGAAGGAAATTGCTTGTGGAATCTTCGGATAAGAAGAGGAGCATGGACGTCAGAATCCTTCACCCAGGAGCATTCCTCTGGACCAAACCCCTTCCATTCAATTAAATACTGTAACCTACCCCTGGAAATTCGAGAGTCCAGAATTCTTTTGACTTCAAATTCTTGGTGTCCATCAATAAGAACAGGAGTAGGAGAAGAAGAAGAAGAATCTTTTGCCGGTTTGAGAAGAGATACATGGAAGACATTGGGAATCCGCATTTCGTGGGAAAGCTGAAGACGAACTGCCACGGGATTGATGATTTCCATAATGGGGAAAGGACCGATGAACTTGGGACCGAGTTTAGGAGTAGGGACTTTAAGATGAATGTTCAGTGTAGAAAGCCAAACCTTATCACCGAGGCAATATTGTGGAGATGAAATTCTTTTCTTGTCCGCGAATTTCTTCTGAGACAGAGAACTCTTCTCCAAATTAGCTTTAGTGGCAACCCAGATAGCAAGCATATGAGCGGCCTGATCATTGGAAGCAGGGACGTTTGTGAGAAGAAGATCTTGCGGAAATGCTAGGGGATTCTGACCATAGACACAAAAGAATGGAGACTTTTCAGAAGAAGCGTGCATAGCATTGTTGTAAGCAAATTCTGCCCAAGGAAGAAGATCTGCCCAGTCGTCTTGGCACAAAGAGACATGGCAACGAAGAAATTGCTCCAATGCTTGGTTGACCCTCTCGGCAGCTCCATTAGATTGAGGGTGATAGGCAGAGGAAAACTGGAGAGAGATATGAAGTGCCTTGCATAACGATCTCCAAAATTTGGAAACGAATTGGGAACCTCTGTCCGACACCACTGAAGGCGAAAGATATGCTGGATGAATAATTTGGAGAGTTCCTGAGCAGAAGGTAGCTTTCGCAGAGGAATGAAATGGGCCATCTTGCTGAATCGGTCAACCACGACCCAAATAACAGTATGACCGAGGGAAACAAGCAAATCCACAATGAAATCCATCGCCAGGTGAGTCCATGGACGAGAGGGAAAGGTAGAAGTAATCCTTTGGGAGGAGAGTGGCCAGACTTGGAAGCAGCACAAACAGAACAAGAGGAGACAAAATCCTTGACGTCCTTTCGGAGAGAAGGCCACCACACTAGGCGAGACAGGAGTTCAGTAGTTTTCTTGATACCAGGATGGCCAGCTTGTCTGGAATTATGTGACTGAGCAAGGATAGAATGACGGAGATCTGGAGGAACAAAAGCAACTCCCAAAGGAGTATCACCAGGAGCAGAGGACTGTGCGGACAATAACTGAGGCCATGGTGGGGAATAAGGCAGCAATAATTTTAACAGGAGGCACAATGGGTTCAGGATCTTCGGAACACGAATCTTCGGGAATGAAGCTTCTAGAAAGAGCGTCAGCTTTCCTGTTTCTGGATCCCGGGCGGAACGTGATCACGAAATTGAATTTGGACAAGAAAAGTGCCCACCTTGCTTGCCTGGGACTGAGGCGTTTAAGGGACTGGATGAATTCAAGGTTCTTGTGATCCGTAAAGATAGATACTGGCACAGAAGAACCTTCCAACAGATGTCTCCACTCTTCAAGAGCTAGTTTAACTGCCAGTAGCTCACGGTTTCCCACGTCATAGTTTTGCTCAGAAGAAGAAAACTTTTTAGAAAAGAAAGCACAAGGATGTAGTTTGCCATCATTAGAAGACCTTTGGGACAACACCGCACCAGCCCCTACGTTGGAGGCATCCACCTCAATGAAGAACGGTAGAAGAGGTTCCGGGTGCCTAAGAATTGGAGCAGATGAAAAAGAGTCCTTGAGGGTCTTGAAAGCTTCTAAAGCCTGAGGAGTCCAACATTGGGGTTTCCCACCCTTCCGAATGAGAGACAGGATAGGGGAAATCTTGGAGGAGAAGCCTTTGATGAACTGTCTGTAGTAATTGCCAAAGCCAATAAACCTCTGGATAGCTTTAGTGCTGGTGGGGAGGGGCCAATCCTGGTTGCTGAAACTTTGGCCGGATCCATCTTGAAGCCTTGTTGGGAAATAATGTACCCCAAAAAAGGAATAGAAGAAACTTCGAAGGAGCACTTTTCCAGCTTGGCAAACAGATTATTTTTCCTTAAACGGGATAAAACTTCCCGAACCTGGATTCGATGCTCGGAAAGGTTTGAAGAAAAAATTAGAATGTCGTCTAGGTATACGACCACACATGTGCCAAGTAAGTCCCGGAAAACATTGTTTACCAGCTTTTGGAAAACCGCAGGGGCGTTGCAAAGTCCAAAGGGCATCACGAGATACTCGTAGTGCCCATCCCGAGTATTAAATGCGGTTTTCCATTCGTCCCCTTCTCTGATCCGAATGAGATTGTAGGCCCCACGAAGATCAAGCTTGGAAAAAATGCTGGCGCCTTTGAGCTGGTCAAATAACTCGGAAATAAGGGGGAGCGGGTAGCGGTTCTTTACTGTAATCTTGTTCAATCCACGATAATCAATGCAGGGACGTAGACTGCCATCTTTTTTTTCAACGAAGAAGAAGCCTGCCCCTGCAGGAGAAGGATGAATGAAGCCCCTAAGCAGATTTTCCTGGATGTACTCTTTCATCGCCGCAGTTTCAGAGGGGGAGAGGGTAAGTACGTCCTCTTGGAGGCATGGTTCCAGGAAGAAGCTCAATGGGACAAACATAGGGCCGATGAGGAGGCAGGACTTCAGCAGATTTCTTGTTGAACACATCAGAGAAATCTTGATAAGACAGGAGGAATTGAAGAACAACAGAGGATACCTTGACCAAGGACTGGGCTGGAAGACAATTCTGTTGACAAAAGAAGCCCCAACGAGAAATTTGAGTTGTGGACCAGTCAATGACTGGATTGTGGGTGCGCAACCAAGGGAGTCCAAGGACTACAGGAGTCGAGGGGCAATCAATAATCAAAAATGAAAGTCTTTCGGTATGCAGGGTGCCCACTTTGAAAGACAATTCTTGCGAAGACTTGGAGATGAAGGCAGAAGAAAGGGGCCGATCATCAATGGCAAGAACACGAAGTGGAACAGCCAGACTTTGGAGAGGGATAGAATGATGTTCTGCGAAGGCTTTATCCAAGAAGTTCCCAGCTGCGCCGGAGTCAAGGAAAGCTTGGGTAGAGATGGTCTTGGAAGCCAACTGGAACTGTACAGGGAGAAGGAAACGATGAGCAGAAGTTTGGGGAAGTTGATCAATTCCGCCCAGGTAAGTTTCCCCAAACTTACCTAGGCACTGGCGTTTCCCGACTTCGCAGGGCATTCATGGGCAAAGTGGGATTTGCCCCCACAGTATAAGCAGAGTCCAGCAGCCCTTCTCCTTAACTTTTCCTGTTCGGAAAGACGGGCACGACCAATCTGCATAGGCTCTTCAGAGGTGGAGGGAGAAGAAGCCGGAGTCGAAGAAGTAGTGGTGGGAAGGACAGGTCTCTGGAAGCGAGGAGCCAGGAGAGGTTGAAACTTCCTCACACGTTCCTTTACGGCAAGGTGCTCTCTTTGGCGGGTGTCCACTTTGACTGCCAGGGCCACCAAATCTTCCCAACGAGTAGGCAACTCACGTGAGACCAAATCGTCCTTCAAGCGCATGGACAACCCGTTGTAGAAGGCAGCGTGATAACTGTCATTGTTCCAGCTGGTCTCGGCCACCAGAGTACGGAATTCGATGGCATATTCGGGCACCGAACGTGTACCTTGGCGGATCTGGAACAAACGGGAAGAGGCAGATGCAGACCGGCCAGGAGTATCGAACACAGTGCGCAGATCACGAATAAAGGCCTTCGAATCATCTATCAGGGGATCCTCTTTCTCCCACAATGGTGATGCCCATTCCAAGGCTTTCCCGGTCAAGCGGGTAATGATGTATCCCACCTTGGCACGTTCTGAGACGTATTGATGAGGAAGCAGAGTGAACTGGATCTCACACTGATTGATGAACCCTCTACAAGCCTCAGAATCACCACTGAATAGCGGAGGTGCCGGAATCCGGGGTTCAGAGACATGAAACGGCGCCACTAGAATAGTGGACGGAGCTGAAGCAGGAACCTGAGCCGTAGGAGTGAGAGCCGACAATTTGTCCAAAATGGCCTCAAGAGCTTGGCCAAAGTGCGACTGCTGAGCTTCATAGGCCTCCATGCGTGAGGCAATCCCACGAAAGGCTCTTCCGAAATCTGGTTGAGCCGCAGCCTCCTCAGATGGGTCCATGGCCCAAGTATAATGTAAGGGCCCGAAGGCGCAGTAGGAGTGCGGACCAAGGAGGAGGCAGGTAGTCACAAAGTTCGTGGTACAAGGGATCAGGCAGAAGAATAGTCGAGGTTCAGGCAAAAGGTTCAGTCTAGGCAGCAAAGGGTCAATCTGAATAACAGGCAAGGTGGTACACAAGAAATCAGACAATAATACAACACCCAGGAATCACGAAGATAACCTATACTTGGGCAAGGTTTGCAATGTCCAGGGGGTTTAAATAGGCAGGTTTTGGCGCCAAGATTTTGTACGCGATGACGTCATGACGCTGACGCCAGCGCCAGCGACCAATCGGAGAGCGAGAGGCAGCCGACGTCATCACACTGGGACCAGCAGGATCCACATGGGGAAGGAAGGAGTCGCCATCTTGGACGCCGTCGCCATCTTGGACGCCGTCGCCATCTTGGACGCCATGGCCATCATGAAGGTGAGAAACTTCAGTTTCCATTACACAAGGGCAAATAAGGTCTTGAGCTGTATTAAAAGGGGCATAGAGTCAAGGAAGGAGGGGGTCATTCTTCCACTGTATAGAGCACTTGTTAGGCCCCATCTAGAATATGCCGTACAGTTTTGGTCTCCATCACTCAAACAGGACATTATTGTATTAGAGAGGGTACAGAGAAGGGCAACTAAGCTGGTAAAAGGTATTGAAAATTTTAGCTATGAGGAAAGACTGGCCAAATTGGGGATGTTCACGCTGGAGAAGAGGCGCTTAAGGGGTGATATGATGACTATGTATAAATATATAAGGGGATCATATAATAATCTCTCTAATGCTTTATTTACCAGTAGGTCTTTCCATCTGACACGGGGTCACCCATTCCGATTAGAAGAAAAGAGGTTCCGCCTAAATATTCGGAAGGGGTTTTCCACAGTGAGAGCTGTGAAGATGTGGAATTCTCTCCCTGAATCAGTTGTACAGGCTGATACATTAGATAGCTTTAAGAAGGGGTTGGATAGCTTTTTAGCAAGTGAGGGAATACAGGGTTATGGGAAATAGCTCATAGTCCAAGTTGATCCAGGGACTAGTCCGATTGCCATTTTGGAGTCAGGAAGGAATTTTTCCCCCTCTAAGGCAAATTGGAGAGGCTTCAGATGGTTTTTTTTGCCTTCCTCTGGATCAACTGGCAGATAGGTAGTTAATAAAAAAAAAAAAGGTTGAACTCGATGGACGTGTCTTTTTTCAACTTTACTTACTATGTTACTATGATGTTCAGCGTGTTTAGCACTGCTTGTATAAGGCCTTCTACCTCCCTTTGGGTTCTGGGGGTGTCTAGGACTGGATCAAGGTGTTCCTGATCTGACTCGTGATCTCTGACAGGACCTGGCCTTCCTCGTCTGAAGGAGGGAATTGTTCCCTTGCGGAATCTGGGGGTGAAAGTGTGTGGCGTTTAGAGCCCCGGGGCGGTTATCTGTGTTAATTGGTTGAGATAACCGAAAGAGGACCTTGTCTAAGGTGTCGGGAATGCGGGCCAAGTGTTGAATGCCTGCTAGTGAGAGGGATAATGCCCTAATCAGCTCTGAGTCTGAATTACAAGCCGGGGGGGGAGGTGAGGGGTCTGAAGGTCTGCAGGCCCCACACACAGAGTCAGCCGAGGTCGATTGAAATTTTGCTTTACAATTTGCGCAGGCAAGAAAAGAGACCTGCGTATGAGGGCGTCTGAGCTGAGGCTCTTCTGCATTGTCTGCCTTTACACTCCTTGACAATGTCGACAAGGGTAAGGATCGTGGAGAAAAAATCCCCTTTGTAATTACTTTTTATTTATTGTCTTTTTTATTTTGGAGGCAGGGGTACCCTGCCTAGTGGATATAGGCAGATGGGGGATCTCCTCTGCGTTTAAGGGCCTGCAGAGTTAGTGAAATACCCTTGGACTAGGCGCTGTGCCTGAATGGGGGAAAGAGACTTGCCTGTTAGCACTGATGCAGGAGGAAGGCTCTCACTCGCGGTTCCCTGTCTGGTATGTTGGTCACTGGGGAGCCAAGCTGATGCTGCCAGGTGCAGGAAGGGAGGATCGCTGTGTGCTGTCGGGCGCTGGAGGGAACCGAGGTGCGGCAAAGCAGAGGGGAGGGCCCGGTGCAGTGTGTGGGGGTGTCCGCCTATCCAGTACCTGCGGTGGTAGTGGGGGTTACCAAGGAAGGATCCGGGTGAGGATGGGAAGGAGGTGTACTCACCAGTGCCGATTGCCGTCAGTGGCGGGGTTCGGAGCGCGGTAGGGCGTAGTGCGTCACATCGTGAGGGAATGGCGCCAAAAGAGAGCACCGGTGAGTGACGAGCCTGTTGAAAGGGGGTGGGGAGCGCAAAGGTTAACAGTGAAGGCAGTGACCAGGAGGGAACCGGAGATAAGGGGGTTGAATGAGATAGTACACTCCAAAGAAGCCAGCTGGTCTGTGCCCTATCATGTTCATTCTTTCCCCTGGTTCAAAAACACACAAATAAATATATATTTTTGCACAAGAGACCACATATAAATGTATATGCATGAGAGCATACACCCGGGATGGGTGTATGTCTCTGCTGCAGGCCTCCGGGAGAGCGGGAAGGCAATAGGGCAGAATAGGGTAACAGCTGGAGAGGCTCTTGAATAAATCAGTGGTCCCTAAGTGTGGCGTGATCCTAGACCGGGGTCCTGATCAGTTCTCCAGCCACTCAAAATTGTGTCTTCTCCTTCTGAGGACACTAAAAGAAACGGAATGTTATAGGAGGAGGCAGGGGATGAAGCCCAGAGCAGGAGGTGGAGTCACGTTTAACAACATAGTGTCCATTCTCCAGCTACAGGATCTTCATCCCCACGGTGCCTGGCGTCCCCCAATTAGGCAAGAGAAAGTAAGATTGTTTCCCTGCAGAGCAGTTAGGGACTGTCTGAAGTTTCCTATCCCCAGCAGTCAGAGCAAGTAAAACGAAGGGAGAATGTCACTGCATACAGTCAAGTTTATTATAAAAACGGTACACATTTTTTAATTAAAATATAGTGGAGATAGGTTTCTTTTTCATTAAAGAAACTAAAAATTGGGTTTTATTTTTTTCCTTTACACCCCCTTTAAGGGTAGACTTACAATAACTGCACAAAAGATACAGTACAAGGCTGATTATTAATTGTGAATTCAGCAGCAGAAATTAAAGGAGAACTAAAGCTTAACTAAAGAAGTAGGCTAGAAATTTTGTACATTATGTTTTGGGCTTCTGTACCAGCCCAAGGAAACCACAGCCTTTTAGTAGTAAAGATCCGTGTCTCGAAAGATGCCCCAGTAGCTGTTTCTTTTCTGCTGATTCACTACACATGCTCTGTGCTGCTGTCACTTAATGAGCTTAGGGACCCACTCACAAGATACTGAATATACATAATATAAAAGGTCAAAATATAAGGCTGAGGCTATTAGTTAATAATTATTGGTACGTAGCAGCTCAGAAACCAGCACAATTAGCATCAGAATTTAATAAACAGCCCTGTAGCATCAGCTTATATTACAGGCAAAGCTCATTTTCATCTTGATAATTTGCAACGACCCGTAAGCTTATCTTGTCAACAGCTGCTCAGAGCCCACTGAGCAAAATGCAAGATGGGAACCTCCTGTACCAACTCTGAAGGCCGGCATCATTATTATAGCTCTGACACTTTTATACAGTGTTATGTAAAGATCCACATAGAAAAACATACCATGTGAATATCACTGTCTAGGTACAAGCCCCAACGCTGCAGTTCATTCTTTGCATCCGCACTGCTGTCGATACGTTTTAGCAATTTCCCCAAAGAGATATGATGCTGTTTTGGGCTTAAATGAATCTGCTGTGTCAGATCCTAAACAAAACAAAACACAGACTAACAGTTGCTCTTTTCTGATCAGTTTTCTCACTGGTACAAACTTTAGAAAATCTCCAGAAAAAGAGTTTCCATAGTATAACATGAAGGGGCATATTTATCAAAGGTCGAATTCTGTTTTCCCAAAAAATTTGTGTTTTTCAAGGGTAGTTTTCAGTCAAAAACTGGAATTTTCTGGTTTAAAAATAACTAAATTTTTGGGTTTTTTTGTAAATTTCACTTTTTACAGTTTCTTCAAAATAAAAGTCAACCTCTACTTTAAACCCTTTCTCTGCAGCTTTATTTTGCCATTTAACTTGTTACCAGATCAAAAAAGAAACCAGATGTGTTAAATCTACGGCACAGTGTTTCAGAGCCAAAGAATACTATATAACTTGTGCCATGTGTGGAAAAAAACAAGTAAGTACCTTCATAGCCCTAAAGTCTTTCCTCATTTTTTCAGGGATGCCAGTCATAAAAGAAAGTTCTGGTAGGAGGAGGACAACATCGAGGGTCTGAAACAAAAGAGAAGGCCACAAATATTTAAAGGAAAGAAAATAAACAACAATACACGTGTACATATTATTCATAGGTCAAACATAATTATAATGCCACCAATCACTTTCACTCACAAACGCTGCCCCCACCACATCTGCAGACTAACACAGTCTGCTTTGCATTTGAGGGAACCATACTGACAGACAGTGGTGCAAACAAGTGATTTGTCTAAATAACTAAGCAGAATACATGGTGTGCAGAGTATTCAAATTTAGAGCCGGATCATACACATATTGCCACAGCTCTTTAAATGCAATAGGGAAAGTGTGTGCGGGAAATAGAAGTGTACACAGAAAAATAATGATTTCCTGACTCCAGAGACTGCCCTGTCAAGTTAAAAACAAAACCTCTTACACAGACTATGAATGCTAGAAAACCTTAAGTAAGCCAAAACAGAGAAAATTAAAGCTAAGAGCTTGCATAGAGGGCACTGCAAGGCTCACAGGCCAAATGTATCTGTAAAGGTAGTGGCCACACAGATAAGGGGACTTCTCCAAACTGAACTTCGAGCCAAACTCTTGATCTTAAGAACTATGAAGAGGCGAAGATCATGCTCTACATTGACACATTAGGGGAACAATCATTCTCTGCTTCCAGAAGTGGCAGTTATACAACAGGTGGTATAATCGCAGCACCCTCAGAGAGTCTTGCAAGTCACTGGGATGTAGTAAGTTGCAATTAAACACATTTGGAAGCAGTAGCGAAGATCATGCTCTACATTGACACATTAGGGGAACAATCATTCTCTGCTTCCAGAAGTGGCATAATCGCAGCACCCTCAGAGAGTCTTGCAAGTCACTGGGATGTAGTAAGTTGCAATTAAACACATTTGGAAGCAGTAATGTAACTAGAGGGGGGCGGGTCCTGGCGCGGGACGTGCAGCTGGGCCCCCCTCCGTATGCTATGTTTTGCCCAGAATCCAGTGGTGCGCAAGCTGCCGGGGGACCCTGAGGGTGTGTGGGCCCTGGCCCAATCACACCCCCTGCTCCCCCGGTAGTTACGCCACTGTTCGGAGGGCTTCGCATTACGTACAACCTACCTGTGTACTGATGAATCTGGTTAAACATAATAGGAGAAGCAACTAAAATGGTAGCAATGAGTTTAGTGTGTTTTTTATGAAGCAAGTGTCTACATCAGCAACCAGTACTGAATTTGCAAATAAAATGTGCAATGATCTCACCTTGCCCGTAGGTGCCTTCCTTTCATTAGGTCTGTGAAGCAGCAGTGGTTGGTCCAGCTCCTTAATACTTATGCCATAGTTCTTGCTAGGAGAGATATGCAAGATGCTCATAAGAGTCCACTAAACATCAAGGACAACAAAATCATTGCAAACTAAGATGTTGACTAAGCCTTTTATGTGCCAACCACAGAAACTGTTAACCAGAAACAGGTTAGTCAGCATTATGGCCTGCAAAAACTCTTCGTTTTTCTCGTGGTATTGTCTGCTTTGTGGCAGATATTCTTGCTATATTTTTGACAGAGCATTCTCACAACAATGATTCCTGTATGTAATACAGGAAAAACATACACATTCAAAAGGTTACCTGTAATAATCAATGAAACTGATTTTGCTTCCATCTGACATAGTGAAGGTGTCCTTGGGGCTCATGTTCCACTCAATGTCATCTATTCGGTAGGTACGGTTGTTGTATCTGGTGATCACAATGCTGCCAACCAGCTGCTTTGTAACCTCATCCTGAAAGTTTTCAGGGCTCTGCTGATATAGAATGTTCCTGGAATGTGAATTGATGAAATTGTCACAGGCCTTTTATAGGTGCAAAAAAATAAATAAATAGAGAGACGTGATCTAACGATGGAACTGTATCAAAAGTGACAGGTGACCTCAGTGACTTCATCTGTAAACCTACTTTAATCGGTGTTCTCCCCAGAAAAACAGTGGGCATAAAAAAATTCACTTGCAATTGCATTTTTCATTACCACTTGTTAGTGACATGTAACACCTACAGCAGCACACAAGAAATTCTAGAGAGAAAATTATGAAAGACAAAAATGAGGATTATATATTACTCCTGTATAATTCACACCTTATCTCTAATGCTCTTTTAGGTTTGCTTAACTTCAAATAATCCACTCCCTAGAAAGCCTGCCTGTAGAAATTAATGAATCAAGACACATCCCACCACAACTGATCTGCACTTGTCTGAGCACCCACAATGTGCTTTTCCTCTGTAAATCTCAGGAGAAGAATATGCCCGTAAGAGTATAAATTCTCAGAATCATCAACTGGATCCACTTAGACAAGATGGTCTTAAGACCCTTTGTAGGGCGTTCTGACACCACAAATCAGGTTTCCAAATCCCGTGTGGAACTTTCAAGTACCGTATATACTCGTGTATAAGCCGACCCGTGTATAAGCCGAGGTACCTAATTTACCTAAGAAAACTGGAAAAATTTATTGACTCGTGTATAAGCCTAGGGGCTGATTGAAAATCAATCTGTACCTGCACCCACTGAATAACAATGAAAGGTAGGCCTGCCCACAGTTTAAAAAAAAAAATTGTAAGCACACCAGTCACAGTAAAATAACTTATAACTCAACCAGGGGCAGAGAGATGCAGCAACTACATACGAGGCTCCTTCTGCGGCCCCAACAGTGTGCAGGACACATGTAAATGTTTACAGTCCGCAGCAAGAGCTTTGAAATTCCTCTGCTTATTTTGGTCACAAACTCTTCTAGGAGAATATGGCCTGGATGGGGGAAGGGGGTCCAATAATCCCATTATTATAAATAAGCCCCTGTTTAGCAGTTGGTGCTGCCATGCTGGTTCCTGTAGGGAGAAGATAATCCATATAGAATACAGGGCTAGCAGTGGGTGCTGGGAAATAACACAACACTTTATACAAAAGGGCCCTGGTCCCCACACCCCATTTTGTGAGCCTATGAATTATTTATATGAGTTACTAATGACACACCCAGGTGCTGAAAGTAGGGGTTATTTTCTTTCAAATACCTTATATACGCCAATCCCTCACCTCCCTCTCCCATAGCGCATCAGGACTCTGTGACTGACTGTCACGATCGCCGCCCGGAGCAGGTCCAGGAGCTCCGGGCGGCGCGTCCTTCCCTGCCGGCGTCGCTCCCAAAATGGCGGCGCCCATGGCCGCCACGTGGGTAGCGGCGCCGGCGCCTCTACCCACGTGGCGGCCATGGGCGCCGCCATTTTGGAAGGACGCCGGCAGGGAAGGACGCGCCGCCCGGAGCTCCTGGACCTGCTCCGGGCGGCGTGACAGTCAGTCACAGAGTCCTGATGCGCTATGGGAGAGGGAGGTGAGGGATCCGGTGAGGGATTGGCGTATGACCCGCGTATAAGCCGAGGTCGAGTTTTTCAGCACATTTTGGGTGCTGAAAAACTCGGCTTATACGCGAGTATATACGGTAGTAGAAAGAAAACTTGATTATATAGAATATAGCAGCTTGAATCAATATAACTGGGGTTACTGTCATTAGGTTAGGGTGCTGAAAAATTATGATAAGCTAACCACCTGACAGCTCAACTGCACCAACATTCAGTGTCTAAAAAAATATATACTTTTCATAATGGTGCAATTTCATCACAATACAGAGATTATTTCTTTGTTAACCTAGGCTGTATTTTATTAACTACAATTAAAATAACCTTTGAATTACTGCAAAGTAGCTTTAAAGGACCAGTAACATGAACATCATGCACCAGTACTGCTGCATCAAGAAGTGCCTGGAGGAGAAGAAGAAGCTGGCGAGCAATCTTGCCGGCAGAGAAAGCGCGCCAGACATAGGGGGCCAGGAGAGAGAGCCACGGAGAAGAAATCAATTGCTGCAGGATGGATGGTCGCCTTTTCTCAAGATGAGCGGAACTGGAGTTTCAGTAAGTTATTTTTTAATAAAGGCTTTGCAATTTAAAAGTTTAATTTGTGTTGGTGTTTATTTTTTGATGTAAACTAACCAATTTTTTTAAAAAAAAATGTTTTTGATGTTACTGGTCCTTTAAGGAACATATGAGTATTCCAACCAATAGTATAAAATAAACAGAGAAAAATAAATGGAAAACTAAAAATTATTTTAGTAATTATTTGTTACAAACATAAAAAAGTCACTTAGTATTAAGGAGACATTTCATATAACCTTCATATTCATATATATTACTCATCCTTCCTCAAAACACGTGAAAGCATTTTACATTATATCAGAGCTCCAGAGAGATATCTTCAGGTCAGAAGCTAGGCTAATACAAGTTTAATACAAACTGTAAATAGTGTAATAGTAATATTTTATTTTAAGTACAACAGTATGCTCCTGTCTTCCACAGCATGAACAAATGTACATGCCCAGCATGATATAAGAGTCAGATAGTGGAAAGTCTTGGACAGGAAGTTGCAAAGGGGAAGGGCTGAGCACAGTTTTCAAGCCAATACAGATGTTTTTGACCCAAAAGGTATTAAAATAAAAACTATTTCTTCTATTTTACATGGTTTGATGCATTGTGAAAATGTATGCTATATGTCCCCTTTAATACCATGGATTTGACATAAGTGTGTCTGTTCTGTTTATATAAGTAGATTAACCTTAGCCAATATCTAAAATAGAAGTCATAAGCTGAAGTCATTTTGTATCCCCATGCAGGACAGCAAGTGGACAAAATTATTTTGAACTCACCAGAACCGGGGGAGACCAATCTATTAATTTTCAATAAAAAAAATTTGAAAAAATATTGATTACAAATTAAAACATTGTCCTATTCATTTTCAATGGGGCTGTAAAACCTCAACACAGAGAAAAACCTCAAACATCAACTTGCTTGAATGCTTAAGATGCACTTTTCAATGTCTTCTTTAAAAACTGAGTCGATTTTAGTTTCTCATTTGAATTTTAAAATATTTTCAAAAACTCTAAAATATATTCGAGATCATGTTTCCCATGATTTTCTTGAAGTGTGGCAATATTGCAATCTTGTGATGGTAGTTATATAATATTTTTCTTTATCTTCCATAAAATGCATCCATTGAGAGCCAAAACCATTATTAAAGGAACTGTTCCCCTTCAAACTAGATGTTTTCAGATAGATCACCAGAAATAACGACTTTTTCCACTTACTTTTTATTTTCCATGTCTGACCGTTTTTGTAATATTGAAGTGTAAAGTGTCTTTTTTCACATTCTAAAGCAGCTCTGGGAGGGGGGGGGCGCGTATCCTGTAAACTGTTCTAAATTGATACATTTCTTTTCTCTGTCGTCTTAGGGGGACACAGGGACCGATGGGGTTAAGCTCCACCCTCCAGGAGGCAGGACACTTGGTAACAAATAATTAAGGGGCGTGCCGTGCTTGGCTTAACCCCGCACACAGTGCTAAACACTCAGTTTTTCAAGTGTCCTGCTACCAGGAGGTTGGATTTTCCCTGTGAGGAAAGATTCTTCGGCTAGCTGAGGCTGGCACCCGGGGTGATACCAGGAACAGGGCTGCCTGTATCCTTTTTGGTTAGCCCCCACCATATCATGTTCACTGGGGTCATTACCTAGCTTGAGGGCTATATCGACCATCCAGACAGTGCCTGGCTTCCGTTCGGTTGGCAGAGGGTCTGGCCGTTGTGAACCTACCATTGGGGTAAGTAGGCTGGCACCTGCCTGTAACCTCCCTGCTACGGTGGCACCAGCTGTTAACCCCCCCGCCCCCCCCTCCGCTCAATACCTCACCCCCCCTCTCCTCCCCACCTGTGCTTGTGCCCCCCGCTGCCTTCAGTGAGGGAGCCGGAGTGGGAAAACATACTTGCAGCATCCTCTCCCTGCAGTCGAGCAGGGGAGAAGGCACTGACACGCTGGCTTCCCTGCTTGTACTACGCGTTGGGGAGATACGGCGCATTGTGTGAAGCTGAGCCAGAGGGCAGGGACAGGCAACTGATCCACACTAACATGGAGGAGGGGCGGGGAGTCCGGCGCCTGCAGAACACTGTTCTTTTTGGCGCGCGTCGCCATTTTGGATCGTGCTCGCGCTGGAACGCATATGCGTTCCAGCGGCCATCTTGTCCCCGCTCACTCAACGGAGAGGACTGGCAGGCTGCGCGGAACGCACAGGGGAGAGACTGACACAGCTCCACAAGGCTTCCTCCTTGTTTAGAGTTCAGTGGTGGCACAAGCGGAGTAGTCAGGAACTATCCACGCTCCATATCTACAGTTGCAACAGCTGGAACTTGACTCAGCTCTCGCACACTGCTTTCCACTCAGGTGATATCCAATGGCAGAAGGTAGGCCAGTGGGATTATTCACTAGGGCGGGGGGGAGAGTCCCCACAACAGCAATGGTGACTTACTTTGCCTGTACAAAGTGTCAATCAAAAATTCCTGGGGGTCAGAACGAGCCACTGTGCAGATTTTGTTCAATGGGGCAGGGGGTTCAAAATGCTTCTTCCAACAACCCTGTTCCAACAGAGACACAGACAGAAAATTCTGAGTCAGAAAGCCCTTCTCTACAGCCGGGGCCCAGCCGAGTACAAGATATACCAGCTCCTTCCTGGGCTATTCAACTGTCTCAGTCCTTAGCATCCTTACAAGGATTACCAGCCATTGCTAATACCCTTGGAAAAGCTTTAGCTAAGTTTAGTCACAGACCAAGCGGCAAACACAAACGTTCTCATGACTCTAAGGGCGATTCCTTAGCACATGTATCTTCCGACGAGTTGTCGGCAGAACAAAATTCCTCTCAATCAGAAGGCGAACTACCGCTTTCAGACGAGTCTTCGGGGGAAGAAGAGGAAGATCATGATGGTGAGAGAGATCGTGATTCCCAACATGATGTGGAGGGCATAATTAAAAAGGTGCTCGAAGTACTTAATATTTCTCAAGCACAAAAACAAGCTGAAACATCTAGGTTGTTCAAGAGACAACACAAGTCTACTACAGTTTTTCCATTGCATGACCAGCTGACGGACATGATACAAGATGAATGGAACAATCCAGAACGAAAATTCCAAGCTACAAGGAAATTTTCTAAGTCCTACCCCTTTCCCAAGGAACTGGTGGATAAGTGGACCAATCCTCCAATGGTGGATGCTCCCGTGTCCAGATTATCGAAATCTACCACATTGCCGGTAACTGACGCAGCGGCCTTTAAAGATCCGTCGGATAGACGAATGGAAGGTTACCTAAGAGCTATTTACACGTCTTCTGGATCGACCCTGAGACCCTGTCTCGCTTCAGCCTGGGTATCCAGAGCTATTCAAGCATGGGCAGAATCTTTAATCACAGACATTCAAGAAGGTGTGCCCAGAACTGACCTATTGTCCTCTGCGCAAACAATTGCAGAGGCGTCCGCCTACCTCTGTGATACCACCCTAGATATTTCACAGATTACAGCCCGCACATCAGCTCTATCCATAGCGGCACGGAGGACCTTATGGCTTAAAAGCTGGTCAGCTGACCTGAGTTCCAAGAAATCCTTAACCTCACTGCCCTTTAAAGGTCAACGGTTATTTGGTGAAGAACTTGAGAAAATCATTTCACAAGCAACAGGGGGAAAGAGCACCTTCCTTCCTCAGGCAAAGAGTAGGTCTATGGGGACTGCTAGACGCGGAAAGTTTTTTCGTGGCCAAAGCGGAGGTTACACACGCAAATACAGTCCACCACGACGTTCACACTTTCGTAACAAGACCAACGATAAAACTCGCAACCCATGGAAGTCCAACAAGGCTTTCACGAAGCCCGCAGGAGATAAGTCTACCTCAGCCTGACGGGGCACCCCCTCCGGAATCGCTAGAACAAATAGGGGGCAAGTTACTTTGATTCCGGGAGGTATGGGTCCATCACTCTTCAGATGCTTGGGTCAACGAGATAGTCACGGAAGGTTATCATCTCGACTTCACCAACCCACCCCCTCGAAAATTCCTTATGTCCAGGGTTCCATCACACCCCACAAAAGCACGAGCATTCTTACAATGCATTTCCAAACTGGAACACACTGGAGTAATTGTACCAGTACCACAGCCGGAGAGATTCTCAGGGTTCTACTCCAATCTGTTCATAGTGCCAAAGAAGGACGGATCCTTTCGACCAATTTTAGATCTCAAACTGCTCAACAAGTTTATCAGATCCATTCGTTTCAAGATGGAAACACTCCGATCAGTGATACGAGGCATGGAGCACGAACAGCTCATGATGTCACTAGACATCAAGGACGCATATCTTCATGTACCAATTTGGATCCACCATCAGAAATACCTGCGATTTGCATTCGCGAATCAACACTTCCAATTTGTGGCACTTCCGTTCGGCCTTTCGTCAGCACCACGGGTGTTTACCAAGCTTATGGCAGTAACGGCAGCAACGTTACGACTCCAAGGCATTTCAGTGACCCCATACTTGGACGATCTTCTCCTGAAGGCCAGATCAGAGGAAAAGGCAAGAGAGGACCTATGTAAGACGACTCGACTATTGCAGAGCTTCGGCTGGACCATCAACTGGTCCAAGTCCAATCTACAGCCCAGCCACCAGATGATATTCTTGGGCCTGGAATTCAACACAATGACACAGATGGTTTGTCTTCCACGAGAAAAGCAGCACAAGATCAGGGATCAAGTACAATCACTCCTATCCCACCGGAGACCAACCGTCCACATGGCAATGAAAGTACTGGGACTCATGGTGTCAACCATCGAAGCAGTTCCCTTTGCTCAATTCCACCTACGGGACTTTTGTCGTCCTGGAAAGGAGGTCCTCTGTCGCGAGTGATCAACCTCTCCCATGCGACAAGGGAGACTCTTCTGTGGTGGTTGAGGATGGACAACCTGGCCATAGGCCAATCCTGGGTGAGCCCAGAGTGGAGTGTAATTTCCACGGATGCGAGCCTCAAGGGCTGGGGGGCCACGTGGAACAACCTATCTGCACAAGGTCAATGGTCTCCCGAGGAGTCCAAACTTCACATCAACGTACTAGAATTGCGAGCAGTAAGACTAGCCCTATTCCATTGGTCACAACGCCTGCACCAAAAACCAGTTCGCATCCAAAGCGACAACGTCACAACAGTGGCGTACATAAATCGGCAGGGAGGAACACGCAGCAAAGCTGCACTAAAGGAAGCACAGGCAATCCTGGGTTGGGCGGAATCCAACCAAGTACAATTGTCGGCCATTCACATCCCAGGGGTGGCCAACATAAAAGCAGACTTTCTCAGCCGAAATCACGTACATCCGGGCGAATGGGAACTTCATCCGGAGGCATTCATGGAGCTAGTAAACCTCTGGGGCTCCCCACAGATCGACCTCATGGCGTCCAGAGCCAATCGAAAGGTTCGCAGGTTCTTCGCTCGTTCCCGAGACGCAATGGCAGAGGGAGTGGACGCCATGACTCAGTCTTGGTCGTTCGACCTGGCATACGTTTTTCCTCCTCTTCCGATGTTACCTCGAGTCCTCAAGAAGATCAGGAGATCAACCATCACGGTGATTGTGGTAGCTCCCTATTGGCCTCGAAGAACATGGTTCTCCGATCTGCAAGAGATGTCCATAGAACAGCCGATCCGACTACAACACAGACCAGATCTGCTCAGTCAGGGTCCAGTGACACATCCCAATCCCGGACTGTTGGCTTTGACGGGATGGCTATTGAAGCATCCATCTGGCGAAGAAAAGGGATAGCAGAAGAAGTTATTTCAACTATGCTAAAAGCACGTAAACCCACGTCTTCCAAGTCTTATCACAAAGTGTGGCGTTCCTATTACAGTTGGTGTGAAGAGCTCATCCTGTCCCCTCTAGAATTCAGCATACCTAGAGTGTTGTCCTTTTTACAGCGTGGTCTGCAGTTAGGTCTGAAGCTCAGTTCATTGAAAGTACAAGTATCCGCATTGTCTGTCCTTTTTCAACATCGTCTTGCAACAGAGGACTCCATACGGACTTTTCTGCAAGGAGTGGCTCACGTCATTCCTCCATTTCAACTGCCCGTCGCGGGTTGGGATCTTAATCTCGTGCTCGAGGCTCTGCTTGACCCTCCATTCGAACCCATGAGTTCTATTTCCGACACATGGCTCATTTACAAGACTGTGTTTCTAGTGGCAATTTCGTCAACCAGACGGGTGTCTGAACTGGGTGCACTATCCTGTGATCCGTCCTTTCTGGTGTTCCACAAGGACAAGGCAGTTTTGCGGACAGTTCCTTCGTTTCTACCCAAAGTTGTGTCTTCCTTCCACATCAATCAGGAAATCATAGTTCCATCACTATGTCCAGATCCAAATAATGACAAGGAACGACGTCTTCACAATTTAGATGTAGTCAGAGCACTTCGGTGGTACCTTGAACGGTCAAAGCCCTTTCGGAGATCTCAAACTCTTTTTGTTATTCCTTCCGGACCTCGTAAAGGTTTACCAGCATCGAAGACTACCATCGCCAGATGGATCAAACAAACCATCTGCCAAGCCTACCTGTCAAAAGGTAGAACACCACCTCAAGGTGTCAAGGCTCATTCCACGAGGGCAATGGGAGCTTCATCGGCATGGCGCAATGCTGCCTCATTGGATCAGATCTGCAAAGCAGCTACCTGGTCCTCTGTTCATACATTTACTAAATTCTACAGACTCGACAAGACTTCGTCGGCTGAGGCCTCCCTCGGTCGCAAGGTGTTGCAGTCTATCTTCCACTAAATCAGTTAAATTGGCTCGTCCCACCCTTACTGTTTTTGGGACTGCTTTGTTAAGTCCCCATCGGTCCCTGTGTCCCCCTAAGACGACAGAGAAAACAGGATTTTTTGATACTCACCGTTAAATCTGTTTCTCTGTAGTCATAAGGGGGACACAGGGCTTCCCGCCCTAGGACGAGCCGTTGACCTGATGGTCGTGTCCAGGATAATCCCTGGCTTTCATTCTGTCATACGTTATAGTTCAGTTATACTGGTTAAAATTTTTTTTGGAACAAACTGAGTGTTTAGCACTGTGTGCGGGGTTAAGCCAAGCACGGCACGCCCCTTAATTAATTGTTACCAAGTGTCCTGCCTCCTGGAGGGTGGAGCTTAACCCCATCGGTCCCTGTGTCCCCCTTATGACTACAGAGAAACAGATTTAACGGTGAGTATCAAAAAATCCTGTTATCTTTGTCCCTGTTGAGCATAATCTCTGGGTTTCATTACAGGCGGCTGTTAGAATTGACACAATAGTAGCTAATACTCCAGAGATGCTGCTGAGAAATGGATCAACTAAATGCTGCACAATTGTAACAGTTCAACAGGAAAAACTGTAAAAAATAAAGAATGGAAAGTAATTGAAAAAAGTCTTTATTTCTGGGGAACTATCTGAAAACAACTGAAAAAAAGTGTTTGGAAGCTTTCATGTATCAGGAGCTCATTTATCATCAACTAAAACTTTAAGATCCTAAGCTTAATGGATTAATAGTACTATTGTTAACCTTATTAAAATATACAAGAATCCTCCCACCAGTATTTTGCAAGAGTTAAGACATCCCACAAATATAATGTAGCATTATGAAGAGGGTTATAGGAGTAATGATTTTACGTCAGATCAAGAGCTGCAGGCTGAAAATTCCATATTACGTGAAAAGTCACCTACAGTCCTGTGACTTACATAATTAAATATAAGTCCTATAGTGCATTGGGCCTTTTGACAGAAAACATATCCTCTTATTTGGGACCTTAAGAGGGAAGTAAAGTCTAAAATAGAATAAGGCTAGAAATGCTGTATTTTGTATACTAAATATAAACATGAACTTACTTGGAAACAGTAAAGGGGATGTAAAGGAAAAAAATATAATCCAATACAAATCTCTACACAGTTGCAGACTGCTCTTCAGGTAAACAAACAAAGATGCTTGAGTTCTGCATGGCTGGGAAGGTGGGGGCTCCCCCTGCTGTTCATAAGTATGATTGTTTCCCTGCCCAGCAGTTAGGGACCCTCTGACAATTCCTATTCACAGCAGTAAATGAAGGGAGAATTCAGGTTTCTTATAAAAACTGTAGACATTGTTTAATTAAAGTATAGTGGAGATAGGTTTCTTTACATGCCAGTTAAATGCCTAGGAAAAACCTGAGCACATTACTAATAACTCACATGATGTCCAGCACAGAATCACTGCGGATAATCTTGTGTGTGATGTCCACCAAAAGAAACAGACCACCATCAGTTTTGCGTATACTTGCAGCATAACCTGGCCACACCTGCAGTCTGAAAAATAAAGGGTTGTTAAACAGAAGCCTAAACCTAATTTAAAAAAAAACAGATCTGTGAATGTAAGTACATTTGTCACCGAATTGTTCAAAAGTTACATTAAATCAATTGTAAACTGCTGGAAGTAAAGTCCTGCAGCGGGTCGGTTACCCTTTGGGTTACCCGCAAAAACCTGCAGTAGGTTGCAGGTAGTAGTTTCGGGAGTGGGTATAGACGCGGGTCGACGGGTTGCTAGCTTTCTCAATAGCTAGTTTTAATTATTTTTTTCTGATCACGCCTACTTCTAATGATGTCACGTCCGGTTTACAATGACAGCACTTCCTGTTTCTTGATGGTCAGTGGGTCGCGGATTGGGTTGCGGATAAGGTACTCGTGGGTCGGGTAGCGGGTCCAAGCGGGTAAGTATGCGGGTTGGGTTTAACAAATTGGTTCCGCGCAGGACTCTAGCAGGAAGTGAATCCATAAGACTATATAAATATATTTTTTACCAGCAAAGGTTAGAACCACAAAGCTTACCTGTATTGCTGCAGAACTGTTGAACTTGCTGGGTCATAAAAATTTCTCCCAACAAGTTTCAGATCCAAAATTCTGAACACCCTACAAGATAGAGACACAAAAAGTTTGTTCACAAAATTCATCAAGTACTACAGTACCAGGGGCTATTTAAATTGTAGGAAGTCATTATATTAAACAACATAGATACTGTTCTTTATTATGTGTACATTATTCTTTACCTCCTCATGACTACATTATAGAAAGGAAGGCACAAGTCTGAACTGGGATCCAGAATTTTTGTCATCTGTATGGTTATCTTTATTTTTTGTCCATCTGTCCGACGTTCACTCTCCAGCTCAACCGTCTAGGGATAGATTAAAAAACGATTACAGTGCTAAACCCTATAGCTCCGTTCCCTACTCCCCCTAAGGTCTCACTCTCAACCCTCGAGGAAGTACGTAAGAAACCGGCCCAGAAAAGCCTTATCCGCCGTATCTGTTCTACACTCAACAGGCAGAGGGGTAACCCTTTCACACAAAGTTATACTAAATGGGCATCTGACATGCCACAGATAGAATTAAAAGACTGGGAGGACATTACCCATTCTTACTTACCTTCGGTGATTGGTACTAATGATTTGTTGATACAATATCGCACAATACACAGAACTTCCCTTACACCAGCAAGACTCCACTATGGGTCTTATGCCAAATGCAGAGTCAACCCAGGTACATTCATACATGCTTTCTGGACCTGTCCACTGATTGATACATTTTGGGCAAAAGTAACAAACATTATAGAACAAACTCTCTAGTTGCCAAATGTGCAGAAGCTTGCCTCTTTGGGCTGGTGGAAATTATAGTTGCAGACAAGTATCGGCACACTCTCCTAGGGATGGGCGAATTTGACCCGTTTTGTTTCGCCAAAAATCCGCCGCCGGCGAAATGTTGCAGACGCCCATTAAAGTCTATGGGCGTCAAAAAAAATCTTTGGTGCGCAGCAAAATTTTTTTGCCATGCGATTCTTTTTTTGGCGCACAGCGCTATACACGTCTATGGGCGTCATTTTTTTCGGCGGCTCCTATACTTTTACACTAGGAAAACTATTATCCTTTCATGAAAACTACCTTCTACACCTACCATAAAAAGATATTAATCTCTAATAAACAAGACTCTCCCCCTCTACAAGTTGACATACATGAGCAGAGGATGCCCAGACAAATTTGAGAAAGTCTGTAGTCTGTCGAATGACACTCTAGACTCAGCCACACCGCAGAATAGGTAGTAAACTAACATCAAGTACAGATACGCCTCACGGCCTAACCCCCTTCCCCTGACCCTATATGGATGTTGTTTGCTCAATGAAAATCCATCACAAGAAAAATAATATATTGCATAATGGCAGTAGATACTGATGGCTTGAAGCAAGGTACAGGAAGCAATAGTCATTGATCATAATCATTTTTATAAATCTAGAATCAGGTGAAAACAACAAAAAAAGAAAATCAGCATTGGTATTCTTCAAACCAAATCAGGAAGCTGTTTTGCACAAAAGAGTAATGATAATGCCTATATCTACTAATAAATACTCCTGGGAAGCCCAGCATGAAGGTTAGGTAGGCTGAGATATGTAGTTAACACCTATTTTCTTGGAACCAAGACTCCAGTTTCATATACCTGTAAAGCTGCTGTGAGATAGTGAGCTTGTTGCAAACAAGGACCTCAAAGTGGGGCTTGAAGTGAAAACTGAAGACCACTGAAAATGTACTGGTCTCCAATTAAGTAAATACTCAGTGAGTAGCTTCCCTCCTTCCCCTTTTATGTCAGGCACAGGCATTTACTTTGTTTTTATTTGAATGAGGTACTCCATCTCTATTTATTATCCGTATCAGTGATTAATTATATTGCAGAAAAACAGAGAGGTGTTTAATTTAATTTCACTAGATCCAGGGCTAATGTATCCTCATACCTCTGCAAGTTTGACAGGAAGGTAAAGTATAGAACCATCAAATGCAGTTACTTGTCCTGTCACAGAGCGGTGGTCCTTCATCATCCCAAAACGCATACTGCGGCACTCCACTATGGGACTGAAATATCAAAAATGTGCACAGTAGTTATTTCAAGAAGAGAGTGTGTAGGACTTATTTTTTAAATGTACAGGTATAGGATCCCTTATCCAGAAACCCAATATCCAGAAAGCTCAGAATTACAGAATGGCTGTCTCCCATAGACTCCATTTTATCCAAATAATCCAATTTTCTAAAAATGATTTCCTTTTTCTCTGTAATAATAAAACAGTAGCTTGTACTTGATCCCAACTAAGATATAATTAATCCTTATTGGAAGCAAAACCAGCCTATTGGGTTTATTTAATGTTCAAATCAATTTCTAGTAGACTTAAGGCATGTAGACCCAAATTACAGAAAGATCCATTATCCGGAATACCCCAGGTCCCGAGCATTCTGGATAAAAGGTCCCATACCTGTATTTTTAATTTGCCTTTGTAATTTAGGTAATGTAATTTAGCATTGGAGGAAAGGAAGACTTCTGTATCTCAATTGCATCCAATGGGGCTCATTTATAACACAGGTGGTAGATAGCACCAGTGAAGTTGCCAAGAGCAACCAATTAGGTTTGTTCACTAGAAAATGGAAAAAAAAAAAAATTAAAAGCGGGAGCAGTGCAATGAACAGAGACTGTATAATTGGCTGGTAGCAACAAGAGTGCAAAAGATTCAAAGAAACAAATGACAACTGAATACAAGTAATATCAGATAAGGGGAAAAGTAAAAAAGTAAAAAAAATAAAGATAGAAGTTTACATATGTAGCAAAAAACAAATGATTTAAAACAGGTTAAATGATAAAGCATTGATACATGATAAAACTTACGTAAATGTGACATGATACTGATACACTGCTTCATTTTCAAAGTTAATTTTAATGAGGTTTATCCCAAGTTCACATGACCTGCCTTTGCTGCCTTTCTTTTGTAAAGGCTCCCTGTAAAGTAATAAGAGGGGACAGTGAATAGCAATGTGTGTAATGTTCATATTACTCAGTTGCACCATTCTGTATATAAAATGCTGGCCATTAAAACATTATTTTCCCAAAGAATGAATGTTATTTTCCCCTAAAAGATATACCTAACTACTTGTCTCATTCTAAGATAGTTGCTATAAACAAATGAAGAAAAAAAAAAATCAATATCCCAGTACTGGTATAGGAGCTGTTATCCAGAATGTTTGGACCACGTCTTTGAACATTAAAGGGCAAATTTATGAAAGGTCGAATTTTTAAGAGTTTTTTTTTATTCGAAATAACTCAAAATGACCTTGAAATCTCGTATGTTATTTAAGAAAAAAATTCAAATATCTAAAACTTGAACGAATATTACTGGATAAAACTCGAATCGAATGCTACAAAACTCGAATGTCAGAAAGGCTATGAACATCTTCAAATAGGTCACTGGACCTCTGCCATTGACTTCTACATGAACTCAGCAGGTTTTAGATGGCGATTGGTCGAATTCGAGCTGTGAGCTGTTCCCAGGGTCTAGGTATGATAAATCTCGAATTCGAGTTTGGATTATTCCCAACTTGAATTTGTAAATTCTGACCAAAAATCCAATTCGAAAATTTGAATTCAAATTTCCAATTCGAACTTTGTTGGTCCCAAAATGGGAATAGTTTTCTTTACTATCTGTTCTGTTTATTCGGTTGTCAGTTTACAGTTTTTAAAGTTCTTTGGTACAAACTGATTGGCATAGGTAATGTACAGAGGTAAAGATTCATCTGGCATGCCCCCTTGATTCCTTTTTTAGAAAAAGACTATGTCCTGCCTCCTGGAGAGTAGAGCTTTTATCCCATAGAGTCCCTGTGTCCCCCTATTGACTACAGAAAAATGGATTTAACGGTGAATAACAAAAATCCCATTTTCTCAGGGGGACACAGGGACTCTATGGGGACTTAAAGCAGCCCCAGTAACAGCATGGCAGATAAGTCTGTTAGTCTATTGCACCATGGAGTGCAGCACTTTGTGGCAAAATGAGGCCTCAGCAGATGCAAAGGTATCTAGGTGATAGAATTTGATGAATGTATGAGCCGAGAACCAGAGAACAAAAACACCTTGGATGCTGATTGACCCATTCGCGGACCAAAGGGTTTGACAAAAAGTGACTGGGAGCGACGGAAGGCTCTGGATCGTTCCATATTGTAGCGCAGAGCTCAAACTACTTCAAGACGGTGATGTTGCTTCTCATTACCATTCTTGGGATCTGGGCATGGAACAGCGATTTCTTGATTCACTTGAAATGAGGACACCACCTTTGGTAGAAAGGAGGGGATCCTGCGCAGTACTGCTTTATCCCTTTGGAAGATCAGAAATGTGGGGTCCACGGACAGAGCTCCCAATTCAAAAATTCTTTGGTCCGAAGATATTGCTACCAGGAAACACCATCTTCCATGTAAGCCATGTGTCTGAGACGGAGTCCAAGTCTTATCGGAGGGTTTATCGACATCTCCTGCAGATTTGAGAACAGTTGTCTCGGCCAGTAAGGAGCCACCTATATGACTGTGAGGTTTGAGTGCTTGATCTTTTTAAGCAACCGAGGCAACATGGGCAAAGGGGGGAAAATGTAGGCTACATCAAAGCGCGTACTGACTGGCACAGCAGGGGATGGGATCAGTGGTTCAGGGCCAGCCGTAATGCTTGTAACTCCAGTATGTTTATTGGCAGCTTGGACTCCACGGGTGAACAATGGGCCCTGTATGGAAAAGTTTTCCTATGTGGCGCCCCATCCCTGTAGGCTGGCGTCCATGGAGAGCACTGTCCATTCCGGGTGGCCCAAGACTGGCCTGTGCTCAAGGTGTTGGGGCGAAGCAACCACAGGAGGGACTCTCTCGTTGCCTGTGTGAGGGGACAGGTCCAAGAAAGGGGTCCCCCTTTCCAAGCTTTCAGCAGGTTCGTTTGGAGGGGGCATAGGTAAATCTGCTCAAATGGTACTGCCTCGATGGCCAATACCATGATCCCAAGGACCCTCATCACCTGGTGAACCATTGGTTTTCGTGTGTGCAGTAGGAGGGGGGCTCTGTTGTCTGATCTTGGTCTGCTTGTCCTGGGGAAGGCAGACCGCCGTCTTTGTATTGAACTCGAGGCCTAGGAATGTCATAAGGTGGCTTGGGCATTCGGCAAGATTTTTATTCCAATTGATAGTCTATCAAAGTTCTGAATCATTGAAATTGCACGTTGCAGATCCTCTTTGGATTGATTCTCTGTCCTAGCCTTGATCAAGAGGTCGTCCAGGTAGGCTGTCAGTGATATACCTTGTAGCCGCAAGGCCGTCGCTGTGACTGCCATCGGTAATGCCGAGGTGTGGGCAATAATTGGATTGGCATCTAGAATTGCGTCGCAAAGATAGGCAGATGCCTTGGTGATAGGGGCAGATCTGGGTAAACCTTCCTCAATGTCTTTCAAGACTCTGTCCAGGCCTGGATGGCCCTGGATACCCATGCCGAGGCTAGAACTCATCTTGTATTATACTGAGGAGTTGGTCATGGGATGGGAAGGCGACGGTTGATTTGTGTTGTCTCTTGAACAATCCCGCTGACTCTGATAGTTGGTCAGATGTCTGGGAAATGTTGAGTACGTCAGTCAACCCTTTGATGATACCACTGTCGTGATGCGTGTCCCGGTCCTTGCTATCGTCCACTTCCCCCTCCTCTCCAGAGGAATCCCTGGAGGGCAGAAGTTTGCCCTCTGATTCGGATCTCTCTGGTTTGGAAGAGGAAGCATTTTGACAGATAAATGGGGCTAGAGTCACCCCTGTTACCATTTGCTCTTGCCACTGGTCTGGTGGCCAAGGTTAGCTATTGTCTTACCCAAGGAGTCCGCGAGAGCTGGGAGCCCCTGTAGAGAGGCTAGGGACTGGGATAGCTGTACTGCCACTGAGATGCCGGGGGATCAGATAAGTCTCGGAAGTTCCCTCCAGAGAAGAATCCCTGGGCTGCGCTGGAGTCGGGTTATGGTTACCCCCTTAGGCGGGTGAAGTCCCTTGAACAGTTGAGCAAGCTCTACAGAGAGGTTCACCATGTCCCCCTGATATTTTTTTTGGCACTTAGTGCAGGGGAAGTAGGTCGCCTGTGCTGCCACTGGGTCCTTACCCCCTGCCCTAGGGAATAGTCCCCCCGTTCTACCTTCTGCCATGTGCGCAAGATGTGCTCACAACCTGGTTGAAAGGGAAGGTAGGAGAGGTGCGATCTCACTGTAGGTTGCCCGTAAGCAGTGTTTCTCCCTCCTGAAGGTGGGCAGCAAAAGTATACAGGTCGTCCGGTAGGAGAGTGCTAAGAGTGTGGGCTCTTTTCTGCACTTCTGGGTGCGTGAGATGGGGCAGAAGTGATGTGTGCATTCCACCAGAGCGCAGGTGAAACTGAGAGGCGCTGCAGGCTTCTTGTTTCTCCTCCCCGTAATGGCCACCAATGTGCCTAGCTGCCGCCCTCACAAAGGGAGGGCAGAGGAACTGGCCAAGCTGAGATGGCTGAAGGAGACGGGATGGGGGGGGGAACTGCTCCGGAGCAGAGAGACAGTACCTGAGAGCTGTGTAAACGTGATGGAGCACGCCGTCCAGAGCTGGAGCAGAAAAAACACAGGAGATATGCAGCAGGTTATGGCATATGAATACTCATGTACCGTCCCCACCGGACAGACGTTTTGCTAGCCCCTGGGGTTGCAGACATAGTCTGGTTGGGGTAGCTGTAGTCTTGGTTTAGCTGTATGCCCATAAGTTTGATCCCATTGAGTTCTCCAGCGTAAGGGGCTAACTCAGAGGGAAAAAGGTGTCACCCTGGTGTCAGTGCTAAGACTGACCGTAGAATCTGATCATCACTAGGAATGAGCTATCCACCTTCCTGGAAGCAAGGCACTTAAAAACGGATTGGAATGGGTAATGTACAAGGGTAAAGCCTCACCTGACATGCCCTTTGATTCCTTTAGAAAAAGACTATGTGTCCTGCCTCCTGGAGGGTGGAGCTTATACCCCATAGTGTCCCTGTGTCCCCCTGAGACAACAGAGAAAGTAGGTACACATAAGCAGGACTAAGTTGTTCAATGACAAGATTTTTATAGGCACTGACCCAAAATAATTCAGTTAAAATAACTAATAATTTTACAAGACCTGGAAGTCAAATTCACTTGGGGGTGCCAATGTGTTAAATAATGTTTTCCTCAGGCCAGCATTCCTTTTTTTTCATTTTCCTAGGTATGCCTTGTGCGTAAGACTATTTACTGCAGAATATTTTCTGATTTTACAATACCGATCAAGGTTTGTGGGGTGCAGGGGATCCCTGTGAAAATTAAGCATGACTTTCTACAATGGCGCACAACCAACAACACATGGTAGAATGCCAGTGTACTGTTCAATGAAGTCAAGCATGTGCTGACGAACTGAAACAAGCATCTACTTTAATGAAAGTGTAGCCACTAACAAGTATAGTTGTTTTTGGTATGCTAAATCACAATTATACCCACCATTTCTCTTCCTTCTCAATTTGCAGTGTACTGACTGGGCTCTCTTTAGGTGCTGGATCAGAGCTCAAAGTGGGTGATACAGAGGGTACAGAGGGAAACAACAAGCCTCTTCCAGTGGGGACGTGGGGCTTTTCCATACTCGTGGGAGGTATTGGTAACCTAAGACAGAGCAACATATAACCAAGACAACAGAAGACCATTTTTGCAGTTATTTTAGCAGTTTAACCTATGCCATGTTATTAGATGTAGCTCACCTGGCTCTCCCAAGTGCAATCCTTTCTGTGCTAAAATCACTGGCTTGCTGAACACGGGGTGTGAGGGAAGGCCGTATTGAGGGTTCTGAAGTAGGCTGATCATAGCCATCTCCTGAAGACATAGCAGAAAGAAATCCCCTGCCTGGCAAGAAAGGGGCTTTTGTTTCATACAGATAAATCCTTAGTAAACTGAAGTATAAAATCAAATTGAAAAGACCTTTCTACTTTATTGTGAGATGTTTATCCAAGACATAATATACCCACTTTAATGTTTCTGCATATTCTACCCAGTAAAATTACGTATTTATAATGTAAAGCTCCTTAATTTCAATGGCAGTCATCTGACTGCACATGCAGAACGCGCATACACCAGATTGGGTCTTATCCTTCTATGGACATTATCATTCACGTCTATGGAGTCTTATGGTCACACATCAAGTAGACATGATGTTGGGAATGTTTCTCCTTTAAGAAATGAATGTAGCTGGACTGCATACAAGAAGTATGCAGCAGTGTCACAAAAATGTTTGTCAACAAGAGCAGCTACTCAAGTCCTCCTTAGGAATTATCAAATCAACGGAAAAAAAACTGGGCGGTTGCTTATCATCATCATCATTTATTTATATAGCGCTGTCAAGATACGCAGTGCTTATTTAAATCCGTGTGCAGATACCTGTGATTCTTTGGTGACCTATTGCTCTGGGAAGTGACACTAAATCTTCCATCAAAAGCCCTAAACTAACCAGTGCAAAAAAAGGACCACAAAAGATGGGCTATTACTTCTTAAGGCTGGCTGTCTTTAGCATCAAATTATGAGAAAAAAAGCAAACTTTAAAAATAGATCAGGCTCTTCAAAATCCAATTTATTACTTATGAGTTTATAAAAGATTCTGAATCAATCACTACACATTTTCTACATTGCAATTGCCATCACTCTCTAGTACTCTCATTGAAATTATATACATCAGGTGCTTATCAAGTATACCAACTATAGGGGGACCCCAATAAACCAAAGCCATATTAAACATGGTAATGAAGTAACATCCTTTAAAAAAGAACTACGGTAAACCCTAAAAATGAATGTGGCTAAAAATGCTATGTTTTATATACTGAACTAGTTGCACCAGCCTAAAGTTTCAGCTTGTCAATAGCAGCAATGATCCAGGACTTCAAACTTGTCACAGGGGGTCACCATCTTGGAAAGTGTCTGTGACACTCACATGCTCAGTGGGCTCTGATTAGCTGTTGAGAAGCTAAGCTTAGGGCTCGTCACTAATTATCCAGCAGAAAATGAGCTTCCCCTGTAATATAAGCTGATGCTACAGGTTTGCTGATTATTAAATTCTGACGCTAATTGCACTGGTTTCTGTGCTGCCATGTAGTAATTATCTGTTAATTTGTAATGAGCCTTATATTGTGACATTTCTATTCTTTTTTTTTTTTTTTAAGTATTTTTATTTATGAAATTTTGTCATACAGCAAATAAATGCAAAGTGCAAACAAGCATAGAAACGGTACAGTATACAGAGATCAAAAGATACATCTCAGTCGTGACAACAATTAGAGCCGTATCTCAAAGCTGGGAGTGTCCCAGTTGCATCGAGAAAGTAGTTCCACAACATCAATAGAGAAGTCAAATAACCAGGTGCTCCTTGAGTGTCAGGGATACCCCGTAGCTTGCCAAAATAAGCGGCAATATACAGCAAGAACTAGGGGAGCTTACACTGAGCCCGTACCCCAGGAGGCTACAATTACAAGTCTTGTAACAATTCACATAGTTCACGTAGTCCCCAGATCCAAAGTGCCGTTAGACTGATTAGGTATGCTTGCATAAACAATAACTCAAAAACCAACAATCAAGTGTTAGACTAAACAGGGAAATAACAATACAAATAAAAGGAAAATGAAAATAAAAAAAAGAACAAAAAATAAAGAGTGGTCAAACATACTTGAGGTACCAACAAAGGGTGCCACAGCTGGCACTTGACCCAGTAAGACTTCTCTACCTGGTGAGGGATGGAGGAGGGACCTGAGAAACAGTATTTACGGCGGGTTAGGTGGGAGAGACCCACTAAATCTATACAATAGCCATGGTTGCCAAATTTTCAAGGTCTTTTGGGAATTCTCGGAAGCTAGACCAGTTAGCCTTTCATTCATGTAAATCCAGTCTATTTTATTCTTGAACTGAGTGAAGTTAATAACAGGAGATTTCCAGGCTTTAGCAATAGATTGTCTAGCCGCCAAGAATATGTGGTTCAGTAGTTTCAGTTTAATCTGTGGGGTTCCCTTAGGAGGTATTCCGAGCAAGGCCTCCTGAGGGGCCTTTGGCAAGTTCAAGTGCAAAACCGAGAAGATAAGGTGGTAGACCCTTACCCAAAACCTGGCGACTCTCGGGCAGGTCCACCAGATGTGGGTCATAGTCCCCGAGGATGAACAGCCCCGGAAACATTGGTTGTTAGAGCTATGATGGATTTTAGCTAGTCTAGCAGGGGTCAAGTACCATCTGAAAAGCACCTTGTATCCGGCCTCCTTCGTAATAGTGTTAAGGGAACTATGCTGCAAATTATCCCAGGCTTTCAGCCAATCCTCCTCTGGTATGGTGACACCGAGTTCCGTTTGCCATGTTTTAATATATGAGAGGTCAAGCAGATTAACCGGGGACACCATATTTCTGTATAGCAGTGAAATAGTGCGTGGGGTAATGGTATTAATGGTGCACCAAAGCTCAAAATAAGTCTGGCTAGCTGCGTCGGTGACATTTCTATTCTATGTGTACTGTATATATAGTGGGTCCCTAAGCTCAGTAAGTGACAGCAGCACAGAGCATGTGCAGTGAATTAGCAGAAAAGAAAATGGGGAGCTACTGGGGCATCTTTGGAGACACTGATCTTTACTGGCTGTGGTTGCCTGGGGCTGGTACAAAAGCACAAACCATCATGTACAATATTTCTAGCTACTTCTTTAGTTTAACTTTCCTTGTCCTTTAATAGTATGTTGTAACCAGATGCAGAAGATTTAACCCAGTAACACCAGCAAATTGTTTAAAATCTTACCAAAGACTGACCCACCACGGCCAGGAATCCCACTGGGCTTTGTTTCAATTCCCATACCACGAAATAGAGCAGGGAGAATATTCCTAGAGTCAGATGGATCCTGAAGAGAAAGGGGTCAGTTTGGTAGTAAGCGAAATGACTAAGCAACACGTATAAAGTCTTTAAAGATGTTATGATTTATACAAATGGGTAATATTATTAGTACTGTTTGGGTAGTATCAGATGGTGGTGCTGGTGCACCCCCAATTGCTCGACCCCGTGGTAATAGGACTGCTCTTCCATGTGGAGCTTCTTCCTTAGTTTCAAGAACTGGAGGACGCACTCCCAATGGTATACGAAAAGGGGAACCCCTGAATGGAGGTCTGGTAGGATCCATTCTGCAAATGATAAATAATAATGAAACATTAAACTATAAATGCAGACCTGTTGGCATTATACAAACCTGTTAAAGAAAAAGCAGTTATTGCTTTCAGAGTCTATATACACCTATTTTTCCACAGATCATTGCTTGGCACAAATCCATAGGCGTGTTGCCAGCCATTTATGGTATCTCAGGTTAACAGAAAAGTAAAGGAGTTCTCTCTTAAAGGACAATAAACACGCAAATAAATAGGGCTTGCATTTAAGGTCTTTTGTTTGTTTTTATCCCTAAAAACCTCTTTTCATTCCCCCTGCGATCAGGGGAGTTTGTTTAACTTTATGTTTCACTGTTCTGCACTATTCTGGGAAAGAAAAAAAAACATGTTTTAAAGGGGACATTCAGCTTTACAACACGTACCCAATAGTTTTCATGTAAAATGTATTTTCAATTTTTTGGTATTAAAAAACATGCATGGTTCTTAAGTTAAATAAATTGTTATGTAGCATTGTTATGTTCTTAAAAGAGAACAAAAAGTTAAATCGGGGGTGGGGGGTGCAAAAATGTTAGGCATCTCCACTGATTATAGTTGTACTGGACAAGCTCAGGATTTTTCTGAAGAAGCTCCTCGTTGCCACCTTTTCCGTCAAGGTCAAAGATGCAAAAAGCCGTATTTCTCACTCTACTGTGCATATGACTGCCAATGCCAGAAGAAAAGATGGTAAAAGGGGAAGAAGATTACGGCAAAAAGCTTCTACAGAAATACCCTGCGCTGCTAACCGGAGCACTGGCTAAGGTTATCATGTAAACAATTATAATCACAATTACAATCCCCCCCCCTCCCCTGATTTAAACTGAAGAGTATGCATTTTTTTCAATGATTATATATTAAAAAAAAATCTTTTATTTCCAAAAATGTTTTTTAAAAAAAAAATCTCTCTCTTAACCGTGAACTTCCCCCTTTAATAACACGTACGTAGAAAGTACAGGGTGTTCCAAACACATTCATATTCTTGACCAATTCTTCAATTGTACTAAACAACAAATCCTACATTGAGATTTTGCCCTCAGTGACATTTTTATTCCACCACATTAACACTGATGAAAAATAATAAAAAACAAAAATTAACGGTGCCGTTTACAAGTATTCAATAGCAAAGTTAAAGGGGGTGTCCACTTAAAATCCTTTTTAAAATAATGAAAGCATATGTACTAGGGATGCACCGAATCCACTTTTTTGGATTCGGCCGAACCCCTGAATCCTTTGTGAAAGATTCGGCCGAATACCGAACCGAATCCGAACCCTAATTTGCATATGCAAATTAGGGGCGGGAAGGGGAAAACATTTTTTACTTCCTTGTTCTCTGACAAAAAGTCACACAATTTCCCTCCCCGCTCCTAATTTGCATATGCAAATTAGGATTCAATTCGGTTCGGCCGGGTAGAAGGATTCGGCCGAATCCGAATCCTGCTGAAAAAGGCCGAATCCTGGCCGAATCCTGAACCGAATCCTGGATTCGGTGCATCCCTAATATGTACGTCCAACATACATTAATTTACAAATAATTCAACAATATTATTCAACAACATTTATAGATGTAACTGCTAGTGAAAGCAATGTCGTCTGTATATGCTGCTTATATTCTCTCCACTGTTCAAAAATGTAAGCATTTGGACCTGAAGTGCTGTAATTCACTGTAACCAGGAATCTAACATAAAAATTATGCTTTTCTTTTCAACAACAATTAATTACAAATAGGTTTTAAGCCAAGAATGTTTTTGTAAGAGTATGTCTCCGAATGGTGAATATCCCCAATTATGTAAATCATATAGAATGTAAATAATGTGGAAAAACATGTGCATCACTTTAGTGACAAGGAGTTAATAATAAAAAAAACTATTACAAAAGTAATCTGTTGAACAAATAAAGACAAAGGTTTTAGGTGAACAGATACAAACTTGAAAAGCAAAGGCAGCACTAGGACCGAGTTTGATTCCAGCTTAAAGGAACAGTAACACCAAAAAATGGAAGTGTTTTATAGTAATTAAAATATGATGTTCTGTTTCCCTGCACTGGTACAACTGGTGTGTTTGCTTCAGAAACACTACTATATTTTATATAAACAAACTAATGTGAAGCCATGGAGGTAGCCATTTTACAGATAGACACAATCTTTAGAATACCATTGTATTCTAAGTAGGGTTTATCTGTTATCTGCTAAGTAACCTGAGCCTTTTCTCCTTTTTTAGCTTAAATGGCTGTCACCATTGCTACTTAATATAAACAATAGTAGTGTTTCTGAAACAAAACACAGAACTTTTACCAATGCAGGGCAACAATATATTATGTTTTAATTAATCTAAAACACTTTTTAATGTTACTTTTCCTTTATGGCTGAGGGCACACAAGGGGTCAGATTAATTAAGGGTCGAAGTGAAAATTCGAATTTTTGATTTTTTTTTGGTCAAAACTCTCAAATTCAAATTGTGATTTAATTCAGATTTCAAGATTTATCATACTCTGGCCCTTTAACAACTCAAATTCTACTATTCTACACCTTAAACCTGCCAAATTGCTGTATAAGTCAATGGTAGAGGTCCAGGGATCGATTTGGTGATGTTTGCAGCCTTCCTGACATTCAAGTTTTTTTCGGAGAAAAAAACTCGAATCAAGTTTTTTAAATTCCATTCAAGTTTTTCTAATTCAAATCTAATTTTAATCGAGTTTTTGGGTCGATTCAAATTATTTGAGTTTAAAAATTTCGAATCTATGGGAGTTTTAAAAAACTCACATGAATTGGAAATTCGATCTTTGATAAATGTGCCTCAAGGTGTTGGCAGGCAGATCCACTCTCTTCCCCAGCTCTGTTCATCTACACTGAAAGGTACAGCTTCCGCTTTTGTACAGGAACACAGAGAGGAGGTCAGCCTTTTGAGTTTTCAAGCTGACGTCCCCTAAGTGAAACTGCACTCAGACGGGTGCTGTACAGATCAACAGAGCTGGGGAAGGAATGGATTCACTTCTCCCTATCTTCAAAAAAAAAAAAGCAGGCTGACAGCAGTGGAGCTAATGCTCCAGGTGCCCTGGCCCTAAAGGGGACCTGTCACATAAGAATTAATTCCAAATCCTTTTCGAACATGTTTATGAAGCAAAATAATTTTTACTTATACTATATAAATTGTTTACATTTTGTTTTCTTCAGTCTTAGAAGTCAAAGTCACAGCAAGCAGGGAGGCGCCATTTTAAAACACTCAAGCTTTGCATCACACCAAAATCCCCCAAACTAGAGGACCTGACACCCATACCCTTGCACTGCCTCCCACTCATTATCAAACAGGAATTTCAAACCTCCTTGATATATATCTACCCGCTATCGTAAGGGCTGAGGGAGAGGAATAAGCAGCTTTTTATATCCAATAAAGGCTAATTCTGCCCTGTATTTGTAGTCACTGAAAGGAATGGCATCCTGATAGAGAAACACCTTGTCTGGCATTTGATTTATAGTCCCTTTGAATTGGCACAGGGGAATTGTAAACAAAAAAGGTGGTCTCCTTCCCTCTTCAAAGCAGCAGTTCTGAGCATTTCATTGATCAGTTTCTACCTGGGGTTCTATAATGGGGTTGCCCGACTACAGTTTTTCACAGTTTACCTTTAAGTTAACTTTTAGTATGTTAAAGAATGACTAATTTGAAGCAACTTTTCAATTGGACTTTATAGCTTTCAAATAGGGGTCAGTGGACCATCCTAAAATGCTCTGTAAAGCTACAAATTGATTGTTATTGCTACTTTTTATTACTCATCTTTATATTCAGGCCTCTCCAATTCATATTATAGTCTCTGATTCAAATAAATGCATGTTTACTAGGGTTATTTGGACCCTAGTAACCAGATTGCTGAAACTGCAAAGCTTCTGAATAAAAAGCATCAAAAACCACACAAAAAACAATTGAAATTGTCTCAGAAAATCACTTTACAACAGGGCTGTCCAACTGGTGGGCCCCCTTGTGCGGCCCCCCGCATCCAAGTCTGCCTGGTGTGTCTGTTTACGAAGTGTTAGATTTAAAAGATATCACTACAGAGATTAACTGGCCTCTTGCATTGTTTAAACCTCAAATTCAAATCCCCTGTATTGTTCACACATGTAATCCCCCTGCATTGTTCACAATTGTGACACCTCTATTGTTCAAGCCCTGTACTGTTCACACCTGAGACCCAGACTAAAACTGCCCACATTGTTCACCTGTTCACACTTTATACAAACTGCTGGAGGGACACCAGCACTGTGTCACTATATGTAGCACAGTATGGACTGCGTCCTAATAGGTTTCCCTGTCTCCTGCTCTGTTCTGCCTTCCCTATGCTCCCTGTGTGTGCCATACTCTGCCTGCCCAGAGCTGCTTGTGTGTGTCATTCTCTGTTTGCCAAGTACTGCTTGGGTGTGCGATTCTCTGCTTGCCCAGTGCTACTTGTGTGTGCCCATACTCTGCCTGCCCAGTGCTGCTTGGGTGTGCCAGTCTCTGCTTGTCCAATGCTGCTTGAGTGTGCCATTCTCTGCTTGCCCAGTGCTTCTTGGGTGTGCCATTCTCTGCTTGCCCGGTGCTGCATGGGTGTGCCATTCTCTGCTTGCCCGGTGCTGCATGGGTGTGCCATTCTCTGCTTGCCCGGTGCTGCATGGGTGTGCAATTCTCTGCTTGCCCAGTGCTGCTTGGGTGTGCCATTTTCTGCTTGCCCAGTGCTGCTTGTGTATGCCATTCTCTGCTTGCCCAGTGATGATTGGGTGTTCCATTCTCTGCTTGCCCAGTGCTGATTGGGTGTGCCATTCTCTGCTTGCCCAGTGATTTCAGGGTATGTTTTAACATTTAATTTAACACATTTTTCACATATGAATGATGAGGGATATCCCTGCAGTGAGCACAAACCACTTGGTTTTTTGGTGTGCTACCACCGTTAATGTGGATATAATCTTAAAAGTTCTGGTGGTAATGTGGGTGTGGTTTACAGTGGGTGTGATTTAAAAGGTGGAGTGGTCAACACTGACTTCCATTACCGGTCCTCCACCACATAGGCCAGACTATTTTCGGCCCCCGGTACTACAGAAGTTGGACAGCACTGCTCTACATGATACTAACATTTAAATTTAAAGGTGAACAACCCTTTTAAGCCCATATTGTACTATCACATGCTGCATTTCCGATTGTTGTTACCTTTATCAAATGACTCAGCAGTAACCCCAAACCAGTTTATAGGCGCCCAATAGACTAGACGACCGATATCCAAGTCTTTTGCCAATTTCGGTTTCAAGAAACTTCAGTTCATACAATATCATCTCTGCGTGTATGGCCACCTTTAGTGCAAAGACTGCATTGCATTGGTCAAGGAATATATTTTACTTTAAAAAAAAAAAGTAATACAGGTATAGGACCTGTTATCCAGAATGCTTGGGACCTGAGGTTATCTGGATAATGGATCTTTCCATAATTTAGATCTTCATACCTGAAATCTACTAGAAAATAATGTAACCATTAAATACACCAAATAAGCTGGTTTTGCTTCAAATAAGAATTCTTTATATCTCAGTTGGGATAAAGTACATGGGAGATGGGCATTCCATAAAATGCGTCCCTAATTGTGAATGTCACGTTTCCGTGTAGAGTAGGGTTGCCACCTTTTTGGGAAAACTTTACCGGCCAGGGTGGTAGGAGGCGGGTACACAAGGGAGAGGACTGTAAGTGGGTGGGACAAGTGATGTCACATGGCTGGAGCATGGAGTGCTGGAGCATGAAATCTGTAAGTATTATGGCTAGAAAGGGGAAGTCTGGGGGTGGATCCAAGGCAGACCGGGAGCAGTTTGACTGGTGATCAAATTATTTACATTGCTGGTAAGTTTGTAATACCAGCCCGACCTTGGCTGGTATTTTACCAGTTAGGCTGGTGAAATACCAGCCAGGTGGAAACCCTAGTGCAGAGTAGTGTAGCATAGCTCAAGGGCGCCATCTTCCTTATCTTCAGTTTTCACCTTCCCTTTCAACCATTTCCAGAGTTTCTGGCACATGCGCAGTTGGCACAAACACCAGATTTCAGTGTTGCCGATCCCTTCCTGAAGAAAACGGAAGATGGCGCCCTTGAGCTCCACTGCGCTAATCTGAATGGACACGCAAAACTCACAATTAGGGACATGTTTTCGCTAACGCACTAAGCAGGGAGGGGGCACTATGAAATTTAGTGGATGGGGGGGGGTTCGTTTTCCTTTAAATCTAGAGCCCAACAAGTAATCAACGTAAACTTTTCTTATAAGAAAGAGACATAGTCTCACTGGGGATGTAGAAAAGGGGCATTTTATCCAGCAATGTTTTCTGCCACAAGTCTAAGGGTTCGTGGGTATTGCAGCAAAGCTTGAGTAACAAAAGTAATGTTAGTGTGTTGCAGGGGCGGACTGGCAATCTGTGGGTTCTGGCAAATGCCAGAGGGGCTGCTGTAAGTTGCCATAGACAATCACTACATACTGGGCTGATGGGAGGCTGTTTGGGCTGCTGTATGGCCTATTTGGGCCTCTGTGTAGCTGAAGTGCCAGGGCCTATTTTGAACCTCAGTCCAGGCCTGGTGTGTTGTCTTCAGTAATATGTGAGAGCAGCAGGGCCACTGGTTGGACATTTTTCTGCCCTTTCCACCATGTTAATGGCGTGATAATGACACAGTCCACTCTGCCCCACCCTAACCTTTTGTGTGACGCGCTGTATGTTACAGACCATTGCTCCTCGGCCACTGTATTCACTCCTGCGGGTCAGATTCCCCTCAAACGCATTCAATCTTATCAACGCACCACACATGGGCCCCACTGAGTCTCTGTAGGCCTCAGTAGGTAAAGCCGCTCATATTTTCTACACCGACTTTTTGTCAGACCACAACCGCAAGTCCTGCATAAATCAATTTAAACCACACATCCCTTCCATCTTTGGCATCATATAACAGTTAACTAAACCCTAACCCACTACTTCGACACAAGACTCAGGTACCTCAACGCGACGCGCTTCCGGTCTCTCTCACAATAACTTGTTCACTCAGTTTCGACCAACAATCCGCTGCTTACTCCCCATTGGCCGAGCAATCTGTCTGTTTCGCTTACTGCGCTACCTATTGGTCCGCGGGGGCGTTAACGCGTTCGGCGCAGGAATACGAACAAGAAGCTAAAATAATCCCCCACTGATATAAAACATAAGGCGGCTTTGCAATGAGGGGCTTTACTATTAGCCTCCCCTAGTATAACACTTAGCTGTTAGAGCCTGGTATATTGGTATCCTAAACACAATAAGAAGTTGTATAATATGGCTGCCTCTAGAAGGAAAGCATTTACAAGGGCCTGAAAACAGACTATGTGAGTCTTATTGTGTTTAGGATACCAATATACTCAGCTGTGACAGAAGAAGCTGTGGGGCAGTGGAGGGAGGGCATTTGTCTTCCATTTCATAGGGGCCCCTATACATACCTCCTAACATTTTGGAAATAAAAAGAGGGACAAAAAAGTTGGCACGTTTAGCACAGTGAAAATGTTTTTGACCACGCCTATCGTTGTGGCCTAGGTTTGCCACCCGGCCGCTATTTTACCGGCCTAGCCGGTAAAACACCTGCCAAGGCCGGGGCCGGTATTACAAATTTACCGGCAATGTAGCTGCCGGTAAATTTGTAATGCCCTTAAAGAGACCCCCTCGGCCCGCCCCCAATTCCCCTGTAAAACGTAGCTTTTGCCTTGTCTTCACAGCTCCGTGCCGCAGCCCACCCCTTTTTACGTCATGGCCACGCACCCTTTTGGCGTCACACAGCTCCGCACCGTGGTCCCGCCTCTTTTTGTTCCCACCCCCACCAGCCGGTAACAAAATTAGAAAAAGGTGGCACCCTATTGTGGCCACACACCCTAATTACCATGTTTGTTTTACAAAATTTGGCAGGTTATGAAGGTTTGAACACATTTCTGTGTTTTGTTCAGTTCTTACAGTTTTGCTAATGAAGGTGAATTGCCCTTTAAGCTGTGAGTCTAATTTTTCCCAAGAGACCTGTTATCTTATATTGTTGCAATTACTTATTTGCTTATCTCGAAATTGTTACAAAAGTATCTTATCTGCTGCTGTGGCTGTTCTGTGCTCTCTGCCGAAAGTCAACTAAGTTAGATAAGGTTGTTTCTTTTCCTGGCTATTCAGTGCAGAGAAAAACTGGACTTTCCAGTACAAATGAGGGACTTTAGGTTGAGCAGTCAAAAGAGGGACTGTCCCTCTAAAAACAGGACAGTTGGGAGGTATGCTATCAGAAGAACAGTTAAGATTGCCACCTGGCCAGTAAAAGTGATGGCTGATCCCAATGTTATTAGTAGGGAAAAAAGACACACATGCTTTTGTTTTCTGTGAAAATCGAACTTGGTTGCTATGGGCAAAACATCCCCAAAGGCCCCAAAGTTAAATTAAAAGCTCTTGTGATAATCAGGGGCAGATTAATACATGGGCTGTAGCTAGGGTTGCCACCTTTTTTGGAAACAAATACCGGCCTTCCAATATAGTTATCTTTTTTCCCTATTAATAATATTGGGATCAGCCATCATTTTTACTGGCCAGGTGGCAACCCTAGCTGTAGCCTAGGCTGTAGGTGCGTGCATGCGCCTGGAAGGGCCGGGTCAAGTCACTGGAGAGCCCAAGGCAAATCCCTCATCATCCCAACCACTGTGCGCATGGGTGTGCACATGCACCCACAGTGAAGTGCAGCTGGCTGGGGAGGATGGAGTGACGTACCGGTGAGGTTTGGGGTGCAAAAATCCTCAGCAGGAGGGCTACAGACCTTTGTGGCATAGACACGTGTCTCTTTTGCCTACTCCTAGTTCCGGATGTGTGCTGTTCCAGGCACATGTGCGCCAGAGCTGGATCTGCACACATCCAGGCACATGGAAAGGGAGTAGCCTAGAAGCAGGCCCTGTAGAAAGTGTAGCCTAGGGGCCTCACATAACATTAATCTGCCACTAGTTATAACATGGGTGTGGTTTAAAATAGGGAATGGTTAACACTGGCTTCCATCATTGGCCCTCCATCTCCTAGGCCACAAAAATTCCATCCCTTCAGTACCTCAGAGTTGGACAGCACTGGCCTTAAGGGTGAAGACACACAGAGCTACTAGTAGCAGCTACAAAATAGACAATAGTGGCTTGAGAGCTACTAGTAACAGCTACTTTTTGTGGCTACATAATAGCCTGCCATTGACAATACTGAGAAGGGCCTCTGCCTTAACAGTGTCTTAGTAAAGCCATTCATGTCTTCCATCTGGGGGGGACAAGTGTCCCGGGCCCGGGCCTGAAAGGGGGCCCGGCAGTGCACAAACTTTATAAAGCTGGAAAAAAGGCAGGCGCATTGCCATAGCAACGTATCTTTGAACGAGGGCTGCATAAGCAGAGTTACGTGTGTAAGTCCGGGGCACGTGTTGTCATGGAGATGCATGTCCATATATGGCTTATCTCTGAAGCAAGACAGTGAGGAGACCCGGCAGCAGCGAGCAGAGAGAGTCACTTTACAAGGATTTGAAAGACAGCACGGCTCAGCTGCTTTAGGGCTCCAGTTAGTCAGAATCTATAAATGAAGTGGAACATTTCAAAGTTATAGGGGCTAATGAGTTCCAATAATCACAGGCTCCAATCATATATAGTCCATATTGTAGGATAAAGGTGCCCAAATAATCCTTGTGACTCTCTCTGCTCACTGCCGGGTCCCCCTTGACAACCGAAGACGTGTGGCTGCCATTTCCGAAGTCCCGAACAGCCGAAATGCAGAAGTGCTGAATTCTCGAATCGCGAAAAGACCTGAAGCCACGAAAACAGATGAAGTCCCGAAGCGGTGAAAACATCCGAAGTCACGAAAACTGGCATAAGTGAAGTCCTGAAGTGGCGAAAAGACCCAAAGTCACGAAAGGAGTCGAAGTCCTGAAGCCATGAGTTAAATTCTACTGAACACCAGTTTGTGTTCATTTATTTTTTAATCCCCTGGCCACCAATGTATTATTTCAATATTCTATAGGCCCCTGCCACCAATGTTTTATTAAAATATTTTTTGGGGCCCCAATTTTTTTTAACTTGTAAGGGGGGCCCTTGCGCCAATGTTTTTTTTTTTAAACTTATAAGGGGGCCCTGACCATCAATAGCTTTTTATAACTTGTGTGTGTGGGAGGGTTACTTTTTTAGCACTGATGTCTGTGCGGTCTTTTAACTTTGATGTGGAATGGGAGGATCAGGGGTGGGGCTTTGGTGTCAGGGTTGTTGTACAGGGCCCTGTGATTTCTAATGGCGGCCCTGAAGCCATTTATCACTATTCTCTATTTTGTAGCCATGACAAGTAGCGGATACTAGTGCTCTGTGTGTTTTCACGCTAAAAGTTCATGTGATACACGCTGGGCTGCCATCAGAAATCATGAGGCTCCGCACAAAATCCTTTGGGCCCCCCTCCCTTCTCCACTCTTCAGTACAAAGTCTAGAGAGGCACAAGTGCTAAAACATATAAGGCCCACCTACAAGTTAAAGAAAAAAATTGGTGGCCACGGAGCACCCCTACAAGTTATTAAAAAATTTGTGACCAGGAATCCCCTACAAGTTTTAAAAAAAAACATTAGTACTTGGGCCCCTACAAAGTATTAAAAAAGTTATATAATTGATATCCCTGGGCAAGGCCCATACAAGTTATATTAAAAAAACTGGTGGCAAGGGCAACTATAAGTTATATAAAATAAAAATAGTGGCCAGGGCCCCTACGTTATATTAAAAAAAAAATGGTGGGTAGGGCCCCTACAAGTAATTTTAAAAGAAATTGTTGGCCCCCAAATTATATTTTAAAAAAATGGTGGCCAGAGCCCCAAATTATATATAAAAACAATGGTGGCAAGGGTCCCTCCCAAAAGGTTACATAAAAATTGGTGGCCAGGGGCTCCGTAGGTTATGAAAAAAAAAACAAGTGTACTTACCTCAGCTGCAGAGTTTGGGGGAGCTCAGGTGTCTGTGTCTTCAGCTTTCCTCTGCTCTGATTTGTCAGTGAAGTGTAAGTCCTGGTAATGCCGTATGGGGATTGGATAAGATGAAGGGCGGTTTAAACTTCACCTATCCAATCACCATGCCGCTTAGCCGGGACTTCCAATTTATTGACAAATCAGAGCAGTTAGAAGATGCGGGCTCCTGCCCACTCTCCCTTCCGAAATCTCCAGCTCCGTGAAAGCAGGGCCAGCTATCCAAGCAGCATGGCCAGGCCCCCCTTAACTCCTAAAACCCTCCGAGCACGATGGTGGCCCTGGATGCATGGAAGTGGTTTAAAATAGGCAATGGTCAATATCGGCTCTTCACCTCCTAAGCCAGCAAATTTCTAACATCCGTTTTTTGTGTATATTTATACCTGTGCCAGCAGATAGGGTTGCCACCAGGGACCAGAATATGTCTACTGTGGGAAAAGTGCTGAGGGAGCTAATAGAAGCCGACCATAAATACACGACACCCCTCAAAAATGTAACTCATTTGATTCTCCCTGCTCACTCATAGCTCTGGGCTCAGATTACAGCAGGGAGGGGGAAATTGGAGGGGAGAGGAGCAAACTGAGCATGCTCAAGCCCTAGCCCTGGAGGTTTAAGATGAATACAGGAAGTCTAATACAGAATCCCATGTGTACACAATAGAAAGAAATGCAGTGTTTCTTTTGACAGGAGGACTCAGAGCAGCATTACTTTGAGGGTAAATACTGGTGTATTTATATAGACCTTTCAGATAAAGCTTACTTAATTTTAGCCTTTCCTTCTCCTTTAATACATGCACTTCATTCTTATAGGCAGAGTACACAGCCTCAACCCAACTGTTTCCATGTATCCCCTGGACCAATGCTGGGTGCACTCAAAGCCACAGAAATAGCACCGTACTACTCAATTGCCCACCCAGGGCAGCGCAGGGGATGCCTGGGAACAGACAAGAAGATGGTGGCTATGCATTTTGCAGAAAGTAATCTGGGCAATTATAAGCACATGACATGTCAGACCCGATTACCTAATATGATTTGTACCATATAGTCCAGGAGTGCCCATACTTTACTAATGTCAGGTCTACTTTTAGTGATCTTATCCCATTTTGATCTACATCCATAAAAGCATTAGCATTCTGTCCCATGGAAAATATAATTTAAATACTAATTAATTGGAAAATGTATATTGCTATATTTAACAAACAACTATTTCTTATGTAACCTTAACAATAAATATCTCAATAAAAAGCATGAAATAGGAGGGTGATTTAGACATTCTGTTTGTTCACAGTGTCTTGAGATCACCAACTAAAGTTCTACTGGTAGATCCTATACCTTTTGGTCACCCCTGCTGTAGTAATTTAGTAGTAGTTAATACAGTGACATGCATTCATTATTTATTGTAGTACCAGTCATACATTTTATGACAAATTCACAGTGTTAACAAAGTCTTAATTGTTCCAAAGAAACAGAATATTTATTTTATTTAAACACAGATTTTCAAAATAAACATACTTGAGCTTTCCAAAATTTCTCTTTGTTACTTTTCCCCCCAAATGATATCTTCAAAGAAAATGTGCTTTTCCAAAGCCTTGGAATTCAGACTGGGGGTCATTCTGCACTGACTGATCCATCCAGCCAGTTTAACACGACTGTAAAATGATCTGCTTACTATACTGGCTGTACATATCCCCATTTATACATCATTCTACATTTTGTTTTGTGCACAAAGGCATGAGTTTCTGTCTGTAAATTCCACACTTCTTCTTGCTATAGTACAGTACACAGGATAGGCATGTCCTGAGACTCTTCTTTTCACTCCATCTTTAATACTAGTCAAAAAGCAGTGATGTCACATGGCTAGAGAAGTAACCACACCCACCAGCTACACATCATCTGACCACTCTGTAGCACAACCAGTCAGGTAACATACACAAGTGTTGTGTTAGCATTCACAGGAGACAGCACGACAGTTCATGGTTTTAGGTGGTATGCGAGCCGCTTAGCTCTGTCTTTTTTCCAGCAGAGACTCAAAATCTGGGGAGCAAACAAGCTTGTGTTGAATATGACCCAGGACCATCATCTCCCCACCACGAGATTCACCAACACTGACTGACACCAGCTCCTGGAAAAAATAAAAAAAGCAAGATCAAAATATTAGAATTAAACGTGGGAGATGCTAACTTTTATACCTGTTACAATATCCAACCAGTTTTTTTTTTTTTTTTTAATGCAAATCAGCTGGATATTGGGTTTGATTATAGAAACAGAAACAAAACAATAGATTCAGCTGCTCAAAAGTAAAATGTTGGACAAATCCTGTGTTAAAGGGGTTGTTTGCCTTTAAATTAACTTTTAATATGATGTAGAGAGTGATATTCTGAGACAATTTGCAATTGATTTTCCTTTTTTACTTGTTGTTTTTGAGTTATTTAGCTTTTTAATCAGCAGTAGTGATATGCGGGTCGAGTTTCCCCCGACCCTGACCTGCCCCCTCCCAACCTGAACCTGGTCCAGCCTGCTACGTCCCCTATTCATAGACCCCCGCCTGCCCCAACATTAGGAAAGGGGCGGGGCAGGTGAGAGTGTAAAATTCAGGCAACAGAAGCCAGCAGTGTCGCTCGCGACCTAAACATTTATTGCGGTAGCCGGCCCACACATCATGATTCAGCGGCTCACTAGTGTGCAATTTCAGCAATATGGTTGCTAGGGTCCAAATTACCCCAGCAACCACGCACTGATTTGAATAAGAGATTGGAATATGAATAGGAGAGGGCCTTGATAGAAAAAAGCAATAATACATTTCTAGCCTTACAGAGCATTTGTTTTTTGAGATGGACTCAGTGACCCCCCATTTGAAAGCTGGAAGAAAAAGGCAAATAATTCAAAAACTATTTTTTTTAAAAAAAAATGAAGACCAATTGAAAAGTTGCTAAGAATTAGCTATTCTAGAACATACTAAAAGTTAACTTAAAGGTGAGCCACCCCTTTAAGTAACTAGGGTAGTAACTAGAAGTTTACTCACCTGCAAGAATGAACATGATGTGCCCATAGTAACATCTAGCATGACTTTACCCAGCTGAAGCTGAACCTTGCCAGACTTGCGTACAAATAGCTTCCCAATATGGCCCTCTGACACATCCCGCAAGGTACAGCTGTCTTCTGCAGCCTTCGTGTCCTACAAATATGTGAACAACAGGATTTAAAACTAATAACCATTAACACCAGTGAAGAAATAAAATAGGATCATTCGCAGTCCTCGGTGCAGGCTGGCAGAAAGGGCTTGATGATATAAAAGTGGAAGTGTGTTAGTCACCACAAGTTAAAGGAGAACTAAAGCTTAACCAAAGAAATAGCTAGAAATGTTGTACATTATGTTTTGTTCTTCTGTACCAGCCCAAGGCAACCACAGCCCTTTAGCAGTAAAGATCTGTGTCTCCAAAGATGCCCCAGTAGCTCCCCATCTTCTTTTCCGCTGATTCACTGCACATGCTCTGTGCTGCTGTCACTTACTGAGCTTAGGGACCCACTTACAATATACAGTACACATAGAATAGAAATGTCACAATATAAGGCTGATTAGTAATTAATACAGATAATTCCTACATGGCAGCACAGAAACCAGTGCAATTAGCATCAGAATTTAATCATCAGCAAACCTGTAGCATCAGCTTATATTACAGACCAACCTCATTTTCTGCTGGATAATTAGTGACGAGCCCTAAGCTTAGCTTCTCAACAGCTGCTCAGAACCCACTGAGCATGTGAGTGTCACAGACACTTTCCAAGATGGTGACCCCCTGTGACAAGTTTAAAGTCCTGGATCATTGCTGCTATTGACAAGCTGAAACTTTAGGCTGGTGCAATAAGTTCAGAATTTAAAATATGACATTTTTAACCATATTCATTTTCAGGGTTTAGTTCAGTGGCAGAGGTCTCTTGAACCATTTGAAGATGTTAATAGCCTTCATGATGTTCAAGTTTTTTTCAGAGGGTTTTGCCTGAACTTGATCAATTCGAGCCATTGGAGGGGTTTTTTCGCCAAAAGCTCCATTAATTCAAGATCAGGTTTCGTGGATTCGAGATTTTTTTACTCTAGTTTTTTTTTACTCTAGTCTTTTCTTAAATTAGAATGCATTCGAGTTGTGAGTTCATTCGAGGTATAAAAAAACTCTAAAATTCGTCCTTTGCTTAATAACCCCAAAGGATATGTATTGACGAGTATGCCAAAGCTTTATAAAAAATGAATACGTTTAGCTAAGAGTAACAGATTCTACAGCAGTGATCCCCAACCAGTCACTCGTGAGTAAATCATCTCAGTGGCCTCAAACAGGGGCTTATTTTTAAATTCCAGACTTGGAGGCAAGTTTTGGTTGCATAAAAACCAGCTGTAATGCCAAACAGAGTCTCCCGTAGGCTGCCAGATCACACAGGGGCTACCAAATAGCCAAACACAACCGTTATTTGAAACACAGGAACTTTTTTTCATAATTGTGTTTCTCCCAAACTCTTTTTACATTTGAATGTGGCTCACAGTTTAAAAAATAAATAAAAAAAACGGTTGGGGACACCTGTTCTACAGAATGATAATAGCAAAAAGGGCAAATGGAACACCCCAACCTCTATACAGGCCTGAAATTGCTAAAATGCATGTGCAATGGATTCACACACCTGCCCCTTGTCCTTGACCAGTAACACATGGCCATCCTCACTCTGCACCTCAGTCTTTATAGGCCTTGTCTCTTGACTTGGAGGCTGTCCAGGCAGAGTGTCAGGAAGTTGCATGAAAAAGAGACATTCTTCATCAGAAATCTTTAAAGATTCCAGCATCTCTGGGAAGGACGCATCCTTTGTTTCAGGGGGTTTCTTAACTATGGGAGCTTTTGCAGAGGACATCCCAGGCTTCCATGCACCAGCATCGTCCTCCATTGGTTCTTCCTTCACTGGGAAGTGGGAGAGAAAGTATGTCATTAAAAGTATGTAATGTACATGCTAAAAAAACAAACTTATTCAGAGTGGTCCCGTGGGCATTTTAAAGTTTACATTAATATTCTGTTTTCAGTTGTTTCTGATACATTAGCAAATTTTATATTGCTACTACCTGGCTTTCAGCTTAGCAGCTATCTTTGAAGGTCAGATTGTCCATGACCCTGGCGATGAACTTGCTCACTCAGTTAACCCTAGCGTTACTAACCCTCAATTAATTAACCCAAACAGCCAACGACAGAAAAAAATGTGAATTGCAAATGTGCTCAGAGAAGCACTAGTAAGTAAAAAGTAGTAGAATGTAGTTACTTTCAATTTAGATGCTACGTATATGCGCTACAGTAGAAACTCCTACCATGCCATCTGGAGAGCCTTTTGTAAAGAAAAACAACTGAGACAAAGGACATTACCTTTTACCTGAGAAGGATCATCTACTTCCATCTTTTCATCCTTAAGATTTCCTTGAACAGGCTTTATATCCTCCTCTTCATCATCTTCTCTAAAGAGCCAGCCAGAATGGGCAAGTGGGATCTGCACTGGATGATTTTGAGAATCATTCCTGAGCCCAGGGTCATCAAGAAACTGAGCGGGGGAAAAAGGACAAAAAAAAAAAACCTTAAGATTTTAACATTTTATTCACACTTTCTATTATTTCTCACATTTGTGGGGTGATTTATTAAAAGTCAAGTTCATTTTTATCCAAATAATTTGAGTTTTTGAGATTTATTATACCCTGACCCTGGAAATAGCATGAAAATACTCCAGCTAAAACCTTTCGAGGTCATGTAGAAGTCAATGGCAGAGGTCTCTTGAACCATTTGAAGATTTTGGTAGCTTTCATGAGTTTTTTGAGCGAAACCCACCGAAAAAAAAAACAAGTCTGAATTCGAGTTATACTCCACCAAAAACTCGATTAATTTGAGCTTTCTGGGTTTTCACCCCAAATTCACCGATTCAAGGTTTTTCCATTCAAGTTTTTCTTCTTAAAGGGAAACTACACAAAAACATGACTTAAGCTTTTTGAAATGTAAACATAATTTCAAGCAACTTTGCAATATACATCAATTAAAAAATATTCAGACTTTTCATGATTTTTAATGGTTTTTGACGGTTCCCTAAGCCTAGCCCCCTGCTCTTCTGCTGATCTGTCTGACTACTTTGCTGAGCTGGCTGACTACTGTTACTTTGTATCAACAGCCATCTGTCCTTAGCCTGCATCCTCCAAACCCCACAATTCCCTGTACACGTGATTTCAATAAGGAACAGAACATCATAGTGCAATGCATTGTGGGTTATGTAGTCCCTGCATGCTGTCTGTAAGCTGTGGAGAAGTTGTTACAAATTGTAACATCAGTGTTTTAGTCCCTCCTTCCCTGCCAAGATTTCAAATGATGCAGAAAGAGAAGAACTGGATTGCAGCATAGAAAATGGCATTTATTCATACTTTTTGAAGAAACGGGTAACTGTGATGGGGATATTAGGGGTTTCTGTGTTATGTGGGCCTCTTTATCAAACTTTGGTTTGGAAGCCAGAGTTCCCCTTTAAATTAGAAAACAGAGTTGTGAGTTAATTCAATGTATAAAAAAAACCTCACAAACCTCTAAAACTCGACCTTTGATAAATAACCCCCTTATTGTCTTTGTGTCTTCTAAAATATGTGTTATAAATCCCATGGGTGCAATGCTTACTTTAAACGTCACTTCATTAGTGAAAACTGTAGGATTTAATTTTGCTACTGTTATCGTTTCTTCTAACCCCTATCCTATCAGGGAATCCTTCTTCCTTGCTAATAAATATGTTACCTTTAAATGACATTCTAAAGATGGGGGATCATCTACATATTTACTAGCAAGGAAGAAGGATCTCCCCCCCCCAAAAAAAATATTGGTATGTGAAAAAATCTTCATATTGAACACATTACATTTGCCTGATTGGTTTATATACATAGAGGTACCCCCAGAAAAATGTAAAAAATGTTTAGCAAGGTTGGCCATGCTATTTAAAGGATCTCTGATATGACTTTCCGAAACTGTTGTTGTATATGTACTAAGACCACATCTACTTTAACTCAGTAATGTCTGTATCTAGGTACTTTACTTGTTTACTGTTTAATATTTTATTTGTTCTTTTTTCTTTTTCTTATTGTCTGCTGCGAAAATAAAGCAAAAAAAAAAAAAAAAACAATTACATTATTTTCCAGAGAAGGGGTCTTTCCATAATTTGTATCACCATACCATAAGTCTATTAAAAAGTGATTTAAGCATTAATTAAATCCAACATGTCTTGCCTTCAATATGCATTAGTTGGGATCAAGTACAAGCTACTGTTTTATTATTGCAGAATAATAATAATAATAAACTAATTTTACAAGCTTGAATGATTTGATTAAAACAGAGTCTCTGAGATATGGCGTTCCTACAATTTGGTGCTTTCTGGGTAACAGGTTTCCAGCTTACAGATCCTATATCTGTATATATCAAAAGTTCCTTACATAACACAGACTGTGCCTATGGCGCACAAAGGGATTTTTTGGTGTTGACCTGCAGCTTTTTATGCTTTGTTAAAAACATGGAATAAAACACCCATCACCAGATGCAGTAATAGAGAGATTTTTGTACTTACCGTTAAATCTTTTTCTCTTGTCCTATATTGGGGGACACAGGCACCATGGGGATGAAGATCCTGCAGCTTGGAGAAGGACACTAACTTGTTAACTTTTGACTCCTCCTCCTGCTCTGGGCTTCATCCCCTGCCTCCTCCTACTATACTCAGTTTCAAACCGAAGAGGAGTGAGATATAAAGCACCCAAAACAGAAAAGGAGTCTCTCAACCCCCTCATAACCTTCAAAACAAGGACTCCCAACGCGGAGCAACTATACACAATAAAAAACGTTGCACAGCAGTGTACAACAGGGCGGGAAGGCCTGTGTCCCCCAATATAGGACAAGAGAAAAAGATTTAACGGTAAGTACAAAAATCTCTCTTTCTCTTGCCTAATTGGGGGACACAGGCACCATGGGGATGTCCCAAAGCAACCCCTGAGGGCGGGACACTGTAACCCCAAAAGGTGTTCAGTCAAGCACAGTCTGTAACACCTTCCTCCCGAAGCTGGCTTCGGCTGAGGCCTGTGTGTGCAGCCTATAGAATCGCGTGAAAGTTTGCGGAGATGCCCAAGTAGCTGCCCTGCAGACTTGCTCCACAGAGGCTTGGTGGCGAATTGCCCAGGACGTACTCAAGGACCTCGTTGAGTGTGCTCGCACCTGCAGAGGAGTCTCCTTGCCCTTCACCGAATAAGCTCTGATGATGGTGGATCTTATCCACTTAGCTACCGCAGCCTTGGAAGCTTTAGTTCCCTTCTTAGGACCACTCGGGAGCACAAAAAGCGAATCTGATCTTCTCATATCCTTTGTAGCCTCCAAGTAGGCTTTGATTGCTCGAACCACATCCAACTTGTTCAATTTAGCTTCCTTGGGATTCCGGGGCACCGGACAGAGAGAAGGAACTACCAAGTCCTGGTTGAGGTGAAAGTCTGAGACAACCTTAGGAAGGAAGTCGGGTGTGGGCCTGAGTACTACTTTATCCTTGTGGATGATGGTGAACGGAGGTCTGCAAGAAAGCGCGGCCAGTTCCGAAACCCGTCGCGCAGATGTAATTGCTAGTAGGAAGACAACCTTTTCAGTAAGCGTGGCCAGGGGCACGGCCTCAATGGGTTCGTACGGATCCTCCTGAAGGACGGAGAGAACCAGATTGAGATCCCAAGGGGGAACTGGGCATCGATAAGGAGGTACGATCCTAGTTGCCCCTTGCAAAAAAGTCTTGACGTGGCTCCTTAGCGCCAATTTCTTCTGGAAGAGAATGGAAAGGGCCGAAACCTGCACCTTCAGCGAGCTCAATGCTAACCCCTTACTGAGCCCATCTTGGAGGAAGGCGAGAATGTCACTCTCAGTTGCCCTCTGTGGATTGACTTCGTGTCGTTCGCACCAACCGATGAAGGTTTTCCACACTCTATGATATACCTTTGCAGAAACTGGCTTTCGCGCCCGAAGCAAGGTAGGGATGGCTGCCGTGGGGACCCCTGATCGTTTAAGGACTAAGGTCTCAAGAGCCACGCCGTTAAAGCCCAGCGATGAGAATTTGGGTGTTTGATGGGCCCTTGAGTCAGCAGATCCTCTCGGTCCGGGAGACGAAACGGTTCGTCGATGGACAGGTCCACCACCTCGGCGAACCAAGACCTTCTTGGCCAGTATGGCGCCACGAGAATGGTCAGAGTTCCCTCTCTCTTTATCTTCTTTAAGAGTCTCGGGAGAAGAGCCAGTGGGGGAAAGGCGTAGGCCATGATGAAGTCCCACGGAACTACGAGGGCGTCTGTCGTGTGAGCTAGCGGGTCCGCGCTCCTGGCAACGAATCTTTGCACCTTCCGGTTGCATCTGCCATGAGATCCACATCTGGAAGACCCCACCTTTCTACTAGTAGTTGAAAGACCTCCTGGTGCAGACTCCATTCGCCGTGGTCTAAGGTCTCCCTGCTCAGATAATCTGCCATCCAGTTGTCGACCCCTGGGATGTGCACCGCTGACAAATCTGGGATGTTGTTTTCTGCCCAAGACAGGATCTTGGCGGCCTCCCGTAGGGATGCAGGGCTTCTTGTGCCCCCTTGGTGGTTCACATAGGCCACTGCGGTCACATTGTCCGACTGAATTCTCACTGCCATGCCCCGGAGGAATGGCGAGAAGTGTTGTAGTGAGTACAGTATTGCTCTTAGCTCCAGCAGGTTGATCTGCAGACGTCTCTCTTCCTGGTTCCAGCAGCCCTGGGCTGTTCTGGTTCCTAGTACACCGCCCCACCCCGTTAAGCTTGCATCCGTCGTGACCACCGTCCATACGTGGTTGGGGAAGGGTCTTCCCTGTGAGGCTCGTAGAGGGTGGGTCCACCAGAGCAGGGAAGTCTGAACTTTCTCTGGGATCACAATCAGGCGGTCTAAGTTCCGTCGGTCCCGCCGTTGATGCCCGAGAATCAGGTGTTGGAGAGGTCTGGTGTGGAATTGAGCATATGGGATTGCCGGGAATGAGGCGACCATTGTACCCAGTGTTCGCATAGCCGTGCGAAGAGGAACCGAGGTGGTTGTTCTGAGAGTCTGAATGCGGCTCTGTAAGGTATTGGCTTTTTCTCGTGGAAGGAAGACTGACGCTCGCTTGGAGTCCAGAATCAGCCCCAAGTATTCTATGGTCTGTGTCGGAAGGAGGTGGGACTTCTTGTAGTTGATGATCCAACCCAGATTCTCCAGGACCTGGAGCGTCTGAGAGGTGTGGGACTGGGTGATTGCCGCAGACGGGCCCTTTACGAGAAGGTCGTCCAGGTAGGGTAGTACTGAGATGCCCCTGAGCCTGAGCTGTTCCAGCGCCGCCGCCATCACCTTGGTGAAGGTTCTGGGGGCAGACGAAAGTCCGAATGGTAGTGCCACAAACTGCCAATGGTTGCCATCGACATAAAACCGGAGGAATCTGTGGTGATTTGGGTGGATCGGTATATGGAGGTAGGCGTCCTTGACGTCTATGACTGACATGAATTCGTTTTCCTCCATGGATGCGAGGACAGACTGTATGGATTCCATTTTGAAATGGAGTTTCCTGACGAATGGGTTGAGATCCTGGATATTTGCACTCTGTGATCGGGGGTCTTCCATTGAGATTTGACTATCTCCTCCAATTGCTCATATGCTGGGAAGATGTAGGAGGTTTTCTTTTGTCTCTTAAAAATGTTCTTAGCTGGTTCCACAGTCGAAGTTGTGTCTTCGATGTTAAGCGTTGTAAGAACAGCCTGTATAAGTCCCTCTACCTCCCTTTGAGTTCTGGGAGTGTCCTGATCTGGGTCAGGTTGATCCTCTGACTCGTCACCTGAAGGGATTTGTCCCTCTTCGTCAGATGGGCTAAACTGTTCCCCAGGGGAGTCTGGAGGGGAAATAATGGAACGTTGGAGGCAGTAGGTCTGCTGTCTTGTGACCTTGCGGGGTCAGACAATCTCTCTAAAACCTTGTCTAAAGTCTCAGGAATGCAGGATAAATTTTGTAGTCCAGCAAGTGAGAGAGAGAGAGCACGAACCAATTCAGAGTCAGATGTGCTGGCAGTGCTGGCTGTGTTAGCAACAGGTGGAGTGGGTGGGAGTCTACACGCTGCGCACACAGATTCAGACGAAACACTCTGAAATTTGGTGTTGCACGCTGCACATGCAAGGTAAGATATTTGTGTAGCCTTGCGAGAAGGTGCTGAGGACTTTGAGGTCCTGGGCTCCTCTGTTTTGTCTGCCATCTTAGTGGCAATACAGCCAAAACTCCTTAAAGGAACACTTCAGTGTGAAAATAAAAACTGGGTAAATAGATAGGCTGTGCAAAATAAAAAATGTTTCTAATATAGTTAGTTAGCCAAAAATGTAATGTATAAAGGCTGGAGTGACTGGATGTCTAATAAAACAGCCAGAATCCAACTTCCTGCTTTTCAGCTCTATAACTCTGAGTTAGTCAGCGACTTGAAGGGGGGCCACATGGGACATTTCTGTTCAGTGAGTTTGTAATTGATCCTCAGCATTCAGCTAAGATTCAAAAGCAACAGAAATGACCCATGTGGCCCCCCTCAAGTCTCTGATTGGTTACTGCCTGGTAACCAGGGCAACCAGTCAGTGTTAACCAAGAGAGCTGAAAAGCAGGAAGTAGTGTCCTGACTGACTTGTTATACATCAAATCACTCCAGCCTTTATAGTTTGCATTTTTGGCTAACTAACTATATTAGAAACATTTTTTATTTTGCACAGCCTATCTATTTACCCAGTTTTTATTTTTACACTGAACAATTCCTTTAAGGTATACAAGTATAAAAGGAGGGGCAGGGGATATCCTGGCGCAGGACTTAGTAATAGAGCCTGCAAGAGAGAAGGGAAATGTTGATTATCCCAACTCCCCAAGACACGTGTGCAGCATAGAAGAAAAAACCCTACAGCCTAATGCGCATAAAAGCATATGGAGTTACTCGCCTGTAAATGCGGCAGAATAGGGTTATCCGACGGCTCAACCTGTAGGTCCAGTCCGTAGTGGCTGCCGTGGGAGCGCCGCCGCCGAGAGACTGAGGAGCGCAGGAGATTGCCGGCTGAGGTACGTGTGCCCCCTTGGAAGAACCGGAAGTGCGTGCTCGCTAGATTTGGCGCCAGTGACGACATGCGTGTCACCAACGCATGGCGCCCAGCAGAGAGAAACCGGAAGTGTGCGCCTATGTGCTGCACACAGCGAAAAAAGGGCGCCGCGGAGTAACGCTTATGAAAAGTAAGCTGGCGCCCTTGAGAGGGGGTAGGTCGGAAGTAGGTGAACCAAAACTACTCACCCAATCCGTCCAGCCGCTGGGTGCCTCTGGCTATTTGGATTCCCTGTAGATATAAACATAAATCCATGTACAGTGATAGAAAATGGATTATAAAAGCTGGTTCAGACCTCCGTGGAGCGGAAACACAGCTACAGGGAATGAAGGGAGCAAGCCTGCAGACCTCCGTAGAGCGGAAAGGCTGTTGGGCACGTAGAGTTTTTAGGATGGAACCTAAACAGCTGGTGGGACACGTGAGTGTAATCAATGGTCCCCATCTGTGGCATGATCTTAACCGTGGTCCTTGATCACTGCTCCAGCCACAAGTTTTCCTGTGTCTTCTCCTCTGAGGACACTAAAAGAAACTGAGTATAGTAGGAGGAGGCAGGGGATGAAGCCCAGAGCAGGAGGAGGAGTCAAAAGTTAACAAGTTAGTGTCCTTCTCCAAGCTGCAGGATCTTCATCCCCATGGTGCCTGTGTCCCCCAATTAGGCAAGAGAAAAAGTCATTACACTGTAATGAACTGCATCAAACTCGTGCCGCACTTTGCACGTCTTTCATTTGAACGTCTCCAAGCAAACCACTTACCTTGTCATTCTCGAGCATGCGCAGGATCTCCTTGGTCTCCTCCTCTGTTTCTCGCTTCTCTCGTTTTATGTTAATGATGTGTGATGGGCCAAAGTCAGTGGATTCTGAAGGACCGTCCCATCCAACTGTAATTTACAGGGGATTTAGAGTCAGAACAGATTTAGATTGTATGCTTTATAACAATTACAGATTAGAGGCAGAAAACATTTCTGTTGGAGAGATGCACCAGAAAGTACCCCACCCATGCTAAGGACAGAAAAAAAAAAAAGAACACCCAGCAACCTTTATTACATACATGTAAACAGTAAGGGAAGCAGTACACAGACTTGTGTCATGTCAGTAACATGGAGCAATGAGCTGTATGGATATGGATAAAGTCACTACTGCATATCGCTCATGCCAAAGCATGAGCTTTGGCATCAGCATTTGAAATCAGGCATACCCTACATGCCTAGCGATCAGGCAACTGGTCAATTATTTTTGTACATTTTTGTACATATGCTGTAATATTGGGGCGGGATGGGGGTTATTCAGCATATATAAATATGCAAATTAAGGTTTCAATTTGGTTCAGAAATCGGCTGAATCTTTTGTGGGGGAATATTTTGTGATATGCGGCCAAATCCTTAAATTGTAGCTTTGGTGCATTTCTAGTATTTAATGATCCATTTGACCTTTTGCTCTTGCAACAAAACCATTACCCCTTATATCCCTGTGAGATATAATGCATTAGGGCACACTAATAGATTTTGTAGTGCTAGATTTAAAGGGGTTGCTCACCTTTACCTTAACTTCATGGGGGTCAATTTATAAACACTGGGCAAATTTGCACCTGGGCAGTAACTCATGGCACCCAATCAGATGAGCGTTTCCACTTTTCAAGCTGCACCAGGATGAAAAAAGCAAATCCCTGATTACTGTCCAGGTGCAAATTTGCCATGAGTTTATAAATGAGCCCCAGTATGTTACAGAATTGCTAATTCTAAGAAACCTTTCAGTTGGCCTTCATATTTCCTTTTATATAGTTTTTTAAATATTTGCCTTCTTCTCTGACTCTTTCTAGCTTTCAAATAGGGGTCACTGACCCCATCTAATAAACAAATGCTCTTTAAAGGGGTCGTTCACCTTTGAGACAACTTTTAGTATGATGTACAGAGTGATATTCTGAGACAATTTGCAATTGGTTTTCTTTTTTTTCCCATTATTTCTGGTTTTTCAGTTATTTAGCTTTTTATTCAGCAGCTCTTCAATTTGCATCTTAAGCAATCTAATAACTAGGGTCCAAATTCCCCTAGCAACCATGCACTGATTTGAATAAGAGACTGGAATATGAATAGGAGAGGCCTAAATAGAAGGATCAGTAATAAAAAGTAGCAATAACAATACATTTGTAGCCTTACAGAGCATTTTTTTTTTTTAGAAGGGAGTCAGCGACAAAGAGTCAGAAGAAAAGGGGCAAATAACTATAAAAAATAAATAATCAAAACCAATTGAAAAGTTACTCAGGATTGATCTGGTAACTAGGGTCCAAATTACCCTAGCAACCATGCACTGATTTGAATAAGAGACTGGAATATGAATAGGAGAGGCCTAAATAGAAGGATCAGTAATAAAAAGTAGCAATAACAATACATTTGTAGCCTTACAGAGCATTTTTTTTTTTTAGAAGGGAGTCAGCGACAAAGAGTCAGAAGAAAAGGGCAAATAACTATAAAAAATAAATAATCAAAACCAATTGAAATTGGCCAAAAACGGCCAAACTCAGAATTGGCCGTTTAATAACAAAAAGTTTATAATAAAAGTTACCTTGAAGGTGAACAACCCCTTTAAGGATACAAATATATTGTTACGTGCCTCTCCTATTCATAGTCCAGTCTCTTATTAGGGTAATTTGGACCCTAGGAAACTGCAAACTGGAGAGCTGCTGAATATAAAGCTAAAAAACTGAAAAACAACAAATGAAAATTAAAACCAAATGCAAATTGTTCGAGAATATCACTCTCTCTATATCATACTAAAAGTTAATTCAAAGATGAACAACCCCTTTACGACAGGGGTCCTCTCAATCCTTAACTGGGCCACCGAGCACAGCCCACAATTAATATGGTGCCCTGAATTGGACGCTGGCTTGCCCAAATTGGACGCGCCGTGTGCACCCCCGGTCCTTACAAAAAATTTTGCTTTCGAAACGGTCCCGGTCCAAAAAACGTTGGGGACCGCTGCTTCACAGCAAGGAACAGCATTGCTTTGATCAATTTATAAATTTTTCTACCAACAATTGTAACATTTGGCTTTATGTCCACTATCTGGATCCCACTAAACCCAGATTGTATTCCCATGTTTTACTTTTCTTCTTTAGCTGTTCAGCTGGTCCCTGCTCAAAGATGGAGTGACTCTGTATGACTTGGGGCTTCCCTCGCCCTCTTCCTGCTCCATCTCGACGGTCCCTTCCACGCTCTGCACGTTCTACCTTCACTGACACTTGCTCCTTGGGCCTGGCAACAACACAATGTAAATGTGTGAAAAGTACGTGAGGGAGTTCATAAAGAAAAGGGATGAAGATATGCGGAAAGATGTAAAGTAAAGGTCAAGAAGGGAATGACAAGAAAAACAGGCAAATAAAGGTTCAAGGAGAAGAGACTGACAGTAGAAAAAATGAATGGATGGGTATGGCAAAGTAAGAAGGAAAGGTTTCTAAAGGCAAAGTTTCCATTCTCCTTACTCTTCCTTTATCTTCCTACTGATGATGTTGGGAGCAAAGGTTTTCTGTGAAAGAAAAGAAGAGTGCAGTCTTTCAGACCTATGCGGAACTCTTATATTCTCAGCTATACAGAACACTGAAATCAGATATAACAAGTAGTGCTTCACAGGTAGTCTCCATAACAAGTAAAGACCATCAATTAATATCTCCTCTGTCAAATCGCCTCATAGAAGCAGCCATGTTCTATGTGGGCTCCACAAGACAGAGGGAAACCCAAAGTTTTAATATCCAAGAGAAATGGAAGACGAAGCTTATGTACAATGCTAGAACGCATCAATGAATCTTACCGCAAACTCCCCCTGTACTATAAAATGTCCTAGGTACAATCTAAATACAGAGGGCTTGCACACTGAATAAACAAACCAGGTGGTATTGCAAAAAAAATTTAATTTACATGATCATATGCAATCATATAAAAGAATCAATTAAGTCATTTATACACGGTAAGACAAAACTGTCCACAAAGTATACAATTAGGGATGCACCGAATCCAGGATTCGGTTCGGGAGTCGGCCAAGATTTGGCCTTTTTCAGCAGGGTTCGGATTCGGCCGAATCCTTGTGCCTGGCCAAACTGAATCCGAATCCTAATTTGCATATGCAAATTGTGTGGAGAGCGGGATTTCACATGACTTTTTGTTACAAAACTAGGAAGTAAACCAATTTTTTTCCATTCCTGACCCTAATTTGCATACGCAAATTAGGATTCAGATTCGGCCGAATCTTCCAAGTTGGATCCGGGGATTCGGCCGAATCCAAAATAGTGTATTTGGTGCATCCCTATATACAATACATGAATACATACCCAAATGAACCCAAAAACAGATGAAAGGAAGCGGATACCCTTGCCTCAGAATGAGAATTACCCTGAAGTTTTGGCTGTTAGCCTTTCTCAAGGGGAATTCTGAGAATATTTCTATAAAATGTCCTCACAGCCATTCCAGACAATGATTGAATATCATGAAGAGGGGCTCAACTTCTAAATTGGCACTATGTGTAAAGGACAAAATATCAATGCAACTTCCCATGCATTTACCCACAATACAATGGACAACTAAGTGATATCATAGATGACTGGCATGAAGTTATGATACAAATTCATCTTCAATCGGAGAATCCTATTCCCCCCAAAAAATATTTATATCCTCACCAGAGCAGAACAGGGTTACTGACAGATCCACCTGTAGGAATGTGATGATTTGGGGTGGTTCACCTATAAGGTAACTTTTAGTATGTTGTAGAATGGCTAATTCTAAGCAACTTTTCAACTGGCCTTCATTTTTTTCTTTTTTTACAGTTTTTTTAAATTATTTGCCAATTGACTCTTTCCAGCTTTCAAATGGGGGGTCACAGACCCCACGTAAAAAAACAAATGCTCTGTAAGGCTACAAATGTATTGTTATTGTAACTTATTATTTCTCATCTTTCTATTCAGGCCTCTCCTATTCATATTCCAGGCTCTTCTTCAAATCAATGCATGGTTACTAGGGGAATTTGGTCCCTAGCAACTGGATTGCTGAAATTGCAAACCTGAGAGCTGCTGAATAAAAAGCTAAATAACTCAAAAAACATAAATAATAAAAAATTAAAACCAATTGCGAATAGTCTTAGAATATCACTCTCTACATCATACTAAACGTTAATTTAAAGGTGAACAACCATTTAAGATATCCAACATACATCAGAAAAAGATCACATCACTAAGAAGACACGTGATTATAAGTTGCAGTTAAAAGGGATACTGTCATGGAAAAACATGTTTTTTTCCAAAACACAGTTAAAAGTCCTGCTCCAGCAGAATTATGAAAATCCATTTCTCAAAAGAGCAAACAGATTTTATTTATATTCAATTTTGAAATCTGACATGGGGCTAGACATATTCTCAGTTTCCCTGGAGCCCCCAGTCATGTGACTTGTACCTGCACTTTAGGATGGAATTACTTTCTAGCAGGCTATTTCTCCTACTTAATGTAACTGAATGTGTCTCAGTGGGACTTGGATTTCACTATTGAGTGCTGTTCTTAGATCTACCAGGAAGCGGTTATCTTGTGTTAGGGAGCTGCTATCTGGTTACCTTCCCATTGTTCTGTTGTTAGGCTGCTGGGGGGGAAAAGAGGGGGTGATATCACTCCAACTTGCAGTACAGCAGTAAAGAGTGATTGAAGTTTATCAGAGCACAATCACATGACTGGAGGCAGCTGGGAAATTGACAATATGTCTAACCCCATGTCAGATTTCAAAATTGAATATAACAAAATCTATTTGCTCTTTTGAAAAATGCATTTCAGTGCAGAATTCTGCTGGAGTAGCACTATTAACTGATGTGTTTTGAAAAAAACATGTTTTCCCATGACAGTATCCCTTTAAAATCTCACCCTAGCAGCCACATCTCTGCACAGCCAATGGCAACTCACTTTCCTGACTCCTCCAAGCGTGAGATCTCGGGAGCGGATTGATGGGAGGCGACCCGGGGTGACAGGAGCAGAAGATCTGCGTCCCACAAGCCCCCTGCCCATTGGATTACGCGGTCCCCCAGCATCGTTGCTTGGATTTCCTTCAGACATTCTGCAGGGGAAAACGTAGACATGAGAATGGGGAATACCAGGAAATGAACGTCAACAAACAGAAAGTCGCACCATGCACACATACATGCTATAGGAAGCGCCGCAGATTCTCAGTTGATGCCTTCCACATGTCTATGACACTACACACCGGAATTCAAGCGCCCTGTACGCCACTTCCGGTTTGTCCCAGGGCATGATGGGGGATGTAGTCTTCTCGCGTTTCACGTTTCCTTAGGCTAGGGGCCTCCTCAGGAGCTGCATCTCCCATGTTGCTGTTTGTGATGGCCCTATTGTTTATCCCCTACCTACACGAATTGCTCTCATATTATATTTGTTCCCCTTTGTCACTGCAAACCCTGTTGTGCCTCATCATTACAGAAGACAAGGAATTGAACAGGGCGAATTGTTTAAAGGAGACATTTATATGTAAAAAACAAGAATGTACCAGTGCATTTTACTCATTTACATATAGAAGGAATGTGCTTTAAAAAGTAGTTTCTGGTGACTTGATTGTAAATTTCTGCAAAACATACCTCCCAACTGTCCCTTTTTTGGAGGGACACTCCCTCTTTTGACAGCTCAACCCGCAGTCCCTCTTTTGTACTGGAAAGTCCCTATTTTCTCTGCACTGAACCGCCAGAAAAAGAAACAAAGTTTCTAATTTATTTGGCTTTTGGCAGAGAGCAGAGAACAGCTAACAGGTGCAAATAAGATACTTTGTAACAATTTTGAGACAACAAAAAAACAGTTTAGATAAGGAGAAATATTTTCAAACTTTCATAACCTGCCAAATTTTTAAAATGAACATGGTAATTACGGGGTGTGGCCACCAAAAGGGGCACGGTCAAAAAAATTCACTGTTCTGCACGCAAACATTTTTTTAATCCCTCTTTGTATGCAAAATCCCACTAGTCTCGCCCATGTGTTTCACTTGCTGCTGCCACCTTTCCCAGGCTGTGCAGGGGAGCCAGGGCCACTCCTCTGTAGCATAGGAACCAATCAGCAGCTAGGCTGACCTGATAGGGATTCAACTAGAGTAGCCACCTGTCCAGATGTTGGGTCAAGTTCTTCCTGCTCGCCTGCCCTCCCCCGACTTCAGGTTCCTTTTATAGACCCACCAATGATGTCAAAGGGGGCGGGGCGAGCAGGCGCGTGGCTATAAAGCCGCAACCCACAAAGAGGAGTGCGAGGTCGTCCTGAACTCACCCGACCCGCAGTTTCCGTGTGTATCGGGCCGGCCTGCACATCACTGCTGCCCGGATCAAAATTTCCTGCCCTATTTCCAAATTTGGAAAACCGGGCAGGATTCCCCATGATTGACACAGCGGGCAATCACTGATCACCACGTCATAGCCCCACCTGTCGTGTCCACCACATCACAGCCCCACCTCCTGCCCAGTCTCCACTGGGCGAAAGGTGGCAACCCTATAGGGAACTGAAGCCTGTCATTGCAGTGTGACTGCAGGGCTGTGATTGGCTGTCCCCCTCCTCATATTATATTTAATTTATAAAAAGAGCCCCTTTATTGGAGCTCCCAATAGATGTTGACTGGTCCCTGTCTGTGTTTCAAATGAGGGTCGCGTCCTAATGGGCTTCAGGCAGGGACCAGTCAATATTTATAAGGAGCTCCAATAAAGGGGCTCTTTTTAAAGACAATATTAATTTGTAGCACATTCTGACACCAACACCACATATCACACCTCTCAACATTTTGGAAACAGAAAGAGGGACAAAAAGATTTGAACACATGTCTATGTTTCTGTGTTATTACAGTTTTGCTAAGGAAGGTGAATTGCCCTTTAAGATGTGAGTCTTAGTTCTCCCAAGAGACCTGCTTATCTAAAACTGTTACAAAAGTATCTAAGTATCTATTCTGGGCTCTCTGCCAAAAGTCAATTTAGTTAAAAACTTTGTTTCTTTTTTCTGACTGTACAGTGCAGGAGATCAAATAGAAAGTCGGACATTTCAGTACAAAGGCGGGACTGTGGGTTGAGCTGTCTGTCCCGGGACTGTCCCGCTCAAAACGGGACAGTTGGGAGGTATGTATTATTCATGATTGCTTACAAAATTAGGCTTTTTTTAGTTTATCCTATATGTCTCCTATAAAAAAAACACATTCATTGTCATTAGTTCAGTTTCTGTGGGAAGTGCTCAACAATTAAGGCTTGTAGATTTTCTCATAATGGTATATTTTACTTATGTTATTTACCCGTGATCAAGGTCAAAGCAAAATGCTGTATTCCCACATATATGGTGGCACATGTCCCAAGATGCAGCTTTCTCATAGTTTTGGGGGTTCTTTACTGCTGCTGGGTTTATTGTAGCAACCTGGTTTGAAAAAAAATTATTTTGAAAACAAAATTATTTTGATGCTCGTCAATTTAGACACCGAAACAAATTTTATACGCGCGCCTATTTTGTCCAAATGCATTAAAGTCAATGGGTGTCCGAATCATTTTGACATATGACAATTTTTATGCGTGCGACTATCTTGCCGCAGTTTTGCAAGTTTATTCGCCGGTATTGAAACGCTGGAAATTTGCGTCTGCTGAATATATTCGCTCATCACTATAGTAAACCTGCCTAACTGCTAGTTGATTGAGAGGAAGGGAAAAAAATCTTCTGAAGCCTCTCCAATTTCCCTCAAAGGGTGAAAAATTCCAAGATGGCAATCAGGCCAGTCCCTGGATCAACATCTGCTAATAGCTATTTTCAATAACCCTGGATATTCTCACTTGCTAAAAAGCCATCCAACCCCTTCTTGAAGCTATCATATGTATCAGCTCACTGTAAAAAAAAATCCCTTTCCAAATATTTAGATGGAATTTTCTTTTTTCTTATCAGAATGGATGCCCTCACATCTGCTGGAAGGAACTACTGGTAAATAAAGCATCAGAGAGTTATTATATGGTACCCCTATATGTAGTTATCATATCCCCCTTAAGTAAACAAACAACCCAGACTCGGTCAGTTCTTCTTCATAACTGAGAACGTCCATATCTTTTATCAGCTTAGTTTGATTTGATTCATTAATATCTGTTTTGATTCATTTATTTGATTCATTAATATCTGTTTGAGCACTGGCGACTAAAACTGCACTTTTATGGACTACGTGAATATGGATGAAAAGACACATGTGGAACTGACTGGAGACTTGGGAGCAAGGGTATCCCATGGATTCTTGTATGTCACAGAGTGGGGTGAACATAAGGAACTGGGTCAGGTATGGGTATGGGATCCCTTATCCAGAATGCTCCGAACTATGGGAAGGCCATCTCCTGTAGATCAATTTTAATCAAATAATTCCCATTTTTAAAATTGATTTTATTTTTGTCTGTAATAATTTAACAGTACCTTGTCTTGATTCTAACTAATCTGCATGAATTAACACTGGTTGCAAAACAATCCTATTTAGTTTATTAAACGTTTTAAATAATTTTTAGCAGATTTAATGTATGGTGATCCAAATGACAGAAAACCCTCTTATCTGGACAGAGATGCTGCTGTATATACAGAGAGACTGCTGAATAATATCAGCTACTGGTGGAGTAACAGATGGGTTTATCAGACCAATATGCTGCTTGAGGTGGAAGAGCCAACTACCACCTGCTGCCTCGAGGTCTGTTTCTCAAATTCTCTTCTTGGCCAGGGAAGCAAAATTACTCTTCTAATAAGACTCATATTTCCCATTCCTCTTTATTTTGTATGTTATGGTTCTTAGGTGCCACCAGGTGTGGGGTCATCTAAATCTTCCTTTGGGCAGTGGATGTCAGATGCTTTCCGTTCAAGCCTCCTTCAAACCTTTAGTTATGGTCCCTTAGCTCATAACAAGGTTATAGGTATAGCTTTTATCTATCTATCTATCTATCTATCTATCTATCTATCTATCTATCTATCTATCTATCTATCTATCTATCTATCTATCATCTATCTCTCTCTCTCTCTCTCTCTCTCTCTCTCTCTCTCTCTCTCTCTCTCTCTCTCTCTCTCTCTCTCTCTCTCTCTCTCTCTCTCTCTCTATATATATATATATATATAAAAGCAATGTGACAGCACTCCAAGGATTTACGACATGAAGATCAATCAGGCAAACAAAAGGTTTATTGTATCCAACGTTTCAGTTCCAGTGCGGAACTTTCATCAGGGAAGAGCTCTATATATATATATATATATATATATATATATATATATACAAATCCACAGGGAGCCGGCACTCACGATAAAGCGTATAAATTTGCCTGGGTGCACGATCAAAAACCTCTCAAAACACTTGCAAAGAAGATCAGCACTTCACAGGTCTTAAAAAATAAACTTCATTTATTTAGCAACAGACTGACGTTTCGGCTGACTCCTCAGCCTTTCTCAAAGTGCCAAATACAATTTAAACCATGTCTTTTAAACACTTGCTGGTGGGAAAACCACCAGCTGTAACAATATCACATCCTTAGAGTTATAGTTAAGCATCAATTAAATATTCGGCTATGATTACATCCGGTCAATTTGTATACAAAATATTAGTACATACACATCAGATTTATTACACAGACAAGATTAAAAACAAATAACAAAAAGCAATAATGTTGTTAAAACTATCCTGGTGCTTCACAAAAGTGTTCATAAATGTTACCAGTTCAATCTACATATTTTCTATTCACATTAAACTTGCACTCAGGGAAACGATTAGTTAAATTGCTCCTGTGAAAATCGTTGAGACAAAAACACAACGGGCTCCTTTACTTTGGTTGGACGATAAAACTTTACTTATATTGGTATATTAACTCTTGGTTCTATAATTAATCCCATTAGGCTATATTCATGAATGCAAACTAACCCCAAGTGACCTCAAGTTCTGGTTTCCCTAAATTATGTAAGTGTACGACCTTCCAAACATCCCACTGTTGTGCTGTGTGTTATGTTATAATCACCGACGGGAGGCCGCTGTTGCTATGGATTCTCCTACCCCACAACCTCTCTTTTCCACCTCTGACAAATAACCCCAAAAAAAGTGTAACCCCTTAGAATTAAGAGTAAAGCTAAAATGCCACCAACATACATAACCCCTATTATGGGCCCTCTCGTGTATTCAGAACCCATACTAAAATAGTACTCTTTATCGGTGTAGTTACAAAGTCACCATATGTATAATCAATAACCAGCGATTAATGTGTTAAATTAATAAAACAAAAAATACAATAGTGTATAGATGAGGAAACAATACAAAAGAATAAAGAATAAAAATAAATAAAGTAAAACACCACATATACACCCTCTGTGTAGGTGTTGCATCCTATTGTGTGATCCAAAATTCATTCAATGAAACCCATCAATGTCATTAACAGTCCCAGTGTTCATCACATAGCATAAGTCCATAGGTCGGTACTTGTCTCACTCACAGCCATCAATATTGTTTTAAACGGAATTGCATCGAAGCAGTCAGTTGCAAACCGATCAGTGGTGTTTGACTCACTTGCTGGGCCACACCAAGGGAACACAGCGTCATACTCATAGGTATCTGTAGCGCCTCTCAAGCCCTCTTGGCCACTGTACACACTGTTCATCAGGCCCAGTATAGAATGTAAAGCCGATACAGTCACAGGCCCGAGAGATCATTCGATGCCGCCCATCATGCCTGGTCTTTAGTGCATCATTCACTCAGTGCCACCGGCACACAGATCTAGCATCATGGTAAGTAGATGCATCGGGTTAGTCTGCCCCATTAGATCTCTCGGGCCAAGGGTTGCATCGCATATGGCTAAGTGCCTCCGACTGGTCTATGACTGATCAGGCTCTACATTCTATACTGGGCCTGATGAACAGTGTGTATGGTGGCCAAGAGGGCTTGAGAGGCGCTACAGATGCCTGTGAGTATGACGCTGTGTTCCCTTAGTTTGGCCCTGTATAAGTGGGCCAGCAAAAAGTGCGGAAGATGGTCGTGGCGGCACAAGATATTTGCGGGAGGTTCCAAGACGGCCTGCGGCGAGTCAAACACCACTGATCGGTTTGCAACTCACTTGCAATTTGCAATTCCGTTTAAAACACTATTGAAGGCTGTGAGTGAGGCAAGTACCGACCTTTGGACTTATGCTATGTGATGCATAACGTTTCTCAAAGTGAGAAAGGCTAGAGTACTAGCCGAAACGTTAGCAATCCTTTATGAATAAACACAATTTTTTCCACCTTGGATAAGACCTGTGAGTGCATGCCTTATTTGGAACAGTTATCTTAGGGGCCGATTCACGAAGGGTCGAATATCGAGGGTTAATTAACCCTCGATATTCGACTGGGAATTTAAATCCATCGAATTCGAATATCGAATTCAAAGGATTTAGCGCAAATCCTGCGATCGGTTGATCGAACGAAAATCCTTCGATCAAAAAATCACAGGCAAGCCTATGGGGACCTTCCCCATAGGCTAACATTGACTTCGGTAGCTTTTAGCTGCCGAAGTAGGGGGTCGAAGTTTTTCTTAAAGGGACAGTACTTCGACTATCGAATGGTCGAATAGTCGAACGATTTTTACTTCTAATCGTTCGAATCGTTCGAATTCAATCGAATTCGATCGAATTTAACCAATTTGATGGTCGAAGTACCCAAAAAATACTTCGAAATTCGTTTTTTTTTTTTTATTCGAACCCTTCACCCGAATTTCGTGAATCGGCCCCTTAGTGTTTGCATCTTGCACCCAGGCACTTTGAACCTACAGACGTGCTGTGTTTTCCTATATATATACTGTATATATTGATGTATCAACCATTCAGCCATAGTCCCAAGAGTATTTCATACATCTAATACATTTTCATCTTAAAGCTCACACAATGGCCATTAAGCTGACCTTTTAGGTGTATCTAGAAGTGTATAAGCATTGTCCCCAAAATCATACATTCAGTCTGAGCCCTTCAGCCACTGCTCCAAGTTGGCCCAGGGGAAACAGACCCACAGTTTGGGGGCCACTCTACCTACATTTTACTATACTCACGTGATCCATAATCATAGATTTCTAAATGTCATTGCAAAGTATTTAATGCTTAAAAAAAAACCCATCAAGACATGGAAAAAAACAGGCAAAGTTTGCATTGTTAGCACATAACTTCCCTTCTGTAATTCTCATGGTAATTATAGCTTATGCCATCACAGGTTTAGCCCGAGTTACTAAGCAACAGCAACGCATGTTGGTATCTAGCAAGACAAGCCTTGGCACTGTAAAATAACAGCATTACATCCCTTCTTCTATAAAAAAATAAATAAAAAGAAGCAATCAATCTGCAGTATCTCAGTTTTAACCTTTTATATTGTAAGTTCTGTTGAGCAGGGTCCTCTTTATCTCTTGTCTCGGTTGTATTGTGCATGTTTATCATCCGTTCTATGGCACTGTAGAATATGGTGGCACTTCAAAAATATGTGTTAATAATAAAAATAATCATCATCATCATCATTATTTGTTGATTAAATTTAGAACCTATTGAACAAGCCACATGTAGTTTTAGATATAATCAGGGTTGGACTTGGCTGTCGGGACACAGACCTGCATTAGATGTGTGCTCCCTGACCTTCCCCTGCCCCAATCACAAAGAGCAAAGGAAAGAAGTACATGGGGGTGGAGGGGTGTTGCGGCTGGGGCACGGGGTCCGTGAAGTGGTGGAGGGGGCCCCCAGGAGGAGTGTGGGCCCCAATGCTACAGCCCGGTGGGCCCTATCCTTCGAATGTATCCTTTGAATTCGGCCAAATACGGACCTATTCAATGAAAAACAGACCTATTCGACCCAAAATAAATTTAGATTTCGATTGGTCTTTTTGAATTCGAATTTGAATTTTTTTCAATTTCGAAATTTGACCCTTGATAAATATGCCCCTAAATGTTGTAGTGTGTCACAGACTGCGGAACTTCACTTTTACACTTTTGAGAGACCCAGCCTTTTTTTTTTTTTTTTAGCATTGCACAACTTTTCCAGTTCTTTTTCCCAACTTTTTTTAAACATGTTGCCGGCATCTTATTCAAATAAGCATAATAAAAAAATACAATAACATTCTTATTTATTTAACTAATACTTTAAATGCTTTAGTTTCAACATTTGATAAGTTGTCTTGTATAATTTGCAAGTAAATATACAGTTTAAATGATTTACAAATGATTTGCAATTCATCTCATTCTCTTTTTTTACTTACATTTTACACTTACAGTTTCCTAACTCTTTTTCAAGAAAGGGGTTGTAAAACGATGCTACCAAAACAGAAAATGTTGAAATATATCTCCTGGAATTAGGATGAACTATGGGCACAACATATTTCTTTTGTTTTGGATAGTTAAAGGGCAAGTCAACCCCAAAATAAAAATTTGCCTAAAAAAAGAAAACATAATTGTCCAACATACATTTATTAGAAAGTTTTTAGTGTTTTTAAAGTTATTTGTAAAAACGTTTGCTATTAAAAGCAGCATTTGCTTTTTAAACAATGTTGCAAAAGTCTTCGTTCCCCTGCAAAGTCAGGTCTTTTAATCAGCTGCCTTGTCTTACATTGTATCAACAGTCTTAGACATAGAGGCAGAGAATAGAAATGGACAGACGCTGCTTTCATTAGCAATACTTATACAATTAACTTAAAAACCATAGAAAATGTGTAATGAATTTATATTTCAAATTTGCTTCAAATAATATTTTCTTTTATTAGGCAAATTTTTTTCTATGGAGTAGCAGATAAAAGGGAAGGAAAAGAGGAAAGAAGTAGGGAGAAAGGAGAGGTGCTCCCTGACAGAAAGGAGTAGAATTGCTGCAACTAGTTGTTTCCATAATGCGGCTGGGAGGCATGCCGCCCCTATTTTTTGCCGCCCCAGGCCCGGGCCTATGCGGCCTTGCCGCAAATCCAGGCCTGTTTTTAGTGTCAGTATCACTTTAAAGATAACTCTCCCCTTATGTGCCCAGAAGACAAACGGTTGGCGAGCTTAAATCTGGCGAGCTTACATCTGGAAATTCAAGCTTCATGTTGGTATATGTTAGCTCCAACCAAAGCTGTTGAATCCTGTGTTAAAAGAGGAATGTCATTCATCACAGAGTGATGTTCAATCTAGATTCAGCCAGTGGCTAGTGAGCAGCAGCCATCATAAGACCCAAAAATACTAACTTTGTGGTTGCCAAGTCAATACACACACACACGGGGCTTTGGTAACATCATCTTTACCATATCTTCAACATTCTTACTACTTAGGGGCACATTTACTATGGGTCGAATATCGAGGGTTAATTAACCCTCGATATTCGACCATCGGAGTTAAATCCTTCAACTTCGAATATCGAAGTCAAAGGATTTACCGCAATTCCTTCGATCGAACGGTCAAAGGAAAAATTCGAATTGAACGATTGAAGGATTTTAATCCATCGATCGAACGATTTTCCTTTGATCAGAAATTGCTAGGAAAGCCTATGGGGACCTTCCCCATAGGCTAAAGCTGGCCATAGATGTTGAGATTTTTAAAAGATCAGATCCTGATCGTGAGACCACGATCTTCTCGGAACGATCGTACGATTGTACGAATTTACCATCAATAAAAAGACCAATTTGCCAGGAAAACAAAGGGGAGCTGCCTGCTTGGCCCTGCAAACATAGATAAATTGCACTGGGACCGACAAAGATTTTTTGACCTGGTCGATCAATTTCCTGACAGATGTCGGCTGAAAAATCGTAAGATGTACGATCGTTCGAATCCCACTAACCGCACGATAATTTCGAAGGATTGGTCGGGCTTCCCTAAAATCTTTCATTCGGCTTGAAGAATCATCGCGTCTATGGGGAGCTTAACATTGGTGCTCGGTAGGTTTTAGATGGCGAAGTAGGTGGTCAAAGTTTTTTTTAAAGAGACAGTACTTTCGACTATCAAATGGTCGAATAGTTGAACGATTTTTAGTTCGAATCGTTCGATTCGAAGTCGTAGTCGAAGATCGAAATAGCCAATTAGATGGACGAAGTAGCCAAAAAAATACTTTAAAATTCGAAGTATTTTTTATTCTAATCCTTCACTCGAGCTTAGTAAATGTGCCCCTTAGTGTGTCCCATACAGCACAAATAATATGCTTGTAGTTACAAACTCACAACATGGTATAGCTGCGCTGAGCTTACAAGAATTTCGGAGGGTAAAATGAAATATTACTGCGGGTGGCATCAGTTTGAAGGCCCGTTAGGGGTGAGAATGGGGAGAAGGCCCATTTGTTCTCTTAAATACCCCTGAAAGTCCAGCTTGAAGGTCAGGGTAAAATTTAGGGTAAAGATATAATTAATGTCTTGGATACTGAAATGACCAGTACACTAATATCTTACTATATCTGTACTCATTTCATGACCTAATAAGGCCTAAAAGTTGAACCTTGAAAGGGTGTCCTCACCAAAGGTGGAACCTTTTATGTGGGACTTGAACTGAAAAAGTCTGACAATCCCTGTAGGGAAAAGATATTACAGTAAAACGTATGTCCTGGATACTGACATGACCATTACACTAATATCTTACTATATCTGTACTCATTTCATGACCTAATAGGGCCTAAAGATTGGACCTTCACAGGGCATCCTCACCAAAGGTTGGACCTTTAAGGGGACAGTAATGAAAAAGTCTGACAATCCCTGACCTGAAGTGAAAAGATATTACAGTAAAAGTTATGATTCAGGGCTGTTGGGAACCTGCTACACGTGACACCTTTTTCTTTCAAGTCTGAGCAGACACATCTCACCGAATCCTTCTCGCTTGTGCCTTAGGCCAACAGGATTCTGGGGGGAAACAATCCTGCTGGGTAGTTGACAGTAATATATGATGACAGACTGTCTGGCTAATTTGAATGCATTCTCGGTCATTACAATTCCAAAGCAATCTCGTTAGTACTGCATTTTGTCCTCCTGATAGAGGGTTGATTTACAGTAGATCAATCTTGAGCACAGCAAGAGCAGAGTGACTCACGGAGCCAGCAGTGTGACACATTCTAGGGCATGATCATGTTCTGGCGCACAGCCTCACTTACCCACTCAAAGCACTGCTAAGCCATAAACTCATTAAAAGGAAGGCATTTACTCTATGGCTTCATTGAATGGACCTCTGACAGCAGAACTAGTCATCTCAATGACATCTCTATTGTGCCCCAGTTAAAGTTAGAAGGCCTGTATATTAATTCACAATGATACTGCCCTTTACCATCTATTTCACTACTCATTTCTTCCTGCTAATCTGCTCCCTAAGGATGAACCCAATGCCACAGTGGGGGTCATTTATAAACTTCGTGCAGGGCAGATTGGTTCGCAAAGTGAATATATTTGCCCTGCGCATGGTTATATTTATAAAGCTGAATAAGAGGGTGCATACAGAATTGCGAATTTTTTATTCACAATGCGAATGTCTAAAGGGGCTTTATAAATATGTCACAATTCGCAAATTGCGAATCTTTATGCGCACACTCTGCGACTCAATTACGCCACAACTTTGGTGGCGGATAAAATATTTGCAAAACAGTTTTGCAAACTGCGAATTTAAGTTACTGTCAACGCTATTTTCACGCACAACAACCTCGCACATTGGGTGCGCTCTCGCAAACTCCTGTCTCATTTGCGCGCCATTTGCGAAAATGTATTCACACTGCGAATTCGCAAAAACCAGAAAGACGGGCAGAGCAGTGCAATATATTAGCGCTCAGCAAAAAATGTGCTCAATACAACCATTTGCGAAAAATATGCGCTGCGCGAACTTTATAAATGACCCCCAGTATCTCTTGCTGCTTGGCAGAATGTTCTGATGTGTTCAAGGCAAGATATCGAACAAATCAATTTTAAAGTACATATAAAAGTGCAGCTGTGCTGGAGAAAACACCCTGGGCAGCATGTTATAATGTAGAGAAGAGGGGCATTTGCCTAGTGCCCCCAGAGATATAATGGCTCATCGGTGGGACCTAGATAAAAGTTATGAAGAAGTAAATAACCTGCAACTCCCGACATCCCAATAAAAGACAAACACTGATTGTATATCACATGATTACGTGTCCCTTTTGGCAAGAAACACAAAAGGCTTTCTTAAAGGGGTAGTAAACCCTGCACTGCACTTCTCAACCAAACTTTACTCAGTTGTTGCTGGACTACAAATCCCAGAATAATGTAACATATAGGGTCTAATTTATCAAAGGTCGAGTGTTTTTTTATTTTTTTTTTTTACAGCGAACGAACATGAATGACCTCAGAACTGGAATAGCTGAAAACCCGATTCGGCGAGTTCGAGTCCCGCAACCCTAAAACTCTAATTGATGGAGTTTACGTCAAAAACAACAAACCTCAAATCGCTCGAATCATTCCATTTTTCAGTCTAAACCCTCTGAAAAAAACTCAAACATCAAGTAGGCTGTTAAACTCTTTAAGTGGTTCAAGGAACCTCTGCCAGTGACTTCTACAGAACCTCAACAGGTTTTAGGTGGTGTATTTTCGGATTCAAGCTATTTCCAGGGTTGCCGTGTTGGACTGGCCCACCGGGATACCAGGAAAACTCCCGGTGGGCCAAGGTGTCAGTGGGCCCTTCTGCTTCTAAACATTTGGCCTATTTCATGGCCGTTCCCTATTTCTATGAGAATAAAGAGGCTAAATAGATGGAATAATAGATTTTAGCATGTAAAGAAAAGAGAATAGGCGAATAGAGGCTGAGTAAGTAAAGGAAGAAAATAATACTTTGAGTGGGCCCTTGGTTTAAAGGTTTTTGGGTGGGCCCCTGGTCTAAGGGTTTTTGGTGGGCCCCTGGTGTCCCAGTCCAACACTGCAGGGTTGGGGTATAATACATATCATATTTTCTGTTTTTTTTATCGATTACGTTTTTTTTCAACCTGACAATGTGAGTTTTGAACAAAAAATACAATTCAAATACTCAAATTTCATGGAGAAACCAACTCGAACCTTTATAAATCTGCCGCATAATAAAGGTTGAGGCATGCTGAGAGCTGTAGTCCTGCAACAACAGGGTTGTATTCTTAAAATAATATTGCACAATAAAATCCCCAAGTCAATGGCTGCATTAAAATGAAAAAAAAAATCCTCCAATAAGAATTCCATCTTATATGTGTAAATCTGGCTCCATGTTCTTTGTTCCTGCAATTGGAGTAGGAGTCATTAAACAGTTTTCCAATACTAAACAAGGCTGTCCTTTATTCCCATGTTTGATTCCAGTGTAATATAATGAAGAATAATGACATTATCATCTCTATCTGTAGGATAACAGCGAGATGCCTGGCAGGGAATTGGTATCGGTTCTCATTGGTGAATTCATTTGCATTTATTACAAACTTTTTGATCAGTAGAATTCTCATTGGTGAACTTCCTTGAATCTATAATCACAGTATACTTTTTATCTGCATCATAACATCTACAATTGTATGCCAGCCTGATTAACTATGGAATGAAGGATCTGTTGAAGACATGGGCATGTGCACCTGGACTCCCTATTGGAAGTGGTAAGTTCACCCCTCATATACTGTACATATTGGATCCTTAATACGTGATTTGCTTTCTGCTGCCCAGGTTCGTGAGCATGAGCAGTATAGTAAAATCTCCCAGACAGCTGTACTTTTCCCCTTCACAGTCCTAGACAGCTGAAAGTAAGCAATGAGAAGTGGCTGAATAAGGTGGTGCTGATCTGAATATACCCGAAATAGTGCATTTTTCAGCAAAGAGGACCACCAGCCCAAAGTCAGATACACTAGGCCAGGGGGTCCCCAACATTTTTTTTTTACTTGTGAGCCACATTCAAATGTAAAGAGAGTTTTTGAAGCAACACAAGCATGAAAAAAAAGTCCCTGGGAAGCCAAATGAGGGCTTTGATTGCCTATTTGGTAGCCCCTATGTGGACTGGCAGACTACAGGAGTCTCTTGCAGTACACCTAATTGTTATGCAACCAAACCTTACTTCCAAGCCAGGAATTCAAAAATAAGCACCTGCTTTGAGGCCACTGAAAGCAACATCCAAGGGGTCAATGAGCAAGATGTTGCTCACACACCACTGGTTGGGGATCACTGCATTAGGCTATAAAAACTACCAACTTGACCCCTCCAGACTGAGTCAACAGCTTATTGTCCCGTCTACGGCCATCTACAACATACTGGAAGTCAAGGCTTCCTTCCTTCTGACTCTTCCCAGATTGTATTACTCATCTTTCTATTCGTATTCCAGTCTCTTATTCAAATAAATGCATGGCAAGTAGGGTAATTCAGACCCTAGCAACCAGATTGTTGAAATTGCACACTGGAGAGCTGCCGAATAAAAGGCTAAATAACTCAATGATAAAAAAATGAAAACCAATTGCATATTGTCTCAGATTCAGAACATTACTCCCTACTTCATACTAAAAGTTAATGTAAAGGTGAACCACCTCTTTAAGATCTCCGTCCATGAGTGATCCCTGGACATTGTATTGATCATTGATGGATCCTATGATCAGAAATCAGTGTCTGCACCACTACAGTAGCCATAAGGATAATCGGAATTGCTTTTTTCCGGTTATACTGGAAAGTGCAAGGTTTGGATTGTTTTTTATAAATATCTGAAAGTTGCAGAATGTTATTATTATAGAAAAGCAGCTTATATTTTAATCTGCCACTATCTACTTTGTTTCCCACCTGCTCAACTCTGTAGCACTGCCAGAAATTCTAGGCTTTTGCTTCATTCTCCATTCCATTATAGATCTTCTACATCAGGGTTGTCACAGCCTTATAGCAACTGTGCTGCTAAGGATGCTGGAACTTGTAGTTAACAACAGAGAGGGTAATTGCAGATTCACAGCAGACTCACAGAAGAGCAGTGCCATAACCTAAAGCTACTCGGCCCCACAGCAGAATCCTTATTAGGCCCCTGTACATTATGCAAATTCACTAACCTGCGGGCGTTTTCTGGCGCATGCGCAGTAGGAACAGTTACCGGTACGGCTCTACTGCGCATGCGCCGAATGTCACGAAGTGAAATCGGAAAACTTCGTGACATTCGGCGCATGCGCAGTAGAGCTGTACCGGTAACTGTTCCTACTGCGCATGCGCCAGAAAACGCCGGTCAGAGCAGGAAGAAGACGCGCGTGGAAGAAGATGGCGACTGCGAACTCCATGGACAGGACCTGCGCAGAGGGGTGAGTAACAAGTTAGGGGCATTTGCCCAGGGGGAGGGGTAGGCCAGGGGGGAGGAGGGAGGGGGGGCAACGGAGGGGAGGGGGGGAGGGGTTTTGCGCCCTGGGGCTTTCGTTCTCCTTTAATATGTCATTCAATTTGATATAAACTATCTGTTGCTTAAGTATTCATTTTGGGGGTATAGTTTTCCTTTAAATATTTATTCTGTCTGTCAATGTTTGTTCAGACGGACTTCTACTTTCTATATAATAATGGTTGATGCTTTAATATCATACATGCCCACTGAAGACCCTTACAGGGACCCTCTTACCACCTATATTAATCTTTATGTCCTTACCCCTTAAAGGAGAATTCAACCCCCCACTGTGATTAGTCCCCACTGGCTCCTCCACTGGCCCCCTCCCTGCCTGCCCCCTGCTAAGTGTTATCCTAGAATTGTGTCCCCTGTAGGCTTATTGACCGCACATGCAGAGTGAGCGCAGCAGAGCTCACGGGCGTCATCTTTGGCTCTTCGGTAATCCTCATAAAGTGAGCGGTGTATTGGCGCATGCGCAGTTGGAACAGTTTTCTGGTTCATTACAACTGCGCATGCGCCCGAAGTGACGGAAATTGCAAAGGGAAGGAATTAGATATGAACACTACCGAATTGCTGGAAGAGGGCGCCCGAGAGCTCCGCTCCTGGTACTTTAAGAGCCGAATTTCCATTTTTCAAACCGGAAATTCGGCTCTTCTAGAGCAGAGAGAGCAATTATGCTCTCTGCGCTAGTGTCCTGGTCCTCTCTGCCACAACTGCAAGCTGCCTCAGGCGACAGATGGGCCAGGATCCCCCCTGCTCTCCATGTGCAGTCAGTAATCCTACAGGGGACACAACTGGGGTAACACTTAGCATGGGGGAGGCAGGGAGGGGGGCCAGTGGGGACTAATCAAAGTGGGAGGTTTAGTTTTCCTTTAAAGGAGACATGTAAAAAACAAGATGTGCCAGTGCATTTTACTATTTTAGATATAGAAGGAATGTGCTTGAAAAAGTTGTGTTTCTGGTTAATTTATTGAAAATTTCTGCAAAAACCCTACTAGTCCCGCCCATCTGTTCCACTTCCTGCTGCCTCCTTTCCCAGGATGTGCAGGGGAGCCGGCGGCGCTCAGCCCACTGCACTGTAGGACAGGAACCAATCAGCAGCTAGGCTGACCTGATAGGGAACTGAAGCCTGTCTTTGTTTGTGTGACTGCAGGGCTGTGATTGGCTGCCCCCTCCTACTGTGCTTCTGGCAGGGACCATCAGGACACGCCCACCCCTCATTTGAAACAGGGACCAGAGAACTATAGATCTATAAAGAGCTCAAATATAGGCGCCATTTTTAAAGATAATATTAATTTTTAGCACGTGAAACCAACCCCATAGGCATAGAGTATACATAATTGCCTACAAAATGAGGGTTTTTTCATTTATCTTATATGTCTCCTTTAACCCTTCATGCCATTATCCCTTGAGCCGCTGTACAGATCACTGTCACCCTGTATCAGTCGAAGATACTTAACAGCAATAGCATCACTTTATTATACGTTCTTCCTTAGTAATTGGTACATGGCACTGAGTGACCAATTAAGTTGAATGATTGCGGCACCCCCTCCTGCAGAGCACTGCTGTACTGGTGTGATGCACAAGTGACGTAATGCACGTTTAACCCTTTCATTGTCGGAGGGCCGTGAATGTGTCATTCCGAATCAGTGAGAGTTTTTAACTCAGCTTTTTTTTTAGGGGAGCAGCTGATGGGTTTATATGTGCCAGGGAAATGGAAAAAGGGTCACTCTTTTCTCCCCGTGTATACTTATGATTTGTTTTTGTTTTATGTTTCTCTCCCTTTATTTTTCTCTTTTTAATTCTGATCTCTCTCTTTCTCTCTTTCTAATTCTGATCTCTCTCTCTCTTTCTAATTCTGATCTCTCTCTCTCCTCCCCCCCAGTCTCTATCACCTCTCTCTCTCCCGATGCTTTGCTGTTTCCCACCTACTCATGCGTTTTTCCTCTCTCGCTCTCTATTCTTTCTTGCATCTCTCTCTCGTTCCTCTGTAAGGCACCCAGATATCTCAAAGGTATGTCTCATTCAGAGTGCTTTGTAAATAAGTACATGCTTGTCTCTCCCATTAGAATGTCTCTAACCTCTGTGTGCCTGTCTCTTTCTATCTCTTTTCTCAGAGTAGGAACAGTTTTTGCACTGATTAGATAACAATTTCACGTACTTAGTGTGATACTGTGCAGATTGTATGGTGATGCGTATTGGTGTATTTGGGGTCTGGGTTATGCCCATTGCAGAACATATATATGTGATACTCTAATCAGAGTGACCAAGCAGGCAAGGCTTCCCTAAACCTTCCCGGGACCTTGTAGATTGGAAAAGTATAGTGAATTTGTTGCCTTCCAAAAATAGATCTCTTTTTTGGCAAGAGGTTGGTGCTGTGCTCTGTGTACCATACGGGAAAGTAGTGTCAGTAATGCTTTATCCTTTCAACATGTAGCCTTCACTTGATGTTGAACTACAACTTCCAGCAGGTGATACTGGCAACTGTAGTTATGCTAAAGCTCTATTCTATCAAATGGAATAATAAGAGGAATTTACCCTGTGTCAGCTGGAAATGTTATATAATGTATTTGCTTGGTAGAGTTCAGGGGCTGTGCAGGCATTAATGCAGAAATGTAATCTTTATGTTTGCCTACAGCACAAGCGTAACGATGGCAGGGGAAAATATGGTTGTTGTGGATATTCCATTACATATAATATGAGATAAGTACAGATGTTCCTCTTAGATATAAACACCACCATACCACTGATGGTGGTACTTGTTTTGCAGTTGGAGATGAGTGTAAAGGTGATGCTGGTCTTCATCCCAGTCCAACAGAAGGGCACACATTTGGATCTCAGGGTTGCGTAGATGTGTATATAGAAAAGGTAGAAGGGCTGCAAAGCAGGATCTAGGCCAGATAGGATGATATTCAACATGTGTGGGTGGCTTGTAAGCAGAGATAAGGAAAGATAACATACACCCACAGCTCTTACCGTAGGAAGCACAAATTGGGGAGTGAGGCGGTAGAATGGATCTAGAATAGGAAGGACTAGAGAGTTTGGGAAAAGAGTGCCAAGAAGACAAGCAGTTGATATTCATACTGAATGGAAAGAGTGAGAAGTACAGACCTAGTGGTGGGGTCAGTGAGCAGCCAGAGTAGAGAGTTAGAGGAGAGCACCGAGGGAGAGATGACAGTGAGAGCCGTGTCTGCAGGTAGAATGGAAAGTTAGAGAAGAGCATGAGAAGCAAGTGAGAAGGGTGGACCTTGGCAGAGAAGACATTAAAGGGATACTGTCATGGGAAAAATTTTTTTTTTCAAAATGAATCAGTTAATAGTGCTGCTCCAGCAGAATTCTGCACTGGAATCCATTTCTCAAAAGAGCAAACAGATGTTTTTATATTCAATTTTGAAATCTGACATGGGGCTAGACATATTGTCAATTTCCCAGCTGCCCCAAGTCATGTGACTTATGCTCTGACAAACTTCAATCACTCTTTACTGCTGTACTGCAAGTTAGAGTGATATCACCCCCCTCCCTTTTTCCCCCCGGCAGCCTAACAAAAGAACAATGGGAAGGTAACCAGATAACAGCTCCCTAACGCAAGATAACAGCTGCCTGATAGATCTAAGAACATCACTCAATAGTAAAAACCCATGTCCCACTGAGACACATTCAGTTACATTGAGAAGGAAAAACAGCAGCCTGCCAGAAAGCATTTCTCTCCTAAAGTACAGGCACAAGTCACATGACCAGGGGCAGATGGGAAATTGACAAAATGTCTAGCCCCATGTCAGATTTCAAAATTGAATATATAAAAATCTGTTTGCTCTTTTGAGAAATGGATTTCAGTGCAAAATTCTGCTGGATCCAGATAGAAGGGATAGTTAGAGAACATTATCCATCAGCTGTGGCAACTATGATGGGTGCAAAAAAAGAGAACTTACACTCGCACACCCTGGCCGTCCGAAGTAACACGAATTCCAGGTGCTAGATGTTAGAGGATGCTTGAGAAAGGGGTCACGCCCCGAAACGTTGCATCCGCAAATAAACGAGCAAGGTTAAATCCTGCTAGAATTATCCATGTTGTGCTGGTGTGTCCTGTGTCAACTATGATGGGTGCACATGAGTAGAATGGGCAGTAAGCAGGAAGCACCCGAAGAGTCGGGACAATGAAAGGAGAGAACCATTGGAGAGGGTACCATGAGAATGGACAATAAAAGAGGAACAATCAATGAGAAGGAAACCGTGGACACATGGAGAGAAACCAGAGGAATGCACCCATAGTAAGGGGACACAGAGAGGAGTCTCACCAAGGAGAAAGTACCATGAGATAAGAACCAGCTAATGATGACTGGGAGGGGTACGTAGGGAGATGGAACAGTGAAAGCAGATGCCCCAAGGAGAGGGAACAGGTAGAGGTAAAAAAGTAAAAATTCAACTGTTCATCTTAATTAAAACTTTTTCTACCCCCAGAGAGAACTAATTTCAAAGAGGTGCACAGTTCCTCAGTAAATATACACCTCTGTTACTCTGTAAAATGAAAGGACCACTATCATCTTAAACCATCACAATACCTTGTGCTTAGTGTAGGGGAATTCCTAGGCTGCTATCATTTTTGTTGTTTTTCTTTACAGGCTATTAGGGTTCTCCCTGCCATGTAGAGTTAAGGAAACTAATGGCCAATTTGAGAAAGCGTAGTTAGAGACAATGGCAGCTAACAGAAGGCTGAAACTGCAAGCTAAATAGGTCTGGAAGGGAATCAATTTGTTAGCATGTTTGCTTCAAATACAAAGTTCCCTAATGATTACAGCCAAGAACAGAGCCAAGGGCAGTAGAGGAGCATGGGTATCACATTGAAAGGACAAGGAAAGTCTAAAATAGAATAAGGCTAAAAATGTATATAATATATATGAACTTACTGCACCACAAGCCTAATCAAACAAATGATTTATGCTTTCAAAGTTGGCCACAGGGGGTCATCATCTTGTAACTTTGTTAAACATTTTTGCAAGACCAAGACTGTGCACATGCTCAGTGTGGTCTGGGCTGTTTAGGGATTGTCATAAATCATCAAAACAGCACAAGTCAAATAATATCTGCCAGAAGCTGATACAGGAAGACTGATTAATAATCAGAATATTCAGACTGCACTGGGTCCTGTGTTGTCATGTAATCTAATGTGGATTTTATAGTTTTTGTATTGTTTAAAGGACATGTAAACCCCCCCATAAAAATGTAATCAGTGAATGGTCACTTTGAAATCTTTAGATAACTGCCACTCTGGTTGTTAAAAGGTTAACAGTAAGGATGTATCATCCTCACTCATGCATAATCCTGTTCACTCATTCATAATCCTGCTAATTTATGCATAATCCTGCTCCCTGCTCACTTATGCATAATCCCGCTCACTTGTGCATAAACCCACTCAGTCATGCATAATCTCACTCCCTCATGCATAATCCCACTCACTCACACTCCCTCATGCATAATCCCACTCACTCATGCATAATCCCACTCACTCACTCACTCACTCCCACTCACTCATGCATAATCCCACTCACTCATACATAATCCCACGCACTCATGCATAATACTGCTCAATTGTGCATAATCCGCTCCCTGCTCATTTATGCATAATCCTGCTCACTCATGCATAATACCACTCACTTATGCATAATCTCACCCACTCACTCATGCATAATCCCGCTCACTCATGCATAATCCCTACCACTCAATCATAATCCTGCTCATTTATGCATAATCCGCTCCCTGCTCACTCATGCATAATACCACTCACTCATGCATAATCCCACTCACTCATGCATAATACCACCCACTCATGCATAATCCCACTCACTCATGCATAATACCACTCACTCATGCATAATCCCGCTCACTCATGCATAATACCACCCACTCATGCATAATCCCGCTCACTCATGCATAATACCACTCACTCATGCATAATCCCACTCACTCCCACTCACTCATGCATAATCCCACTCACTCCCACCCATTAATGCATAATCCCATTCATGCATGCATAATACAACTCACTCATGCATAATCCCACTCATGTGAATAATCCCACTCATACATGAGTGTGTGATATTACATTTATGAGTGAGTGGGATTATGAGTATGAGTTGGATTATGCATATGAGTGAGTGGGATTATGCATATGAGTGGGATTATGCATATGAGTGAGTGGTATTATGAGTATGAGTTGGATTATGCATATGAGTGAGTGGGATTGTGAGCATGAGTGGGGTTATGCATATGAGTGAGTGGTATTATGTACATGATTACACGATTGTGCATATTTATGCGTATGAGTGGGATTATGAATATGAGTGAGTGGGATTGTGATCATGAGTGGGATTATGCATATGAGTGAGTGTGATTATGAATATGAGTTGGATTATGCATATGAGTGAGTTGGATTATGCACATGAGTATGCATACTTATGAGTATGAGTGGGATTATGCATATAAATGAGTGGGATTATATGTACAAATGAGTAGGATTACACATACTTGCTAATAAAGTTACATTACCAAAAAAAACTTCTGAGAAAGGTCATCAGGCTGGATATGTAAAAATAAATGATGATGTAGCCGATAGAAAATGGCCGCCTGTTTGAAACACATCTTGCATCCAGGAAAACACTACAGTGTAGGCTAACGGATGGGATACAGATACTACCTGACCCAATACAGGGACAATAATGCATTTTGTATGGGGAATATTTGCCCAACCTAAAGACTTTCTCCAACTCTCCATAACCAGTGGCTGCAGCAAAGTATCCTCCAAATAGAATCCCAGTTTATCCCAGTTAAATCTGGCTCCATGATCTTTGTTCCTGCAGCTGGAGTTGGAAACAGTAAAGGGAATGTAAAGGCAAAAATAAAATCCAATACAAATCTCTATGTAGTCACCGTCTGCTCTAGAGGGAAACAAACAAAACAGTTTGAGTTCTGCATGGCTGGGAAGTAAGGCGGGGGCTCCCCCTGCTGTTCATAAGTATGATTGTTTCCCTGCTCAGCAGTTAGGGACTGTCTGACAATTCCTTTCCACAGCTGTAAATGAAGGGAGAATTTCACTGCATACAGTCAGGTTTCTTCTAAAAACGGTACACATTTTTTAATTAAAGTGTATTGGACATAGGTTTCTTTTTCATTAAAAAAAGTAAAAATGGGATTTTTTTTTTTTGCCTTTCCTTGTCCTTTGAAGTACATATGCAACTGCTAATAATAATCACTTGATTTTTCTAATTTACTTGCAAGGGAGGAATAGAGATCACCATTTCTCAAGTTGACTCACCTTCATGCATTTATTGCCCTTGTGTCAGTTTTCTCAGGCTGGGTGCCCATTGCTTTGGTTGGGTCTCATATATGAATAGACCGCACCTCTTCACCTTTCCTATGTTTCTCCTGACTGGTGGTGCAGATCGCTCTAGACAGTTGGCACACGTCAATATTTTTGAAGATAGTCGCACAGACACCATGTTTGTTGCAGGTGGGGCGCATACCCCTTTTATTGTAACCCCCCGTGCATCAACGTTACAGGAGGGTGGTTCAAATACAAATCTTCAAAAATTCTACTTGAATTTGGTTGGGTCTCGCCATCTCTGAGCTCCTGGGATGTCTGTACATAAAAACGCTGGGTATAAACTGATGGATCTTAGAAAAATCACTGCAGGGAAAAGCGTTTTTTTTTAGTTAAGACTGAGCAGAAGGAGAATATCACAACCTGTGATAAATTTGCCCCTAAAAGTTAAGTATTTACTTGTATTATGTTGCCTTACTCATGGCACTTTTTTGGTAAATATTCCCAAAAGCTGGAATTATGGGGGAGGGGGGGTATATCCTATATTCTCTAATGGCAGATATGTTTGTAAGCTAACTCTCTGCATCCAAATTACGCAGGAAGTGCTGCCACCCCCTGTGTGCAACTGCCAGCCTGACTCAGAGATACGTACATGGGCCCAATGCCAGCTCAGCATCACAAGGTCCTTGTGACTATGGCAGCATTCCTTGTCACGCAGTACTGAGCCTTGTGTTCCTACACACACATACTGGCATCTGAGTAGAGACTGCACCAGCCTACAGATCACACATGTGCACTGCAATATTAATTCTTACACTATAGACTTGAGGATGAACAAATCTAAAGCTCACATATGTATCACTGCTAGATTCCTTGTCATCTGTATAGTGACTGCACAAAACTGCAGCTCACACATGAACATCTATACAGTAGTGATGTGCGAGTTGACCTGAAATTAGCCGGGACCAGCTGGTTGACTACCAGTTGGGTGGGTTACGGTTAGGGTTTGATGCAGGTCAGACTGGAGAAGTACACTACTCCACTGCTTCTGAAGATTCCCTGTCCTAGAACCAGAGGCTTGTATAGAAGTAGCGTACAGACTGAGAAGACGTGGGTACAGGTCGGTGTGGGTCCTACAATGGCAACATTTTATGGGTTAGGGTTGGGTGTAGGTTAAGGTTTTGTTGGTTAGAGATTGATGCAGGTTAAGGTTGTGTGGGTTAGGGTTGGGTGTGAGATGGGCTTTTCCTCACCTTATTATCACTACAGTATAGTTACTGTACCTTCCTACAGGTCACACATGCACAATGTATCCATACTAGAGGCCACATGTACAGTACATCTGCAAGTGCGCTGAGAAAAGTTCAGTTTTGAGCACAGTCTCCATGTTTTTACCACAAGGAAGCATTTTCCCCGCAGAATCCATATGTCATTATGGTCACAAAGGGAAAATGCTCTTGACGCAATAGTGCCCGATTCGGCAAATTAAGCTTTGGTGCACTTCATTGCAAGTCAGGCACCTTATTATTCTTAGGTTTCTCACATCTGTAAATTGACAGTACCAACCAACAATCAACACGTAAATGTGCTTCATTTATTGATTTTTATTTTTAAGTACAAACTGCTCTTGGATCAGTCAGGTCTAACATGGTCAAATAGTGGCCTTTGGGTTGACTTGGAAGTTAAATGGTGGCCTTTAGGATGACTACACATTGTTGTCAGCCAGAATCATAAGGGCCCTCTCTCGATTGCCACAGGGAATGGAGCCTCCACTTTCTGCCCCCCATGGTATTGAGATCAGTGATATCACATGCGATTCCTTCCGCGTGTCCTGGGACATCCCGCCATATGACTTACACCGGATTACTCATTACTTCATAGACCTGAACAAGAAGGGAGGACAGAAAGAGAACAAGTTCAAACACAGGGTGAGCTGCTGAGTTATTTTTGTGCTTATTCTCAATGTTGTTATCGTTATTGAGCCTCTGCCTGCTGAGCAAGCACCTTGGTCTACAACCACAAAAATTCTTATTTTCATATCACGGATGAATGGTCTGTCTCTAGTCTATTGTAAGGCTTTGCAATCCTCTCTATTTTATACCAAACCTAAAATACAAACTGCGTTATGATATATGATCCTTATGAAAGTCACAAATAAGTCTACCAATGTTTGAAGCATTCTGTGTGCAGCACATGTGGTTGCTCCATATTGAAAATATTGACAACCAATCCCTCTTACATATTATAAGAAAATAACAGGGACTCAAATTTCAGATATAGGTATCGGACCCACTATCCAGAATGCTCTGGATCTGGGGGGTTTCCAGATAATGGATCTTTCTGTAATTTGGATCTTCATACCTTAAGTCTACTAGAAAATCTTGTAAATATTTAATATACCCAATAGGCTGGTTTTGCTTCCAATAAGGATTAATTATATCTTGGTTTAGATCAAGTACAAGCTACTGTTTTATTATCACAGGGAAAAAGTCAATAGTTTTTTTTAAAATTTGGATAAAATGTAGTCTATGGGTGACGACCTTTCAGTAATTTGGAGCTTTCTGGATAATGGGTTTCCGGATAACAGATCCCACACCTGTACAATTCTCTGGCACAAGTGCAATTAGTCAGTCCACGCATACAATCTAATTGCATATCGTCCTTTCTGTCAACATGTGATTTGGATTTTAACATTGAGTTATAACATTCAGGGCTCATCTTAAAGGGTAAGTCTACTTCACTGGCTCAGCTGACTCCTAGTAGATCTATTGCCACTGGGCAAGTGAATAAATTCAATTCCAGTGTTACGATAATTTAATTACAGTGCTTTGATTTTGTGTTCTTTTTGGAAGCTTTGTTGCTCGCTCTTTGCATAGCCAAATTTCAACATTTATGGACATTGTAGAGCAAGCTTTGGTAACTTTGGTAACTTTGGTTACAAGATGAAATTGCCTGTCATATCCCATCTGGCGGCGAGTGAAGAAAGCATCTCAGCAGCAGAGGTACATTGAATAAAAACACAGGACTGTATTAGGTTAGTACTAAGAATAACTGGAAACTGCAATTACTCAAGTTGAGGTTTTTTTTGTGGAGGTGATGCAAACAGACCCAGATTATATCCAGCCTGGATCCTTCCAAATGGCACTGAGAACCACCCATCAGTGTCTGCATGTGTGTAGCTGAGCTGTAATATCTAATGGGAACTATCTTTTATACCAAGGATGTGCCAACCAAATTGGTGGCGAAGGCTGTAGCTCTACCCATGATGGTTCGTGGTCATTGGTTCCTGAGTCCTCGCACTGAGTACACACTGGCCGTGCAGACTGCAATAAAACGCAGTGATGGCGAATATACTGTCTCTGGCTGGAGCGAAACACTCAGCTTCTGCACTGGGGGTGAGACCTACCACTGTTCACAAACATAAGTTTATCCATACCTCCCAACTGTCCCTTTTTCGGAGGGACAGTCCCTCTTTTGACAGCTCAACCCGCAATCTCTCATTTGTACTGGAAAGTCCCTCTTTTCTATGCACTGAACAGCCAGAAAAAGAAACAAAGTTTCTCATTTAATTGGCTTTTAGCAGAGAGCCCAGAACAGCTAACAGGTGCAAATAAGATACTTTGTAACAATTTTGAGACACAAAAACACAATTTAGATAAGGAGAAATATTTTCAAACTTTCATAACCTGCCAAATGTTGTAAAACAAACATGGTAATTAGGGAGTGTGGCCAAAAAAATTGCTGCGCTACGTGCGGGAAAACATTTTTTGTCCCTCTTTTTACTTCCAAAATGTTGGGAGGTATGGTTTATCAACACATGAAGTAGATGTCTAGAATTGCCCTTTTATAGCCTGTCTTTAATACATTTGGAGCAAAGTGTTTTTTTTTTGGGGGGGGGAGAGGGACGTTTCCACTCAACCACTTGTTGCTGAGCTATAAGACAAGATTTATAGATAGGGTTTATTTATTTAGAGATGCTGACTGGTCAACCTTCCCTGGTGTCTACAATATTAACCATGCTCAGTGTGATCTGAGATGCTCATGGCATGGTGTAACTATAGAGGAAAGAGACCATAGGGCAGATTCACTAAAGGGCACATGTTCGCCAGCATCAGCTTTGCACCCCTTGTTCCACTTCACCAGGCGCAAATGCGTTCTGAATACTATAATTCACTATAATGCGAAGTTTCATCCGAGGCGTCGAACGCTCACGACTTTTCGCTAGCGTTACTTCGGGTGTGCAAGTATTTCATAGCGAACATATGCTAGCATTCATTTGTGCCTAGCGAAACTTTTCTAGTGATCTTGCGCTTAGGTCAATTTGCATATGGCGGGAAATTCAAGTTGTATGAATATCTTTATTATAAATGATGCTGCAAAGGTTACCGGTTTTTATTACACATGTCCAGGGAACCTTAATAAAGACAAGACAGTTAAAGGAAAACTATACCCCCCAAACAATGTAGGTCTCTATAAAAAGATATTGCATAAAACAGCTCATATGTAAAACCCTACTTCATGTAAGTAAAGCATTTTCATAATAATATACTTTTCTAGTAGTATGTGCCATTGGGTAATTATAAATAAAAAATTGCCATTTTAAAAAATAAGGGCCGCCCCCTGGGATTGTAGGATTCACTGTGCACACATACAAATCACATGTTAGGTCACATGAGCCAATTAACAGACAGAGTTGTGTCTTTAGCTTCCTCACTTCTTCCTGTTACAGTTAGTGTTGTAGTATTTTTGGTCAGGTGATCTCTGAGGCAGCACAGATAGAGTCATGAAATGGTGGCTCAAGGCAAGAGATGTAAAAGTGCAATATTTACTTAAATATAAATTCCAGTTTGGTAAGATTCTTTAATATGCCACTTAATATGATATGATCTGTTGCTTAAGTGTTCATTTTGGGGGTATAGTTTTCCTTTAATATAACTCCCTACGCATGAGCCCACTGTAAAATGATTCATAAGTTATGAAATTTCTGGAGAAAACCGGTTACCTAAAAAAAGTTCAAGTTAGGACTTTTGCAGCCAATCCCGTTCAAAAAAAAGGAAAAGTCGCCAGCGTTTTATTGAACTTTAATGCATTTTTGGCAGACAGGATATGATGTAAGTCAAGCTTCTTTTTACCACTTCGCCAGTCTGGTGAAAACAACTCTGGCGAAAGAGGTATGGTTCAGTAAAATCCACACTTAAGTGAATTTGCGGATTAACGATCGTTCGCCAGAGCGAAAAGTCACCTGACGATAGAGTGTGAATGACCCATTCACTAGTGAATTGGCGCCTGTGCCTGTTAGTGAATTGGCTATGGCAACACTGGTGAAAAGTTGCTAGCGTTAGCCACTTCGCCCTTTAGTGAATCAGCCCCTATGAGTCTGCTGGGGGACCCAGAAAGTACAGAGACCAAGCATGGTATATGTTGTTACAATATATATTAATTAAACATGTCCTCTTAAAGGGTCCTTAAAGGATTTTGTTGTGGGGCACAGCAACTTCTAGTCATGTCACTGGCTCTAGCCATACTTGGCATGGTAAAGTGCTGATCAGGAGAGTTTATACTTCTCTTACATTGGGCCAGATTCAAAATTCATGGTTTATCATGTGAAAACTCATGGATGAGATTCAATTCGAGGAGAAAAAAAACTTTTCTCCAAATTCAATTCCAGTTTTTTTCCCTTAGCCTTCGATAGAGTTTTCACATGATAAATCGTGTCATATGTTTTTCTGAACTGAATTGCATCTCAGATATCTTTTTGTCAACTGAATTGAATCTGGCCCACCGTTGGCAATTTTCAGCATTTGATTACGAATTCTTGACCAAACCAAAGCCAACGACGCAACTGATTCTTCTTACATCCAATACAGATTATGCCATGGAGCAAGTGAGACAGCTGCAGGTAAAAGCAGAGGGCATCGCTGGTCGCATGTTACCTTTCCAAGTCTTCTACAGGAACCAGACCTCGGAATACTTCCAATATGTCAGGTGGGTTAGAGAAAGTAACTCTACACAAATAACATCAGTCCTGTGAGGTCTCCCCAAAGTTTCCTCATACACACCTCTTATTCTGAGTACATACAACAGCATGCTGCTATAAAACTAGTAAAATGGAACACATCTCCTTGTGCAGTGTCCCTTCTAATCTCTTGGGAATGAGTTTATTTATAAGCCCTGGCTGCTTACCGTACACTTAAAAGTGCAGATTCATCAAAGAATAAAACTCTTGGTTACACGAGGCACTTTAGTCGCACTGGGGAGACTGTAGCACACTATGATTCCTTATAAAGAGAAAATAGAATCTACTAACAAACAGGGTTTATTCTCATGTTTACTTTTTTACCTTACAATAAATAGACCTTAATTCAGTGATCCCCAACCAGTAGCTTGTGAGCAGGTGCTTATTTTTGAATTCCAGTCTTGGAAGAAAGTTTTAAATGCATAAAAACGAAGTACAGTGCCAAGTAGACCCTCCTGTAGTCTGGCAATTCACATAGGGGCTACCAAATAACCAATCACAGCTCTTATTTGGCACCCCAAGGGACTTTTTCATGATCGTGTTGCTCCCGAACTCTTTTTACATTTGAATGTGACTCGCGGGTAAAAAAGGTTGGGGACCCCTGCGGCTTAATTTATGAGGTCATAACATCTTGTATTCATTGTATATTTACATTTAAACCCTCATATTAGTAGTAACTGCCACCTTGCCTTCATTTCGGGGCAGATTTACTAAATTCGAGTGAAGGATTCGAATTAAAAAAACTTCGAATTTCAAAGTGTTTTTTGGGCTACTTCGACCATCGAATGGGCTATTTCGACCTTCGACTACGACTATCGAAGGATTCGAACTAAAAATCGTTCGACTATTCGACCATTCGATAGTCGAAGTACTGTCTCTTTAAAAAAAAATTCGACCCCCTAGTTCGGCAGCTAAAAGCTACCGAACTCAATGTTAGCCTATGGGGAAGGTCCCCATAGGCTTGCCTAAGTTTTTTTCATCGAAGGATATTCCTTCGATCGTTGGGTTAAAATCCTTCGAATCGTTCGATTCGAAGGATTTAATCGTTCGATCGAATGAATAATCCTTCGATTGATCGAACTTCCTGCGCTAAATCCTTCGACTTCGATATTCGAAGTCGAAGGATTTAAATTCCTAGTCGAATATCGAGGGTTAATTAACCCTCGATATTCGACCCATAGTAAATCTGCCCCTTCATGTACACCTTGAAAATGTCAAGACAGCTGCAGCAACAATATGAGACATGTCCATCAAAATCTGCTTAACATCGACCTTAGACTAGGCAAACAGATTCCTTCATGGCTAAACAACTTCTTCTTCAACAGCTACTGGGGGAAATTCTGAAACCCATATCTTTAAAGGATAAGTAAACAAAACATTTTTTTTAAGGTTTACTTATCCTTTAAGGACTGTGATTGCCTTGGGCTGGTACAGAAGCTCAATATATACAGTGAAGTATCTTTAGCCTAATACTTTCTTGGACTTTGGTTTCCTTTAAAGCTAATTCTCTTACCCGAGGCAACCTTCTACTGATCTTAGATGGTGTTCAAATGATGCCATGTTATGATCACTTTGGTCCAAAGATTTTCATTTAATGTTGTTCACTATGTCGAGCATGGGACCAAGGGATCCTTCGTGTAGTAGCAAGTAGTTAGCACAACGATTGTCGGGCTCTATGAAGGCAGTGCACGTCGCTTCAATGACCATTTCCATTGGAATAATCATAGGTAGAAGTATTTTGAAACAGCAACACCGTATTTTTCTTATTTCTTAAAAGCCTTTAATTGTGCATAGGGGCATCACAGCAACGTTTCAGGCCTTGCGGCCTTTTATCAAGCTTACTGAAAAACAATAAAAACAGCGTTTTATAGTCTACAGCACCACCTAGTGGTCATTATTGTGTACAATTTTACTTACAACACAATATAAGTCAGAGGGGCAAATTCACTAAGATGCGAAGTTGCGCCAGGCGCAACTTCGCCGCACTTCGCCACACTTCGCCAGGCGTATTTTCGCCAGCGCTCCGCAAATTCACTAAAATCCGAAGTTGCACACAGGGGTAGCGTAAGTTTTCGAAGTTGCGCTAGCGTTAATTCGCCAAGCAAAGCGAAGTTTCGCTAGCGATGGTTAATTTGCATACTGCGCGAAATTCAAATTTCAATGGAGGAATACGTATCACCACTTCAAATGCCTAGAAAACCTTCAAATCAGCAAATATAAATTTTATTTTGCCCTACACATGTGCCCACTGTCTAGGTAAGTTGCCATGAGTCAGGAAATGTAGGGGGGAAGGAGGGGAGCCCCTAAAAATTTTTCGATCTTTTTCAGCCTATCACCCATCATGTAGAAAACACGCCAGCGTTTTTTGGGACTTTTAGAAAAAAATTTGACTTTTTTGGAAACAATCCCTATCTACTCTATTGCGCTTCGCCAGGTCTGAGGTGGTGAAGGAAGTCTAGCGTAAAAGGTAGCGTTCAGTACACTGCGCAAGTTAGTGAATTTGCGTAGTTACATCGCTAGCGAAAATTCGCCTGGCGTAAGTGTGCGAAGTAATACTAGCGAATTTATGCCAGCGGTCGTTAGTGAATTTGCGAAGTACCGAAAATGACAAACACTAGCGAATTGACGCAAGCGTTCGGTGCTTAGTGAATTTACCCCAAAGTGTCACAAATCAGTACAAAGTGTCTTTTACAATGTTGCCAACCGATAGTGAAAGTCTTAAGGTGAACATTTGAAAAGGTGTATACAACAAATGTATCTGAAAAAAATAAGAACATAAAGCAAGTTCATATTCAATAATTTAATTAAAAAAAGGGATAAAGAATTATCTAAAAATAGGACTCAAATCGTATTCTTTATTTAAACCCCATGGCTCTAAAGTTTCCAATTTTCTGATCCAAAATGCTTCTGTATATAATAGTTCTTTTTGTTGATTACCTCCCTGTTGTTTAGTTTGAATAGTCTCAATTACTTGGAATTTCAGTTGGTTCACTCTGTGAGCATGCTTAATAAAATTTCCAGCCACTGCTTGTTCCTTTTTTCCTGTATTAATTCCTGATTTATGTTCCCTGATGCGTTCATGGATTGCTCTCTTGGTTTGGCCCACATATGCAAGCCCACATGGGCATTTAATTATATAAATTGCATGTGTTGAGCTACACGAGTAGCGATCCTTAAATTTTATGGGGTATCCCTTACTAGGGTGAAAAACACTATTACCCTGTTGTACATTAGAACAACAATTATAATTGTAGCAGGGAAATGTCCCCATTTTTCCATTCCTGTCCTTATCTGTGTTCCTATTTTGCCTTATATCTGAGTGCACCAGCATGGAGCCTAGTGATCTCCCCTTCTGATAGGCTATGACAGGTTGTCTATTGAACGCAGTGATTTGGGGTAAGTTTTCTTTCAATAAAGGCTATTGGTGTCACAAAATACTTGCAACCTGTTTGCTCAATGTATTGTACTGTGTGACAAATGTGACTTTACTCTCCCTATTTCTTGGCTTGTCCTTTAACATCTCTGTTCGGCTTTGTTTCTGGATATCATTTCATAATAACTTAATAATAACTTGCTTTATGTTCTTATTTTTTACAGATACGTTTGTTGTATACACCTTTTCATATGTTCTCCTTAAGACTTTCACTATCGGTTGGCAACATTGTAAAAGACACTTTGTACTGATTTGTTACACTTTGACTTAGGGGCAAATTCACTAAGATGCGAAGTTGCGGCAGGCGCAACTTCGCCGCACTTTGCCGCACTTCGCCAGGCGTAGTTTCGCCAGCGCTCCGCAAATTCACTAAAATCTGAACTTGCGCACAGGGGTAGCGTAAGGTTGCGAAGTTGCGCTAGCGTTGATTCCCTATGTAAAGCGAAGTTACGCTAGCGAAGGTTAATTTGCATACGGCGCGAAATTCAAATTTCAATGGAGGAACACGTATCACCACTTCAAATGCCTAGAAAACCTTCAAATCAGCAAATAAAATTTTTATTTTGCCCTACACATGTGCCCACTGTCTAGGTAAGTTGCCATGAGTCAGGAAATGTAGGGGGGAAGGAGGGGAACCCTAAAAATTTTTTCGATCTTTTTCAGCCTATCACCCATCATGTAGAAAACACGCCAGCGTTTTTTGGGACTTAGAAAAAAATTTGACTTTTTTTGAAACAATCCCTATCTACTCTATTGCGCTTCGCCAGGTCTGAGGTGACGAAGGAAGTCTAGCGTAAAAGGTAGCGTTCAGTACACTGCGCAAGTTAGTGAATTTGCGTAGTTACGTCGCTAGTGAAAATTCGCCTGGCGTAAGGATGCGAAGTAACACTAGCGAAACTACGCCAGCGTTCGTTAGTGAATTTGCACGGTAACAAAAATGCCAAACGCTAGCGAATTAACGTTAGCGTTCGGCGCTTCGGCGCTTTGTGAATTTGCGCCTCAGTGTCTTGTAAGTAAAATTGTACACATTAATGACCACTAGGTGGTGCTGTAGACTATAAATCGCTGTTTTGATTGTTTGTCAGTAAGCTTGATAAAAGGCTGCAAGGCCTGAAACGTTGCTGTGATGCCCCTATGCACAATTAAAGGCTATTAAGAAAAATACGGTGTTGCTGTTTCAAAATTCTTCTTCTACTTCAACATGTGTGCAAATACAATGGCTGGCAAGATGTCTGCATTCAGTACCTGGGGCAATGGGAATGTCTCATAGGTGAATTCTAGACTTATCAAATGCTCTTTTGGCATTATATAATATTTGGACATCACATTGTTGCTAGCCCTGTCTCTGGAGAATCATATGGCTTATTACAGCCAAGGGAAGGCAGGTACCCGTTCCAGCAATTTGCTTTAAATTAACAAATAAATAAGATAGCATTTTTTTGAACTCCGAAAATTACATCCTCATTCCTTGTAAATACAGGTATAATCTCCGTTTCTAAATTGGTTCTTACTTTAAGAACCTCAATAATTACAGCGTGCAGCAATGAATACGAACTCATTATCATACTAACTCATTATTATAATAACTCATGTTCTGTTTCTGGCAGGGATAAATGGGGGTGCGTAATGCTTCCTTCTCTAAAAGACCAGAGTGGCAGCCATGGTTCACCCGTCAGTGGAACCCTCCATGGAGTGTTTTTTAGCTGCAACACTGAGTTCAACACAGGGCATCCTCCAAACGACTCACCCTATGGCAGATGGAGGCTGACCGTGCCTGCTGGGCATTTCTTCCATGAGGGTACAAATCTGTACTTTGCTGATTTCTACTGTATGTACAGTGCTTATCACTATGTTGTCCTGGTCTTGTCGCCTCAAGGTTCTCAAGGAGATGTCTTCTGCAGTAAGCGTCTTCCACTGCTGGACCCACAGGACAACCCTTTCTTGACCCGTGGGGAGAAGGCAGGGTACAGGCATGCACAGGATCTCATCCTAGAAGTGCTCTACACAGACCCAGTTCCACTTGGGCTGGGGCAGCTAGGAGAGATCAGTGGGCATCAACTGATGAGCCTTTCCACAGCGAATGCCAAAAAGGACCCCAGCTGTAAGGTGTGCAACATCAGTGGGGGGCGCTAGATGGTAGCACTGAGGCTCAGTATGAAAACAGCTAATTAGACAATGCCGGTAGGATAGTTCAGTTTAGAATCTTGGGGGAATATTATATGGTGTCAAATCAGGCATGTGTTACATTAGTGACATGTAAACATGTAACATGTAAATAGGAAATTGTGAATAGTGCATATAGTTAAAAGCTTTAGGAAAAACCAGTTTATAGTCATTGAGGGCAGCATCTGCTTGTGCCAGATAACTGAATGTGATGCACAAAGTAGATAGAAGTTCAATCCAAATTAAGTGCATCTGTGATATCACGGAGTGGAAGTTCCTGTGACATCATATTATCAGCTTACTGTAGAATTACAGTAAATGGTATTACATGTGGGCAATGGTATGCTGATTATTACTATATATTCCCTTTTCCATATCTGCCCTCAGCAAGCCTCAGACACTACATCTCCCCAAAGCATATTATATGGCCCCATGATTCTAAGGTAATAATGGGAAGCTGATTTCAAATTTGATATATCTTTTCTGTAGGGAAACTCCCAGAGATGCAACACTAAAAACCCCATGCTTACTGGTTAATGTTTCTTCTGTAAGGAGGGTCCTGTGTTTTTGTGATATTGGTGCATAAGCAAAACCTTCTGGTCCTACGTTGTCCCAGTGGGCCAAACTGACCTTTGGTAGAAGCCCTACAGATATCCTGTTAATATGCAACTGTTAGCCTGCAGTATATTGAGCCCAAAAGGGTCTGAACAACAAAATATATGTGTTTTTTATATCTATATATCAGATTGTTCAAAGCACTCCTCCAGGTTTGTCCTGTGCCTCTGAAACATATTCAAGTGGTAAACAATGCGGAGTCATGTGCAGATTCAAGAACATAAACTTTAAAAAAAATACACACCAATATATATTAAATCCTTCACATAACACACACTATTCTGCAAAATTAAGTGTTTTCGCTCTCTAGAACAGTGATTCCAAAATTGTATGGCTGCCCCCCTAATAGGAACAGTCAAGGGCAGCTTGATGATGTTTGAGTGAAATGGAGAGGATAGATACTCGTTCTACTTGTCTACCTAGAATACTTCCTTTCAGTTCTAATCATTTGAGAAGCAGAACAAGAGTCTTTCTACATCACTAGCTATTATTGCTTTTTTTACTGTTGGACTTATGCATGGATGAAGGCTGCATCGCCGCATTGCGGCTGTTTCTGTTGGCTTTGGCATTTGCATGGGCTCCTTTATAAACATTAGGCTTCTATTTTTCTCTTGCCGCTTGGAAATCTGTCCATTCCATGCCCCTTAGTTGGTGACTTTCAGATGCAACATTCTTTAGAAAACAAATTAAAAGTTGCAAAATGTAACATTGTACTTCTGTATAGTTATGCTTGACACCAGTCTGTCTATTCCACCCCTGCGTTGAACTGAGCACACGTGAGCCTATTGATGAAGGAAACCCGGCAAATTTTGAACACGGTCACATTTGCTGGGTTCCCTCAATGTTCTGCATAAATTAAGCTCTGCAGACTGGCAAATAATCACATGCTATTGCTGTTCAGGTGCTGAAAGTGGCTCCATCCCCACTACAAACACTTTAGCTGCAATCTATTTGTGTCAAAATGCAAGGCAATTTGTTTTGATGCATCAGGTGCAACTGCAGAGGACTTCCTATATGGCTGCAAAGCTGCTGGAATTGTGGGGATAAACATGGAGATTTCATGCTTTCAAAATTGCACTTTGCATTCTGCACTTACAGTTGTAAATTAATGACCCCGGTAATGTCCAGGCACAATGGCAGTCGGCAGAGTTGAGACCCAAGAACCCACCAGAGGATCTGATCTTCACAGCCTGCTGCTATTGATCAACAATTGCCTCCAGCTGATGCCTCATGCCCCAGCTCCACAGACATCTGCTGCACAGACCTGGAGCCTATAGGGGTTTCTTCCAGTGTCTCAGTCCAACATTGCTGGACCAAAATATACAATTATTTCACTATCCCTCCAACTTCATCGAGCTTTTGAGGCAATTTCTGCTTTGAGTCTTATATTTTAGGTGATATCAATTACAGCAATTTTACACTCCCTGATTTTAAGATTTCCTTAATTTTATGCCATTTTTATGCTCCCTCCGATATATAACACGCAATGTATTTTCCCAATTTTACACCATTTTTTCCTGAAAAACATAAACTGGAGGTCCTATGGTATAAAATAGATTCTGCTTCTAGATAAGATATAATGCTCCTGATACACATCTAACAAAAAATCTCAATCAATATCCCTTACAAGGGCCAGATTTGGTAAAGTAAAAATGTGTGGGGACCAACCATTGAGCCTGACACTGCTATCCCTTCCAATGTAGCTAGCTTGCGATCAGGATCATTCATTCCAGGATCATTCACTTCCGGAGATGGACGCGTACACGGCTTTAGGAAGTGGAGAAGTGGAGTCTGTTTGTACTTATTTTCCGCACCTCATTTATATAAGGAATCACGTACCGTAGCAGTAATATTTGGGCAAATTAGTGAAATGATCTGCCACTTGGTCTATACTGCTGCCTGTGAGCTGAAGGTGTTAGTAATAGACACGTACTGGCACATAGTGATGCCCCGCTGAAGGTGTAACTGGCACGTAAAGATGCGCCTCTCTCGCATACTTCTTTAGGGCTGAAGGTGTCAATAGAAGTAATGACGTGCCGGTAAAGTAAACTAAAGAAGTATGCAAGATCGGCTCATCACTACATGCCAGTAACACCTTCAGTGGCGCGTCACTACGTTCCATTATGTGTCTATTTCTGCGTGATTCCATATCTGGGAGTGAATAATCCGGATCGCACTGTGCTGGTGGGCCGCATTATTATTAATTTCATGACGGAGGCTGCGGGCCGGTGTAAATCTGAAACCAGGCCGCAATTGGCCAGCGGGCCAGACTTTGGACATGCCAGCTCTATAAGTAGTACAAGGTCAGCTAGTAGCATTATATGATATTGCACTTACCTACAAAATATATTTATAGCACAAATAGACATTCCAGAACTCACCATATATAAATTGTGGTTTGGGTGGTCATGCTCCAGCCCCTCAGCTTAGGGGGAACAACAAGGGTAGGAATGCTAGAAATCCACAAGGCAAAAATCAATACATAAATATTAATTGATTAAACATCTTTGACAGAGGCATACGCCATGGTGTTCCTAGGTTTCCCTACCCAAACTACCTGTTTTTGGTGATTCCATGGCATTATTGATGCAGTGTTAATGGATGGTTTCTTAGTTCCACTAAGCATTACCCAAGCAGAAATAAAACAATATCTGCTGATCTGACAATAGTACAGTCATAGGTTGCAAGCTTCAGAGACAAGTGGCCACAGCTGCAGGGGCAGATGAAAGGGAAGAAATAAGATGGTGTACATAATGGAAATAACCTGTTATATCTTGTTCTTGTGTTGACCAGTGAAATATAACTGGAAAATTAAACCATCAAACAAAGTGTTACTATGAAGTATTAAGCACAAACATGCGTGAGTGTTCAGTGCAGAAGTGTGTACATGCATTCAGCACCATCAGTATAGTATCTCCATGTGATGTGAAGGACCACTGTTAATGCCATTTCATTTTAATTACCTGATCTCGTGGTTCCATTTCTTGCCAATGTCAACGTCTTCAATGAAATGTCCAAAGCTTGCAAGTTAAATACTCTGGCTTTTTGTACAGCTGCTTTGGTTACAGTAGCAATTTGTAATGCGGAAATGTTGGCTCTTTATAAAATAAACTATTACAATTAGATCATAACTGCCCTGGAGACTTGTGTTTTACTCCTATGTCATATCTATAAATATCAGCCAATCAGAAGCATACACAAATATTTTATATTAGGGGTTTATTGCACTTGGGGGTACACCAGCAGTTACGAGTCAAAATCAATGTGCAGATAAGTTTCGTATTTTTTCAGCCAACTGATGACTATATGCAGAAGATGTGAACCAAAGTTGGCCACACATGATGGTATCACTGGATCTGGAGCTTATTTGATGACAGACATGACTTGTCCATCCTGAGACTGGTACACTATGCAATCCTAGCAGACTGACACTGTGACCATATCCGATGTGAGCTAGCTTAGTGGACCTCTAAGTTATCTGAATTGAAATGTCTGAAACCCTATGGAACAAAATGCAATCCAGTTGTCCCAAAGTATTCAAACTGTTATAGTCAATACATTTTTTAAAGCATGTGGCTGAAGGGTTGGAAGACCTGACAACTACAGGCTGTTGGGGTGGGCTTGGAATTTTCCTCTATCTGGCCTCTCAGGTTTCTTCTATTGCCTTTGGCTACCACTTTTCTAAACGGAATGATTCCTTCCTGACTAAGCTTCAACACTACAATGCAATTGGTCATCACTCACCAATCGTCTCCTTTTTAGCGTAAACAGGTGCCCGTTTCAAGTTGTCCATTTGTCAACTGGCTAAATAAATAATGGTTGAGGTCACAGCACCATCCAAGAATTCAAGTGAAAAAAAGGTAAGGATTGGGCCTGAAACATTGTTTTTTGTCAGTGACCTCAACAATTAGGCAAATTAAGGTCACTTGACCTCTCTCACTCTTGACTTTAATGTCATCAAATTAAGGGTCTGTTTGGGCAATTTCTTATGCTACCTACTAGTATCATCAGGAGCCAGGACATTGTTGAAGCCTTTAGTCCAAGATCTGGTAGCCCCCAAAGTAGTGAAGAACCCAAAAAGGTTGTTTATATTGTCAGAAGTGTAAGCAAAAAAGTAAGGATATAATGCATACAAGTCTCCAAACAATCAAAATCCGAAAACCACCTAAGAAAAAACTAAATTTACTAAGCAGAAAACCTGTTAAATAAAGATATCTATAAAAAAAACTGCAGGAGCTGATACATAATAGAAGCAATGCTCTTAAATTCTTCACTTCTTGTTATGCAAGGCAACTATCTGCCCCTTGCCTACCATCATATGTGTACTGGAAAGCCGATATCCAAACAACCACTGGGTGATTCAGGGATTATATCTTGTCCATCCATTCATACATTCACAGCCATATACACACAGGTATAGACCCTGCTTTAGCTAGCCTTTTGGCAGATGTTGACACCTGGATGCTAATAAAAGAAGAACTGGCACTCAGAGCTCAATGCATGCGGGCAAAGCCCTGCGTGTTTATTACAATGTCACATTGTCACAGGGCTTTGGCCGCATGCATTGAGCTCTGAGTGCCAGTTCTTCTTTTATTACGCTTACTACAATTGGGGTTGCCGATCCCTTCTGACTGTGCACCGGGCCAACTTATGCTGGAGAGGCCAGGGTGTGCTGGTGGGTTCTGGAATTTGGACACCTGGATGCTCACAGTGAGTAAAGTAATTTGCCAACACTCAGAAACACAGTGGTGTCCATCTTTAATGAGTCCATAGTTAGCAATGACAATCCTGGTGGAATTTCAGAGAAACACATTATGGAGAGGGGGTATAAAGGTTATTTTTCTGCAACCCGGTTGAAACAGGTCAATGTCTTTAAAACATGGTAGTGATCAGGGTCAGAGATCAAAGGAAACTAAGAAGGATTGAGTGTAGGTCAGTGGTTCCCAAACCTCCATGTCTTTGGGAACCACCATCAATAGGGATATTGTGGATATCCTCAAAGCACCATAGATTAATTAGTAATAGCGCAGAGATACAAAGAATTTCCCTTGACCTATGCTACTGTAAGGATAACAAAACATCAGTCTGGGAACTACTGGGATCTACTGTAAAGTGTAAAAACCAGAATGAAGACTCCAGGTAAAGGCATAAGACCTAGTCGAACAGGTTGTGTGGCAAGTCATCTTTTTGGAAGGAAAGAGTAAAGGACATGAACTTGGGTACAAGGATTGGTCTAAGGTAATGTAAATAATTTAAAATTTAGTAGGGATGCACTGAATCCAGGATTCGGTTCGAGTTTTGGCCTTTTTCAGCAGGATTCGGATTCAGCCGAATCCAAGTGCCTGGCTGAACCAAATCCAAAAAATCTTGTGACTTTTCATCACACAATAGGAATTCAAAAGGTTTTTAATCCTTTTACTCTCTTTCCCCCTCGTTTCCCTAATTCACACATGCAAATTGGGGTTCGGATTCGGTTTGGTATTCGGCCAAATCTTTCTCAAAGGAATCGAGATTCGGCCAAATCTTAGAATAGTGGTATTCGGTACATCCCTAAAAATCAATAAATGTTAAACATTAAAAGGCACAAGTTAAAAGGTCCAGGAGATAAAGTCAGCGGGGTCAAGTCCCGACCGCTATCAGTGGGTAGATAATAGAATCTGATTGTTCTGAGCTTGTAAGAGAAGAACATCAGAGGCAGTGGCCAGCTCCCTATTATATTCCTAACCAGAATTTTCACCGGGCCCCACAAGAGGCAGTCTTTATATGCTACAGACATATAGTCTATGAGGCAGTGTGCGCTTATCTCAAAATGTGTGTAACGGACATCAAATGTGTGTCAAGGTATGTAGCGGTGAATACCAAGTAAAATATTATGGCATTATATGTCTCAAATGTTGGTGCCCTTGCATATCCCTGAGGCTTTTGCCTGTCAATAATTCTGCATAGTGGGGTTTGGGGGCCTCACACATGCAGATCTTGTTTTGGGGGATCCTGCACTTCAGGAGTTGTCCCCACAGACAGATGCTGGGTCCTATGTATGAGCTTTGGGGAACTAATGTTTTAGGGATGTCACTTGCGAGCGTGCAGAGTGTCCTGGAATTTGGTGCTGGTATATCGTACGTGGAATCCCTTCTTATTGATTGTATCATCTGCGTGAAACTTGATCGTCAATGCATCGCCAGCAGAGTACACCTCCTCCGGGGGCTGTGGGTGACAGATTAGGATTCAATTTTAAGGTAAATAATAAAACTCAATATGCAAGTGGTATAAAAGTCACCACTGGACCATCTGCATTTTGTTAGTTACCACTCCCATTGATCTGAGTGTCTTACAAGTGACAACCAGGCTTGCACTCATCTTCTTCAAAAATACACTTTCCTTCTCAGAGCTATACTGCCATACTGTTGCCCCAGCATCCTTTGTATTGGTGCATGCATAGTACAGAAATCAGCAAATTAATTCAGTATCATACCTATTGCTCAACCAGAATGCTGGGGTACTGGAAGAATATGGCAATATGGTGATTTGGATGGTGTTTAGCAAGTGAGGGAATACAGGGTTATGGGAGATAGCTCATGGTACAAGTTGATCCAGGGACTGGTCCGATTGCCATTTTGGAGTCAGGAAGGAATTTTTTCCTCCAATGAGGCAAATTGGAGATGCTTCAGATGGGGTTTTTTTTGCCTTCCTCTGGATCAACTGGCAGATAGGCAGGTTAAAATAGAGTTGGTTGAACTTGATGCATGTGTGTCTTTTTTCAACCTAACTTACTATGTTACTATGATATTCCAGTTCTGTAAACTTACTGAGATCTCACTTAGGCTCATTGGGATAAATAATTTCAGATTTACACGTTTGAATTGCTGTCAAACTGCTCGCAAACACTATGTACCTAATTAAGTTGGTTTATAAGATACAGAGCCCAAAAGCAACACAGCATAAATCAGTGAAGAGAATAGCTGCAGTGTAAAACCAAGACAAATGTGTTGTAGTTCAGTACTTACCCCTGACCCGCAGTACCTCCCCAGACGGGGGGCTCCCTCATCTGGACCATCATACAATTCCATGTAATCATATCCACAATCTGGTTCTTCTTCTAACTCAAAGCTCTGAAAGACCAGCTCCACACCATACCCAGCCTCCGACACAATGTGCCACAAACACTCTGTGCCAGAAGGGTGTGTGTCATCCCCAAACTTGGCGTGGGAGTACAGATCCTGAGTACGGACTTCTGCATGAAGAGTCCCACCGCAAACTATGAAAGAAAGATGCAACGTTACATAGCTACACACATCTGACCTGCCACCAACATACAAATGTCTACATAAAACAGCCTGGGACTGGTTAGCGTGTTCACTTCTCTATGTTAAAATTATACTATGATCACATAAAGGGAATTTTTAGGGTTTATGGATACCAGGAATCTTTTTATATATTACTTTCAGGTAATTTGTGGTTGTATTATTGAGCAGTTAACTAGCACGCTAAGCTTGTTTCACATACTGGGATGAAAATATTTGATATTCGTCCTCGGGCCTTGAAGCTTTATTTCTCACCTCAATTGAATGCTTAGACCAGGGATCCCCAACCTTTAGAACCCGTGAGCAACAGTCAGAAGTAAAAGGAGTTGGGGAGCAAACACTAGCATGAAAAATGTTTCTCGGGTGCCAATTAAGAGCAATTATTGGCCATTTAGTAGCCCCTATGTGCAGTGGCGTAACTTGTTGTTACTGGGCCCCATAGCAAATTCAATTTAGGGCCCCGAAATATTTATAAGTTGGCCTATTTTACCAAGATATATTAAAATTGCTAATTAATTAGGGTCTCACTGGGCCCCCTACACTCCTGGGCCCCCCTGCAACCGCAGGGTCTGCTTCCTCTATAGTTACGCCCCTGCCTATGTGGATTGTCAACTTACATTGAGGCTCTGTTTGGCAATACAACTGTTTTTTATACAACCAACACTTGCCTCCAAGCCTGGAATTCAAAAATAAGCTCCTGCTTTGAGGCCCCTAGGAGCAACATCCAAGGGGTTGGAGAGCAACATGTTACTCACGAGCTACTGGTTGGGGATCACTGGCTTAGACAATGAGGTATATGTAGGACTATAAAAAAAACTACCACCAGTGCTTGATTCTGCTGAAAAGGCATGGAATGATATTGCTAATTGGACTAAAAAAGAAACCTTTTTTTTACTCTAAAAATACAGCTTCCAGAATAACATAACCTTTTTCTGCGTTCAGATGTATTTAGCTTCTCCATTAGAGTCAGCTCCACCCCTTTTGCTTTTCTCACCAACTATGAACGTCAAAAAGGTGCCGACTGCGTGCCTGACTGATTTCCATTGGAGCAGAGAGAGTGAGCACACCCAGTAGGCACCTCTTTGAGATCCTCATAGTCAGAGAGATAAGGAGTACTCAAAAGCATAAGGGTCAGGCCACACTGAGCGTTTTGGGGAGATTTGGTCGCCTGGCAACTAATCGCCTTGTTTTTGCGGCGACTAATCTCCCCAAACGCCTTCCCTCACTCTGCGCCAGCTAAAATGAAAAAAAAAAACGCTGGCGCTAATCACACGCGGCGATTCATTTTCCGAAGTCGTCCGAGGGAAGGCATTTGGGGAGATTTGTCGCTGCATAAATGAGGCGATTAGTCGACCAAATCTCCCCAAACGCCCAGTGTGGCCTGACCCTAAGGGGCAGAGCTTTTCTCTAGACAAGGAAGTAACTAAAAGAGCTGCAGTTGAGCTGTTTGTAAGGGCAGAGACACACGCTCAGATTCAGGAAGATTAATCGCCCAGCAACAAATCTCTTTTTTGGGGCAACTTATCTCCCCACAAATTGCCTCCTGCCAGCTAGAATGTAAATCACCGGCGGGATGGCACTCTGAGCCCTTCGTTTTCCAAAGTTGTCTCACGAGTAAACTTCGGGCGACTACGGAAAACCAAGCCATCCCACTGGCGATTTAGATTCTACCCGGCGGTAGGCAGTTCAGGGAGATAAGTCACCCCGAAGAAGAGGTGATATATATCCGGGTGACTAAATCTCCCCGAATCTGAATGTGTGTCTCTGCCCCAATAGAAAAACAAAATAAATGTGATTGCAGGGAGAAAGCGATCATATTCCGGAAGCTGTTTAGAGTCATTTTAGAGGGATTATTAAAAAATAAAATCTTAACAGACAGATTCTGCAGAATTTCAGAAGGCTGTCACATGGACTTGACTTGGGCCTGTTTGACTCCCTGGTGTCCAAAACAACTCCAGATGCTTATGGGTTTGTTGTTATGTTATGGTTAAACTGGTTAATCACCATCATTGCTTTCCAAATGGATACAGTAAGCTCCCCATAGACGCAACGATTCTTCATGCCGAACGACCGATTTTAGGGAAGCCCGACCAATCCTTCGAAATTATCGTGCGGTTAGTGGGATTCGAACGATCGTACATCTTACGATTTTTCGGCCGACATCAGTCAGGAAATTGATCGGCCAGGTCAAAAAATCTTTGTTGGTCCCAATGCAATCTATCTATGTTTGCAGGGCCAAGCAGGCAGCTCCCCTTTGTTTTCCTGGCAAATTGGTCTTTTTAGTTGATGGTAAATTCGTACGATCGTTCTGAGAAGATCGTCGTCTCACGATCAGGATCTGATCTTTTAAAAATCTCAACATCTTCTTTTCCTTCCTCCTCTCTCCTCTTTCTTTCGCTTCTCTCCCTTTCATTTTATTACTATCAAAGGGGTAGTCCACCTTAACTTTGACTTTGTTATAGATTAGCTCACTCTAAGCAGTTTTTCAATTAGGTTTTATTTTATTTTCTTCTTTCTTTTACAGTTTTTGAATGATTTGCCTTATATTTCAGACTCTCCAGCTTTCATTGCAAATTGTCTCTTAATATCACGCTCTACATCGTGCCAAAAGTCCATTTAAAGGGGTAGGACCCCTTTAAACATGATACAATTCAGTCTATAAAACAAAAAAAGATGCCGTGATAGGTGCTGTGTCTGTTTGCAATTCATTTGAATGCTGCTTGCATCGCGTAACTGTTGGGTGGGTAATAACAGTTGAGAATCCAGTAATGATTAGAAATTAGGATATGCGGCCTACGCAATTACAAACCCTCGTAAAAGTCAAACTACATATGTGTATATTATCTGGAGGTCATTATTACAACGTATCCTTTCTTATGATACTGGTCACTGATGAGGCAGACATAATATAAACACGGCATAGCTACAGTGTGACTAATATGTATCTTTCCCCTGTTCCTTGCTCATGTTGTTCCACAAAAAAAAAAACAGATGGCAATAGGTGGTTCCCACTTTACTCCCTAAATTAAGTGGTATGTGGAAATTTTGCGCATGACCACATTTTGAACGATTTGTTTCATGTTCGTCATTGCAGTTGACTAAAGAACATTAATATTTGCATGGAGAAAAAATATCTCACTGGCAGTAAATCGTGTGTATATAATTCAGATGGGGGACAAGTACTTATATTGAGGAAAAAAGAATGTCCAAAAAAGGCCCAACTGCAAATTTTTAAGCTTAAAGGAACAGTTCAGTGTGAAAATAAAAACTGGGTAAATAGATAGGCTGTGCAAAATAAAAAATGTTTCTAATATAGTTAGTTAGCCAAAAATGTAATGTATAAAGGCTGGAGTGACTGGATGTCTAATAAAACAGCCAGAATCCAACTTCCTGCTTTTCAGCTCTATAACTCTGAGTTAGTCAGCGACTTGAAGGGGGGCCACATGGTACATTTCTGTTCAGTGAGTTTGTAATTGATCCTCAGCATTCAGCTCAGATTCAAAAGCAACAGATACGATCCATGTGGCCCCCCCTCAAGTCTCTGATTGGTTACTGCCTGGTAGCCAGGGTAACCAGTCAGTGTAAACCAAGAGAGCTGAAAAGCAGGAAGTAGAGTCCTGACTGACTTGTTATACATCAAATCTCTCCAGCCTTTATACATTACATTTTTGGCTAAATAACTATATTAGAAACATTTTTTATTTTGCACAGCCTATCTATTTACACAGTTTCTATTTTTATACTGAACAATTCCTTTAAATGACTTGCTTGCTTCATGTTACAGACCTGTGTGGATCTAAATGGGTAGACCTGCCCCCAAGACCCACAACCTGCATTTTTACCTGCTTGGACCTACTACTCCATCCAACCCACACCTGCTTTATCTGCAGTGCCTAACCCAGTGCCCGATGGCCTATCATAAAACTAGAGTTGACCTCATTGTAGACTAGTGACATCCTTATAATCCCAGAAGTGACATCTGAAGGTGGACGATAAGCAGCTGAACTTATTTCAAGACCCACCTACAACATACTGAATTCTGCCTCAGATGGCATTCCTGCAAGGGTGACATGTGGTCACCTATAATAAATGTATATGTCTTCTCTCAGAACTCATGTAACATTAAGGTCTGAAAAACAGGAAGGCTGACTTTACTTCTGAGAGACAGATTGCAAGCTCTGTAATTAGCAGTCAATATGGCTTCCTCTGCCCAGATAATCCAGATGCTCCAGATGTAAGAGATGGGTCTGACCAGCATTGGATGATCAGGTTCGGTCACAAACAGCCCAGGTCATTACCAATATAAAATACAAGAATGCCAGAGATTTACTATCACCTTGCAAAAGTTGATAGTGGAGTTGTTGAGCAATTTGGGGTCTGGTGAAATTATTATTCACATTTCTCTGTACAATTCATTCCATACATCTGGGATACTTGAGGAGCTACTCTATGGTAGCAGGAAATCATGCTAACAGAACTTCTTATCTGGTTGCTGCTCCTTGTCGTATATCATTAACTATAGAGTTAGTTGACTGACCTGATGATAGTTCTCCTAGGAAGCCTCTCTTCTGCACCGAGTTGTCAGACATGAACTTTAGGAACATGGTGTTGCCTGGAGAAATAATGGGATCTGGAATCTTACTGCCACAGAAGCGATTGAGTGCAGGAGACTGAGCATCACGTCCTGAATACACCTCCACATGGTCATACAGACACTCTTGGTGGGACTCCAGGTCCACTTCAGACACAGTCTGGAAAAGCCATTACAGGTTTGAAATCTATTATCCAGAAACTGATTATCCCAAAGGCTCCAAGATAAGAAATGCCATTGTCCTCTTTAAAAGGGTTGTTCACCTTAAAACAACTAGTTGTTTTCAGATAGATCACCAGAAATAATGACTTTTTTCAATTACTTTCTATTTTCTATGTGTCATAGTTTTTCTAATATTGAAGTGTAAAGTGTAATTTTTCACCTTCTAAAGCAGCTCTGGGAGGGGGGTCGCCGACCCTGTAAACTGATACATTTATTATCTTTGTCCCTGCTGAGCAGACTCTCTGGGTTTCATTACAGGCAGCTGTTAGAATTGATACAATAGTTGCTAATACTCCAGAAATGCTGCTGAGAAATGGATCAACTAATGTAGCAAATTGTAACAGTTCAGAGTCTGCACCTGAATTACTGAGCTGCCAGACTCAAACATAAGAGACACGAACATTCAACTTAGATTTTGGAAAAACAGTAAAAAAAAAAAAAAAAAAAAGAAAAAAAGGAGAGTACCGGTAATTGAAAAAAGGCTTTATTTCTGGGGAACAATCTGAAAACAAGTGAACTGAAAAAAATATTTGGAAGGTGAAGAACCCCTTTAAGCAAACCATTCTTATTGTTCCTTTTTCCTGTAATAAAACTGCACCTCATACTCTATGGGAGCTTTGTGGCAAAATAATCCGATAATGTTTTATTTTTAAATGTTTTTTTTAACATCCTTAGAGAATGGCTCTACATATTTTGGAAAGATTCCTTGTCTGAAACCTCCCATATCCCAAGACATGCAAGAAGCGTTATTAGTGTAATAATAGTTATATTGTATATATATATATATATATATATATATATATATGTGTGTGTATACAGTTATCTCACCAGTTTGACACGATGGCCTGGTGTGGCTGTAATTTGCCAAGTGCAAATCTTCTTGCTTGGGTACTTATCCGGCCAGTTAGGGCTCGAGATGGTCCCAGTGCTGCCCGTCACTTTATGGTCACAACCAGCTAGAAGAAGAATTCATAGTCAGCTGACAGTGTAACTGCTAATAGTTTTGGATACTTTGTCAAATATGGCCAAGGAATAGGTTAAAAATATATATATTCAATATAAAAAAAAGAGAGAAATATATTGTCACTTGATTTATCAATCTAAATCCAAACCCCTTATTTAAATTTTAGATTCTGAAGAAAATCCAAAAGAAACTATCATCCTTTGGAAAAAAAAGATGGTCTATGTTTTTTTTTTTTTTTTAAAGGGCATGTAAAGTCTAAAATAGTATAAGGCTAGAAATGCTGTATTTTGTATACTAAATATAAACATGAACTTACTGCACCACAAGCCTAATCAAACAAATAATTTATGTTTTCAAAGTTGGCTACAGGGGGTCACCATCTTGTAACTTTGTTAAACATCTTTGCAAGACTAAGACTGTGCACATGCTCAATGTGGTCTGGGCTGCTTAGGGATCGTCATAAACAAAGCTGCTTGAGTTCTGCATGGCTGGGAAGTAAGGTGGTGGCTCCCCCTGCTGTTCATAAGTATGATTGTTTGCCTGCTCAGCAGTTAGGGACCATCTGACAATTCCTATCCACAGCAGCAAATGAAGGGAGAATTTCACTGCATACAGTCAGGTTTCTTATAAAAATGGTACACATTTTTTAATTAAAGTATATTGGAGATAGGTTTCTTTTTCATTAAAGAAAGTAACAATGGGGTTTTATTGTTTTGCCTTTACCTGATCTTTAAAGCTTTAAAGTCATTATGTATTCAGAACTAAATGAACTTCAGGGAAAGGGCCTGGCCATGGATACAGAAGGTGGTTTTATATATTTCACTTGTGCCTGAAAACTTTAACAGCAAATATAACAATGCGATGCTGTAAACTACTGATTTTATTTACCCTTTAAATGGGACAGTGACTTATAAAAATCCACCAAATTGCAGAAACTGCCCATTATGTCAGATTCGCAGATGACCTAAACATTTTGAAGATACCAAATGAAATGATGGTGGTGTTATCATAGGCAAATATTTATTCTAATTCTATGGGGCAGAAAGATACTGCTTTTAAAAGTAGTTATATTAACTTGAATTCCATTTAAAAGGAATGATTCATTTATAGTGTATTGGAAGGATGCTTAAAGGATAAGTTAATATTAAAAAAATAAGTGAATATAAAATTGATGAGGGTGCTATTCTGAGCACTTGTACATTCATTATTAATTTATTGTTTCTATTCCAAGATATTAATTAAAGAATACATGTCCTGTTAATATGAATGAATTTTGTTACAACAGCGCCACCTGTTGGTCATTTTCCCACCTGTATGACAACCAAGTAGTCAAGGAAGTTGTCAGGAGAAAGAAAGAGGCTGCTCTGATGTTCTTCTGGTTAGGAAAGACACATCAGAGCAGCCTCTTTCTTTCTCCTAACAACTTCCTTGACTTCTTAGTGGTCAGACTGGTGGGAAAATGACCAGCAGGTGGTGCTGTTGTAACAAAATTCATTCATATTAACAGGACATGTATCCTTTAATATCGTGGAATTACAAAAAAAAAAAAAATTATGAATGTAAATTGCAAAAGTGCTTAGAACAGCACCCTAACAAATTTTACATTCACGTATTTTTAAAGTTTACTCATCCTTTAAAATATTTTCCTAGTTAAAGGCACAGTATTTAAAGGCACAGTATACCCCTTTTCAACATTGGTGCTACATTCATTTGCCCCAGAGACCCAATGTTTTTTTGCAAATCGGATATGGTATAATGGTACACATAACATAAGGGACAAAGAAAAAAACAAAACAAGGGGCCTCATGAAGAAGTCGTGAATGGATCAGTTACCCTCCTTGCAGTCGTGCTTGTTTTCATGCAAGGTGAAGCCACTTCGACACTGGCAGATATAGCTTCCCAGTGTGTTTGTGCACTCGTGCTGACACCCCCCATTATCCTGGGAACATTCGTCCTTATCTGAAACACAAAGTAAAGAGCAGATTCAGCGTGCTAGAAGGGAGAATGGACTGAAAAAGTAATTTCCGGTTTCCCCCAGCCACCCGCCCCATACAGCACTGCCACCACCATTACCTGAGGGATAGAGGGGAGCACCACATAGAGAGCAGAGTAGCACAGGGGCCAGTGGAGTGCATGGATGGAAGATACTGCGTGAACACCCGTCACCTCCCAGCACACGCTCCCCTCCCATACATGTATATACCACCATTACCTGATAAAGGCCAAGCCCCCCATAGAAATGAGAAGCAGAAATGCCCCTGAATCACCCCTTCCCTCAATTTTGTCTAGCCCCTGGTCATCCAAATCATTAATGTACTGATGCTGATGGTTAAAAAAAATGATAAAAATAAATCTTTATTTACTAAAATAATAATAAAAAAAGATAAACAACAAGACCTCCCACCAAGCACACACCAGTCCCATAACGTCTCTGAAGGGAAGAGTGATACAACTTTCTTGGTTAGGGCTTTATTGTGGGTTGAGGGTGCCGGACGGATAAGAGTAAAGGAGGTTGGACAGGATTTGGGGTGGGGGGGCAGAAGGAAGACATGTGTATGGGTTGTTTAAGGATGGCAGGAAGAAAAGGTGGGGCTGTCGTTAAGGAGGACGAGTCTTTTTCATAGTTCGGAGTCTCATTCGTGGTCGGCCCCTTTTGGGAGCCTGGTTCTGCTGCTGCCCCCGGTTCACTTCATTCTGCTGTTGTAACTTCTGAACGTTGTTCTTCTTCTCTGTAATGACAGAGGGGGGAGAAAGGGAGGATCGGAGGAGAGACAGAGGCATGTGTAGAAAAGACTGTGATGGAGGGATGGTCAGGCAAGGAACATGTGGAAAGCATGTGAAAGCATATTTAGAGGAAAGAGATAAAAGCAAGAAACAGGCAGAAAATGCAGTGATTTCAAGATGGAATGATTAAAAAAATGGTGGAAATTGGGAGAGGCGGACAAAGAAAGGAGTGAATGGGGATAGGGGTAACCATTTACTTGTGACCATCCAAGAAATCGTGCAGGAAGAAAGGGGACATCATGCGCCTCATGCCAAGCTCCACATGCAGCCATACCGAGGGGTGCAGGCCAGCACAGATTTAAGCCCTATATACCCTTCACCCCTAGAGAAAGTATTCTATCATCAAGCAATTATTATGGCCTCATTGTGTTGTGACTCTGCATAGCTACCGACTACCGAAATATCGTTTGATTAACAGATGTAAAGTTTCTCCAGGTCTAGAAACCCTCAGCAAGCATCAGAAGTTTAATTACATTTTTCCAATTGCAACACCAGTAAATGATAACCGTTCCTTGGTTGCTATGGATTACCAGACTCGGGAACAGCCTTTTTGCTAGTTAAAACATTCCTTCTTTATTGTCCGCTTTTCATCAGTTCGGTCTTACAAGTCAGTTCAAGCCCTCGCTAGTCAGTCAGAATCTCAAGTGTGTGTGTGCCTATCCTTTATTCCTACCTCTGCCGCCGTTTGGCCAACTCAACTTGCGCTGGCCTGGCCAAAGCGTATTGGTTTCTGTGGTCACTGTGGGTACTTGCATTTGCACCTTGTACACAATATGGTCAGCAGTATCTGAACACCCCAACACAGGTGCCACTATATTATACAGATATCATTTTGACAATTTTATGCTAGAGCCCTGCATCGGGTTGGGCACGCACAGAATACCCCCAAAGTGGTCTGGTTTTGGGCAGAAATTTGGTCCTTCCTACCCTCTACTGAGTTTGTGGTAGCGGAATAGGGTCCCATGCGATGTAACTTCAGGGTAAAAGTTTGTGGGCTGGGTAGTGGGTCTGGGTGGTGTGTCATAGTGGGTTGCGGGTGCGTGTTGGCTTGCAGGTCTGCGGGTCCAAGTCGGGCATGGGTCTGTCGTCGGCCAAGCAGAAGGATCCTGCTGAAAAAGGCCGAATCCTGGATGAATCCCGGATTCGGTGCATCTCTAGATTGAACCAGCGCAGGACTATATTCTGTGCTTCCTACTTTGTAGCAATAGTTTGGGTAAGACCTCTTCTTGTTTCAGCACGATAATGTATGCATGCACAAAGATCCATACAAAATTAGTTTAAAGGGATCCTGACATCGGAAAACATGTTTTTTTTCAAAACGCATCGGTTAATAGTGCTACTCCAGCAGAATTCTGCACTGAAGTCCATTTCTCAAAAGAGCTGTTCTTTTGTTTGGCTGCTGGGGGGGGGGAGGGGAGGGGGGTGATATCACTCCAACTTGCAGTACAGCAGTGATTGAAGTTTATCAGAGCACAAATCACATGACTGGGGGCAGCTGGGAAATTGACAATATGTCTAGCCCCATGTCAGATTTCAAAATTGAATATAAAAAAATCTGTTTGCTCTTTTGAGAAATGGATTTTAGTGCAGAATTGCTGCACTGCTGGAGCTGCTGGAGCAGCACTATTAACTGATTCATTTTGAAATAAATTTCTTTCCCATGACAGTATCCCTTTAAGGAACTTGACTTGCCTGCGCCTCAACATCACTTACCACCTGTCTGGATAACCTGGAATGCTGAAGTTAGTCCAACATCAGTTCCCCAGGCCTTACATATGACTTGAACCAAATTCCATCAACAATGTTCCAATATCTAGGGGAAACCTTCCCAGAAGAGTAGAGGTTGTTTAGCAGCAAAGGGAGGACTAACTTCATGTAAAGACACCTTGAATGAGTTGTTGGACAGGTAGGTGTCCACATACTTGAGGCCATATAGTGTACAATTGTGTCAGGGTGATGGATACTTGCACGTCCCACAACTACTGCTATGTGTCTCTTAGATACCCTGGATGGGAAATCGCAGATCAGCCCTTAGTTCCCTTCAACTTGTCTTGTTTCCCTGACCTTCTTTAAAAGCTGAGACTAACTTTTGATTTATAACTTCTAAGCCACAAACTACACATTTTCCCTATTGCAATGTGATGGAAATGATGACATTCCTAAGCAAGGCAGGCAAGTGACAAAGAATCAGATGTCATCATCTCATAACAAACATTACCTTAGTTTTTATGGGGTGTCATAGACCAGACATCCCAGGTGCAAAGTTTAAGGAGGGGAAAGGAGGGGAGAGCAGCGTGCAGTTAAGGGGCTCACCTGAGAAGAAATTAGCTTGGAAACCTTTCTTAGACACAGTGTTATCGGATTTGAACTCAATGCGCATGTTATTGTACTGGGAGGTGATCACTGCCGGGAGCTCGGTACCACAGAACTTCCCGTGCAGTTTGGAGTCTGAGGTCAGGCCGCTGCGAACCTCCACAAAATCATATTTGCACACCTGAGCAGGTACAAAAAGAGAAAATACAAAAGGAGAAAATTGTGTATCTTTCAGCAAGTGTAAAAATGGACATGGAAATTAACAAGGAGTTAATGCGGATGTGCAATTTTAAATTTTAGTTTAATGTAGGCTGGTAGTGTTACAACACTTCCAACTGGCCTTCAAGTTGTACATTTTGTTTTTGGGGATATATTAAAAAGGCTTATCAGTTTTGGAATTTATACTGCTGGAGTCAATGGGGCTCATTTATAAACACTGGGCAAATTTGCACATGGGCAGTAACTCGTAGTGACCAATCAGTGATTAGCTTTTTTCAGCCAGCTGCAGGTTGAACAATGAAAGCAATTATCTGATTGGTTGCCATAGATTACTGCCCTGGTGCAAATTTGCCCAGTGTTAATAAATGAGCCCCAGATTATTATTCTTTACAGAGATTATACATCGTTCAGATCTGTCCCTGCCCCAGTCGAAGGTCCCTATCACATAATGGACAATTGTATCAGGAGCCAATGAACCTGTCTGTATGCTATTGTATGTTGAGTGTGGGAAGAAACTGGAGGATGCTGGGACAGCATGCAAACCCCTTGCAGATAGTGCCCCGGGGACATATATTTGGATAATAAAGTAAGCCACTGGTCCACCTATGTCATGCTACAAGTCAACAAATGTATGCATGACACTAGGGAACATAAATAAGAGCAGTGATCCCCAACCAGTAGCTCGCGAGCCACATGTTGCTCACCAACCCCTTGGATGTTCCTCCCAGTGGCCTCAAAGCAGGTGCTTATTTTTTAATTTCAGGCTTGGAGGTAGGGTTGCCACCTTTTAATAAAAGTTCCACCAGCCGGTGGAGGGGGCGGAAACAAAGGGGCGGGTCGCGACTTGAAAGGGACGGACCTTGACGGCGAAAGGGGTGGAGCCAATGAGTGTGATTGGCTGGGGAGGATCGTGACATCAAGCGGGTGGAGCCTTGGCGCTGCAATTGACAAGAAGCCGGCAAAAAAGGTGAGTTTGGAGGCAGGCCACGGGCTTTTGTTAGGTGTATTACAAATTTACATTGCCCCGGCCTTGGCAGGTGTTTTACCGGCTAGGCCGGTAAAATACCAGCCGCGTGGCAATCCTACTTGGAAGTAAGTTTTGGTTGCATAAAATTATGTGTACTTCCAAACAGAGCCTCCTTTAGGCTTACAGTCCGCATAGGGGCTACCAAATAGCCAATCACGGCACTTATTTGGCTATCCCAAGAAGTTTTTGCATGCCTGTGTTGCTCCCCAACTCTTTTTATTTTTGAATGTGGCTCATGGGTAAAAAAAAAAAAAGGTTGGGGAACCCTGGATAAGAGCATCATAAAGTCTAAGAGATTGTGAGCAATGGAGTTTATATCTCATAACATAGACATCAACTGTGTTGTTTGGGTTTTCTGTTTCTATGCTAGTGGGACAGGCTTCCACTTACGTCATTGCCTTCTGTCTCAAACTGATCAAACTTGAGTGAGATGCGATACTGGGTTGGGGCTACCAGCTGCCAGACGCAGTTTTTGTTTGGAGGATACTCTTTGGGCCATCCTGGGCTGGTGATTGAGCCATTTAGTTTGGTCAGAAACCCGCCACAGGCAGCTACGGTGAAAAGGAAAAAAGACCAATGTTAAAACTCTGCCCAGATGTCTGCTATGCAGTGATGGATGGAACGAAGCTCTTGAGCTCTCACCTTCACACGATTTCTTGTCCGGTCCCAGCTCATATCCAGGATCACAGGCACACTTGTAGCTGCCCAGAGTGTTTACACAACGCTGCTCACATCCTCCATTATTAGGGCGGGAACATTCATCCACCTCTGTGGGAAAAGGCATCATGAATGAGGGGGAAAGGGAAGTTTATTTTAACAACAATAGCAACTGATACTAAAAAAAGACATTTTCAGATCTCATAATTTGAGTTATGTATTTTTAAGGACTTATTAAGAGTAGATAGTAGCTAAGTAAATAAGAAATAGGTACTGGGACTAGGTGGAACCTCAGTAGGACATATCTTGGGTAGAAGCAATAACTCAGCAATATGTACATCAGCACAAATACAGAAATATATCACATGATGAAAAGTATAAAGGCCCCTCTGTGGTAAAAAGGCTTGTAAAGACAATGTCCAACCACAGGCACATCATAACCACTCACTATGTGAAGCCATAGTTGGTAGCCCTGGTACAATAATAACAGGACCAGTGTATATACTGTATGCTGGAATCTGCACAAGTGCCCTATTTTATTATTCTAATCACAGTATAGGTGAATTAATCCTACTGACCTTTGAAGTAATTAAGGGAGAAGCCAGCCTTGTTGATGGAACCATCGGACACAAATTTAACCCACAGCTGGTTGGTTGAGCTTTTAATGTCATCTGGTTTGTCGTAACCACAGAAACGGCCAATCAGGGGGCTGGATTCTGAGCTGCCATCTCGGATCTCCAGATAATCATACGCGCAACTGTCATGCCGTTCAATCTGGCGGAAGAATGAGCGATCTTAGTGATATATGGTGGTTTTACATGCTTAAACTGGCATATGATTTTGCATTTATCTACTAACTGCTTATTTTTTTCCACCAATTTTGGGAGAATAGTACTTACTTAGGTTAAACTTATGATTTTCCACTCCTCTAATCCTAGCCTAATACTGCAATTATGTTTTACGCTCTTATATACTACCCAGTAAGTGTACATCTTTCATTATGGTCAATCCTTTAGTGAAAAGATGCAGGGCTCATTTCAGAGAATCCCCATCGCCATATTATTTTACCCAATGGTATGTCAACCTAATTGGGTTAAATGCCTCTGTGATTTTTACTAGTGCCCTATCCCATGATACTAACCTCAAAGGACTGGAATGAGATTCCGACATGGAACCCTTCAGACACGCTGAGCTTCCACACACAGGCCTTGTTGGGTCTGTAATCATCAGGGTAATTGGGGGACTGGATATGACCAGAGTCTTTCTTTACATCTCCCCCACACAGTGCTGCAAAATGAAGATGTTAAGAGACTCAAGACAAGGTTGGAAAAATACGATCTTTTTAAAAGGTTCAGGAAGTCAAGACTGAGGGGGTCTAAATAACAATGGGGTAATGCAAAGCTGGTGATGCAGTTCAGGAGTCTTGGGACTATGATGAAACACTGGGACGTGAGCTTTATTTCAGGCCTCATCACAAGCAACAGGCTGTTAATTTTCACCAGTATCAATTGCCTGACACTTGACCCCTTTCAGTTAGAATTACACGGGTGTACAAGCAACCCTTGCACTCAACCCAATCAAGCAAACTATTATTTCTTTGTACCAGGGGAACATCAAATTATTAGCACTCAGCCTTCACCAAGGGTCTTAATCATGATTCTGATGTCTCGTGCTGTAATAAAACCATTAATAGAGTCATTCCAAAGGAAGGCAAAGACTTGGAACTTGGAGCTCTTACAGGACAAGAGTTGGTCAACTTTGAGTTAACATTTAGGGCAGAGACACATGAAGAGATTCGGGGAGATTTATTTGCCCGGAGATTAATCGGCTCTTCTTCGGGGGACTAATCTCTCCAACTGCCTTTCCGCTGACTAGAATCTAATCACCGGCGGGATGGCACTCGGAGCGCATTGTTTTCAGAGAGTTGCCTCACGAGGAAGATTTGGGTGACTTCAGAAAACGAAGCGTTCCTAGTGCCATCCCGCCGGTGATTTAGATTCTAGCTGGCGGGGAGGCATTGCGGGGAGATTAGTCACCCGAAGAAGAGGCGATTTGTCGCTGGGCGACTAATCTCCCTGAATCTCCACGTGTGTCTCTACCTGTAGTAGGACATAGACAGAGATATGCTCAAACAATTTGTAGTTGGTTTTCATTTTTTTTAGCTTTTTATTCAGCAGCTCTCCAGTTTGCAATGGTAGCAATCTGGTTGCTAGGGTCCAAACTACCATGCATTGATTTGAAAAGACTAGAATATGAATAGGAGATGACTAAACAGAAGGAGGAGTAATAATAATAAAAAGTAGCAATAACAATAAATTTGTAGCCTATGGGGCAGTGGCACACGTTGATACTGGGGGAGATTTGTCGCCCAGCAATAAATTGCCTCTTCTTCGGCGACTAATCTATGCCTTCCGGCCGGCTAGACTGTGAATCGCCGGCGGGATGGCACTCAGAGCGCTTCGTTTTCCGAAGTTACTTCATGAGGAAAATGCAGGCGACTTTCAGAAGCCAAAGTGATCCGTGTGCCATCCCGCCAGCGATTTACATTCTAGCGGCAAGATGGCATTATGGGGGGATTAGTCACCCGAAGAAGAGGTGATTTGTCGCTGGGCGACTAATCTACTCCAATAGCAGTGTGTGCCACTGTTCTTAAAGGAGAAGGAAAGGCTAAAATTAAGAAAGCTTTATCAGAAAGGTCTATATAAATACATCAGAAAACCTTTAAAGTAATGTTGATCCAAGTATTCTGTCAAACGAAACACAGCAGTTCTTTCCTTCTATTGTGTACACATGGGCTTCTGTATCAGACTTCCTGTTTTCAGCTTAAACCTCCAGGGTTAGGGCTTGAGCATGCTCAGTTTGCTCCTCTCCACCTCCCTTTTACCCTCCCTCCTCCCCTCCCTGCTGTAATCTGAGGCCAGAGCTATGAGTGAGCAGGGAGAAACTCAGGCAGGAAGTGATGTCACAACAAGCTAATATGGCAGCTGCTATCCTAAACAAACAAACAGAGCTTCTAGAGCTTTTTACTCAGGTATGGTAAAGCATTCTGCAGAATAAATATTGTCTTGTAGCTTGCACTATTGTGGCTAATCTAATGCCAATAGAGCGTTTGTTTTTTAGATGGGGTGTAAAGTGTAAAGAACATTAATAGAAGTTGAGTCATATTTCAGGAGTGTCCACTCCAAATAGCAGTAATAGCTGAATGACAAAACAATAGTCCCTATGCAATAATGCAACATTATACTTGGTAATAGATGCAAGCCAAGTCCCCCACTACATTTCTACCTCTTTTCTTTTTCTTTGCAGTGGAAAGAGCTTTGGAGCCGCCGATTTAAAATGTTGAGAAACTGTTTGGGGGGGGAGGGGAATCTCAAATGGCGGATGTGTAGTAGAATTATAGGAACAGCAAATATGACTGCAACATATGGTGGGAAAGAAAACCAGTTCAAGTAAGTTATGGGAGGAAGCTCAAGACAAATACATTGATGGGAATGTGAGTCAAACTGGAACAAAGTGGAAAGAAAAGTAAGTAGAAATGCAAGAGAGCTAGAGTAGGTTAAGTGCTGGCTCTGAGTCATAAAGGATGTTATATTCCCTCTTCCCACCATTAACAATAAATTCCATTACCTGTAGTTATACCCAGATATCACTGCAAGAACAATAGCCAGTGCACACCAACAAATCACAGACTCATCTAAAGGGGGTAAATATTGTTGAGCTGCCCCACTGAAATAGAAGTATTAATCAAACTGCTAAAACATATATTTATACAGAATAACTCACAAAAGGGCTTGACTTCAAACCTCCATAAATGATTTACAACGCATAGAATTATCTGCTGCAACCCTGGGCAGGGGGGTTGGAATTGCTCAAATCCCAGATATGGAGGAAAAGCTTTGTTTTTCAACTTTTACTGCAATAAATATTCAATTTTCATTATTTAATATACCGTATTTTAATCACAAAAGCCAATATGGCCCCTTTAAAAAAGTTATCGCATGTCAGACAGCTGGTATGTCTGCAGCACAGGTCATAGCTTGTGGAAATGTTCACCTTCAGTCTATAGAACAAATATGCCTCCTGGGAAAACAAGAGGAGTGGATAACACAAGTTGTAAGGCTATCAACTTTTCAACCGCAATAACTTCTATAGCATCACCATTCAATGGAAAAAATAGCTAAAAGATTAGACATTCCAAGAGGCTGTATAACGCCATGTTCATTATGACAAGGACAAACAGGGAAATTTAAGATACTCCATGTTTGTTTATTGCAAGTGATTTAATTAGATTGCCAGCGCATAGATAATCCCCCTGCATAAAGTACTTCTGTTAATCTGTGAGCCAAAACAATAAAGGCTGAAGGGAAGTGATTGTTTATACAGAGCTCATGCTCATTTTATTTAAACTAACCGAGTTTATTACAGGGAAGATAGTAAGCGTGAAAACAAAAACAATACTCCAGTGTCAGACTGGGCCGGTGTCAGACTGGATCCGCTTCTCAGTGGCGCGACCCCTCTTTGTCGGGGGACGCGCATACGCACATACCCGGCAACATATGCACAAACGTGACGTAGTGTGCCGGAGCAGCAGGGGGGCCCTGGGGCAGTAGCCCCGTTGGGCCCCAAGCCCCCCAGTACGACCCTGTAATACTCTACTACTAGTCTACTACTTTGTTATAAGGCCTGAAAATAATATTTCATATTGTTAAAGGAGAAGGAAAGCTACGGAGGCATTTTATTGCCAATAGATTAGCTGCAGTAGTGCAAGCTAGAATGCCATATTTATTCTGTAGAATGTTTTACCATACACAGTGTTGGATTGGGATGCCAGGGGCCCACCAGAAAACCAGAGACCGTGGGCCCACTTTCCAAATTTTTATTTGTCTTCTCCTCACTTAACATCATTATTCTCCTAATTGTTTATATGTACTTACTGTATTCTTCCTTTATTAAGCATTTTTTCACCATAAAGAATCAAGGAATGATCATGAAATAGGCCTAATGGTTAGAAGTAAGAGGGCCCACCGGGAGTTTTCCTGGTATCCAGGTGGGCCGGTCCAACACTGACCATACCATGAGTAAAAATCTCTGGAAGCTCTCTGTTTGTTTAGGATAGCAGCTGGGGTATTAGCTTGGTGTGACATCACTTCCTGCTTGAGTCTCTCCTTGCTCACTTATACCTCTGGGTTCAGATTACAGCAGAGAAGGGAGGGGAGGGGGGAAGAGGAGCAAACTGAGCATGCTCACGCCCAGGACAAGGAGGTTTAAGATGAAGGCAGGAAGTCTGATACAGAAGCCCATGAGTACACAATAGAAGGAAAGAAATGCAGTGTTTCTTTTGACAGAGGACTCAGAGCAGCATTACTTTGAGGGTTTACTGGTGTATTTATATAGACCTTTCAGATAAAGCTTATATAGTTTTAACCTTTCCTTCTCCTTTAAATAAAATAATACGTAGAATGTATTTATTAGCCTACATTCAAATAATTTTGCTCATGTTGATAAAAGATGTATTCTGCCCCTTTCAACCGGATGCTATGTTTAGCATACAAAGTGTTTTATTTTACAACTGCAAAAAGTCATAGGCACTTTTTTAGTGCGTAACAGAAGCGAACCTTCAATTAATATTAACATACTTTATTTTGGCAGCTGCAATAAAAAATATATATTTTACTGGATGGGTTCCTCTAAAACATTATTGGAGTCATACAGGAACTTGGGAAAGCTTTCGGGTTGCTATGAGTTACCAGACTTGGACAAACATTGGAAAGGGATAATATATATATATATATATATATAATACCACTCTTTTCTTTATTTTGAGTCCTTTCCAATTATTCATGCTATTTCTTCAAATGTTTGGCCTTCAGCTTTGCTTTTCAACCTTCTATATTACCTTCGTATACTGCTTGGAATCCTTTTCCCACCCAGTTGCTGCTGCTCCGGAACTCAATCCACAGGCGACTCTCTGTGGATATTATGGGCTCTGGTATCTTGTCTCCGCAGAATCGACCTGCAAGTAGGACAGGGCACACTTACACAATAGTATCACTCAACAAGACACCACCAGTCTGGAACACAAACATCTGGCACGGAGATAAAATGAAAAGGGCCGTACCTCGGAGTGGGGCCTTTTTCCAAAAACCATCTCTGACTTCAATGTAGTCATACCAGCAGAGGCGGCTGCGGTACAGATCCAAAGAGGTAAAGTTCAGTATAATCTGTGGTGGAAGGTTAGAAAGCAAGGGTGAGTGATTAAAGGGAAGAAATAGAGTGCTTGACAAAAATAGGGCTGAATGAGACGTTTAGTAAAGCAAGGGAAATATATACAGGACTGGAAGGGATGAGAGGTAATCTACATTATAATTAGGGATGGGAGGTTCATAGTGGAGGTTACTGATGACAGTAAAATGGTGTGTGGCTAAAAAAAAGGGCATTGAACAAGGAAGAAAGACTTACAGAAAGGGTAAAGTCCACCAGACTGGGATACATGGAAAGAAAGTGGAAAAAGTGAAAGAACAGCATAGACAATGAATGACAAATTTTAAGCCTTGTACAGGAGCTCAGATACCTTCTCCCCGGGAGTGACCGACAGTCGCCAAACACAGTGCATGTACGCAGAGTATCCATTGGGGAAGCCAGGAGATGAGAAGTTTCCCTGGCTGTCTTGGAGCGTCTCCCCGCAAGCTGAAGAGACAAGTCAGAAAGACACTCACACATACACTCAAGAGACAGAAGCCTTACAGGTCAGTAAAACAGAAAGAACCAGTACTAAGTTCCAGACACTAAATCAGACACAAGCTTAAGTCCATCTTTCTTCATCTACCTGCAGCCTCCTTCCCTAACCTTCTTTGAAGGCCAGTTGAAGATGAAGGTGTTGGTACCTTACAGGAAATTCAACGAGACATTAACAGTGAGTTGGACAGAGTGGTATTCCCAGATCTTAGGGGTGTGTTCCCCAAACATAAAGGCTGGTTGTATCACTACGTTCCAGATCCTGTCGCAGGTCAGACTTGTTGATTTTCTCTATGTTGCCGTTTTCCCCTGCCTCTTTATTTCTTTCCATCTCCTAATTCCCTGTCTGTTCCACTAAAACACGTGGGAAAGGCCAATAATGGAATTCCCCTCTACGTGGGATAAATACAGGGCTAACTGAAGTGCATGAATCAGGAAATGATGAGTAAATAGGAAAGGGTTCAGACAAGGTGGCTCAAGCAAACCGGCCTGAGCGGCCATCAAATTATAGGTTCTCCGCGGCTTGTCTCTCACTCACATTGCTTGTCTACTTCTCTCCCTACCCCCCTCCATTGGTCTTTCACCCCATCTATTTCTCTTGCGGTATAGCTCCCCTGCTTATGATGTCACTGCCACATGATCTCCAGATGTCAAACAGATGTTCTAAGGCTATTTGTGAGGAGCGGAAACTGCAATGTCAAGTTCATGGAAGCCCTGTTCTGCAGGCCTCTGGCCTATAAGGAGTTAATGGGTGGTGCCATGCCATTTTCTAGCACAAGGGATTAGGAGTAGCTCTATGAAAAACGCTGGCAGGTTAGCAAGTGACAGTATGTCCCTATCCAACAAAGGCTTAAAGGGACAGGTTTCAATTTTATAAAGGAACGGATGCAAATAGGCCTAATGGTATATAGCGAAACTAACACAGGTATTACTTTTATAGGTTCTTTGTATTGGAGACAAAATTACATTTTGTTTGCTGCTGTATTGTAGTAGGCTTACCCCTATTTACCCTAGTCTATTATAAATGTTAAGAAACAGGAAAAGGCAAAATGGCGGTGAATAAGCCGACAGTTTTGCTCACAAGGGGTGATCTGAGTGTTGGTCTGCAGGTCATAATCATTTAAAGGTTCCTGCACTAGAAGTCCCAGATACCTAAATGATTAAAGGAGAACTAAAGTCTAACTAAAGAAGTATTTAGAAATGTTATACATTATGTTTTGTGCTTCTGTACCAGCCCAAGGCAACCACAGCCCTTTAGCAGTAAAGATCTGTGTCTCCAAAGATGCCCCAGTAGCTCCCCATCTTCTTTTCTGCGGATTCACTGCACATGCTCTGTGCTGCTGTCACTTACTGAGCTTAGGGGCCCACTCACAATATACAGTACACATAGAATAGAAATGTCACAATATAAGGCTGATTAGTAATTTATACAGATAATTACTACATGGCAACACAGAAATTGATAATTAGTGACGAGCCCTAAGCTTAGCTTCTCAACAGCTGCTCAGAGCCCACTGAGCATGTGAGTGTCACAGACACTTTCCAAGATGGTGACCCCCTGTGACAAGTTTGAAGTCCTGGATCATTGCTGCTATTGACAAGCTGAAACTTTAGGCTGGTGCAATAAGTTCAGTATATAAAATATGGCATTTTTAGCCACATTCATTTTTACGGTTCTTTAAGAAACATAATCAGTCCCATGGGGGCAACCTTTAACTTGGCGTAAAGGTCTAACGTGTGGCATGCAAGCGTTACTCAAATGACTGTTCTTCGGTTCTCTTCCGAGAAGTGTCATGGAGGTAGCGGCCCTGCTATTCTTTGGGACTGCAGTCGGTTAATACAGTGGCTGTTTCTAACACCCTGAGGATCTCATGCAGGCAGTTTCTCAGGATGGTAAACAAATTCGTCCAAATGTTGTCATGGTAATGGGAGAAAGTTAAAACGAACAAGCCACAGAGGAAAACGACAAGAAGGAGAGTAAATAAAGGAAGAGGCGGGGACAAGAGGCAACATACGTAAAATCAACGAGGCAGACCTACTACAGAATCTGGGACCAAGAGATACCAACCGGCCTTTATATTTGGGGGACCGAGGACTTGGAATACCACTATCTCCAACATACTGTTATTGTCCAGTTGAATTACCCCTGAAAGCTACCAACACCTTCATCTTCAACTTGTGGCTTTGATTCTGCAAGACTTCAGCCTAGCTAAAAGGATTCTCAGGTCATCTTACCCTCTATACCTAGTGATACCCATCCCATAATCTCTGCATCCTATCACCACTTTGTTCACAGTAATCTAATATACAGGCATGTCAATAAAATAATGTGTATTACCTGGACACCTGTACAGCTTCTTGGCTTGTGCAATGTCTCCAGAACTTAACCGCGTTCTCTGGCCAATAGGAGGTCTCACGCCATTCACATCATATTTGGGCAGGATTGTGTCCAGGAAAATTCCTCTGCAACAAAGCCACAAATGAACAAATCAAAATTTTCCAAGAAGTTGAGCTTAAGAAGATCAATGGTTGTCCCAAATACAATTCAGGACAATTTATTTTAAAACAGAGCCATCATTGACACTGTCGTTTTTCTGATTAGGTTTTATTATTTTTCCTTATAGTTTGAGGAATACATGGCTTTTGAGTGTATTTTGTCAACCTAACTTTTTTTTTTTAACTGCAAATAACTCCAGGGGGCAAATTCACTAACATTCGTAGTTTCGCCAGTGCTCCGCAAATTCACTAAAATCCGAAGTTGCGCACAGGGGTAGCGTAAGATTGCGAAGTTGCGCTAGCGTTGATTCGCTAACTGAAGCGAAGTTACGCTAGTGAAGGCTAATTTGCATACGGCGCCAAATTCAAATTTCAATGGAGGAATACGTATCAGCAATACAAATGGCTAGAGAACCTTCAAAACATCAAATAAAAATTTTATTTTGCCCTACACATGTGCCCACTGTCTAGGTAAGTTGCCATGAGTCAGGAAATGTAGGGGGGAAGGAGGGGAGCCCCAAAAATATTTTCGATCTTTTTCAGCCTATCACCCATCATGTAGAAAACACGCCAGCGTTTTTTGGGACTTAGAAAATTTTTTGACTTTTTTTGAAGCAATCCCTATCTACTCTATTGCGCTTCGCCTGGTCTGAGGTGGCAAAGGAAGTCTAGCGTAAAAGGTAGCGTTCAGTACACTGTGCAAGTTAGTGAATTTGCGTAGTTACGTCGCTAGCGAAACTTCGCCAGGCGTAAGGGTGTGAAGTAACACTAGCGAAACTACGGCAGCGTTTGTTAGTGAATTTGCGCAGTAACGAAAATGCCAAACGCTAGCGAATTAACGCTAGTGTTCGCCGCTTCGGCGCTTAGTGAATTTGCCCCCAGGAGTGCATTGTAAATTGCTGACACATGCTATAATTAGAGCAGGGAATATCTGTCAGCAACTCAAGGCATGACAATGTTGGTTGCAATCAGAAAGTTAAGTTAGGCTGTAAGAAAAAAACAGTCCTGTCCTGCTTTATGGCTGAGATTCTTTATACCAGAGTATTCAATAGGGCTGATTAGCAGAATAAATGAAATGAGAAAAATTAGCAAGGCAATCAGGTTCAGATATGGGTCCTGTTATCCAGAATGCTCGAGACCTGGGGTTTTCCGGATAACGGATCTTTCTGTAATTTGGATCTTCGTACCTTGTCTACAACAAAATCATGTAAACATTAAATAAACCCAATAGGCTGGTTTTGCTTCCAATAAGGATTAATTATCTTAGTTTGGATAAGGGATGACCCGAATCCAGGATTCGGCCTTTTTGAGCAGGATTCAGATTCGGCCGAATCCTTGTGCCCAGCCGAACCGAATCCTAATTTGCATATGTAAATTAGGGGCAGGTAGGGTAATAACGTGACTATTCGTCACAAAAGAAGATTTTTTTCCACTTTTTCTTTTCCTTCCCCTAATTTGCATATGCAAATTAGGATACGTATTCAGTTCGGTATTCGGCCGAATCTTTCACTAAGGATTCGGGGATTCAGCCGAATCCTAAATAGTGGATTCAGGGCATCAGGGATCAAGTACAAGGTACTGTTTTATTATTACAGAGAGAAGGGAAAAAATTTTTAAAAATCTGAATTACTTGGATAAAATGGAGTTATGGGAGACAGATTTTTTGTAATTTGGAGCTTTCTGGATAAAAGGTTTCCGGGTAACGGATCCCATACCTTTAGTTTAATGGTTAATGGTAAAGGCATGAAATGAATTAAAGCTCCCAGACATTTTCCATATTCAAGTCAGTGGAAACAACAGCAGTTGGTTTAATGTGCTTTTCAGGGAGCTGTGCCATCATCCTTAACATCAGTTATTTTATTTAAAAAAAAAAAAAAAAGTGGGTATCTTTAGTAACATTAAAACATTAGTAACATTAAAAAAAAGTCCAACACCAAAAAGTTATGCATAAAAATAAATTGGTAAAGTGTAGACCTCTGTCATTAGGTCAAACCAACAAAATATTTTTATGAATTATTTCACATATACATGAATTCACCCAATTGCTTTTCTGTCCTCCCTGATTCCTATCATTCTTTATTTTCCATAAAAAAAATAGCATCATCTCTGCTACTTAGATCTACATATGAGCACAGAAGGGATAAACCCCTTCATAAGAGTAAACATTACAACACAAAATGAAAGACAGAACTAAGATGATAAGGTAAATATTATATTTGCCTTTAAATAAATAGCAGATATAAGACATAGCTTGGTCTATACACACATTGCATTGAGCAATTGCACTTGTTTATTTGGTTAAACCTTTAGAAAGTATTGCCTGGGGCATCCTCACCTGGAAAAGGTATTGCGTGCGTAGTGCATAATGCTGTCAAAATCATAGGTTTCTCCAATGGACTCAACCTCTTCTGGCTCCATCTTCAAGAAGTTATACTCCTGTCCTGAGGGAATAACACAAAATTAGGGAGCATATGGACAGTGGGACAGGAGAAGTATGCCAATTTATTAATGTTGTGAGTTTAGTTATTTTTGTGTATTCGAGGTGCTAAACTGAATCAGTGCAGTTACTTATAACAACCAATCAGATCTTTGCTGTCACTTATAATAGCCTGATCCAAATGAAATTTAGCACCAATGTTATTAAATCAGCCTCCCCTTGATGTTTCTCCTATCAGAAGGGAATCTCCTAAAATCAACCTGTTCCATCTACCAAAGCTCCCAAATTTCTTCTAACACAACCCTTAACAAGTACCCGGTTGAATATTCTCCCTGATGATGGACACATGATCGTCCCGGTCAGGCCTTGTGTGTTCGTGCCAGAATCCTATCACGTGACCCAACTCGTGAACAACAATGCCAAATTTGTCACAGTTTTTGCCAATAGATATGGCTTGCGGGCCACCACCACGTCGGCCCACGTAAGAGCAGCATCTGCAGAGAATGGACAAAATATGATTATTTATGGAAGAGAAGATGAGTATACACAATCAGTCAAGGGTGGAGAAGGCTTATGAAGTATATCTAAGGAGAACATCAAACATGGGGACGGCTTTTGTGGTTTGTATTTACCCGCATGGTCTGTATGTAAAAATAATGTAACTGTCCTCATCCGTCCTCTCCAGGAAAGTAACACACGTGTGCTTCTCCCAGTGGCGCATTGCTTGCCGGAATATTGCCCTCTGACTGCCTGTGACAGATTGGGTGGGGAGAATAGGCCAGAAAGGAAACACAATGGTGCGATATGAAGTAAGGATTAAAATTAAGGGTAACAAAAAGTAAAGAAAAAAAAAGAAAACAGAGCAACAAACATGGCAGAGAAACCAAGTTGTAGAGGAGATTGGGAAATGATAGAGAAGTAGAATGGAAAGATAACAGGAATGGGATGGACTTGGCCACGCCATAATAAACTGGCCTAGGACACTGTTGACATGACAATGTTTTTTGGACCACTAGCTTCCAACTCACCACTGAAATTTCCACTAATTACATAAGGAATGACCCCATCTGGCCAAACCCTCTCAGGCCGGGATGTCGCAGCTCTTCTTTCTCGAAAACGCCGTCTTTCCTTCCGTGTGCGCCTGCCTCTTTGTGGCCTGGAGCTGTTGGATGCAGCACCTGAGACTGGGGCGACAGCAAGAAAGAGGCAGGTTAAGTTTGCTTCTTTGTGACTAAAGAGGAGGATGTGCACTACAAACTGTCATTTTAATTTATTACCCTAGCAACCAGGCAGCAGTGTCAGAAAAGCAAGAAAAAAAAAGAACAATAAAAGTGAACTTTCACTGCTCATTTTATTGCTGTTACTGGGGTTAGTGATCCTGAAAACCCAAATGGATTCTCAGTTGCAGGCTGGATAAATGTTCAGCTCCGGCAGAATTCCTGTTATACAGAATGCTCGGGACCTGGGGTTTTCCAGATAAGGGATCTCCGTAATTTGGATCTTCATCCCTTAAATTTACTAGAAAATTGTGTAAACATTAAATAAACCCAATAGGCTGGTTTTGTTTCCAATAAGAATTATTTATTCTCCTCGTTGTAATCTGATCATTGGACCCAGAGGCCCACGATCGTATCACCCAGATATCGCCCACCTCAAGGTGTGCATATCAGGGAGAAATACGCTCATTTGGCGACTTTGCCAAACTAGCGGATGTCTGTATGTATGGCCTGCTTTAATTTGGATCAAGTACAAGGTACTATTTTACTATTACAAAGAAAAAGGAATCCATTTAGTGAAAAATTGGATTATTTGGATAAAATGGAGTCTACTGGATAATGAGTTTCCAGATGGATCCCATGCCTGTAATTATTGCAGTGCTAAATTGCATAGTTAAATTCTGCTTCAATACTCGTTCTCCATGATTTTTAACTGCCCCTATGGAAGCCTGCCAGTCACAGCCTGCTGATTGGCCAAATAATGGAGGGGACTACAGAATATTGCTTATAATACATGAGCTATATCACAGTTCATAACTTTATTTCAGAATGGAGGAGGAGGAGGCAAGAAATCCTGGAACATAAATAAGGGTTGGAAACAAATGAGCAAAAGCCATGCAATAGACTTTCTGCTGATGTTGCGAATCACACGGATGCACAAATGTCTGCGTTTGCACTTCCCTATCATTCTCCCGTGACCCGTCTTATCAGGGGAGGATTTTGGACACAGAACACTCTGTCCAGGAAAGCACCAGGAATCAATATGTGCATATCCACCTTGGACATACCAGGAGCCTTCTTTCCAAGAAGCTTCATTTATTTTTAGCAGCTATGATATGGGATTCAAAAAGATATAAACTGCATCGCTTAGCTCAATATATATATACGAAAACTTGATTGAACCCAGCACAGTACATATAAAGGTTAAATGTGCCTGGGTGCAAAATGCAAACAAAAAGTTATCTGTGCCAAATAAGGCATGAAGGCATGAAAAATGGTGTTTATTCAGCATAAAACTGCTAACGTTTCGGCTTTCACTTTGAGAAAGGCTAGAGGGCTAGCTGAAACGTCAGCTACTTTTTTGTTTAAGTAAACTTCACTTTTTTCATCCTTAAGACCTGAGAGTGCTTTCCTTTTCCTGTGGATATATATATATGAAAAAAATGAATGAACTTGCATGCAATGGTTAATTCCATGCATTTTGCAGAACACACTATTTTTTGGGCAACTGTTACACTAGAATTCTGGAAAAAATGCTGCAGGGGGTAAATAAACAGGAGTCATCATTTACAAGAGTAGCTGCAAAATTCCATGTTTTTGGCACATTTGCAACCTGCTCTGTAATTTCCATCTCAGATACTCATCTTTGCACCAGTAGCGCAACCTGGGCCCTCTGCTGCCCCCCTCATATGGCAGTATGCCGGCGCGCATTGCCCTGTCCTGCCTTTATTATGGCTCTGGTGGACCTCAAGGGGGGTGAAGGACCAGGTGCGATTGCGCTTCCAGCACCCCTAGTAGTTACGCCACTGCTTTGCATTCCAGAACAGAATTGTGCCCCACCAGATATGTTGCACTGCAATATCAGTACGGGGATGTCGGGTGGTGTGTTGTCCAACTGATGCAAAGATCTGGTTGTTTGATGGGGAATGGGGAGATTTGTCGCATGAGATAAATTTGCGCTACTGCAGGCGACAAATCTCCTAAAAAACGGCAATAATTTAAATGGCTGGTGGTAAAACCTACATTTTGTGAAGTAGCATGAAGATTCCTTGTGAGGCAACGTTTGGATGACTTCATAAAATAAGGGAATCATAGCTTTTGCCACCAGCAATTTCTATTATTGCCAGTGGAGAAGAATATTTGGGAAATCTGTCGCCCGCAGTAGCGAAAATATATTCTGGGTGACAAATCCCCCCATCTCCCATTATCCTTAAAGGGGAACTATTGCAAAAATTAAAATGCAATACTTTATCAAACTGAAATAAGAAACTTTCTAAATATAATCAATTAAATATTATGTACTGTTTCTGAAATAATCAAGTTTATCTTCACTGTCCCTGTCTCAGCATCTGTTTCTCTTCATTCTGTCTTCATGCAGCAGTTGGGTGTCGGATGAATGATCCAATATATCTTATAGGGGGTCTCCTTTTGTCTACTCTAGCAGATGTATTAGAGCTCACTCAAATAACTGATTCCAGTACAAACTAAATTTTACTAGATTGAGCTCTAATACATCTTCTAGGCAAAAGGAGCCTAAAAGATATATTGGATCTAACTGAATGAATTATGTGCGTGATTGTGGAGGACTGATGTAGAATTCCAATGGAATGTATTTATAGAAGTAAAAAGAGAAGTGTTCTTGGGTTCTACTTCCCAGAGGTAGTTATTAGCAAAGACTAGTCATTACCTTGCAATGTGTCTGGCCTGCCAAGTATTATTGAACCAAGCGCTGGAGATTTAATAGCCTCGGGCAGTGATGCTATCATTTTATAAGAAATTTTATTTCAGAAACCTCCAGACTTCAGACGATACTTCAATGCACTGTGGGTTTGGTTATTTGTAATGTATTTAATAGAGGCATAAAACTGATCTAATAACACTTACATTCTTCAAAAAAGTGGGAAACACATACTACTAGAATTTTGCATAAACAGCTTATGTATAAATATTCCATCATCAATATACCTATATAAAGCTTAACTCACAAACTGAGCTGCTGAATTAGAAGTTGCTTCTTCTCACTGTTGCACAGGTTTCATATCTTGAAGCTGGATTATATCATACAAACACAAAAGAGAGTCACCTTGGCAGGCTGGTTGCCATACAATGCCTGGTAGGGCTGGCATATTACCTCTGTACCACCAGTAGGACAGCCTTGTGGTAGAGCACCACTGTATTACAGAAGGCCAAATGCTGTTGTCTCTGTATGTCTCTCTATGAGGTCCTCTCTTGGTCTATATTGGTTCTGCGGCACTGGGGATGTACATGAAATATGATTTCCTGTGAGCCAATTCATAGTGCATCATAACCAAGGATGAAAATTTGCAAAAAAAAAAAGTGCACACAAATTGAAGGGAAGGGACAGTGATGACAAGCAGTGGCAGGCCTAAGGGTGCTCATCTTGTAAATTGAGCCCTGATATCCATCCTCTTCTAGATAAGCCTATATATGACCACCTTAACTTTTTTCAGTCCAGAAATGCTAAGCTACAAGCTCAAAACCAATTATAGAACGCTCAGGACCTGGGGGTTTTCCGGATAACGGATCTTTCCGTAATTTGGATCTTTATACCTTAAAGGTGAAGCAAATCCAAAAGTTAAAAAACCCCTACCCCCCTACCCTACATAGACCCCCTCCCTCCTCTCCCCCAGCCTAAGTGTTACCCCGGGCAAATGCCCCTAAGTCTTTACTTACCCCTCCATGCAGATTCTGTCCAACGGACTTCACGGGCGCCATCTTCTTCTCTTCAGAAATCTTTGGAATGAGGCCGGCGGCGCATGCGCAGTTGAAACAATTTCATTGCGCATGTGCCGAAACAAGAAAATTGCCGAAACGTCAGTCTCATTCAGAAGATTACCCGTGGCACCCTTGAACTCCGATACCTGAATCTGCACCGAGGGGTAAGTAAAAAGCTAGGGGGGAGGAGGGTTTGCTTCTCCTTTAAGTCTACTAGAACAACAAAATAAACCCAATAGGCTGGTTTTACTTCCAATAAGGATCAATTATATATTAGTACAAATCACGGTTTTATTATTACAGAGAAAAACTAAATATTTTTTAAAAATGTGGATTATTTGGATAAAATAGAGTCCATGGGAGGCAGCCTTTCTGAAATTCAGAGCTTTCTGGATAACTGTTTTCCCGGATAATGGATCCCATATGTGTAGCATTATTACTAGCATTAAATGCTAGCATATAACTAGCATTTACAATGGCACTATAATAGGTATCAGATAAAAGACAGATTTTGAGTTGACGTCATCAATAAAACATGGTGACCATTACCTGGGTAGCTTCTCTCTGGAGAACGCAGCATCTCATCAGTATTCTAAGACATTATTAGTTCAGATTGGTGTGTTCGCAAAAAGTGCTTAAAAGCCATAAAAACAGCTTATATTGCAGTACTCATGCAGAAGAACAGTTTTGGAAGTTTGTAATGGAAAGGACACAGCTATGTAGGACCATAAATTCTGAGTTCATGCAAACAATAGAGCAAAATGCTCTAAAGGCCCCATACACCGGCCGATAAAAGCTGCCGACAGACCGAGTCTGCAGCTTATTGGCCCAAGTGTAGGGCCCTCCGACGGGCTTTCCCGATCGATATCTGCCTGAAAGTCGGCCAGGTGTCGACCAGACAGGGTAAAAAATCCTGATGCATTGCAGCCGCATCTGTTCGTTGATACGGTCCTGCGATCCAACTGCCAATATAGCCTCCATTCTGATCCGATCTTTGGGCCCTAGGGCCCACGATCGGATCAGCCCGATATCGCCGACCTCAATGTGGGCACATTGGGGGGAGAGATCCGCTCATTTGGTGACATCGCCAAACGAGCGGATCTCCCTGTGTATAAATACATGTCAATAATAATAATCCATTAATGAAAGTCATATTATGGGCTGCGGCAGTCATGCAAATTATTTACATGCACCGCATGGCAAGGCAGTTTCAGGGCTCATTAGAATGGATCTGTATTCTTTATGTTTGAGTACGGATAAGGAGAGGGACATTATGATTATTCTGAATATGGCTAGAGGAGATATAGCTCTGAACTTTTGTTTCAGGAACAGACTGAATTAATCATGGATTGTCCAATGGCACAAGGAAACAGCAGTTTCAATCAGGTCGTATCCAAAGGCATTCATCATTGCCGTGTGTGCACATACATACACTCACTAACCTGAACAGAAAATACCATCAATATAACGGATTTGCTTTATGTCAGTGCTGAAAGACTTTTTATTACTGGTAGCATGGTATATAGGGATTTGGGTTGCCACCTTTTTTGAAGAAACAAAAATACCGGCCTTCCTATATATTTTGATTTTTTCCTAATAGAGATCTGCCATAAATCTTCAGGTTTCGTATTCAAAATCATATGATCCAAACGTGATCTGTGACCTTGAGTCAGGACACGCAGGCTCCACTATTTTAGCCAACTGGACAAGTTCCACAATCTAATTATATTCCTCCAGTCTACGTTGGCTCACAAAAGGCTAATAGACAAGAGTTGTCAAGCTGTTTATGTCCTTAACTGACTCAAAACATCAGAGGCCCGCAGCATCTTTACACTTTAGGTGCCCACCCATTCACATTAAAGCATTGCTGGTAAATTCCCTAACTCCGGCTCTAAGCAGCCATCCACTCCTATTTACTCTGCACTCACACAAGATGTCTCTTGGTTCTCCTGCCTTGGCCCATATCTGATTTACACTCAGACTGTTCTAAACAGCTCCTCTCTTATTATCATTATCCTCATCAACATCACCATACCCCACAGCTCTTTATATAATTCACATCATTCCCTGTCGCAATGGAGCTTACAATCCAAGTTCCTTATCACCCCAACACATACAAGGGTCCCATTATATCAGCAGCCGATTCCTGTGAGCAAGTTTTATCCCTCATTCTTTCAATCACATTTGTCCCCCATTGTAAAGCAAGCACTTGCTCAATGAACATAAAAATGTTTGAAGATGCCAAGAATTCTGCATTATTATACCCTTGATTTATGGGGGGGCAACATTGTCTCCAGTACTGCACATAAGGGAATGCTCTTACAGGGGTGGGTGGAAAAGGTGAGACACAGGGTACAGTACAGATAAAGAATCTATTATCCGGAAACCCGTTATCTAGAAAACTCAGAATTAAAAGGAAGTCCATAGACTCCATTTTATCCAAATAATCAAAATTTAAAAAAAACGATTCCCTTTTTCTCTGTAATAATAAAACAGTACTTTATACAGGTATGTAATCCGTTATCTGGAAACCCACTATCCAGAAAGCTCAGAATTATGGAAAGGCTGTCTCCCATAGACTCCATTTTATCCATATAATCCAAATTTGTAAAAATGATTTCCTTTTTCGTTGTAATAATAAAACAGTTGCTTGTACTTGATCCCAACTGAGATATAATTAATTCTTATTGGAAGCAAAACCAGAATATTAGGTTTATTTAATGTTACATCATTTTCTAGTAGACTCAAGGTATGAGGATCCAAATTACAGAAAGATCCCATATCCAGAAACCCCCAGGTCCTGAGATTTTTGGATAACAGCTCCCATACCTATACTTGATTCCAACTAAGTTATAATCAATCCTTATTGGAGGCAAAATAATATGATTTTAGTAGATTTAAGGTGTGGAGATCCAAATTATGGAAAGATCCCTTATCCAGAAAAACCCAGCTCACAAGCATTCCGAATAACAGATCCTATACTTGTATTATGGGAGATATAGAAGAGCTGGATGCAAAGCACAGTCCTCAATAAATCTGCAGTCCATAGTAAATGACAGTACAGGTATGGGATCTGTTATCCGGAAACCCATTATCCAGAAAGCTCTGAATTACGGAAAGGTAATTTCCCATAGACTCCATTATAATTAAATAATCCAATTTTTAAAAAATCATTTCCTTTTTTTCTGTGCTATTAAAACAGTACCTTGTACTTGATCCCAACTAAGATGTAATCAATCCTTATTGGAAGCAAAACCAGCCTATTGGGTTTATTTATTGTTTACATGATTTTCTAGTAGACCTAAGGTATGAATATCCAAATTATGGAAAGATCCGTTATCCGGAAAAACCCAAGGTCCCGAGCATTCTGGATAACAGGTCCCATACCTGTACTAATTTTCAAAAGGCGAGTCTTGTAATGTTACTCTGCTCAGAAAATTAGTCCTTTGATGTTTCTCTGGTCTGTTCTAAGCAGTTTCATCATTTTCCTTTTCTCAGTAATGTAATTTTCTACCGGCTGTGTCCAGCCAGCCGAAATCAACAGCAGGTGGGTGGAACGGTTGTTGCAGATTCATTATATTAGTGTAAAAACTGCTAATGGAGTGAAAAAGAAATAAAAAAAAAAGAAATATAAAACTGTAAAAGAGCCTTCATTTGTTTCCAGGGTTTATATCTGATTTAAAACTTTATGAGCTGAAGGAAAGTTGGATATAGAGCAAAAATGAATTCATTGAATAGTTTTCTGCTCTGGTGACTTGTTTTAAGAGTTCAAAAAGAGAAAGATTAAGGCCACATGGGTAATAAGGCTGAAGTAGGTGGGTCTTAAAGCAGAATTTTCCATTGGCGGAGATGCACAGGCCAGTAAATGGGGAGTAAAGGATGGGTGGAATAACCAATTTTTATAATTGTGTCCCATGGAAGTGTGAGCTATGTGAGGTCAGTGTAAATACATATTTAAACCATGAGTAAGTACCGGGCAGCTGACCAAGGGCAATGAGTGGATAAGATATGAGGGTATTCAATCACAAGGACGGGCGGATAGATATGAGGAAGAGTAATTGTTAGGAAGTGCTTATTGGGGTGGATGAATTAAGTGGAGGAGAAAATGTAACATTTTTTTGCAGGAACACAAAATTTTTGAGAATAAACTACACTGGATATGGAATCATTTTGAACACAGATAAAGCAATTTATATATATATAAATATATATCTGCACAGTCCAGGCAGTGTTAGATAGGTGGCAAAATGTCCCCATTACTTTGTCGCCGGCTTCAAAATTGCTGTTTCGCTAATTTTCCGCCAGTTTCGAGAAATTTGCAAAATTCGTGTCGAAGCAAAACGAGACAAATTCGCCCATCACTAGTCAACTCCAGTTGTGCATAACTAATCATTGATTTCAAAAAGAACAATTAAGCAGTTGATATAATACTGTATATAATAATGCTATAATGGTATGGTGTAAACATACAGGTATGTCTGTTTTCTGGAAACCCATTATCCAGAAAGATCTGAATTACAGTCCCCAATTGAATATTTTAATCAAATAATTCCCATTCTAACAGTACTTTGTACTTGATCTTAGCTAAGGCAATGGATCCTTATTGGAGGCAACACAATCCTATTAGGTTTAATTAATGTTTAAATCATTTTGCAGTAGACTTGAGGTATGGAGAGCCAAATTATGGAAAGACTCCTTATATAGCAAATACATGTACAGTCCTGTGGGAACAGTCTAATATAGCTGTATAAGGGGTCACTGTGACCTCTACATCTGTACTTCATCTTCTCTTTTGAGAACATGATTTAGAGCCCCAGTCAATAGACTTTGTCTTCCAGCTTTAACTTTGACAGAACAGGTGGATTCTCCTTCCTTTCCGAAAAATAAATCATTCTTAGATAAAAGGAAAGTATTTAGTAATGAAGTCAGGCAATAAGAAGGCTTTAAGGCAAACAATATGAGCAATTGTTGGAACTATGGCCGAATGACTGATACACCAATGTTTTTCCCATATCTGTTACCTTATGAGGTAAGGGCAGGGGGCATCACTACAGAGGAAGCAGACCCTGAGGTTGCAGGGGGGACCGGTGTTTTAGAGGGCCCAGTGAAGCCATCACTAATGATTAATTTTAATATTTCATGGTACAAAAAGTCAACATACCGATATGTTGGGGCCCTGCATGGAGACCCAGGGTTGTAGAAGGCCCAGTGAAGCCATCACTAATGATCAATGTCAATATATCATGATATAAAAAGTCATCATACCAATATGTTGGGGTCCGATGGCCCAGTGAAGCCATCACTAATGATCAATGTCAATATATCATGATACAAAAAGTCAACATACCAATATGTTGGGGCCCTGCAGGGGGGGCAGTGTTGCAGAGGGCCCAGTGAAGCCATCACTAATGATTCATTTCAATATATTATGATACAAAAAGTCAACATACCAATATGTTGGGGCCCTACAGGGGGGCCCGGTGTTTTAGAGGGCCCAGTGAAGCCATCACTAATGATCAATTTCAATATATCATGATACAAAAAGTCAACATACCAATATTTTGGGGCCCAGTAACATCTAGTTATGCAACCAGCTAAGGGGAACCCCTGGTCAAAGGCTGAACCTCGAAAAGGGTTTTAAATTGAAAAATTCCAACAAGCACTGTCTTGGATGAAGGATTCCTGGCAGCACTATAAGCCAACCGTTGACTAAAGTGTTATTACATTTAATAGGACAAATTACTCTTGAAAACATCCTGTTTAGAGAATTGCATTACATAATTCAGTCAGTAGGATAAAGTCAGTAGGAAAGACTGATGGTGGATTAACATGGGATGTCAAGACACAGCCGATGAGATTACTTGAGTCCGAGATTTAATGACTTTTTTCCCCCCCTACATTTTTTGTGCTTCCGATCAGCCTCCTACATTCACAGTAAATTAGCCTTGTTTATAAGCAGGATCTTTGAAAAGAGTTCAGTCCTGGTAAAATAATTTTCCCATTTGTGCCAGGGGCGGTTGCATAAGGAGATCACGTAACAGAAGGAACGGAAAACAGAGTCAGGTCAAAAGGAAAAGGTACTGTGCAGGGATGAGTTTGAAGTCCTTAAGGGTTTAAGGAAAGCACTCAAAGTAATAATAATATTATTCTATTGTCCAGATACACAGTATATCCATAGATCCCATTTTAAGCAAAGAATTCTAATGATTAAAAATAAATTCCCCTTTCTCTGTAATAATACACTAGTACCTTGAACTTGATCCTAAGTTACATAAAACACATATTGGTAACAAAACAATCCTATTGGGTTTATCAAATGTGGAAATGATTTTAAGCAAAATTAAGGTATGGAGATCCAGATTATGGAAAAGTTACCTTATCCGGAAAAACCCCAGGTCCTGAGCATTCCAGAAACAAACTCTGCGGAGCCAAGCACTGAGTCCTTGATAAACAGCATAAGGAGTGTTAAACACAGGGTTTAATCTATATAACAGTTGTGCAAATGTTTCCAGCACCAAATGGCCATACACACTTCTTGTGCCAGGGCAAGATTTTGGCAGCATTTTCTCTGCACTTTCCCCAGAATTCTTCAGATATCCATCTGCCTCTTCAGGACTGTGTCAAAGGAAATGTTAACCCTAAAACAATATTGTGCCTAATCAATGTTCCATCAGGGATCCCCAACCTTTTTCATCTGTGAGCAACATTCAGAAGTAAAAGGAGTTGGGGAGCAACACTAGCATGAAAAATTTTCTTGGAGTGCCAAATAAGTGCTATGATTGGCCATTTGGTAGCCCCTATATGGATTGTCAACCTACATTGAAGCTCTGTTTGGCAGTACACCTGGTTTTTATGCAAAACTTGTCTCCAAGCCTGAAATTCAAACATCCAAGGGGATGGAGAGCAACATGTTGCTCACCAACTACTGGTTGGGGATCACTGCTCGAAGGTATGCGCCCGTGTACACAAATATTGAGGCCAGCTCTCACAAAATATTGTGCTGCGCACAAAGAATTTTGTGTGAAAACACAAAATTTTGTATTCATTCTAACCTCAGCATGCAGGTTAAAACGTGCGCACAAAATATTGAGCACATACCGAGAAGGAATTAGAGGGAACATTGTGCCTAATAAAAAAAGTCATTCTGAGCAACAATCCAATGAATGATCTACACAATGGGGTTCGGTCGGACACCAGGAAAAAACCCGGTGAGCCCCGCCAACCCAGATCTGCTACCTAGGAGCTGCACCCTTACCTTCCCCTGGCCCCCACTGTGGTTGCAACAGGTGCAGAGAGGGGGTTGCAGCTGGGACAGGGGGCCCAGGGGCAAAGAGGGGTTGCAGCTGGGGAGGGGGGTCCAGGGGTGGAGGAGGGTTGTGGTTGGGTCGGGGGGCCCTGGGACGGAGGGGGATTGCGACTGGGACAAGGGGCCCAAGGATGGAGGAGGTTGCAGCTGGGATGGAGGCCCAGGGGCAGAGGGAGTTGCGACTGGGGCGTGGGGCCCAGGGGTGGAGGAGGGTTGTGGCTGGGACAGGGGGCCCAGGGGCAGAGGAGGTGGCGGTTGCAGCAGGAGGGGTTGCAGCTAGGGCGGGGAGACCAAGGATGGAGGAGGTTGTAGCTGGGATGAGGGCCCACGGGTGGATGAGGGTTGTGGCTGGGATAGGGGGGCCAGGGGCAGAGGAGGTTGTGGTTGGAGCAGGGGGGATTGTGGCTGGGGAGGGGGGCACAGGGGTGTGTGCGCAGGCCCTTGCAGTCACCCGCAGGTCCGACACTGGTCAGAACCACCATAACAGAGATTAGAAAGGAACAGACAGATACTCCTTTCAATAACAGTTGCTGTATATTTACAAGTTACTATGAAGGACATGGAAAGGACAAGAAAAGGTAGAGTCACATGGCAGGGCCAAGTTGCTTGAAATCTCCCCAGTGATACTAGTTGCTTACTTCAGACCCTGAGTAAGTGTTTCTCTTCTTTCAAAAAAACACCAGCCTGTGGTACTTTTCTTCTCTATATATAATATTCTTCACTGCCCTGGCTGAGAGCATGTGTAAAGGAGGCTGGGACAATGGAACAGTATAGTGGCCCGGCACTGAAAAGTACCCCAGGGTGGTGCATTTTAAAAGAAGGGGAGCTATCTAGCAGCTAGGATGACTGAGGCTGTGTAACAACTTGGCCTCAACACTTTTGACCTTTAAAAACGTTTATAATTTGAGAAATTAAATTTTCTTTCATTTGGCAATATTTTATTTTTGGGTGTATATCCCCTTTAGTGTAACTGTGCATTCCAGGACCATACCAAGCAAAGCACCAGCAGCTGCCGAGAGGAATCATGACTCCCAGACTGAATAATTGTGTATCTAGTGATGGAGCACTTGTTTGCTGTAGGAACAGGTCCGAGGTATTTGCAGAGCACCAGTCTGACATATTTATTTATTTGTGTTTAGATGTATTTCAGGGTTATGCCTAAACATAGGAAAAGTTTGCAAAAAGCCTGTATTCTATAGCAACAAATGAGCAGTTGCTTTTTCTGAAATCGCACAATTGGAAAAAGAAATGAAATTAAATGGTGGCTGTAGACATAATCTGCCCTGTGTTTGCTGTAGGTTTCAGCTTTATATAATAAATAAGAACTCACTAGGCCTGTCCCTCGTTCATCCCCCTTGTATAGGAAGTCATAGAAAAACCTTTGATAGACACTTTTCTTACTTTATAAATATCATCATTGACATCTAGATATGCAGCTCGTCACCTACTATTTGGTACTGTGCTTATCTATTAAACATGATATGATATTATGGGAGGCCCATTTATTAACACTCTCATTTGGGTGGTTTTAGAGTTTTTTTTTTCAAAACTACGACTAAAGTCTTATTTCTGTAAAATCACAGATGCCTTATTTATTAAAAGATTTGAATGTAAAAAAAGCACGGACGGAAAAAAAAATGCGGAATGATGTACAAAATTTTTTTTAAAAAAATTTGAGTTTTTCAAACAATTACTAGAGAAAAAAAACCCTGAAAACAAGTTGAAATGGCTGAAAAAAAAGGTGCATTAGGATCAGTGCAGCTGCCACTGACTTCTATAGGACCTTGACTGCTCTTACTTGTCAACGTTTTTTATTAAGAGTTTTTTTGTGGTGTATATACTTTATAAATTTCTCATTTTTAGTTTTAGAGAAATTTTTAAAAAAAAACACATTTTTAGATAAAAATTTTGATTGGTGAAAATAAATTGAATGTTAGTTAGTGTAATTAATGATGGAGCAAACTCTCCAGGGCCAATTTACAAACATAGCAGCCACTTAAATCTTGGCATCCATTTTTAAGCTTGTAGCACATGCACATTAAATATAAACAGGCCCAGATTTGTGGCGAGAGGCCACAAAGGTCTGGTCCTAGGGCAGAAAATGATTAGGGATGGCATGTCGCCCAGCCGCTTTATGAGGTGCATGCGCGCTCGTAGGAGGGGAAAGTGAGGGCGGGCACTAGGACTGCGTAGCCTAGGGCGCCCACCCGGGAAATCTGGCCCTGAATTTATAAATCAAGGTAGTCAGTTTGCCTATAGTGTATATAGTGCAACATATAATAAAACATTCCATTATTAGTTACCAGGACTGTGAGCCTATAAACAAACATGGCACCCTAACCAGATGTTCACCATTGGCTGGTGCAGGAAAACGAACAAGAACGCAAAGGTCTGAGTGCACTAGTTAATCCAGAAATAAAAGCATACCAGTTAAAATGAATGGGGGGCAGGTTCAGACTGGTCCAGAGGGACACTGGGGAAACTCACAAACTGGAGAGCTGCTGAATAAAAAGCTAAACAAATCAAAAGTTATATTAAAGGTGTACAAGCTCTTTAAAGGCAGCTGTAATAATTGATACATTAGTTGCTAATAGTGATGGGCGAATAAATTCGCGGAACTCACACGAAAATTCGGCGGCGGCAAAATAATTTGGGTGATCGTCGGAAAAGTCGCTCACGTGAAAACCTTTGCTTGTCAACACTATTTGGAGGCCCATTGACTTAAACGCCGGCGGCAAAATATATGCAAATTGACGCAGTTGTCAAAATTTGAGTTTCGTTCATTTTTCTGCGTTTCACAAATTTCGCGGGAAGATTTTCGGTGATGAGAAACGGGAGAAATTTGCCCATCACTAGTTACTAATATTCCGCAGATGCTGCTGATAAATGTATCAACTAATGTAGAAAATTGTCGCAGTTCAACACTGAGCTGCCTGACAAACATCAGCGACAGGGACATTCCACTTTAAGCTTCAATTTTGTAAAAAAAAACTGTAAAAAAAAAAAAATGGAAAGCAATAGAAAAAAAAAAAGGACTTTCTGGTGAACAATCTGAAGACAACTAAACTAAAAAAAAAATGTTTGGAAGGTGAACAACCCCTTTAAAAGTACAAAAGACTGTACCCAGATGACCAACCAGTGTTGGGACTACCTCCATGTCAAAGGATTCTTAAAAGGGCTGAGGAAAACTTCAGATCACACGTTTTTTTTGTTTTCTCTCTGAAACTGGTGCCTGTCTCCAGAAATGTAGAGCTAGTACTGAGAAGAAGACATGTGCAGTCAATATAAAGTGGTCTGTAACAACAGAGAGCTGACAATCAGGGGCAGATTCATCAAGGGTCGAAGTAAAAATTCAAATTTTCATGTTTTTTTAAAAAATTCAAACTCGATTTACGAGATTTATCATACGCTGGCCCTTTAAGAACTCAAATTTGACTATTTGCCACCTAAAATCTGCCGACTTGATGTTTTAGTCAATGAAAGACGTCCTGAGATCAATTTGGAGTTGTTTGCGGCCTTTCTGACATTCAAGTTTTTTTTGGAGAAAATGCGATTCGAAATTGGTTTTCAGGTCAATCTTATTCACCCGAGTTTGGAAAATTCTATTATTTAAATAAATTTCGATTGGTCGAAATTCAAGTTCATGGGAGCTGTTAAAAACTCACATGAACTCGAAATTCGATCTTTGATAAATGTGCCTCTCAGTGGTGGTGGCCTTGTTAGAGTTGCCAAAAAAAAGTGACGTTTACCAACAAGAGGGAAACTGGGCTAAAGGTGGCCATACACGGAGAGTTCGCTCGTTTGGCAATGTCGCCAAACAAGTGGATCGCTCCCCAATATGCCCACCTTGAAGTGGGCAATATCAGGCTGATCCGATCGTGGGCCCTAGGGCCCAAGGATCGGATCCTAACGATGGCTAACGGGCGGTCAGATTGCGGGACCGCATCAACGAACAGATGCGGCCGCGATCTGTCGGGATTTTTAGTCCCGTCTGATCAACATCTGCCCGACTTTCGGCCAGATATCGATTGGGGAAGCCCGTCGGAGGGCCCCATACACGGGCCAATAAGCTGCCAACTCGGTGTGTCTGCAGATTTTATCGGACCGTGTATGGCCACCTTAAAAAATAGGCTGAAAAAGGGATGATTGCACATTATAGCTTGGTACACGTAACTAAAGAACTGTCAAAAATAATAGGGATGGAGTGAATCCAGGATTCGGCTGAATCCACAGTGCTTTGCTGAACAGAATTAAAATCCTTGAAGTCATGTGACTTTAAAGCAATCAACAACTCAAGGCAGTAATGCCTATTACCATCATGTTGCCCACCATTCTTAAACTGGCCATACACCTTTAGAATCACTCATTTGACAAGGTCACAAAATGAGCAAATGTCTCCCAGATATGCAAACCTTGAAATGGACAATACTGGGCTGATCATAGTAAAGGTTATGGCAAGCTGTTGGGGGAGAAGGGCATCAACCAGTCAGCGCAGTTATTGCCCCAAAAGGAAAATCAAACTTGCCCAATTGAGATCTGCCCTATTTTGGGCCATTCAATTGGGACATTGGCAGGCCTAATACACGGGTCAATAATTCCCAATCTTTTCAGACTGAGTCAGCAGGACAATGGGAATTTCATGATGGATAGTGGCTTCTTGGGCAAGACAGAGGCTGTGTTTTTTCGTTTTTTAACCTTTTTATGACAAGTTAAACTGGCAGGACACAGATAGGAACCTTGACAATGGAGCTAATGGGTGTATTTGCAAGACATTAGCATTTCTATGAATGCGGCCGAGCTCATTTTCTGAGGAAGTAAAGGATTTTTTGCGAAGGTCTCACGGCCGCCTAACATATGCTTTAACCGTTTATCACTAACGTTTATCTAAACAATTCTAGCAGGTTAAGTGCAATGATGGTTACCAATAAATGCACAATCTGTTTATTGTTGCTAAAAACAGCCATTGTTTATGTAAATGGATGGTATGTATGGATAGTCTTTACACTCCGACAGCTCCATAGCCTTACTGTTTATCTTCTCTGTATTTATATATATATATATATATATATATATATATATATATATATATATATATATTAGGGATGCACCGAATCCACTATTTTGGATTAGGGGCGTAAACGGAAAACTCTTTTTTTACGATTCCCCTCCCAGTCCCTAATTTGCTTATGCAAATTAGGATTTGGATTTGGTTCGGCCAGGCAAAAGGAATCAGCCGAATCCTGCTGAAAAAGACCAAATCCTGGCAGAATCCCGAACCGTATCCTGGATTCGGTGCATCCCTAATATATATATATATATATATATATATATATATATATATATATATATATATATATATATATATATATATATATATGTGTGTATGTGTATATATATATATATATATATATATATATATATATATATATATATATATATATATATATATATATATATATATATATATATATATATATATATATATATATATATATATATATATATATATATATATATATACACAGTCCATGGAGGAGTCGGCACTCACGTCACAGAATTCAAATATGCCTGGGTGCAGTGTCCAAAAATAGATACAATATCATACAGAATAAGGTCCGCACTCTCAGGACTTAGAAAAATATAAAAGGTTTTTATTCACAAGGAGACTGACGTTTCGACCTCGTCGGAGGCCTTTCTCAAAGCACTGATAGATGTTACAGAAATGCTTTAAATACAGAGAATGGCGGGAAAAAGTCAGATTGGAAAAGACGTGTCAGTACAATCATCAGAATACGTAACATAATTAGCATACAAATATTGAAGACTATACACTCATTCCATATATCACTTTCAGTAATTGCAGAGGTACACTAACATTTAAACTCAACCTCTACTCCAATATACATTGTTAAAAAACTAAAAACAAATACTAAGTAACATTCTGCTGCCCTCTATGGCCATTTGTTGCTTCCTTAGCCGCAGCTGTTCATTTAAAAGTTTTATGTTACATTTAGTATCTGATAAGATTATAGGCCGTTGTTAAAGTGAACTCCCTCAACTTCACAATCATAAAGCTCTTACATCATGTAATAAAACTAATATATCCCTCAATTATAGCCAGAAACATGCAAATTGTCCCACCTTATAGACAAAACCTTTTTCTCCCTTCGTATGGTAATTAACCCCACATGCAGATATTAACCCTTCATTTTAAAGCCTGGTGGTTGTGAAAGAAAAAACCTGATGGTCTGTTAAAGAAAAAACTCTGATCCTTGTGTTAGGACGACCGTAGCAGGGTCTGTTTGAACCTGTCTGTATTAGAACCCAATAAAAGTGTAAAAAAATGACATAATATAGCCTTAGGTTCTGTGTATATAGAAAGTCAATATGTGTATATAAAAAACTAAACCATTACTGATAAATCATGTGAATTATCCCCATCCTCCATGTGGTCTTATATCAAAACAAAATTATTTTATATTTAGTCAATGGGCATTCTCATTTAAATAGTTCACATATCATGTGATGAAAGTCCAATATCATATACATAAGCAATAGAAAAAACATAAATATAAAAAATAAAAAAATAGAATATATAGATCAAAAATAAAAATCGTGCTAGTGAAATTATGCACAGTTCATTGTCCCAGTTCACTGCATAGGACCCAGATCAATCCCGTGGTTGCCCCCCCACTTTTTCCGCCCCTGAAGGGGTATCAGTAAATCTGCCAAATGAATGTGGCTGGCCATCCAGAGTATACCTGTAATGATCGTCAGAGAGGTGAGGGAACCGGCCTGCAGATTCGCGAATCTCTGTAGCAGCATTCAGGCCCTCCCTGCTTCCAAACAAATCGCATAGGCTGTCTGGGTAACACCACAACTGTCGACAAATCGGTACCGCAGATCACCACTATAGCACTCACATGCACAGCGCCAGTGTCTGCACGGCCGGTGTTATGGAATAAACGCTGTTCATTAGCCCTCGGATGTTTTTCGTTTTTTTAACAATGTATATTGGAGTAGAGGTTGAGTTTAAGGGGCAGATGTATCAAGGGTCGAATATCGAGGGTTAATTAACCCTCGATATTCGACTAGGAATTGAAATCCTTCGACTAGGAATTGAAATCCTTCGACTTTGAATATCGAAGTCGAAGGATTTAGCGCAGAAAATTTGATCGAACGATCGAAGGATTATTCATTCGATCGAACGATTAAATCCTTCGAATCGTTCGATTTTAATCCAACGATCGAAGGAATATCCTTCGATCAAAAAAACTTAGGCAAGCCTATGGGGACCTTCCCCATAGGCTAACATTGACTTCGGTAGCTTTTATCTGCCGAACTAGGGGGTCGAAGTTTTTTTTAAAGAGACAGTACTTCGACTATCGAATGGTCGAATAGTCGAACGATTTTTAGTTCGAATCCTTCGATTCGAAGTCGTAGTCGTAGTCGAAGGTCGAAGTAGCCCATTCGATGGTCGAAGTAGCCCAAAAAACACTTCGAAATTCGAAGTTTTTTTACTTCGAATCCTTCACTCGAATTTAGTGAATCGGCCCCTCAATGTTAGTGTACCTCTGCAATTACTGAAAGTGATATATGGAATGAGTGTATAGTCTTAAATATTTGTATGCTAATTATGTTACGTATTCTGATGATTGTACTGACACGTCTTTTCCAATCTGACTTTTTTCCGCCATTCTCTGTATTTAAAGCATTTCTGTAACATCTATCAGTGCTTTGAGAAAGGCCTCCGAAGAGGTCAAAACGTCAGTCTCCTTGTGAATAAAAACCTTTTATATTTTTCTAAGTCCTGAGAGTGCGGACCTTATTCTGTATATATATATATATCGCATTATATATCGCATGTACACAAAGCAGGCACTTAGCATCCATGTCTGTTTGCTTTCCTCCTATTCAATGTAATCAGAACCTGACTTCCAAGGGGATTCACCAAAACAGGAAACAAAGCAAAACAGGAAGAGAATGTGGGGTATATGCTGGAGAAAGGTGGCGCAGAGAGACAAGGGCCTAGAAGGCCAAGCACAGCAGAAAAGTCAAAGCTATGTTTAGGAAGACAAAGCAAGTGCTTGAGATGCAAAAGTCAGATGTGTACGTTAATTTGTAGACAGAGAGGACTGGATGAGTCTGGGATAAAAACAAGAGAGCAGAGCAGTGTCTGGAGATGCCTCCTACTTCAGTTATTTAACCCTTTGGCGGAAAGTCAGCTTAGCAGCTGTCAGAGCGTCTGTGCCAAGAACAGGACATCAGCAGTATAAAACTGCTAATATCTTTAAAAAAAAAAAAAAAAGAAATAGAAAATCAATGTAAATTGCAAATTCTTAAAAAAGAGACATTTTTGAAGGGGTCTAGATCCCCTTTAACATTTTTGTCCACATAACAGAAAACAATAAGTAATACAAGGGGCTCGTGAGGCCCCTTGTATTACTTATTGTTTTCTGTTATGTGGATAACCCTAAATAGAATCGGGATTCGTTTAACACAGGGGATAAAATAAAGGGAAGAGCGAGTGATAATATGTTAAAGGGACTGTATTCCCTCTTGCAAGTTATAAAATGAGCAGTGGCATAAGTAGATGTTACTGGGCCCCACAGTGGCCCCAGAAACATTAGTAATTTGACCAGTTCTATCAAGATATATTGAAATTGCTCATTAATTAGCACCTCATTGGACCCTCTACATTCCTGCGCCCCCTGCAACTGCAGGGTCTGCTTCCTATGTAGTTGCACCCCTGAAAACGAAAGACAATTTTGTATGGACACACAATTCAGTGGAAAGAGCTGCACAAAAGTCATTATGCCAGTACCTGTAGATATTGTGTGCTTTGTTAAATCTACTATTCGGGCAACTTTAAAATTTGCCAGGTCTTCTTCATCCAGAGCAATGTCCCCCCAGAAGGCAGCTGTAAGGAGAGAGAGAGCACAGTCAGTTACCTATAGAAGGATTATACAAATTTGGGCAAAGAATTCTCCCTAAGAACACAAGTGAGTAGATGTCTCAAGTGGGAATAGACAGTAACAAGTCATGTTTATTTAATTTCTCATTAATCTCATTAACAGGAAGAACATTAATATGAAAAAGATAAGATTTTGAATCCTGAGTAAAGAAAGGTACCGAAACTCTAATGGTGAGTCAAACCAGTCCCCATTTTAGGGGCAGCCCCTTTGTCAGGTGAGAAAAGGTTTTCTTTACACAAGCGATTAAATATCTTATGCCAAGTGTAGGCTCATGGGCCTGATACTGTAAAAGTTTAAAAATTTGGGGCTCTACTTATTAATAAGTAAACCTTAAAAATAAGTGAATGAAAATTTGATGAGGGTGCTATTCTAAGCACTTTTGCAATGTATATGTATTACTTTTTTTTTACAAAGATATTAAAGGATACATGTACTGTTAATATGAATGAATTTTGTTACAACAGCGCCACCTGCTGGTCATTTACTCACCAGTCTGACCACCAAATAGTCAAGGAAGTTTTCAGGAGAAAGAAAAAGGCTGCTCTGATGTTCTTCTGCTTAGGAAAGATTTGAGAAAGGTTTTTAATTTTATTCCCAACCAGAAGAACATCAGAGCAGCCTCTTTCTTTTTTCCTGACAACTTCCTTGTTGGTCAGAATGGTCAAAAATTGACCAGCAGGTGGCGCTGTTGTAACAAAATTCATTTATATTAACAGAACATGTATCCTTTAATATCTTGGAATTAAAAAACAATGAATGTGCATTGCACCCCCGTCAATTTTACATTCATTTATTTTTAAAGTTTACTTATCCTTTAAGAGCTCCTGTTAACTGGAACATGACATTTATTCATCAAACTGAAAACCTCCTTTTCTCAGAAGACAGCTTTTAGATGGCGGAGTTTTGTATTTGGGTTTGTGTGGGTTGAATTCTTTAGGAACTGCTCTGCATCCCAAGGCCTGGGTGGTAACCATTGTGACAAGTTACATATATTAAAACCTCTCTCCCTGATATATGTACATAAGGCTTATAGTGAGACCAGAGAATGTATTAGGGATGTCCCAGGTAAGTATTAGAATAGATTGCTTATGCTAAAGCAGTCGCCGTTTGCTGGAGAACAGAGTCCGCAATGAAATCTGTAGACAGAGGGAGCTGTGTAAACTAATTTTCCCTCAAAATTCTTGCAGAGAGTACACAGACTGGATACACAAACACATGGCATGACACACAGACCCACTAACTAGATACAGAAAGAAGTTATAAATACACAATTCATAATTTACGCATCGAGTAGCAGCCGACAGGCAACACAATAGTGAGAAACACAAGCACCGCGAGTCCTCAAGTCACACACACACACACACTGGCACATGCACAATCTGGGGCATCATCTGGTTCACATAAACAATAATTAGGCACCCGCTCAGCCGACACTTTTACTACCCACGGTGCAACACTGAAGCATCATGTTGCTCCTAGTGCGACACCTTACAGTGCACACAATGTGACATAAGTAAACAGTCTTTGTATACGTCTGTGCTTCTACATTGCCTTTTGGGGGCCATATTATAGGGCTCTGCAGCTGTGGCCACTTATATACAAATTGCACAAGTTAAAGGGATTCTGTCATGATTTTTATGATGTTTTTATTTTTAAATTACACTGTTTACACTGCAAATAATTCACTCTGCAATATAAAATGTCATTCCTGAACCAGCAAGTGTAATTTTTAGTTGTAATATTGGTGTGTAGGTGCATCTCAGGTCATTTTGCCTGGTCATGTGCTTTCAGAAAGAGCCAGCACTTTAGGATGGAACTGATTTCTGGCAGGCTGTTGTTTCTCCTACTCAATGTAACTGAATGTGTCGCAGTGGGACCTGGATTTTACTATTGAGTGCTGTTCTTAGATCTACCAGGCAGCTGTTATCTTGTGTTAGGGATCTGTTATCTGGTTACCTTCCCATTGTTCTGTTGTTAGGCTGCTGGGGGGAGGGGTGCAGTACAGCAGTAAAGAGTGAATGAAGTTTATCAGAGCACAAGTTACATGACTGGGGCAGCTGGGTAACTGACAATAAGTCTAGCTCCATGTCAGATTTCAAAACTAAATACAAAACAATCTGTTTTGCTCTTTTGAGAAATGGATTTCAGTGCAGAATTCTACTGGAACAGTACTATTAACTGATGTGTTTTTTAAGAAGAAAAAAAAACATTTTCCCAGACAGTATCCCCTCAAAGGAGAAGGAAAGGCTTGGTGCACAGGCCCGGGGTTATACCAGTGAGCACCACGGAGCGATCCACTTCGGTCTTCTTCTTTCTTCAAATTTCCTGGGGCTAACGCATGCGCAGGTGAATGAAATCGAAGACTTTTTAGTTAAAGTTTGGCTTTTGTTCTACTGCGCATGTGCAGCCGCACAAAGACAGAGGAAGACGGAAAAGGATCGCTCCGTGGTGCTATAACCCTGAGCCGGTGCAGTTTTCTGCACCCCCAAATGCACCAAGCCTTTCCTTCTCCTTTAAGATCAGGATTTAGTGAATTGCTTTCTATCTACTCTTGCACACCTTATGACTGAACTGCAGACCGGTTATACAGTTCATGCCCAGGGAACATTACTACAGAATTCCCAGTATCACATGGTGATGCCATTGCACACATCTTACTTTTGCCCTCTTATCATGCTGGGAATTCTCTTTGGCAAGTTGGGAAGATGATGGCATGATGTACCAAGAAAAACATGGGAGAACTTTGAGCCCTTATTCATATGTAACATGCATGGGGTCATTTACTATAAGGAAGATAGTGTGCAAATGCAAAAAACAGGGTGCAATAAGAACTTTTTTTGCACTTTGCCCATTGCCTTCCTTGCATGGAGAATTGCTACAGATCTCTGGGCTCTGTTTTGGCTGCTACCCCCTTCCATGAATACAATGAAGGGTGACCCTCCCCTTTCATGCAATACCTGTCCCCTAACTGGCTTATGTCACTCAGATGTGCAATTTAAGCAGGCGGTATAGGACGCAGGCTGGAAAGGACAGGGCTGACCTGTACCCCTTGATGCTGCACTGTGCACCCCATGTTGGATTTTTTTATCCAGCTCTGTGGATGAGCATTAAGGGGTGCACTCTTTGTGCTCTTGTCCGTCTTCCTGGGGAAAGTAACCCCTACGGTCTAAAATACACAGGCACAGTGACCTAGATACTCACACTACAGCATATGTGCACACTGAGATCATTTAAGACCCAGATGTGGGTGTCTAGTGCTGGGAACTGTCACACGCACATAAGACAGGTCCATCTCATTTTTCAGCCATTATACCACCAATATATGTGGCCATATTATAATAACTAGGGTTGGTTGTCCATCAGTCGGATACTAAGAAGCCAGCTTTAGCTTTGAATATGGACCATGCAGTATAGCGGGTCAGGGCAGGAGTTCAGCTCAGTACATCACCTTTCAGAAATGTGTGTGTGACCTGCGGCACCCTCGGGCATGCCCCTATGTGTGTATTGTGTGCAGCTCATGAGTCACTGTGTGCGTGATTCACAGCTCCTCTGTATATAAATGAGTGTGTCAGGGAATGTGTGTGTCTGCGTGTCTGCCTTTGTGTTTATGTGGCACTGATTCTTCATGTGTGGGGAGGGGGGGGGAGAGAGAAAAGATGTCTATGTGTCAGTATACAACTTAGTGTAGGAGTGTGAGTGACAGCAGCAGTGTTAGTACAGAGATAAATGTGTGTTGGTAGGTACCCATGTGTATGGGCATCTATGCCAGCCAGTTCTGGTTAATTAAGAGCTTATGCTGTTCATCAATATTCTTAACCCCTTTCTCCGGGGACCCAGTTTAAGTCAGTGTTGCGCCCAACTGGTTAAGGATCAGTGCCCTGACTTTACCAACACCCTCCCTTAGGACCAGTACCCTGGGCTTTATTTTACAGCCCTCTAAGGAAGTAAAGAGAATGCAATTTATGAGTAGATTTTCCAACATCAAAAGTGTTTTTATGCATATCCACACAAACACACACAAAGACCATGCTCAACACTTTCTTCCTTAGGCTGTCAGGGGGTGCTGGGTTTTGTAGTTTTGCAGCAGCTACAGAGCCACCGTGGCAAATCCCTGTTGTTTTTGAGAAAGACAAATCCCAGCAACTGTCAGATTGTCTTTCCTGTTGTCTGTATGGCAATACCAACTCCCCACCCCCTATAAATTTCCAACACCTCCCATCAAACCAATACAGCCGTTATACACACACAAATGCAAATCATCAGTACAACAATCATACCAGTAATAGACAAAGTTCACACTCAGTGACATACACACATTGAGGGAGACCCACTAAACTGCCTAATGCTACAATGCACACATACTAAAGGTGGCCATAGACTTAGAGATCCGCTTGTTAGGCGAAGTCACAAATGATCGGTTCTCTCCCCGATATGCCCAACGAATGGATCAAAATTGATCCAATACGGGCGGTCGCATACACGTATAGATGCGGCCGCGATCCGACAGGATTTTTTAACCTGCCCGATTGAAATCTGCCCGACTTTCGGCCAGATATCGATCGGGGAAGCCCGTCGATTGGCCCCACACACGGGCCAATAAGCTGTCGACTCGTTGTGTCTCCAGCTTTTATCGGCCCGTGTATGGGGGCCTTTACACACACACACACACACTAGCAGGAATGTAGCACACAGCTGTAACAGATAACACAGGCATACTCCTGGCTCTTACAACCACCACCACATAGATACAGAGTGATACTGAGTCGGAACTAACAAAGTATTGAGCACAGTATATACCATCCCAACTGTCAAGGTGTATACACACAGCAATGGACATTCTGATACACAAACACACAGCTGCAAATAAAGTCTCAGCTGAACTGTCCAAAGTTCTCTCCCTTTTATCCCTTCCCCCTCCTCCCTCTGTCTCTCACACTCACACTATCCCTTCTTTCTTTCTTTCTCTCCCTCCCTCCTCCTCCTTCTCCTTTTCTTCCCCCCTTACCAGCTTTGCAGGGGTCTTTGTAATCTATGGTTTCTTCCACCACCTCCTCCAGATCATAGGAATAGTCCAGGAATTCCTGCCCCTGTCCCAGATGGAGCATCCCTGCAAGCAGTGCCCAGAGGAGCAAAGGGGGGCTACCTAACCAGGGCATCCTGGCTACTGCTCCTGCACAGCTATATCTGCCTGGGCTCTGGGCAGCCTATGCTCTCCTTCTCTCTTTCTCTTTTTTTTCTTTTTTTTTTTTTTTTGGGGATGTGATGTTTCAGGGAGGCGTGATTCTTTCGGATCAGCCCCCTACAGCCTGTGGGATATCATTGTGTCCCTGGGAAACAGCCAACCTGATGGGGAGGGGAAGAGGAGACTGGACTTTTATTTACCCCTTTCAGGGAGTTATAGTAGTCCTTGGGGTGGGGTAAGCAATATCTGACTTCTTGCAAAATCTAGTTTGGGATATCCCTGGACATTAACAAGTATCTGATGGTAAGCACTGAGATCTCTTATCCATCCAGGCTGCTCCATTGGCTCCGCTCTTAAAAAGGCAAATTTAGCACTAAACTGGATTAAAATATTAATTTACACCAGAAACTGATCTTATAACAAAATCCTAATTGTCTGATTGCCGCTCTGCTGAAGAATTTATTTTAAATGAAGTCAAAATTTGAGCTAACAAAATTTCAGCGTTTTAAAGAGAATTTCAACCCACAAAATAATTTGCCTAATAAAAGAAAACTAAATTCTAAGCAACTTTGCAACATGCATTCATTACAATTTTCTATAGTTTTAAAGTTATATGTATATTCTATTCTATTTAAAGCAGTGTCTGTCCCTTTATATTCTCTGCCCTGATGGCTCAGACTGTTGATACAGTGTAAGACAAGGCAGCTGATTAACAGACCTGTCTTTGCTGGGGAACTAAATGTTTTGCAACATTGTTTAAAAAGTAACAACCAGGAGTTGAGCAAATTGTTCAGCAAATTGCCTATACAAATAACATTGAATTTTTTAAATAAACTTATATTGCAAAGTTGTTTAGAATTATATATTTTTTTAATTAGGCAAATTCTAATTTTGGGGTTGACTTGCCCTTTAACTTAGTGTTTCTAAATTCAGCGTTATTAAGGCCAACACCAGAAACCTCGACCCAATTATAAACCGTTGGAAGGAGTTTCTGACTGATTTTGAAATGGCATCCGAAAATGACAATTTATGGGCAAGGGGGTACAAAAATGTCATATTCCAGTATTAAAGTAAAGCTTGTGTGAATCTGGCATTCTTTAAATGATATTTAACCCCCAAATTCAACTTCAAACACTTTTTTCAGTTCAGTTGGTTTAAGACAGTTCACCAGACTATATTCATTTACTTTCTATTTTCTATGTGTGACTGTTTTTATAATATTGAAGGGGTTGTACAACTTTGAGTTAACATTTAGTATGCCGTAGAGAGGGATATTCTGGGACAATTTGCAATTGGTTTTCATTTTATTCATGCTTTTTATGCAGCAAGCTCTCCAGTTTGCAATTTTGCCAATATGGTTGCTAGGGTTCAAATTACCTTAGCAACCAATCACTGGTTTGAATAAGAGACAGGAATATGAATAGGAGAGGCCTTTACAGAGCATTTGGTTTTTAAAGGAGAACTAAAGCCTAACTAAAGAAGTAGGCAAAAAGGTTGTGCATTATGTTTTGTGCTTCTGTACCAGCCCAAGGCAACCACAGTCCTTTAGCAGTAAAGATCTATGTCTCGAAAGATGCCCCTGTAGCTCCCCATCTTCTTTTCTGCTGATTCACTGCACATGCTCTGTGCTGCTGTCACTTACTCAGCTTAGGGACCCACTCACAATATACAGTACACATAGAATAGAAATGTCACAATATAAGGCGGATTAGTAATTAATACAGATAATTACTACATGGCAGCACAGAAACCAGTGCAATTAGCATCAGAATTTAATAATCAGTCCTGTAGCATCAGTTTATATTACAGACCAACCTCATTTTCTGCTGGATAATTAGTGACAAGCCCTAAGCTTAGCTTCTCAACAGCTGCTCAGAGCCCACTGAGCATGTGAGTGTCACAGACACTTTCCAAGATGGTGACCCCCTGTGACAAGTTTGAAATCCTGGATCATTGCTGCTATTGACAAGCTGAAACTTTAGGCTGGTGCAATAAGTTCTGTATATAAAATATGGCATTTTTAGCCACATTCATTTTAGGATTTAGTTAATTTTTTACCTTCTTTTGTTTTTCTAAAGCAGCGCTAAAGAATCTCAGCAGTTTCATTACAGGCAGTTGTTAGAATTGATACAATAGTTACGAATACTCCAAAGATGCTGCTGAGAAATGGATCATTTAATGTAGCAAAGAGTAACAAAATCTGCACCTGAATTACTGAGCTGCCAGACTCAAACAGCAGAGAAAGGAACTTTAAACTTAGATTTTGGAAAAATGGTAAAAGATAAAAAATGGAAAGCAATTGAAAAAAAAAGTCTTTATTTCTGGTGAACAATCTGAAAACAACTGAACTGAAAAAGTGTTGAGAAGGTGAACAACCCCTTTAAGAATGTACTGGCCCGTGCACTGCCCACTGAACTGGCATTTCTTTATCTCATTGGCATCAGTAATATATTGCTTTCTAACGAGGTACGGCATCTGTTTTCCTCCCAGGATGGGTATTTGTGGGCATCAAGCCCAGACTGGCAATCTGTGAGTTCTGGCAAATGCCAGAGGGGCTGCTGTAAGATTCCATAGACAGTCATTATTTATTGGGCTGCTGGGGGGCTGTTTGGGCCTCTGTGTATTTAAAATGCCAGGGCCTATTTTGAATCCCAGTCTCGACCTGGCAGACCCTGCAGTGGCTGGGGGGGGGACTCTGGCTTCCAAACCAAAATTTGATAAAGAGGCCCACATAACACAGACGCTGATGATACAAAATGTAAAACTTCTCCACAGCTTACAGACAACATGCAGGAACTACATAACCCACAATGCATTGCACTGTGATGTTCTGTTCCTTATTGAAATCACATGTTCAGGGAATTGTGTGGTTTGGAGGATGCAGGCTCAGGAAAGATGGCTGTTGATACAATGTAACAGTAGTCAGCCAGCTCAGCAAAGTAGTCAGTCAGATCAACAGGCGAGCAGAGGGCTAGGCTTAGAGAACTGTTCCAAACCATTAAAAATTATGAACAGTCTGCATATTTTGTATATTGCAAAGTTGCTTGAAATTATGTTTACTTTTTGAAAAGCTTAAGTTATGTTTGTGTGGAGTTCCCCTTCAAGTGGCACCGGACCCTCCAAAGATTTTTTTGTAGGGTGGCCCGGACTGTCCGGCACAATCTAAGGGCTCTTACTGACGAGTGTTTGAAGCTGCGCTACCCTGCGTTCTGTTTTTCTGCGTTCAGCCACAGGGGAGCGCAGGAATAGTCACATTTAGCTTTTTTTCAATGAGGTTGTACTCACACAGGCGTGTGTAGGCACCGAACACAAGTTGAGATGCAACATGCTACATTTTTCCTGCGTTATGCGCCTGTGTGAGTACAGCCCCATTGAAAAAAGCTAAATGCGTCTATTCGTGCGCTCCCCTGCAGCTGAACGCAGAAAAGCGGAACGCAGGGGAGCACAGCCACTGCTCTTACACACAGATGTATAAGCATAAGACCTTACCCTTGCACAGGTGTTAGCAGAGTCAGGTCTGGACTGGTATTCAAAATAGGACCTGGCATTTCAAGAAAGAAAGGCCCATACAGCCCCAATAAATAGTATCTAACAGCAACCCCTCTTGCATTTGCCCAAATTTACAGATTGCCAGTCTGGGCCTGATCAGAGTTCTTATATTACTAGATGGGAATCTCATCTGCAAAGATCCTGCTCGTGGCTATGGGGTCCCGAAGTCTTGCCATCTCAGTTATAATGTATGACATAGCCCTGAAGTACAGCGTGCGGCGTGAATCTAAATGAAATATGCCAGCAGCATGTAGATATAACATGCAAGCAACTTTTCAATTAGTCTTTATTATTTATTTTTTATCGTTTTAGAATTATTTGTCTTTTTCTTCTGACTCTTTCCAGCTTTCAAACGGGGGTCACTGACCTCATCTAAAAACAAATGCCCCGTAAGCCTAGACATTTATTGTTCTTGCTAATTTTTTATCACTCATCTTTCTATCGAGTCCCTCTCCTATTCATATTCCAGTATCTTGTGCAAATCAATGCACGGTTGCTAGGGTAATTTGGACCTTAGCAACCAGACGGCTGCTATGCTAAACTGGAGGGCTGCCAAATAAAAATAACTCCAAAAGCTCAAATAATAAAATAATTAAAACCAGTTGCAAATTGTGTCAGGATATCACTCTCTATACTAAAAGTTAACTCAAAGGTGAACAACCCCTTTAAAGGGGAACTGAAGCAACCCTATGTAGGGAGCATTTTAGCAGTCATTCAGCAACATTGAAGATTTATATTAAAAGGGATGAAGCATCTATGGTGGCTTATCATGTGTCCAGGCATATTTTGCAGTCACAATACTGTGAGGACTTTAAGGCACATTTGTACTGTAATAGTAATAGTAGACCCCAGATGCACATGAAGCTTCTCAAAAATCAACAGACTGTTGCTTCCCATCTGCTACTCTCAAGTGGTAATGTGAGCTCAGCCGGCTTAATTGTTTAATTAAGTGAGCACTTATTGCTGGATGCTCTCATCACTTGAACTTTAGGGAGTTCCACCATGGGAGCTGCTGGGAATTTATTATAAATCATCCCAGTTATTCATAATGAAAGATGGGATGCAGGGTGGGGAAACCAAATACTGTTCGGCATTTATATGCGGTTTCTACGGACGCACCAAAGAATTCATACATCGGATATGCTTTTATATAAGTGGGTAATAAATAAGAATAAAATAAAATGTCATGCTAATCATATTTCTAATAAACATTAAAAGGGTGGTTCACCGTTTAGGGTAGAGGCACACAATGCTATTTGGGGGAGATTAGTCGCCCATCAAATAGCCTCTTTTTCAGTCGACTAATCTCCTCGATACTTCGGGCGATTTCAGAAAATGAAGCGCTCCAAGTGCCATCCTGCCGGCAATTTAGATTCTAGCCGTCAGGAAGGCATTGCAGGAATATTAGCCGCCCAAAGAAAAGGCGATTTGTCTCTGGGTGACTAATCTCCCCCAAATAGCATTGGGTGCCTCTGTCCTTAGTATATTATAGAATGTCCGATTCTAAGCAACTTTTCAATTGGTCTCCATTATCTATGTTTTTTATACTTTTTGAATTATTTATCTTCTTCTTCTGACTCTTTTCCGCTTTCAAATGGGCGTCACCGACCCCTTCTAAAAACAAATGCTCTGTAAAATTGTAATTGCTAGTTTTTATTCTTCCTCTTTCTATTCAGGCCCTCTCCTATTCATATTCAAGTCTCTCGTTAAAAATCAGTGCAGGTTGTGAGTTATTTGGACCCTAGCAACCAGATTGCTTAAATATCAATCTGAAGAGCTGTTAAATTAAAAGCTAAAATAACTCAAAAACCTTCAATGAAAAAAAAAAAAGAAAGCCAATTGCAAATTGTCTCAGAATATCTCTTTACGTCGTAGTAAAAGCTAATTCAAAGGTAAACAACCCTTTTGTTTACGAATATTCCGTTATCTTTAAATGAAACTGCAGTTGAGAGCAACATTTGTCCTTTCTGCACTGCTGGTTCTGCCTCTTGAAACAATGTAGCAGAAATCAGCCTTGCATGGCTACATTGTTTCAAAAGTGGGACTGAAGCAGGGCACTGGACAGACAGATGTGGCTTTTTGAAATTAATTTGTATTGGAAATATGTTCAGAATTACAGTCTTGCCCTCTATTGTGGCTATTGAGACGTGCTGGCTGCACTGTGGATAAGGAAGAGTCTTAGTAAGATTTCATGTATATAAAATATCCGGCAGGCTATGCGGTTGTGTTCTCCTCCCCCTACACAGTGTCTGTGCCTGGCGGGGGGAAACAAGTTGTGTCCTAAGTAATCCCAGGTGCTGTTACATTTGCAGCAACCCATAAAGAATCCGGGACTTGATTATACAGATATCTCGTTTTTTCCTAATGTTTTATGTGACCTTAGAAATTAGGGAAATTTAGCATTGTCCCTGCTATGGCTGTAAAGCCACAACATCATCCTCGACCAGGAAACTAAGCCTGGCTTTTATCTAAAGTAAACATAACAGATTATGAAATGGGAAGGATCACCTAGAGTTGGATTTGCATTACAGCTATAAGGATTCCCTGTGAAGCAGAGAAATGTAGGGTAAAATACATATGTAGGGCAGCAGTGATTTCCGTTCATCCGTGCAGATGTGTCTGTGCCCTAAGGTGTCTGTGTGTCTGAGCCCTGCTATGTTTCCTATTGCCCCAGAGAGCACTGTAGAAGCAGAGGTTATGTTCATAAGGTGGAGCATAAAGTAATAAAAGCCACAGGGTAATGGATGTTATTACTGTGGTGTTGGTTGCAGGATAAGATGTAGCAGTATGATACTTAGCCTGTGTGTGTCCTGTTTAAAAGGGAACTATACCTACCCAAAAAGCGTAATGTGAGACTGTAAAAGATCATTAGATTAAATGTATACAGCCCCCTCCCGTCACTCTTTGTTGTGACTGTTTTGTTAACAGGCATCCATTATGTAGCCATTTCTTTAGTTCTTTTGTAAAGTTCTAAATTCACAATTGTGTTCATATTTCTACCATGATTATCCTTTATTTATCTAATGTACAGTGGCGGAACTACCGGGGGAGCAGGGGGTGCGAGCGGGCCAGGGCCTGCACCCTCTCAGGGCCCCCCAGCAGCCCGCGCACCACTGAAATGCGGGCCATATGGAGGGGGGCAGGGCCCGGCTGCGTGTCACACACCAGGGCCCGCCCCCTCTTGTTACGGTACTGCTAATATATCATAATGTGCAGAGCTTTGTAGAGATAACATATTTACATCAGTCCCTGCCCCATGGAGCTTACAATCTAAGCTAAGGCTGAAATAATCAGAGACACTACTAATAAATGCCACTTGCACTAACTGCCACTAATTGCATTTATGTAAGATTCAAACATGACTTTTAATTATATAGTCGACAAGTAAAGGGTTAATGGGATATGATTATATGATCTCTTTAAATGTTGAGGCTTTTGTTGTGGTCCCTAGTGGAGCTGCCAGACAGCCTTACATCAAAATTTCTGTGATACGCTGCTGTAATGGATAGAACACCTGGGAACTATCACTAAACATACAGTATACCGTAACAGTTGCCATAAAGTTGCATTAATGAAAGGTACAGCCCCATCACATCATCTGTACATATGGGAAAAACCCTGGAAACAGGAAAAATTATTTAGATATTTTAAAAACATATTTTGAATTCATTTGCCCTGTACCTTTGCCATGTTTCCATTTTTTAGGTGCATTTCGATTGCTTGGAAACATCACTTGTATTCACTGAGTCTGTACCTACTGTATATAGGCAACTGCATTGGTGCAATTAAAAGGGTGGTTCACCTTTAAGTTAACTTTTAGTATGTTATAGAATGGTCAATTCTAAGCAACGTTTCATTTGGTCTTCTTTATTTATTTTATAGAGTTTTTTAAAATTATTGTCTTTTCAGCTTTCAAATGGGGCTCATCCCATCTAAAAACAAATCCTATGTAAGGCTACAAGATTATTATTAAATTCCACAGTTAAAAGATCACACAGACATCAGCTCTAACAACGGTAACCCCCACCCCACACAAGTTATAAAAAGCCATTGATAGTCAGAGCCCCCTTATAAGTTAAAAAAAACTGGCGCCAGGGCCCCCCATTAAAAAAAGATTGTTGCTCAGGGTCCCCCTACAAGTTAAAAAAAATAACTGGTCACCAGGGCCCCACTATAAGTTAAAAAAAAACATTGGTGCCAGGGCCCCCCATAAAAGTTTTTAAAAAATCATTGGTGGTCAGGGCCCCCATAAATTAAAAAGAAATATTGGGGCCCCAGAGTATATTTAAAAAGAAGATATTGGTGGCAGGGGCATATATAATCTCAAAATCACATTGGTGGCCAGGGGTTTAATAATATAAAAAAAACACATTGGTGTTTAGCAGAACTGATATTGTCTTCAGGACTTCAACTTTGTCTCCTTTCGCAGCTTCGGGACTTCAACTTCAGCTCCTTTCGTGACTTTGGGTCTTTTTTCAACTTTGAGACTTCAAATTCGGCTCCTTTCGCGGCTCCAGGACTTCAACTTCAGACCCTTTTGTGGCTTCGGGTCGTTTTGCGGCTTTGAGACTTCAACTTTGGCTCCTTTTGAGGCTTCCGGACTTCAACTTCGGCTCCTTTTGTGGCTTCGGGTCTTTTTGCAGCTTTTCATGACTTTGGCTGTTCGAGACTTTGGCGGTTCTGGACTTCGTCAGGTGCGGCACAGCTTCAGTACTGTTAAGGGAGGTCCGGATATTTTGAAAAGTGCAGCACAGCCAGGCGCCACTTTAGGCCCCGGCCTGGTACAGGAGTACCGCCTGTGCCCCCCTGATGGTGCTCCTGCTCATGGGTAAAACTATGAATTTCTTTTCAGCATGGCTGGTTTACATACTGCCCCTTGGGAATAAAATAAAAATGGAGATACCCACCATTCAGGCCAGTATTGTTACCTCATCATTTCCCAATAATTCTGCATAATTCTCCGTATCTGCCCTGCAGCAGCACATTCAGATGAGCTTGTGTGTGACAGTGACATCCTGTGGCCCCCACTGGAATAGCTTCAATATATATATATATATATATATATATATATATATATATATATATATATATATATATATATATATAAAACAAAAAAAAACTTCCGCACACATAGGTCTTGATAAATGAAAAAAAGCTGGTAGATTTATTTCAACGTTTCGGCTTACAAACTCAAGCCGTCATCAGGAAGGGCAGAGCCTAAGGTGAACGTGAAGTTATATACAAACACAGAATTCAAAAATGGATATATATATATATATCTATATATATATATCTGAGGGCTGCATGCCATTATGTAAAATATATATGCTTTTTATTGCTATACATTATTCTCCACTTCATGGCTAAACCATTTCCCAGAGTTCTGCTTCACTTGGATTCCTTGGGGTACAATTTTATACATCTGAGCAAATCAAATATGGTTTTTCCATACAGGGGTATAAATCGTGGGAGAGAAGAACAAGAGGAATCTAGGGCCCCTTGGAGTATCAGGTAGTTACAAGTGTGGTAGCCATAGATGTATTACATGTTGGTATGTGAAAGTGTCAAGGAATTTTGAGTCAACAGTAACGGATAAGAAATTAAAGGATATGTAAATTGTAATACCCCTTGATCACGTGCCTCAAATGTAGTAAACAATACGTAGGGTGCACAATTAGAAAGTTAAAAGAAAGAGTGAGGGAGCATTTGAATCAAATAAAAAAGAGCAAATTCACAAGACATTTTGCACAATGTAGCAATGGTGAAATTTCTTTTTTCTCAGTTCAAAGCATTGAGAAGTGAGATTAGGAGCAAGAGGAGGTAGCCATACATGTAGAGATCCGATGGTTTGGCGATTTCGCCAAATGAGCAGATCTCTTCCCGATATGCCCACATTGAGGTGGGTGATATCGGGCTGATCTGATTGTGGGCCCTAGGGCCCAATGCTGCCAATATGGGTGTCGGATCGCGGGACCACATCTACGAACAGATGTGGCCACAATCCGACAGGATTTTTAACCCTGCCCAATCGACATCTGGCCGGCTTTTGTCCAGATATCAATCGGGAAAGCCCGTCAGAGGACCCAACACACAGGCCTATAAACTGCCAACTCGGTCGACAGCTTTTATCGACCCTTGTATGGCCACCTTAAGAGAGAAGTCTATTGGATTTTCACACTTGCCATTTGGCCTTAATTATAAATTTGACGTTACATGCTGTGTTAGATTAGGCTTAGGTTCACTATTGTCTCCTATGAGGATAAGATAAGTATGAGAGTAAAAATATTTAGGAGTTGGGTCTATAGGAATGTCCCTGTCGTATTTTAACTTGGAATTTTCACTGAATTATACATTAGGAATTTTACTAGGTTTACATGTATTTAATTTAGATGGGGGCAATGTGTTTTTTATGGACTTTATATATGTTCTCGGATGTATTATTATGTATACAGGTTACAAACAAATGCAACTGGACCCTTGAAATGTATGTCTATAATGATGTGTATCAAATTGAGAGGCATAGCCCAACCGTTCTGATTGGTTCTAAAGTGGGATGGGATGTATGTCGGTTTTATGCTGCTGTGAGGGTGGCATAATCGCCTATGAGTAAGTACTGGAGGGTATGAAACGAGTAAGGTGGAGTATCGTGGGGTCAGTATGCTGAAATGCTTTTTAATACACATTTTTGAATAAATTATGGATTTTTAATAATGTGGAGTTATGGGAATCATTTTGTGATATGTGCCTTGGGAACTGGTTAACTTTGGTATATTCAGATTGACCATTGAATTACCCCAAGAGCCAAGTTTGCATATATGGTGTGGACTGGTTCAGCAGGGTAAAAGCAGGCACAACAAGCAGAGGTGGGTTAATGCACAGGCTACCCAAGGCTATAGCCAAGGGGCCCATCTGCCTTTTTTTTCAATTATCATTTTTATTTCTGCTGCTGGGAGAAGAAGACAGACAAGTCATGTGCAGATCTAGTGATGTCACTGGCGGGCAACAAACCTGACCCAGAGTAGAGAGCTTAGGTGCCTGGATCTGCACACATCCAGACCCTGCAGTAGCCTAGAAGGGGGCATGTGTGGATGTAGCCCAGGGGCCCCACGTGCAGGGCCGCCATCAGGGGGGGACAGGGGGGACAAGCGTACCGGGCCCGGGCATGAAGGGGGGCCCGGCAGCGCTGCATTTTTTGAAGATCCGGGCCCCCCTTACGAGCGCCCGAGCCGTACGTCTTGCCTCTGTGCTGCCGAATGCGGAAGTGCCGAAAAGCCGAAGCCGATGCGCCGAAAAGACCCGAAGTCACGGAAAAAGCCGAAGTCACGAAAACAGCCGAAGCCGAAGTCCTGAAGCAGCGCAAAGACCCGAAGTCACGAAAACAGCCGAAGCCGAAGTCCTGAAGCAGTGAAAAGACCCGAAGTCACGAAAACAGCCGAAGTCCTGAAGCGGTGAAAAGACCCGAAGTCACGAAAGGAGGTGAAGTTGAAGTACTGAAGCCGTGAGTTCAATTCTACTGAACACCAGTTTGTGTATTTTTTTTTTTTTAATCTCCTGGCCACCAATGTATTATTTTAATATTCTATAGGCCCCTGCAACCAATCTTTTTTTTTAAAACATGTTTTTTTGGGGCCCCAATTTTTCTTTTAACTCGTAAGGGGCCCCTGACGCCAATGTTTTTTTTTTTTTTCAAAAAAATTTTTTTTTTTTTTTAAATTTTTTTTTGGGGCCCCAATTTGTTTTTAACTTGTAAGGGGGCCCCCGCCGCCAATGTTTTTTTTTTTTTCAAAAAAATTTTTTTTTTTTTTAAATTTTTTTTTGGGGCCCCAATTTGTTTTTAACTTATAAGGGGGCCCCTGACGCCAATGTTTGTTTATTTTTTTTACATTTTTTTTGTTGGGGCCCCAAGTTTTTTTTAACTTATAAGGGGGCCCCTGCCACCAATGTTTTTTTTTTAAAAAAAAAAAAAATTAAATTTTTTTTTTTGGGGCCCCAATTTTTTATAAGGGGGCCCTGACCATCAATAGCTTTTTACAACTTGTGTGGGGGGGGTTACTTTTTTAGCGCTGATGTCTGTGTGGTCTTTTAACTGCGATGTGGAGTGGGCGGGAAATGGGGTGGAGCTTGGTCGTCAGTGTGGGCGGGGCCCAGGGGGCCCCAAAAATTTTGTTGTACGGGGCCCCGTGATTTCTAATGGCGGCCCTGCCCACGTGTCATCAATCCACCAGTGATAACAAGGCAAGATTTCCATTCCACGATGAAGGTTAATTGTGCCACATTGTACAGAAGTGCTGGGTAAGGAGGACAAGGGGCAAGGCTGGAAGAGAAGACACAACTAAACAGGGAAAGTCATGGCGACCTCTAGACAGGGACAGGGTAGGGGCAGACTTGGCCGGAACACCAAAGATTGCAGAGAGAACAAGAGAGCAAAGCATGATTTAAGTTGAAGGCAGTATGAGTACAAATGTTAAAGGGATACTGTCATGGGAAAAAAATTTTTTTCAAAATGAATCAGTTAATAGTGCTGCTCCAGCAGAATTCTGCACTGAAATCCATTTCTCAAAAGAGCAAACAGATTTTTTTATATTCAATTTTCAAATCTGACATGGGGCTAGACATTTTGTCAATTTCCCATCTGCCCCTGGTCATGTGACTTGTGCCTGCACTTTAGGAGAGAAATGCTTTTTGGCAGGCTGCTGTTTTCCTTCTCAATGTAATTGAATGTGTATCAGTGGGACATGGGTTTTTACTATTGAGTGTTGTTCTTAGATCTACCAGGCAGCTGTTATCTTGTGTTAGGGAGCTGCTATCTGGTTACCTTCCCATTGTTCTTTTGTTTGGCTGCTGAGGGGAAAAAGGGAGCTGGTGATATCACTCCAACTTGCACTACAGCAGTAAAGAGTGATTGAAGTTTATCAGAGCACAAGTCACGTGACTTGGGGCAGCTGGGAAATTTACAATATGTCTAGCCCCATGATAGATTTCAAAATTGAATATAAAAAAATCTGTTTGCTCTTTTGAGAAATGGATTGCAGTGCAGAATTCTGCTGGAGCGGCACTATTACCTGATTCATTTAGAAAAATTTTTTTTCCCCATGACAGTATCCCTTTATTAATGTTTCCATAGTGATAGAAAATGTCAATGTTTTCAAAGTTTAAGAAAAAATAATTTTGGGTTTACATCCCCTTTAATCAGGACTCAATGCATAAACAAGGGTTTAGGTGGCAGTATGAGATTGGACTTTTTGGGGGACACCCATATTTATACCCCAGGTGGTGGCAGAGCAAGGTCCTAGTTGAGTTGTAATAAGGCATGAGCAGGAGGTGGTTCAGTTTACAGGACATGTTAAATCACCTGAATTCAGTTGCCAGGAGGTTGACATCTCTGGGATGAGAATTCTGCTGGGAATGTTGCTTCTAATACAGAAATACAGGCCCGGATTTGTGGAAAGGCCACCAAGGCCTGGGCCTAGGGCGGCAGTATTTTAGGGGGCGGCATCCTGCTCAACCATTGGTTCAGAAACACTGGGAATGCGCAAGATCCAATCGTTTTTTAAATTTCCCATGCAACAATCTCTATTGCTCCTGTCCCGATGATGACAATTTGCACTAATAAAGGGGAGGGGATGGGGGGACAAATGGCGGTGGGCCTAGGGGTGCCCACTATGTAAATCCAGCCCTGCACAGGTTTAGGGATTCAGCTCTTTTTTTCAACTAAATCTGAAGTTTTTAAATTGCGCTCAAATACCTTATTTGAAATATTTACTGCAAACAACTGTAAGAGAGAGGTCACAAGTGGCGTTTTTACGTTGCGTTTTTAAAAACGCGCAGTTGAGCGTAAGTATGGACAAAATGAAGCCCTATTGAAAATAATGGAAAACGCAATATAGCAATTCCCACGGGGCAAATGCGAGCCAACATCCACCACGCAATGCCAGTATTTGCGTTTCTCAGCAGAAATGCCAATATGCCAAGGAATCTATGGGATCCGCAGGTTTGGAAATACACTTCGCTGAAATACGCCGCATATTTTCAATATGGTGGTCAAACGCATATACATATTTGTGGCATTGTATGCTAGTGACGTAATTAAGTTGCATATTGACAATCATTATGGCTACAGTTTGCATGTAAATTGCTTTTGCGCTTTGCTTTTTTCACATGTTGATAAAGAAAACTACAGGCTGAAAAAAGCATATTATCAGGGGCGTAACTACAGAGGAAGCAGACCCTGCAGTTGCAGGGGGGGTGCAGGAGTTTAGGGAGCCCAGTGAGACCCTTTTTAATGAGCAATTTTAACATATCTTGGTAGAATAGGCCAACTTATCAATATTTTAGGGCCAAGCGCGGATCTCCAAGGTGGGCGCCCGGAGGCCAGCGCCCTCCGGCGCCCCCTTCCTCCAACAGAATTGCATGCATGTGCATTCTTTCATACTGGAGCACTAATACTTAGTGCTCCAGAAGGGAGCCAACTACCTCTGCGGCTGGGCGGCATGCCACCCCTTAATTTCTGCCACCCTAGGCCCAGGCCCTAAATTAAATTTGCTGCAGGCCCCTGTAACATCTAGTTATGCCACTGCATACTATCATGCGTGTGGGCTTTCATTGGTGTATGTATGCTCGACCGCACGTTTTTAAAAACACAACGTAAACACGCCATGTATAACCTTGCCCTAACATATGTTCAGTGGGGGTTAAGGGCCTATTGCCCAGTTAGGGTAAGATAAGGGATCAGTGCTTATATTCTGCCTTGGCTTTGCTTATTTTTTAATGGGGGCCAGGGTTGGATCGGGCAGACAGGACATTTGGAAAAAACCCTGTGGGCCCTGCTGGCCCAGACCCACTCCCCATGACTGCCAGAGCCTCTGCTTGCCTGCGCTGCTTCGTGACCTACCCCATTCACACCAAACATGGCTGCATGATGAAATAAGAAGGTACACACCGGTGGGCCCCTGAATGCGCAGCCCCTGTAGGCCAGACCCCCCCAGTCCGATGCTGATGGGGGCTCTGATTCACTGCAGGGTATTCATAGTATTATGGCAGGGAACATAATAGTTCTTGCCTGCCCATGCGTTTTCTATGTTAGATAGGCTGGAAAATATTGAAACAGTGAATCAGCCAGTGCCCATTGTGTAGAGTCCTGCATCAGGCTGGATGTCCCCATAATACCTGCAAAGTGGTCATGTGTCTGCCATATTGGCTACAAATTAGTCAGTAAGGTGTCCCAGATTATTAAAAGAAAAGTAATTTAATTCTGTGATCCTTTTATTTCTATAATGTTGTTTTCCTTTGGGCAAAATTGGCAGCAGGGATTGAGAAGGAAGTGTAGGCAAATATCCTGGCACTTTGCTTCCCGTCACACTTTTAGCCCTTGCTTGTCTCGTACACATATTGTAATAGTTACAGATTTGCAGACAATAAATACACACACGGTACACAACAGTAAATGCTGAAACTTTATTTTCTGAAACACCAATTTCCTTTGAAATACCATTAGAAATGACAGCTATAAAGAAAAGCATGTGTACACTTCAACTATTCCATATTTAATAATATAAAGAGGGCATTAAGAGGCATCTTTTTAGAAAACCTGTACCATTGCGTTTGAAAGTGGGACAAGAAACAAACAAAGGAGGATGGATAGAAGAAAGAATAAAGGGATTGGTGAGAGGGTAATGCCAGTGCTCTGAGTGGTGGGTCTGTCACTTGACCTGTTTTGAGGAACAGGGAGACAAGTCTATATAAGAAAGACAAAACACAGAGGGTGTAGGATGGATGTTACAATAAGATGTATCTGTAATTAAGGAACATGCTATGATAAGGGTGAAGATGCCAAGTCATGCATTTCGGATGGGTTCTGGAAGAAACAATAAGATAGAAAATGGTACAGATGATATTTCCTACTCAAGGCAGAGCTGTATCAAGTGCTGACTAGGATATTATCTCTTGTATCTCTGTATCCTAAAAGATGAACTCTAAGGGTCAGGGCACACAGGCAGATTCGGGGAGATTAGTCGCCCGGCGACAAATCTCCTCTTCTTTGGGGGCGACTAATCTCCCCCCGAACTGCCTACCCTGCCTCTTGAGGCAACTTCGGGCGACTTCGCAAAATGAATTTTGCCAAGTGCCATCCCACCGGTGAATACCGTTTTAGCAAGGGAAGGCAAGGAAGGCAGATCAGAGGAAGATTAGTCGCCCCGATGAAGAGGAGATTTGTCGCCGGGCAACTGATCTCCCTGAATCTGACTGTATGCCCTGACTTTAAATATGACTATAAATCCAGGGCAAACATATAAACGTTTGACACTTTCCCTGTGTTGAACAAGTAATTTGGTGACCTCATCATTTATTGAGGGGAAAGTCCATATGTGTTTGAGGCATTGGAAGTGTTTTTATAGCATACGGCTCTTCACATTGTTATGTAGGAGGGAAAGACAGAAGGATCAATTTGTGTAAAAGGCTATTAAGTCCAGTAAACAGGCAGGCTTCCACACAGGACTTTAATGGTTGTGCCCAGCAGAGAGCGGTCGGTCACAAGCTTCATGGAGTCATTAGAGGTTATCTGGTGTAGAGGAAGGAATGTATAGTCATCAGTCAATCAATTTAATAGTCCCTTGATCCATTTGGAGATAGGCTGCATGAAGACTAGGGGAAAAGTACAGAAATGGGGGCCCCTTATGTTTATACTATTTATTTGTTTTAATAACCCCTATAATGGTACCCCTTGTACCCACTTGATGATGCAGCACTGGTATGAGATACACACCGTACAGCTGGATTGTTGATATTATCTGGTGCATCGTTTTTGACCACAAAGTCCTATTGAATTTCTTTAAGTGTTGGGTAGGGCAATATAAATATTATTTTACACAAAACTGTAAAGGACAGTAACTTCCTCACCTTGTTGAGCACACTTTCTGCAATGGTTTCAAGGCTTTGAACCTTTTCCGGATCCATTGGTGTGACGTAGCATGCATGTCCAGGGCGGGGGCGGGTGGCAATCAGCAGCTTTGGAGAAAGAATGAGGGAGGTTATTGATCACAATCTTTAAAAAAAGATTCCAGACTGAACTCTAAAACAGCAAACATGGAGTTTTGTTGACATTCCTGTTTTCCAAGCAGATAATCATTAAATGATACCTGATCTTCTGTTGCTATGGGTTACAAGACCTGAAGCAGACCAGCATAAAGGCATGATAAATATAGCTATTTACCAGTATAAATTCACAGAATCAAACCTAGTATTCCAAAACAGCAAAAAAACACGTATGGCCTTAATTATCCAAATTTATCTGACTATTTTAATGGAAAAAGTCAGACCAAACTAGAATCCACTAGTGGACCTTATTTATTATTTAAAAAATCACAATTCTATTATTAAAAAATCATGAACAGGTACAAACGGGAAAAAATCAAGCGAAAATCTGAATCATTCGATTTTTTCCCAAATCGCTTAATTTTTTCCCAAATTGCTCAATTTTCTCAGAAAGTTTCCCAAAAAGTCTGAATTTTTGTCCAAAGAGCATGAAATAGTCAGATTGTCAAACTAATTCCAGCGCAGAACACAGAAACGTTCTAATAGAATAGGGACCTCTCCCACTGACTTATATACAACCTCGGAAGGTCTGAGATGCCGGATTTTCGGATTTGGACTTTTTCCATCCTCGGGTTACAATAAATCTCGAAAAATTTGAGTTTTTTCTTCCAACTTAAAATTCAGATTTTATAGTTAAAAAAAAAAAAATCAAATTTTTGGTATACGGACTTTAATAAATAACCCCCTTAGTGTCCACCTATGAAAAGCAGTTAACATTTTTGTTCAGCCTTCTTGTGTTACTCTGCCTCAGTGGTCCCCAACCTTTTTAACCCGTGAGCCACATTCAAATATAAAAAGAGTTGGGGAGCAACACAAACATGAAAAAGTCCCTTGTGCTGCCAAATAAGGGCTGTGATTGGCCATTTGGTAGCCCATATGTGGAAAGGCAGCCTACAGGAGTCTCTACTTGGCACTATACGAAGTTATTAAGCAATTAAAACTTGCTTCCAAGCCTGGAATCCAAAAATAAGCACCTGCTTTGATGCCACTGAGAGCAACATCCAAAGGGTTGGAGAGCAACATGTTGCTCGCGAGCTACTGGTTGGGGATCACTGCTCTGCCTTGTCCAATAGGTGGAACCCTTATTGCAAGCTCTAAGCCCACATGTCTGCAACCAAGACCTCTACTAAACAGGGGGCAGGGCTCAGCCCACAGACTGAAAGCCGTGCAGGTAAGTTCAATAGGTATGGGTTAGCCAGCTTATGATCAGTATATAGTTTACTGAATGTAATATCTCAACAGAGAACGTTGAGTCAGATATCTCCAATGATATGTATGTATTTATTAATAGATCATGTGACATACCTTGCTGTAATCATACACAACAGAGGCAGAGGAATTGATTCCTGTATCCAAGTGAAAAGTTGCCGCTCCTGTCCCATGGGTCCCAGAGACGGTTCCTTCTTGCAGAGACATCTGGAAAATCTGAAATGAAGCGTATTATTGGTCAGGGTACTGTTATTTCTCTTATATACAGATAACCATTCCTATTTGACGAATATAAAATATATAATTACTCAGTAATGCCATGATCATTTTGGGAAGGACTGATTACTTCACTGAAAAATCTGCCTGGCCTGTCATTACCATGTAGTGCCAGGATCCTTTTCTCTTTACCGTGCATTCAGCCATTACAAGTGTTGGGGGAGTGTCATGAAGCTCTGATAGGCTGTAATAATATCTCCAGCCTTTCAGAGCTTTGCATTGTTTTCAGGAATGTGTTGCTGCCACCATTATAACACACAGAGAATCTGATATACATGTATTCTTAATCGTGCTTTTGCAAGCTTTGCCCGATTTAATAATTAACCTACAGATGGGGGTCAGTCCTAACTGAAGAATCTGGCACATGCAGCCACACCCTTTTGCCATTAAAATGGATGGTATGCCGTGTATGAATTAATATAGTCTGCTTCATCTGTAATCACCAGACTCTGACCTGGCACAGAACTGCAAATATTTATTCTCCTTGGGCTTAGCTTTCCATATTGGCAACTCCAGCCATCGTTTCCAAAGACAAGAGTTTCAATGCTATCTGCCAGTTATGGGAGTTAGGCAGTAAATGTGCTCAGTAGCCTCCCTCTCTGCACCTTGGGAAGGGTCAGTATTCTCTAAAATAACTAGGGGTCATTTATCAACACTGGGCAGTTACTCATGACAACTATTAAATTGTTGCATTCATTGTTCTTCCTGCAGCTGCCTGAAAAAAGCCAAGCGCTGATTGGTTGCTATGGGTTACTGCCCACGGGCAACTTTGCCCAGTGTTGATAAATTAGTCCAATATAGTCCTTTTTTAGTGTCCAATTCAGTGCTTATACTGCTTCTCAGGGGAACCAAATGAAGTCAGCAAATTAGCTTCACAACCCTAAATTTGGTGTAGAGCAAGTTATACACTTCATTCATTGTATTTACTATTTAGTATTGTAGGAAGAAAATTCACATTAGTAAAGGGAATCATGAAGATCCACCCTAAACAGGATAGGAAACTATTTTTGAGTCCTGACACATAGGTTACCAATCCCTGCCTATTAAACATAGTTATGGGCCTATGAATATTTTTTTTGTCTCTGGCTGTTGGGCTTTTCATGAGACATAAGGGGTTATTCACTGAGATCCTGGACACAAGTGCAAAAGCACAAAGGGGTGCAAAGGGGACAGGCAGGGGGGACACTATTTTAGCTGCCCATTGCACCTCTCAATAAATACAGGGCTGCTGAATGAAGGCACTGCTGTATTCATGGGGCAAACACGGGACTCTGCACTTCATTTTCGAGGGCAGAGACCTGCAGCAATTTACCTACATTCAGGGTACAGCACAAAGTGGAAATCACATGGCGGACTGTGCCCGGTTTTTACACTTTGCACCATAACCTGCACATAGTAAATATATAACCCTTTTGTTTACCCCTTAGCGCATAGGAGCTTTGAAATCTGAAAGTCTGAAACAATATATTACCCAAGTATAAACAGTGTTTATGTTTGCTCCATCAGTTACGGAGCTACCACCAACAGTATTGGAATAGGCAGAAAATGTTAATTTGACAAGTAATGAAATACTCAGGAGGACATTCCATCTAGGGTTCATCCACTGTGATGGGAAAACCAAATCCTCTGAATTATAAATCAACCTATGGGAAACTAACTGGACTATTAAATGCATCTGTGTCCCCAGGACTGTTGATTAATTGGTATCTTCTTTGCTGTAAAAGATTATTGACTAATTAGGATTCTGCTCAATAAATGAGGCTGGGCTTTGCCCATTACATTAGCAACTGAATTAAGTGAATGTCTCTATACAGGAGGCAGTGTCCTAATTTGTCTTAGCTCTTCTCATTAGTAGGGTCATTTCTTTATAGAAAGGATTTCTGCTCTGCAGTGAACTGCTAATTAATCTGGTCTTTCTAATTAGTGGAGCTGTTTCTTACAGGCATAGGCTTATTTTTGAGGCTCTGCTATTTTGTTAATTAGTCTACTCATTACAGAGGACACACATTTTTGTCTGATCATTAACAATAATTTGTACAATTAATTAATGGGAGATTTTTTTTGATGGGGCTACAGATTATGAATCTCATACTGGCTGCTTGGCTACTGGACTTGTTTATGCCTTGTAACGAAACCGACGAAACCTGGTAAAATTAAGGGGAATGTAAACTCAAAAAATAGTTTTACCTAATAAAATAGTGCTTTCAGAAGCACTGGACATCTTTAATACATATATATTGGAAAGTTGCCAATAATTATTTCTTTTATGTTTTCTTTTAATAGGCAAATTTTTATTTTTCGCTTGACTTGCCACTTAATCACCCATCAGATAAAAATCGGATTGGTTCATTTGTTCTGGGTTGGCTTGAGTACAAATTGATGTGTGTGTGTGACAAGCTTAGAGATGTAAGTGGTACTCCTTTATTAATCAGGAGATGTCTATTGGTTACACCCTATGTTTTCTAGCTGTGATAATGGTGACATTTGTTGTAAAATTTAAAATCTCACCGTTTCTGTGTGTTTTTGACTCATGTGTAGCCCCATCAGCAGAACCCCAACCAGAACCAGCACAAGGACCACCACCATCAGGACCACGCAGACAAGCTTCTTAACTCCACCAAGACATGGGATGCTGGGAATGGGCAACTCTGAATAGACCTGCAAGAAAAGGAGGGTGTTGAGTATAATCTAGCTAAAAAAATTTCTTTAAGGCAATAAAAGATGTATTTAAACCCCAATGATACAAAATTTAGCACAGTGAACCCCAACCAGTGGCTCCTGATCAATGTGTTGCTCTCCAAACCTTTAGGTGCTGCTCTCAATGGGTTCAAAGCAGGTTCTTATATTTGAATTCCTGGTTTGGAGGCAACTTTTAACTGCATAAAACTAGAGGAACTACCAAACAGAGATTCCTGTAGGCTGCCAGTCCACATAGGGGCTACCTATAAGCCAATCACAGTCTTTATTCATGCTTGTGAGCTACATTCATTTTACATTTAAATGTAACTCACGGATAAAAAGATTGGGGACCCCTGATTTAGCAGGACATATCTCCATTAACCATCTGCCATGTATCTGCAGAGCTTAACCGTCATCCTAAACCCATACAGATATTTATTTTGTCTGTTCCATAGTGATAAGTCAAGTTATCAGCGATACTGGCATTAAATTATCTGTGGCTGCCCCTTCTTTGACTAGATACACACAATCTGCAGAGTGATCCCAAGTTAACCCATCCATGTTACTTACGGGTGGTCTCTCCATCAGGACAGCTTTGCTTTGCTCCATGTCTTTCAGGGTATTGTAGCAGTCTACCTTTGCTGAGGTTGATCCAAATTATATATATCTGCTGGTTAAGAATAATAGGGATGAAGTGTTTCCCACCCCTTCCCTGAGTGTTTGTTCATACTCTACTTGTGTTTAAAGAACAGAAGCACTTCTAGGGTTTTTAAGAGGATTTAATAATTGACGCTTTGTTGCCACAGTCTGTGAAGGGTTTAAACTTTATATTCAGATTTTTATATTTAGATTTCAGATTGCTGTAATTGCTGCCTTTCATACACCACACTTTACAGAGACTTGCCAAACCCTCGTAATGCACAGCAATATTTATAAAGTTGAATGATGATGATAAATATATGTAGTTCATTGCATTATGCAGAATATCGGTGCATTATTTCCAGTCTTCTAATTGACATTCCTTTAGAGTGGGACTCATATTTTAGAATAGCTCTTTCAACACAGTTTGTGCAAGACAGCAAAGATGTTTACCAGAGCCATTGTAGTCAAGAATTTTCTGCCAGACTTCTTTCTAATATTTCTTGGTGTTAGTGGAAGAGAATCCTTGACCTGGAGCCAGAAGTCCCAGATGTAGCTGTAGATCCTCTAAGCCACAGAACATGAGAAGCAAGTATTGTATCTGGCAGGAAGAGCAACCTATGGGACTTTTTCAATCCCAGATTTTTCCTTGACCCAGTCCCAGATGTAAGTATTGTATAGCAAGTATTGTATATGGCAGGAAGAGGAACCTGTGGGCTTTTTTGACAATGGCATTAAAAAATCCTAAGCATAAGGTTGTTGCTTGGCTAGGGAACAGGTGGGCTGGAAGATGATCAATTTGACCCATTAACTAAATCCAGTTTTAGGTGGTATTTCCACCACATCCTTTTACCAAAGTCAAGCAGTGATCCAACAGAAAATAATCCATATATACTCCTGGCACTAGAGATCTCGGATGAAATCACCACCTCACTTTGCCACCATGTTTATGTTTTTGTTACGGTCTTGTTACAGTGCTGTGTTTGCACTGACAAAAGTTCACCAACATAATTAAAATGTTGACACCAGAATATTAAGAGACCATTTGTAGACCAGTGATTCCCAACCAGTGGCTCGTGAGAAACATGTTGCTCACCAGCCCCATGGATGTTGCTCTAAGTGGCCGCAAAGTAGGTGCTTATTTTTGAATTCCAGGCTTGGAGGCAAGATTTGGTTGCATAAAAAACAGTTGACCTGAAAAACAGAGCCTCCTGTAGGCTGCTAATCCACATAGAGGCTACCAAATGGCCAATCACAGCACTTATTTTGTACCACCCAGGAATATGTTTCATGCTTGTGTTTTCCCCCAACTCTTTTTTTTTTTTTAAAGTTTTTATTTAACATTTTGCAATTCAAAAGACAAACAATCGCAATGTCTCAAAACAATGAATATATTCCAGAACAGTTGTGTTTCCTTATACAAGAACATCGAAATACATGCATCTTAAAGTCATTAGTCATTGACCGTTGGAAGAGAGGGGGAACAGCTTCAACCATTACTATTCTAGTACTTCAATCCAGCTCCCCCATATCGCCTGAAATTTTTCGGGGCAACCCCTGGCCAAGTATACCGCCTTGTGGAGCGGCAAGACATTATTTATGAGAGCTTTCCATCTGGCTAGCGTGGGGGGTCTGGTGTCTTTCCAGGTAAGAGGAATAGTCTTTTTGGCAAAAAAGAGAAGTTGCAAATAGAACTGCCTTTGGTATGAGGGAAGCGTAAGAGGTTCTATAAGACCCATCAGACACAGCTCCGGGGAGAGTATGTAGGGGAGAGCAAAGTTATCCCGAATAAAGCTCAAAATTTCCCCCCAGTACCTTTGCATATAAGAACATTCCCAAAATACATGATACATGGTTCCTATGTCTATTCCACATTTATAGCATGTGTCAGGTGTACCTGGGTATATTCGTGCAAGTCTATAGGGGGTCAAATAGGCCCTATGGAAAAATTTGATTTGGATAAGTCTGTCTCTATTGGATATATTTAGTGATGGGATCTGCTCGAGAGCCGCGAGCCATGCTTCTTCAGTTAGATCCGGAATATCTGCTTGCCACTTTGTACGCACCTTTTCTAAGCGGGTATCCAAAGGTTTTTGTAGTATGGCGTATATCCAAGAAACCACTTTCTGAAGTTCAGGTTGTCTGAGGTATCGTTCAAGTGTAGTCTGTTTTATATTTATGGGTCTGACCTGGAACTGTGTCTGAAAGGCATGACTGAGTTGTATATATCGAAAAATTATTCTAGTTGGGAGTTGGTGCTCATGTTGAAGGATCGGGTATGGCTTTAGCTGTCCTTGTTCCACTATTTGCTCAAGGTATTTAATACCTAGAGAAGCCCATGTGCTTGCATCATGTAACTGCTTAAAGTGAGGGAGATTCGGCTTATCCCAAAGAGGAGTGCCTGGAGACCAATTGGCCAGACCTAGGTATAATTTTTTCATATACATGTCATAGATCTTCATAACTGGGGTCATGGAGGCTATGTGCGGAAAGGCACAATGGGGGCCTCTATATAGGTGGTTAGCTAGTGCTTCCATAGATGTGGCGTTAGCCGCCTCAATTAAGAAGGCTTGGTTATTTAGGTCTGGCACTAGCCACCATCGAGCATATACCAATTGAGAGGCATGATAGTAGAGTAAGAAATTTGGCAGAGCTAAGCCGCCTTTGGAGGTCGGGGATTGTAAGGCAGCTAGACTGATGCGAGGTGTCTTATTGGCCCAAATAAAGGAGTTGGTTATTTTGTCTATTTGTTTGAACCATTTTTGAGGAAGATATACCGGGGCATTATGTAACTTGTAAAGAAATTTCGGGAGGAAAATCATCTTCACTATATTAGCTCTCCCAACCAGTGATAGAGGCAGGTTGGCCCATAGGGTGGTTTTCCTGCGATATTCTTGGAGGACTGGATCTAAATTGTCTTGAACGTAATTAGCGGGGTCTCTAGATATAATCACCCCTAGATATTTGAAGGAGGTGGTCCATTTCAATTGGGATATATTTGGATCAGGGGCGGGAATCGGATCAACAGGGAAAATGGTTGATTTCTCCCAGTTGACTTTTAGGCCCGAATATGTTCCGTACCTGTTTACTAGTTGGAGGAGGGTATTTAGAGAGCTGTTCGGGTCTGCAAGGTACACTAACATATCGTCCGCGTACAGAGAGGTTTTTTCCTCTATTTGCCCCTTTTTCATGCCGATAATTTCACTGTTGTTTTGGATTTGAATAGCCAGGGGTTCTATGGCTAGTGCAAACAGGAAGGGTGAGAGAGGGCACCCCTGTGTTGTGCCCCTTTGCAGTCTAAAGAGCTGTGAAGTGTAAGAGTTAACCTTTATCTGACTCTCTGGCGCTTTGTAGACTGCCTTAAGTCCTTTAATAAATCTGTCACCAAACCCAAATCGGGCCAACACTTCCCAGAGGTAGTCCCACTCGACTGTATCGAATGCCTTCGCGGTATCGAGGGAGACTACCACTCTGGATCCTTTATTGTCATGGTGCGTTTGCAAGTTAGTGTAAAGGCGCCTGATGTTTATATCAGTAGCTCTCTTCGGCATAAACCCCGTTTGATCCGGATGTATGAGATCTTCTATTACTAGCTTAAGTCGGGAGGCAAGTAGTTTGGTGAAAATCTTTATATCAACATTTAGCAGTGAGATAGGGCGATAGGAATCACATAAATGACTAGGTCTACCCTGTTTTAATATAACCGATATCATCGCCTGCGTAGAAGAGTGTGGGATTTCACCTGTATCTATAACAGTGTTCCAAAGTGAAGTGAGTATTGGGGTAAGTGTTTTAGTATTGGCTTTGTACCACTCAATCGGAATTCCATCCGGACCTGGGGATTTGTTGTTAGGGAAGCTTGCTATAGCGGTGGCTACTTCTGCCTCCTTTAAAGGGGCATCGAGGAGTGAGGCTTGAGCTGCAGTTAATTTGGGGAGTAGGATAGAGGCCAGGTATTCGGTGAGGTTCAACCCACTATCTTTTCGAGAGCGATATAACTCTTCATAAAATTTCCCAAAGGCATTTGCTATCTCTAGTGGGTCATGGAGTTCCTCCCCTGAGGGCTTAACCAGTCTGGATACAGCTGTCACCTCGTGAGGCTCCCTCACTAATAGTGCCAATAGTTTGCCACTCTTATCACCCCTATCATACCATGCTGCTCGTCTATTAATTTCAAATTGGGAGAATTTATCTATGAGTAAAAGGTCAAGATTTCTTTGTGCTAGCATCATATCTTGTCTGTTGAGGGGACTATCATCTTGAGCTAAATTGCTCTCTGCTGTTTGGAGATGGGCTTTCGCATTATCTAGAGATGCATCAATTTTCTGGCGTTCTCTCTTAATGAGAGAAATATACGTACCCCGAGTCCATGCTTTACACGCATCCCATACTATGGTGTCTTTTGCTGTTTCGAAGTTCATGTCAAAGAATTCAGTAAGTAGGGGCTGAAAACTCTCTTGGATATTCTGATTATGAACCCATTTAGGGGACAGGCGCCAAGGGCGGGGTTGCTCTGGCGCCGGGAATGAAAGTGTTAATTGGAGGGGTGCGTGATCTGAGCAGACCCGTGGAAGGTATTCAGCTGATTGAATGAGTCGAAGAGCCTCCTTGTTTGCCAAAGCCAAATCTATACGAGAGAGGGCCGAACTAGCAATCGTGTAACAAGAATATTGCCGAGCAGTGGGGTGTTTAGATCTCCATACCTCTATAAGCCCGACTCCCGTGAGCCAATTAAGAAATGTTGAGGTGTCATGAGGCAGAGGTCTAAGCCTGTCTAGAGACGGGTCTGGCACTGCGTTAAAATCTCCTAACCAGAAAGTTGGATGAGGCCCCATTTCAGCTATACGAATCAAGATTTCTTCCAGCAGGACTACAGTGAAAGGGGGAGGAACATATACATTCACGATTATAAAACAGTAATTGAATAACTGACATTTGAGGGCTAGATATCGCCCCTTTGGATCTGTGTGAAGGTCCGCCACTCCGAGGCCCAAACCTTTCTTTGTAAATATTGCTACCCCTCTGGAATGAGTGGAATATTCAGCGTGATAAAGGCTACCCACCCATGCTCTTCTCAGAGCCAGAACTCTCTGCCCTGTCAGATGCGTTTCTTGAAGCAGGCATATATCAGCTCCTGATTTCTTGAGATAATCCATAACTACAGATCTTTTAATGCGATCATTTAAACCCCGTGTATTCCACGAGACCACTTGTATTTTACGCTGTTTGTATGCCATGACTATATTTAAATCGTAACTCTATATTGTAGCGGAGAAAACCTTTGTGAGGCCCTACCTTCCCACGACCATCTGAAATATCTACAGCGTCTGGTGTAATAGGAAAACAATTTGCTAATAGAGACATTGCAATAACAATTATCCCATTTCCTAATCGGAAATTTCCACCCTCCCGGTAACCCCTTGAAACTCGGGGGTACATGAATCCCAAAACCTTTAACATACCCATGGAAATACTAGGCCAGTGGCCAATTAACAAGTGAGTAAGTCTCTGTATCCGTACAGTGCAATAAGCTCCGTGTTATTGCCAATATGTTTCTGCTGCTACTCAGATCTAGTCCAGAGTGAATGTTCATAGCTCTACCTGAGGATCAGAGGGAAGGATGAGTGCACCCGTAAGGACAGTCCGCCGAAAAATGGAATCCCTCTTTGATTATGTGGTAAAGTAAGCAAAGTTCCCAACTAGAGTCTGTGTGCTATTTGGATATTCAATAAAAGTACATAAGATAAGATATACAACCTGTTTGATGACCCAGCTTGAAGATTAATCATTAGGCCTTGTGGGAGAAGCCGGCCGGCGTTCTAGCCACTGGATGACGTCTTTCGGATTGTCGAAAAATAGTGCCTTTTCCCCATCAAGGATCCTCATCTTGGCAGGATAAAGCATGGCATATTTCACTCCTTTTTCTCGCAGTTTGCGGCGTGCTTCCGTGAAGGTGCCTCTCCTCTTTTGAACCGCTAGGGAATAGTCTGGGTATATGGATATTCTTGTGTTTTGGTAAAGGATATCTCCCCCCCAACTCTTTTTACATCTGAATGCTGCTCAAGGGTAATAAAGGTTGGGGACTCCCGTTCTAGACTTTTACCCAGGATAGAATTAATGGCCTTGTATGGAACCAAGCAAACAGTGAGCAGCACCGGCTAAGTCTTTTATGAATACATCTGTCTTGGTCTTCTGGACAGTAGACAATACTAATATATTGATAGGTATGAAGTGAAATTCAAAGGACTAACAGGGGGATGAGATACAGCACTCTGGACCTTCAGCTAGGTGGGGTAGATAACTGTATAATGTGGTAAGAGCACCTATTAGTGTCAATTCAAAAATGGTGGAGCAGGGTGCAAAGTACAAAAAAACAAACATATGCCACAGTGTTTCTCATACTTTGCTCCCTGTCAGCACCCTGCACATTTCTGATGAATGGAGCCTCGAATACCAGTATGCACTTACGTATTGTAACTTAATTGGAACATGAAACAGGCCTCATCAGTGGACTAAAATAACATGTTTAATCTCACATGTCCTCCCTTTTGTATCCTCAGAAGAATGGAGTTCGTTTTTCCATTACTGGCAATGCTGGTAGGTATATATATTTTTTTGTTTATTTTGTTCTTTTTCCCTTGATGATATTTAAGAAAGGTTTTGTATTTAATGTTTTTGAGAGTATAACCTTGGGGCTCATGACTCAATCCATTACTGATAAGATCTGCTTGTTACCCTATTGCCTCTAGATGTTTTCTGAATTTCAGTATGTGAGCGATATACCTTGTCAAACTTGCATAAGTAACTTAATCTTTTTTGTGATCTGTGTTTATCTTGTGCCCCATGTAATGATATTTTAACAATTCACCATCCCTTGCAAGCCTCTACTAGATACTTATCTTTATTTTCTCTTTACTCACAGTGGCTTTGGAAATGCTTTCAGTAGAAAATCATGACTAATAATTAGCATGGCCTACAAATATTGCCTTACGTGGTTTATTTAACTTGCAGCGTAGGATGATGAACAGGATTGGCCTGTGGGCTTAGCATAAATATGGGTGTAGTAAAAAAAAAGCCACAGTTTCTACCAGGTCATTTAACAAATAGCAACTAATGAAATATTGATAACCCTGAAAGATGGGAGCACCACAAATACACCCTGAACAAAAAAAAACTGCCTTTTCCTTATCTGTAGAGCTGGAAGTGGAACCAAAAATCATTTATAAGCTATTTACTAATGCTAGGGTCCGTAACCCAAAAGCTATGGCAATTCCACCTTATGTAATAGCCTCGGGCATCACAAGGACAAATAAACCCTGTGTAAAAAGCTTGCCTTTATTGCAGAAGCTAAAAGTGGTACTGGAAAACATCGTGGATGACATTTCCCAAAGCTAGAGTCCAAAACCCCAAACCTATAGAGTTCCCTCTTCTCTAAAACCTTAAAACACCATAAGGACAATACACCCTGAGAATAAAGCTTGCATTTCTTATACCAACATCCATACAAATACAATGCCACATTTTACAGTAAACCCTTATATTTAGGGATGCACTGAATCCACTAGTTTGGATTCGGCCGAACCCCCGAATCCTTCACGAAAGATTCAGACGAATACCGAACCAAAGCCGAACCCTAATTTGCATATGGAAATTTGGGGTGGGAAGGCCCGGGAAACATTTTTTACTTCCTTGTTTTGTGACAAAAAATCATGTGATTTCCCTCCACGCCCATAATTTGCAAATTAGGATTCGGATTCGGTTCGGCCAGGCAGAAGGATTCGGCCAAATCCCAAACCGAATCCTGGATTCGGTGCATCCCTACTTATAATAACATTATAGCAAATCATATGTTGCCCGCCAGTACACTAATACTATACTGTACTACTTGAAATGTTTCAGTGCAGCCACTTTCTTCTTAATACCTACTTACAAAAATCCGCATTTCCTTTACTTGATACCTTCAAATGTAATAAAATGCAATAAAAATCAAATGTAATAAAGATTTACCTTTAATATGAGGACCACAACCGGCATCACAATTTTCTAGGTAAATCATTTTTCGCATATAATACACAAAAACAGAACCTATCATCTGCGGCACACAGAGCTAAAGAAAACAATAATACAATAATCCTAAAAACACTTCCACTAATTCTAGAGTGGAAATAAATACATAAAATGTGACGTCAGAGGAGAAACTGCTCCAAAACACATTTTGTACACCTTGGGTATTCATTGGGCTCATATTATGGGGCAGATTTACTAAAGGGCGCAGGCATCACTTCGCTAGCGAAGGAGATAGATGCTAGCGGTGATTCGCACTCTATAGCCAGGTGAATTTTCGTTCTGGCGAAGTGTTGCGATGGCTGCAAAGCCGTCGCTGGAGAATTTCCGCCACTTAGTAAATTTACCCCCATATGTTGCTCTGATGAACTGCTTGTTGTTGCATGCAAATTGAAAAAATGCAAAGGTTATAATGGACCCAAGGGAACTGTGGAATTCATGCACATCAGTACACTTAACAATCATCTGTTTATTGCTATTTGAGGTTTTTTGCGAAAAAGCTGGCAAGTAAAAGCTGGCAAGTAAAAGCTGGCGAGTTCATGTGAAAGTCAATAGGAGATGTATTGGCAAAATTCAAGCTAAACTGTATTTCATTTAGAGGTGTTGATATTATTTTGAAATTTTAGTGAATTGTATTGAGTATGATTGCACTGTCTTTTAGTGGCTTTTTCATCTTTTTACACAATCAAGTTTGAGAGATTTGTGTTCTTTAATAAATAAGGGCACATTTGAGATTTTGAAAAATGTTGAAAAAATCCTTGAAACATGATTTCTAATATATCTGCCTCCTGTGCTGTTATTGCGGCTGTGTGCCAGAAGTGATGACATTTGTATACAAATGCTTTAAGGAAAATACATCCATTATTAATTATTTGCTTCTTTAAAATTTTCACACCTTTTAAACTCAAAAAAGTCCTTCCAGGTCTTCCAGGAGCTGCTAAAACAGGACTGGCCAGTCCAAAACCGAATAGATTGCAAACTTAGGCACTCGACCTTGAGAGAAATAACCACCTCGATAAAATTTCTATAAAATATGCTTGAATTGACATTATCCTCATAATCGATGCTGTCATTTATTGGAATGATGAAAGGACTCCAAATGGTCTTCACAGCAACAAGCAGTATCAAGCAATATGAGTTTTGCATTTCTATTTCTAGAGACTTTAGTATCTGTACTTATTATTCTAAAAAGTTGGATCATTGGACACCCAGAGACGATGGGAAATCAGCTATTTTACTAAATTCCCAAGACTACATTACTGAGTGTCTCAGGAACTTTGGGAACATTAATCTTCTCCCAAAGTTGAAAACATCCACCTTAACTCTAGTAAAACCTTTGCCTTTTGTTCTCATAAATCACGCAGTTTGTTTCAGCTTTTATAGTTCTTTTGTCTCAGATGTCGAAGCCAATGAAGGGGAACTGGAAGAACATTTTTGAATATTGTAACCGTTTAACGGATGAAAATAGTCAGAAATGGACACATTAAAGTGAAAATTTAAAACCACAAGTGTGGTGCATACAGTGCAATTTCAGGCACAATTGACATTTTTATCACCCATAATGTAGAGGTTTTTTTTTTACTTCAGGTTGCGCTCACACATCAACGTGAATTGCAAATCCCGGGCCTAGGGTGGCAGGATTTTAGGGGGGCGGCATGCTGCCAAACCACACCCACATTGGTCCAAAAACACTGGGGATACAATAATTTTTTTTAATTTCCCATACGCCAATCCCCATTGCTCCATTCCAGTTTATGAAAAATTGCACGAATAAAGAGGAGGGGACAGGGGCAACGATCGCCAGTGGGCCTAGGGGCGCCCACTATGTAAATCCGGCCCTGATCAGCAGCTTAACCAGAGGAAGAAGAGATGGTTTTTGTCTGGTGTAGAAAGTCCCTCTTTGGCGATTTGGCCAACCACTCTCTGAGATTGTAGTAAGAGTGTGCAGGGAGCCTTTGGTCATATGTAACAGGGCCACCCGCAACTGGTCGACTCCCACCTCAGGGAAAGTAGTTAAGTAGGCCTTTGCTGTAAGAAGTAGGCATCTAATGTGATGAACTGAAGCAAAGACTTTATTAAGCAGCTTCTTACAGGGACGGCAAGATGAAGACTGAGGTATGGGAGGCCTGACATTTTCAATATATATCGGTTACAAAACAACACTTCTCCAGAGGATCCTCTCACATCCTCACACACAGTGTTCCATCTCCAGAAGCCACTGTCATGTGGAAGATGCACTAGCAGAGTGCCATTAGACATTGAGTGGACCTCCACTCCTAATACACATTCTTGCCATGCATCTCTGTCATATCCACCCTACAGTTCATAAGTTTCTCCCTAGTTGTCTCATAACAACTTCCTTAGGTTACCACTAACCTACTCCTGAACACTCCAATTCCCTAACTCACACAGAACTGTCTGGGGTCCTTACCCCAAACCCTAATTCCTTGATGGGGGTCACAGGCTGTGATTACTTAACTAGCACAGCTACCTCTAACCTCTGAGGTTGGCCTGGTAATAACCTTGTCTTATCATAGCAGGATGCAGCCTATATACTGGTCTGGTATCTACAGTCTGTCTTGCCTTTGATATTATCAGGCAAAAGAAGAAGTCTCTGGCTCCTGAACTTCCTTACATTAGCACCTGTAAAGGTATCCCCCCCCCTTACAGGCCATCCTTAAGGATTGGTGCCACCTATTGGCTAAACTAGAGGATACCTCACTGTTTATAATTAATACTTTAATAATAAAGTATATTTTACCTTCTTACACATGGACCACATCAATGTGCAGTTGCAGCCTTCACTCAAGAGGACTTTCAGACCTGCCCGATCAATACGCGTCTGATTTATGATCAAATGGTTGGGCAGCTCCTTGGGAGGCACCTTATACAAGGTTCAGTAAGTTGCAAACTCAGTCTGGACTGGAGGGACAGCTTTAGCCCTGTTCCTTACAATATATATTATTAATCATTTAAGTATATCCCTTTCCAGAAATAACTCTGTGGGTCAATACAGGAGAATGTGGGTTGTGTCAGCAGTTTCATACAGACCACTGCGGTTGCATGAAGCGGGTGTGGTGTCTGAGCAAGCAAATGATAGTATTCAGTGGTACATATTTGATAGTACATATTCAAGCAAGTCCCTTTTCCATTTGTAAAAAATAAAATATTTGAAATGACAATCTCCTTTTGTTATTTCTCCAGCATTGTTTTAATCTGAATGCATTAAAACGTTGCTACACCCTTCACTACTTGTAATTGGCTAATTTACTTTTTACTTGTAAAACCTCTTGCTCTTAGTAATGGTCATTCAGAAGCTTCCTCTGTCTCAATGGCAGTTTGTTTGACCTTAATGATGTTTTTAGGTGACTTCACAATCTAGAGAAAATTTTAATATGAATACTTAAGATACTAAAATAACGTGCTTTTTATGTATCTGCATTACAACAAAAAAGTCTTATACCTACTTTAATCACAGAAGTTTAAAGGGGAACTCCAGCTTCCAAACCAAAATTTGATAAAGAGGAGGCAAGGCCCACATAACACAGAAACCCCTAATATACCCATCACAGTTACCAGTTGCTTCATAAAGTATGAATAAATGCCATTTTCTATGCTGAAATCCAGCTGTTAAGCAGTTCTTCTCTTTCTGTGTCATTTGAAATCCTGGCAGGGAAGGAGGGACTAAACACTGATGTTACAAATTGTAACAACTTCTCAGCAGCTTACAGACAGCATGTGGGAACTACAAAACCCACAATGCATTGCACTGGGATGTTCCGTTCCTTATTGAAATCACATGTGCAGGGAATTGTGGGATTTGGAGGACGCAGGCTGAGGACAGATGGCTGTTGATACAAAGTAACAGTAGTCAGCCAGCTCAGCAAAGTAGTCAGCCAGCTCAGCAGGGCCAAAGATAAAAAATGTATCAACTCATGTATCAAACTATAACACTCAGCGAGCCCCTTACCAGAGCTGCTTTAAAATGACATAAAAAGGTTAAAATGAAAGTTTAAACTTCAATATCAGAAAAACGGTCACAAATAAATAATAGAAAGTAATTAAGAAAAGTATTTTTTAAGGTGAACTATCTGAAAAAAAGTGTTGGAAGGTGAACAAACCCTTTAACATGCCACTTAACATAATATAAACTGTTACTTAAGTATTTATTTTGGAGGTAAAGTTTTCCTTTAATGTACAGTAACACAAAGAAATAAAAGTGTTTTAAAGGAATGACTATATAATGTAGTGTTGCCCTGCACTGGTGAAACACAACTATTGTCTATATAAACAAGCTGCTGTGTACAGTAGCGTCACTAGAGGGGGGCGGGCCCTGGTGCGTGACGTGCAGTCGGGCCCCACCCCCCTCCGTACGGCCGCATTTGTCAGTGGCGCACGGGCTGCCGGGGGGCCCTGGCCCACTCGCACCCCCTGCTCCCCCGGTAGTTCTGCCACTGTCTGTGTAGCCATGGGGGCAGCTATTCAAGCACAGGATACACAGTAGCTGTGTTATATCACATTGTATACTGCAAAGCTTGTCTGTAATCTGCTGTGCATCCTGTGCCTTTTCTCCTTTTTTAGCCATGATTGGCTGCCCACGCGGCTACACAGCAGCTTGTTTATATAAATTATTGTAGAGTTTCTGAAGCAAACACACCAGTTTTACCAGCGCTGAGCAACAGTAAATTATATTTTCATTACTTTAAAACACTTTCATTTTTTGGTGTTACTGTTCCTTTAATGATGTAATTTCTATCACATGACTTGCATATTATAATAAATAATGTACCCTGTAAAATATGAGGTTATTAGACATCATCTTGGGGTTCCATGACCTTTATAAATGCACCTGGCTTTCGGCATTGTCCCTTTATGCTCATGGAACTCCTCTGTGACTTATAATATCCTTATATTTTACAATAGGGGGTACATTATTCCCCATATAATGGCACAGAGCTGCAAGCTGAGTGCTGTTATACAGGTCATATATTGTTTTATGTTATGTAGGAAAAGCAAAGTCACTAAGCACCAGGTGATGTAATATCTGAGCAGCACGTATATATATATATATATGTGTGTGTGTGTGTGTGTAATAGGTTATTCATAGCTAGTGTGTATATCATAAAACAAAAAATCTTTTGCATAAAGTGCTGCTCATTCAAACTATATTTAAGCGCTGATGTTCTAAATTGTAATTCTGCAAAAGTGACTGCCATGTTGTTTATGATGGGTTATCATGATGCCTTTTAATACAGTGAAATTGTCTTCAGCGGAAAAATAATTCAAAGGTAACATACTGTATACTTCATTTTAAAACTAATTTGAGTCAGCAAGTTTATTTAAGATATAAACTGGATCCAAATAAAATAATCATAAACAATGCTTTTACTAAGTAAATGTGATTTCTTTCTTAATCGGAACAGAATGAACTACAGTATTTGTGGGTGGAATAGAAATGCACACTGAGCCCCAGAATCATGAGATAGGTATGTCAGGCTAAAGGAAGGAAAGGGAAACTTTTCCATGTTACATAAGGAAAGGTGTGAGTGCCTGGGGAGCATGGGAGTCATAGTGTAGGTCACATACTAGTTATCCAACAGGCTTAAACTGTAAAAAACAAAAGGAAGGAAGGGTGGGGTTGGGAGATGCATGGATCACACGGTAGATCCTCCAGGCTGAAAGGCAGACTTAAATCCAAGAGAACAGGCATAGGATAGTGATGAGTGTGGCCATTTACTGCACCCCCAATGAAAAACAGAGTCTGCTCTTCAAAGCTTGAATTTAACTTATAGTTTGAAATGGAATTGAGCTATAGCTTTGTTTATTCACTCTGGTTGTCCCAATGTCAAGTCTATTCTATGCTCCAATCCAGGGTTTAAAATCTAATACCAACCTCCATAACCATGTCACTGTGACCACCAAATATATAATAGTTGGAACTTAAAACCTGAGATGGCAAAGGTAAGTAAATGTGGCCATACACGCAGGGCTGATCCTATCAAATGTGGGGCCCAATTGGGACCATGTTGGCGGGGCCCCTAGACAGAGTGTTGCTGGCTACTGACACAGCAAGTATTTAGGAAAATAAGGGCGTACAGGCACAAAATAGAAAGGAAAGGGGTCCAATGGGCCTTAGGCCGGCCCTGCATACATGGGCATAATTAAAGGGCACCTGTCACTTGAATTGTCACTAACAGAGCCCGCAATCTGGTTGGGGGAAACAATAGTTTTCAGGGCTAGGCCACACACACTGGGAAGGAGCTCCTGGTGTGTGCTGCCATGTTGTATAGAGCATATGCACATAATGAGCGAGTCTTCCCTAAAAATTCAGATGACAGGTGCTCTTTAAGCAGGGGAGCAGGGTCAATGAGGGGAGTTGAGGGCAGCCCCCTGCAGGTTACTGGGAGAGGCAAAAAGCTGCTCCTGGTAACTTTAAGAGCCGGACTTTTGGTTTTCCAACCAGAAATTTGTCTCTTAGTGCAGATTTTGACAGGACCTTGGGACCCCCTCCGGCGCCAAAAAGGTGAGTGGGGGGGGGGAAAGAGGGGGCGCCATCTTGAAAGCCGCGTCAGGTGGCAGAGAGTTCAGCATCACCCCTGCCTTTAGGTTGCCGATTGGAGCCCTTCAGACCTATTCAGCAGCTTATCTGCCGGTGTATTACGGACCTTCAACAGGTCTACTTGACTGATATCTGGCCAGATCAGATGGATGCCGATTGGGGAGGTTTGATATTCCTGTGGGACCGGAGTCTGCATCAGCGCATTGATGCGGTCCTCAATCTGACAGCCCACATTATCCAATTACTACCAAGGGTCAAAGGACTGGATCGGCCCAAAGTTTCCCACCTCGTCCTCAAAGCAGGCATATTGGTCAAAGATACACTCGTATGTCAACCTCGCCAAATGAGCTCTGATAGAAAACAAATTTCATAGTATATGAGCAGCTTTAGGCACATCATCTATAGCAGAAAACTGGGAGACAGTGCTGAATACCTGCTCTCTGTCCCCCAATCACATTGAAGCTCATGCTAATCTGCCTTGCAACTGAACTACCAATGAATTAAAAGAGCGGGAAATCCTGAAACCCCCAAAGATTCTGTCAGGCTTCTGCTCTCCAATATTGCATTTTAAAAGCATATGTGCCCATAATATGACAATGATTAAGATCACCCCCACCTACATCCACTTATTAGTGTAATTGCGCACTTATAAAAATGAATTCTCAAAGGGCGGGACTGACTCAAGTTTGACTTGGCAATACTATATTATAGCAAATACTATATTATAGCAAACATATGTCCCAATTAGACAACTGAAATCTTTCAATTCACCCATCTAAAGAATTTAAGCCCCATCTCTAATGCCCTTAAAATGATGACGGGCGGGCAGTGTGTAAAATGGCTTTATTGTCATCTAACAAAAACATGTTGTTCATATTTCCCTTATAAGGTCCAGATCTGTGGAAAGGATAAAAAGGGTTAAAGTGTGGCTGTATATATACATACGGCCTTAGGCTTTTAGTATCATGGGCTGTAAAATGCATGTGAGAGGGTGGTGGTGTGTTAATAATTTAGATTTTATATAAATGTGACAGAGCATGGTCATCAGTCTCTGTGTCAGCTTAATGTGGAAGGGAGCACTCAATGTGGCCTAAGGAGGCATAAATGGAAATCTGCCCCTTCTCATTGTCATTGTCACATCTGAGGGAAAAGCAGACTTGTACATGGAGCAGTTTCATGGAGTTGGTGTAACTACCTTATCCAGCAGTGAAAAGGGTAAATTAATCGTCCAGAAAGTGAATGTTACACAATTTTCAGTAGAGCCATACAAACCTTGCAGAAAGTGCTTCAAACATCAATAAGAGCAACACAAATACTCCGTTTGGTCTGAGATGTGTTTACCAATGTCTTAGAGCACTCTCTATGCAGACAGGCCTTCCCAGCAATGAAACACTTTCTCTAAACTGGAGTCATTTTCGTTTAGTTCCTGCACAAAAACAGTGAAAACAAAATGTTAGCGTGCTCAGCAAAACCTGCTCTGGATCTAGATTACTTAATGGGGGCTCAGCTTCCATTTTCTGTATTAACAACGGGGCAACAAAGTGCAGAGGCTTCATATTTGGTGGAAAATTATTTTTAGTTCTATATATTCTATAGAAATATATATATATATATATATATATATATATATATTTTTTTTTTTTTGCACTGTGTTTGGTACGGGTTACTTGCCAGCTTCCTGCTGTACATCAGCCTATGTCTTTGACTATATGTTTCCTCAATGCCTACATTCATTTGTGTGCAGGTGATTCTTTATAACTTGTCTTTCTTCTCTTTGCACTGACTTGTGCATGAGCCAGTACAACACTAACCCCTTATACTGCCCATTCTGCTTGACTACAGCTGCTATACACGGCACTGTACATAATCATTTTTGGTAAAAAAAACCCCATAACAGAGGTAATCCACAATGTGTGGTAAAGGTAACTGGTAGCAGATGCTATACTATATAGGTATCAGTAAAAACTAGGGTTGCCACCAGGCTGGTAAAAATGATGTCTGATCCCAATGTTATTAATAGGCAAAAAATAGAGAAAAAAGATTTTTTCCAGAGAAGGTGGCAACCCTAGTAAAAGCCCACCTAGCTTCTTACAAAAAGTATACTGTCATTGTATACAGTAGTGATCCTCAACCAGTGGCTCACAAGCAACATGTTGCTCACCAACCCCATGGATGTTGCTCAAAGCAAGTGCTTATTCAATGTGGCTCATAAGCAAAAAGTGTTGGGGACCCCTGGTATACAGCATGAGCGTGTTGATAGGTCCATAATGTAGGTTCAGTATGAGACAATTGTAGGCCAATGATTGGATAAGCCTGATTTGGCATATCAGGTGTGTATATAAAGCAGGTAGAGAAATAGCTACTCTGCTCCCATTTGCTCCTTCTGCATCGACAAAGACGGTGTTGGCTTGAGCAGACATACTGACTGGATTTTGGTGTGTGAAAATGCACACATCTTTGTGCCAAAATCTGCTCCACGTCTGCATACAAAACAGCGCAATGTCTGGTTCAAGGCAAGAGATGTAAAAGGGCAATATTTACTTCAATATTCATTCCTATTTGAAAGATTCTTAAATATGCCACTTTATATAATGATATAAACTATCTTTTAATTATCATTAAGTTTGGGGGTATAGTTTTCCTTTAAGGCTTACAGGATATAATCTCAAGGAATGCCACAGGGGCGCAACAGCAGAAGAATAGGGGGCCCCATGAGGCCCTAATTAATGAGCCATCTCAACATATATTGGTAAAACAGGATAACCTCTGGAAATATTTGGGGCCCTACAATTAATTTGCTGTCGGAGCCCAGTAACATGTAGTTACAGCACTGCCTCAGCATTTCTCAGCCAGTGGAGAATCACACAAATCCGTCCTTCGTTTCACAGACTTGATGATTTTTCATAGATAACCCTCCTCACCTGGTCTCGCTTTCCATCTTGTCTGTATCCAAATTAATGCTAGCCAACACCACTGAAAAGGATTAAAACCCAACTAGATCTCCTCAACAGGGAGCACTGGGTATACCTAGGGTTGCCACCTGACTGGTATTTTACCTGCCAGGCTGGTAAACATTAAAGGAGAATTCAACCATTAACTAAAGAAACCCTACCCAACATACACCCCTCCTAACTACCCCTCCCCGGGGGAAATTCCCCTAATTTTCTACTTAACCCATACCTCCCAACATTTTGGAAGTAAAAAGAGGGACAAATTAATTTTTTCCGCACGTAGCGCAGCAAATTTTTGACCACACGACTTTTTGTGGCCACACCCCCTAATTACCATGTTTGTTTTACAAAATTTGGCAGGTTATGAAAGTTTGAAAATATTTCTCCTTATCTAAACTGTTTTTGTGTCTCAAAATTGTTACAAAGTAGCTGTTCTGGGCTCTGCTAAAAGCCAATTAAGTGAGAAACTTTGTTTCTTTTTCTGGCTGTTCAGTGCAGAGAAAAGAGGGACTTTCCAGCACAAATGAGGGACTGCGGGTTGAGCTATCAAAAGAGGGACTGTCCCTCCGAAAAAGGGACCGTTGGGAGGTATGCTTAACCCTACCCTCCGTGCAGATTCAGGGATCGCAGTTCAGCCATCTTCCAGGTCTTCGTCTGACACTTCGGCAATTTCCATCCAGGAAAATCATTCAAAAACCATATAAAAATAAACAATGAAGACCAATTAAAAAGTTGCTTAGAATTTGCCATTCTATAACCTACTAAAAGTTAACTTAAATGTGAACCACCCCCCTTTAAGCTTGATCCAAATGTCATTAATAGGGAAAATGAGTAAAAACATAGGCAGGATGGTATTTTTTTCAAGAAAAAGTGGCAACTCTAGGTATACCGGGAAGCATAATAATTGATTCACCAGTGGTACAAAATTAATGAAACGAATAGCAAGGCTGAGGGAGAGGGCAGAGCATTAGCCATAGCACTGAAAGTAACATGATGGTTATCTGATCCCTCTACTGCTAACATAGGGCAGCCTGCACGGCCGGGCCTCCATCGTGACCAGCTCTTGCATTGCAGAACCACCAGCAGTCCAATAACTGGCACACTATGGGTGATACAAGCTTAGACACGACACAGTTCTGCGTCAGTGAGGCAGGATTCACCTCAGACACACTCAGCTCTCTCAGGAGCCGTTATCCCCAAGGAACCTTGTCCCCAATTCTCGCTATTGGTTCCTCCCTCCCGGTATAATAAGGCCGCGTGCGTTTCCTTAGCAACCAAACAGTGAAGCGGGGAGGAGCCTCGGCGGCTAGCGAGCCCATTGCCTACAAGTTGTTTTTTTCAAAAGTTTGAGCAGAGGACCCCGCCCACAGGAAGCGGAAGCGAGAAAGCAGGTTGGCACTTGGCAGAGAGTCAGTCAGTGTCAGTGAGGATGGTGTCCTGGATCATCTCCCGGGCTGTGGTGTGAGTAAAGCTGATGTGCTGTCCTGTGACTCGGAGTTTGTATAGAGAATACGTGCTGTGTGGGGTCTGATGGGGCATAGGATATCCTGCCCAGTGATAGGGCACAGGCGGCTCCTCTCCTCAGTTCTATGGCAGAGAATGGAGCTGTGAGACAGGCTGCTTGTCTGGCTATTACACGGGCACTTTAGGGGACACAATAGATAATACGAAAAGGGATTATTCATAATGTGTAGGGGTAAAAGAAAATTATATATATATATATATATATATATATATATATATATATATATATATATATATAGTCTGTGTCAAACGACCGCACTCTGAAGACCGCACTTAGTATAATTTTTGTGGGTGCAGGGTCCAAAAATTCATATAGAGATTTGTTCATAAGGGTCCGCACACCAATATTTATCATCAAAATAAGTGCTTTATTCGGTACATAGATGGATCTATGTACCGAATAAAGCACTTGTTTTGATGATAAATATTGGTGTGCGGATCCTTATGAACAAATCTCTCTCTCTTTCTCTCTCTCTCTCTCTATATATATATATATATATATATATATATATATATATATATATATATATATATATATATATATATATATATATATATATATATATATATAAAAATACACAAAAGCCATGAATATCTTGTAAATTATATCCTTATAAACGGTGAGTTCTGATGTCATCAGTTATAAACAGTGAGTTCTGATGTCATTTCTGTCACATGACTCACTAAAACTTGTGTATTATAATAAATAAAGTACCCCAGTTGCAAAATATGAGGATATTAGAAGTAACCTCGGAGTTCCATGACCTGTATAAAAACACTTGGCCTTCGGCCTCGTGTTTTTATATGGTCATGAAACTCCTCGGTAACTTATAATATCCTATATTTTACAAGAGGGGGTACTTTATTGACTATATATATATATATATATATATATATATACACACACATACACCATTTTATATATACACAAACCTCAAGTTTTCCCCTCATTTTACATTGTTGTTTTGTGGCCCCCCCTATATATTATACACAATACATTTCCCGATTTTACATGTTTTTATTCCGGTCCCTTAAAAAAAATGTAAAATGGTGGTTGTACTCGTATACAAGAGCCAAGAATCTAAATTATACACGTAGAAATGGAGCTTAGTGATGTCATCGGTTATAATTGATCCTTAGTGATGTCATTTTTGTCATGTGACTCCCCCAAACCTGTGTATTATTATAATAAATAATGTACCCCCTGTTATAATAGCTAAGGATATCTCAGAGTTCCATGAGTTGTATAAAAACATCCAGTCCAAGGTCTCATCCACTTATATTGTCATGGAACTCCTCATAATTATCATTATTTTGCAATAAGGGGCACATTGTTCTCTGTAGAAAACGTTCCGTCCTCCTGTCCTAAACAGCAATTCCCAGTATGAAGCTGACAGCTGTAGTCTGTTGCTGGAATGAGGGGAGTTACAGTCGAACAACAGCTGTAGGAGTTCAGTTTGCTCTTTTAACATTTTGTGATGTATATAAATATCACCGGCCATAAAACGCCTTGCAGAAATGGCTTCATGTTACGGTCACAATTGGTAACAGTCTGATATTGTCTGTGCTGTTCTGTGGAGCAAATATGTCTGAATAATATAAACATGGGCAGGTTCATGGGCTACACAAGGTTGGACATAATGTAACCTCTTGTGGGAACTGCTGATGGGGCTGGACTTAATGGGCATGTGCAGACTGGAATATGATATATATATATATATATATATATATATATATATATATATATATATATATATATATAGCCTTTGGCGTCCACACACGCTATACTCTAGTATTCCACTTCCGTGTGCTATGTCAGAGTTGAGTAGTAGAAGAAAAGCTGTAGTGGCACGCACTCCGGTTCAGTTAAATTTTATTTAACCTAGATGATACATGTTAAAAGCATCAACGTTTCGGTCCACGGTCTGGTACTTTTGTCAACATATTTAAATATGGTAGTGCATCTTGACAAAGGTCCCAGACCATGGACCGAAACGTTGATGCTTTTAATATGTATCATCTAAGTTAAATGAAATAGAAATTTTACTGAGCCGCTACAGCTTTTTTTTATATATATTGATAGATATATATAGAAAGTAGGGATGCACCGAATCTACTATTTTGGATTCGGCCGAACCCCCGAATCCTTTGTGAAAGATTCGCCAAATACCGAACCAAAGCCATGAATATTCTGTAAACAGTGCTTAGTGATGTCATTTCTGTCACATGACTCACTAAAACTTGTGTATTATAATCAAAAAGGTACCCCTGTTGCAAAATATGAGGATATTAGAAGTCACCTCTGAGATGCATGACTACATGGAGTGTTTTTTATGATCATGGAACTCCTCTGTAACTTATAATATCCTTATATTTTACAAGAGAGGGTACTTTATTCAAAATATATATATATATATATATATATATATATATATATATATATATATATATATATATATATATATATATATATATATATATATATATATATATGGTGTTTATAAGCTTAGGTCCCTATCCTAAACACCCTAGAAGCAGGGTGAGGTGAAAATGTGTGGGGGCCGTCCATTTAGACTGACATTCTTTTAACCATTAACATCATTTAACTCATTTAAACTAGGGATGCACCGAACTTCACGAAAGTTTCTACCAAATCCTAATTTGCACATGCAAATTAGGGGTGGGAAGGGGAAACATTTTTGACTTCTTTGTTTTGTGACAAAAAAATCAAGCGATTTCCCTCCCGTCCCTAATTTGCATATGCAAATTAGGATTTGGTTCGGCCAGGCACAAGGATATATATATATATATATATATATATATATATATATATATATATGCACTAAAAATTGTACAAATCTTTTCGTTTTTATATAATTTTACTGGTACATGTATTGTCAGCTTTACTCTGCATTTGACTTTTTTTTTTTTTTGTTCTGCGACTGTTAAGCTGGCCATAGACTCAAAGATCCGCTCGTTTGGCGATCTTTCCCCGATATGCCACTAACGGCATGGCTATATCGGGGGTAATTCGAACGTTCGGCCGTATGGCCGAACGATCGAATTACGATGCGCCAAGGGGCTCCGACGGGTCGGTCGGGTAAAAATCAAACCTTCCCGATCAATATCGTGGCCAGATATCGATCGGGAAGACCCGTCGGAAGCCCCCATACACGGGCAGATAAGCTGTCAAATCCGGCCAAACGACCGATATCGGCAGCTTTATCTGCCCATGTATGGCCACCATTAGGATGTCAACTGCCATCCAGTTGCTTTCGGGCAGATATCGATCGAGACTTTCGGCCAGATATTGATCGAGACTTTCGGCCAGATATTGATCGAGACTTTCAGACAGCTATCAGCAGCTTTTATTGGCCCATGTATGGCCAGCTTAAGTTTCACACACTGCCTAGTCGTTTATAAGCTCAGTTGACAAAATGTCACTCATTTGCATGGCAATTGCCTTTCAGGCAGTGAACTGGTGGGTCAGGATATTGTGTGTGAAAATTAGTATTTAAGCCACAGTTACCTGATTCGCAACTAACCAGGCGGATCCAGGAGTTTGTTGGCAGACGAATGGGAAAACACGTATTTTTGTTGTTGTAGGGGTCATTGACCCTCCCGACAACAGATAGCGTTTTCAGCTGCAGGCTAAAAAGAGGCAGAGTGCAAACCCTGTAACCCAGCAAGCATAAACAATAAGTAATGTAGACCAATTAAGAATTTAAAGGGGAACTATCAGGAAAATGAAAATTTAAAATAAGCTTCGGCAGACTGAAATAAGAAACTTTCTAAATACAATCTATTAAAAATTCTGTGTTATTTCTGAAATAATCAAGTTTATCTTTAATATTCCTCTCTCCGCATCTGCTTCTCTTCTTTCTCTCTTCACGCAGCAGTTGTGTATCAGATATTCATTGACAGTTAGATCTGATATATCTTAATGGGAGGGCTTCCTTTCCTAGCAGATGTATTAGAGCTCACTCAAATAACTGATTCCAGTACAAACAAAATCTAACACAATAACTGCCTTTTGCACAAATTCTGCATGTAGAGAGACGTGATGTCTGGTGATTTTAATAGTGTGAGCTCTAATACATCTTCTAGACAAAAGGAGCCCCCCTATAAGATAAATTGGATCTAACTGCCAATGAATATCTGACACTTAACTGCTGCATGGAGACAGAATGAAGAGAAGCAGATGCAGAGAGAGGAATAGTGAAGATAAACTTGATTATTTGAATTTTTAATTGATTGCATATAGAAAGGTTCTTATTTCAGTATGCGAAAGCTTATATAAAATTTTCATTTTAGTGATAGTTGCCCTTTAATTTAAAAGTGAACATTTAAAAAAAATTGCATCATTCCTTCTTAAATTATTTATTATTCTTCTCCCTTTTAATACTAACGCCTCCTGTCTGGTTTATTTATTAGAACAATTTTCTTATAAAACCAAGTTTTATGTTGCTATATGGAGCCGGCATATGGAGCAGGGCACAGACTGAATTTGACATATAATGCGAACATCTCTTTAATCCGTGCATTTCAGCTTCTTTGTGTCATTAGACGTGTGTAATCTATTAATAATGTATCCACTGTCTACTGCACTTTCTGGTTTTTCTGGTGCGCAGAGACTCGCTGGTCCGGTCACATGACATTGGGTGTCACTAAGATGTTTTATAAACTGTTTTGTCTCATAATAGCGGGTAAGTGACCTTCTTTCTGGTTATCCTGAAAGGACCAACCCCCTTACCTCCACACAGGTCCCGTTCTCCAACTACATTAAAGGGATACTGTCATGGGAAAAAATGTTTTTTTAAAAAAAACGCATCAGTTAATAGTGCTGCTCCAGCAGAATTCTGCACTGAAATCCGTTTCTCAAAAGAGCAAACCGATTTTTATTATATTTAATTTTGAAATCTGACATGGGGCTAGACATATTGTCAGTTTCCCAGCTGCCCCTGGTCACGTGACTTGTGCTCTGATAAATTCAGTCACTCTTTACTACTGCAAGTTGAAGTGATATCACCCTCCTCCCTTCTCCCCTCCCCCCAGCAGCCTAACAACAGAACAATGGGAAGGTAACCAGATAACCGCTCCCTAACACAAGATAACAGCTCCCTAACACAAGATAACAGCTCCCTAACACAAGATAACAGCTCCCTAACACAAGATAACAGCTGCCTGGTAGATCGAAGAACAGCGCTCAATATTAAAATCCAGGTCCCACTGCGACACATTCAATTACATTGAGAAGGAGAAACAACAGCCTGCCATAAAGCAGTTCCATTCTAAAGTCCTGGCTCTTTCTGAAAGCACATGACCAGGCAAAATGACCTGAGATGGCGGCCTGGGTAGCATGGTGGGCAGATGCATCTCTATAAAACCAGAAGCCGGCAGTCTAAGGCAGTGGGAGGGGAACTCAACATGAACCAACCTGCAAATGGTGGAGCGAGGTTGGCCCTAAGCCTCCCGAACCACGGATATTGGGCTGACCCGCACATTACTGTTCAGCAGCTATCTGGTTGCTAGAGTCCTTTTTACACTAGCAACCAGGCAATGGTTTGAATGAGAAACAAGAATGTGAATAGGACAGGTTCCAAAAAGAAAGAAAGGTAAAACAATAACATTATAGCCTAACAGAGCTGAGGGCTCTTTATTAGGGAAGGACTGTAAAAAAAAAAAAGGAAATATCCGTTATTGTATATTTTCTTTGTATTTGTTACAATGGCCGTTTCTTGTTGTTATTGCTGAAGATTCCTTGGATTGCTTTGAATGGAGGTTGAAACCAGTTCCACTCGCTGCAATAGGAGTGGTTAAAGGGTTGGTTCACCTTTGGGATAACTTTTAGAATGCTAAAGAGAGTAATATTCTGAGACAATTTGCAATTGGTTTTCATTTTTTATTATTTGTGTTTTTTGAGTTATTTATCTTTTTATTCAGCTGCTCTCCAGTTTGCATTTTAAGCAATCTGGTAGCAAGGGTCCAAATTACCCTAGCAACCATGCAAGAGACTGGAATATGAATAGGAGGGGCCTGAATAGAAAGACGAGTAATAAAAACTAGCAATATCAATACATTTGTAGCCTTACAAGTCATTTGCTTTTTAGAAAGAGTCAGCGACGCCCATTTGAAAGCTGCAAAGAGTCAGAAGAATAAGGCAAATCATTATAAAACTATAAAAAATAATGAAGCATGAAACATTTGAAACGTTGCTTAAAATTGGCCATTCTATAACATACGAAAAGTTACCTTAAAGGTGAACCACCCCTAAGGGCTACAAATGCCAAGAAATTAAAAGCGCAGTATATTTGTACACCAAGCTAAATAGATTCTTTTTGTTTTTTTTATACAGTATATTTTTTTTTTTTTTTTTTTTGGTGCTGCTGATCAGAGAGAGGGATTGATTATCTGTCTCCACCCAACATGTCACCGACATAAGCACTTTATAGTTAGAATGGGAGGGCTTAAAGGTAATTTTAGGCTTTGAGGTTGTAACTTCATCAGGGTGGTTCACCTTTAAGTTAACTTTTGGCATGTTATACAGAACAGCCAATTCCAAGCAACTTTTCAATTGGTCTTCAATATTTTTTTTTATATTGTTTTTTTAATTATTTGCTTTTTTTCTTTTGACTCTTCCCAGCTTTCAAATGTAGGTCATTCACCCCATCTAAAAAACAAATGCTCTCTAAGGCTACAAATGTATTGTTATTGTTACTTTTTATTATTCATCTTTCTATTTAGGACTCTCCTATTCATATTCCTGTCTCTTATTCAAACCAATACATGGTTGCTAGGGTAATTTGGACCCTAGTTACCCGACTGCTTAAAATGCAAGCTGAAGAGCTGCTGAATAAAGAGCTAAACAACTCAAAAACCACAAATAAAAAAATTAAGACCAATTGCAAATCTCAGAATATCACTCTAAAGCCAAGGGATTATGCAATGATGCTGCACAAGAAAAACATGTGTATACTCCACCCTTAACTGTGTGGGCAAGTATGTATATATATGTGTATATATATATATATATATATATATATATATATATATATATATATATATATATATATATATATATCTTTCTGGGGACGGAGTAATCAGCTCATCTCAATGGGAACCAGTGGATCTGCCCTTTCCTGAATCTACATATTTTGCCATAATACCAATGTTTACCGGTACTCGGGTCGGCTTATACTCGAGTATATACGGTATATCAAGTTAAAGAAATGTGTTACTAAAAATGCATTTCCAGTTTGGTGACTGGTCACTGTTTTATATTTTATGCCTACTTATTAAAGGGCAAGTCAACCTCAAAACAAAAATTTGCCTGATCTAAGCAAATATACATCCATTAAAAATTGTCAGTGCTTTTACAGATATTTGTAAGAACAATTGCTATTATTTGCATAACTCCTGGTTGTTGTTTTTTTAAACATTTTTGCAAAAGTCTTCGTTCCCCAGCAAAGACAGGTTTGTTAAAGGAAAAGTAACACCAACAAATTAAAGTGTTGTAAAGGAATTAGTATACCATATACTGTTACCCTGCACTGGTAAAAGCTGTGCGATGCTTCAGAAAGACTATTATAGTTGATATAAACAAGCTGCTGTGTAGCCATGCTGCCCCCATGGCTACACAGCAGCTTGTTTATATAAACTATAGTAGTCTTCTGAAGCAAACACACCCGTTTTACCAGTGAAGGTCAACCGTACTATTTATTTTAAATAATTTGATACACTTTAGATTAATGGTGTTACTTTTCCTTTAGTCAGCTGCCTTATCTTACATTGTATGAACAGTTTTGAATCACCAGGGCAGAGAATAGAAAGGGACAGGCACTGCTTTCAATAGCAATACATATTCAAATAACTAAAAAACAATGAACCATTTATAATGAATGTATACTGCAAAGTTGCTTAGAATTAAGATTTCTTTTATTAGGCAAACAGTTATTTTTCGGGTTGACATTCCCTTTAAATATGAGTGTTTCTAAGATGTTTGAGGTTACTGTAACTCCTCTACCAAAGCCAGATAGGTTGTGTAAAGCTGCCCATATGCTAAATAATTGAATCATTGCGGACCTCACCAAATTAATTTTTTATTTTATTTTTTTACCTGATTTGGCCACCAACACTTTGGGCCAGATCAGGATGATTGTTTTGCTCTGGGCCAATCATTGGATCATTGGAGGGTCCTGTGGAATCCCATTGGGAGAGGACACTTACATAATAACACAGTTTTTCTAAAGATTTATCAGTCAGATGTTAATTGGTAGGCCGTTTGGAGGGCCCATATAAAGGCCAATAAAACGCCAGGTTGCTCTGGAGGTGCTGAGTTTGCAGCGTTTATCGGCCTTTGTATGGCCACTTTAAGTCCGTTCTCAAAACACATTCTCCAGAAGTGTTCATTGATAGCTCAGTGGGATCAGTAGGCAACCTGAGATGCAGCCTGTGAGTACACAAATTGAAGCCTACTACTGTCTGTTCATTGTGTCTTTCCAGTATTCAGTCTGTACGTGTCACAGCATTGTGTGTGTTTTGTCACAGGCTCGTCTTTGGCTTGCTGTATCCTGCGTATGCCTCGTACAAAGCTGTGAAGACAAAGAATGTTCGGGAATATGTAAGTATTGTGCATTGTATGGGTTTCCAACCCTCCCAACTAGTGATGTGCAGGCTGGCCTGATACCCGCGGGACCCTCGGATCTGGCATATTGTAGCCAACCTCAGCACACCCTTTGCGGGTCATGGGTGGGATCGCGTTGAGCTCTTCTTCCTGTTCTCCCCTCCTGCGGCGTCGAACTGGCCCAACGGGACGCCGGGAAAAAACCCGGTTGGCCCAGGCCCTCATGGATCCCTGCCAGCCCAGCCCCCAAATAAAAATTAATCGATGCACCGGTAGCGCATGCACACTGGCATTTACGCCCAGCCGTTTGCGCATGTGCGATGGCGTGCGCCAAGAAGTTTGTGCATGCACACAGGAGGGGAGCCGGTCTATAGTAACCCAGTGGGCCCCTCCCATGTCCATTCCAACCCTGCCTGTGACCTTACACCCGCGATTTTTGACTTCCAGCATCCTTTTTTTATACTCTCTCCTGCCACATAGCCCCTTTTGTGATGTCATTGGTGGGTCTATATAAAGAGGTAAGGAGGTGAGTGCGGTGCGGGTCAAGTTTTTCTCGATCCCCACATCACTACGCCCTACATTATGGGGCAGATTTATTAACGGTCAAAGGGTAAATTTGAATTTTTTTTGGTCAAAACTCTCAAAAATCATCCAAATGTGATTCGAGCTTCAATTCAGATTTCGAGATTTATCATCACAACCTAAAACCTGCAGACTTACAGTAGAAGTCAATCGGAGAGGTCCAGGGATCAGTTTGGTGATCTTTGTAGCCTTCCTGACGTTCAAGTCTTTTTCAGAGAAAAAAAACTCGAATCGAGTTGTTTAAGTTCGAATTGAGTTTTTATGATTCAAAACGAATTCGATTTGAGTTTTTGGGTCGTTTACATTCGTTCGATTTTAATAATAAATTTCGACCAGTCGAATTTATGAGAGTTGAAAAAACTCGCATGAATTCGAAAATCTACCCTTGATAAATGTGCCTCTATGTCACTGTATAATTACCATCAAGTGATTTCTATCTATATCTACAGTATATAATCAGCCGACCTCAGATTCCATGTAGCTATCTTTTCTGTAGCTGCCGCAATGCCTGCTCAGGATCCTCCTACAGATCATATCAGCATTTATTAGCCGCCATTATTCCCACAATATCTCATTGTTATTTCCCTAATCACCTCCTCCCACTCCCAACTTATCTTACTGCGGCTAAGAACGAATTTGGTGCGTGTGTGGGGGGAACAAAGACTTGATTGAGGGGCTGTGTAAGTAGAGACAGTTGGTGTTATTATTATGATTTCACCATTAAAGCAGAACAGTTATGAATTGTGCTGGGCTAACAGCATTCACTTGTTTTGTTCTGGTGATCTACAGTACTCGGCACCCCCTACAATACTGGTCTGTATTTTGTTTTACCCTATATCAATATACAGTCCATGATATGACATGTATAGTAACATAACATAAACCATCATCAAGGGGCACATTTATCAAGGGTCGAATTGAAAATTAGATTTTTCGAGTTTTTTATGGCCAAAACTGTCAAATTTGACTAGCGAATTGTTCAAATTCGATTAGAGGTTTTTTAAAAATTCAAATTTGATTTTAGAGAATTTTCATTCACTGGCCCTTTAAGAACTCGAGTTCTACTATTCGCCACCTAAAGCCTGCCAAACTCCTGGAAAGGAAACCCTGTAGAAATAAACCTGTACCCCCCTCCCTCCTCCCCCCAGGCTAACTGACCCCCCCCCGGGGAAATACCCCATACTATATACTTACCCCTCCTCGCAGATTCTGTCAGTGGACTTCACGGCATCCATCTTCCGGGTCTTCGGTAAGCTGACTGGGAGATCGGTATGTCGGCAAATGCGCAGTTGGAGCAATTTGCTGGTCTTTGACAACTGCGCATGCAGCGAAATTGACGCAGATTGCTGATCTCCCAATCATCTTACCGAGGACCCGGAAGATGGATGCCATGAAGTCTGCTGCCAGAATCTGCGACGAGGGGTAAGTATAAAGTATGGGGCATTTCCCCGGGGGGGGGGCAATTGGCCTGGGGGGAGGGGGGTCTACGTTGGGGGGGTACGGGTTTTTTTTCTACAGGGTTTCCTTCTCCCATACAAGGGCTGATTAAAAGCTGATGACAGACCGAGTCGGCAGTTTATTGGCCCATGCGTGGGGCCATCCAACGGACGTCCCCGAACGATATCTGCCCGAAATTCATCTGTCGGCCAGATGTCGATCTGGCAGGGTAAAAAAATCTTGTTGGATTGCTGCCGCATCTGTTCATTGATCCAACCACCCGCATTGCCTCCATTCTGAAGGGCCCGCGATTGGATCAGCCCGATATCACCCACCTCAATGTGGGCATATCAGGGAGAGCGACATCGGCAAATGAGTGGATCTCCCTGTGTATGGCCACTTTTTGTCAATGGGAGACGTCCTGGGATCAATTTTGAGTTGTTTTTAG